>CM057449.1:1098517500-1099117500 GCA_016271365.2 Neoceratodus forsteri | reverse complement strand
CAGGCATGGCGGACCATGCTATGGGACCCATTTTGCCCCAGGGCATCTCCTGGTCTCCACTACCCCAATCCAGCCACTCCGCTCTCCCCACCCTCCAGGTCCAGGCCCCCCCCACACCTCCTACGCACTATCCCCAGAGCCTGGCAATGTCCATATATCTCACCAGGCAGTGGCAGACAGTTAAAGTGGTGGAGGCCCCGGAACTCAGAGGCGGAGTAGTGCCTGACCGGGGGAGCCACTTGCCAACACATTCCAACACAGCAAAGTAAAAATAAAATACAATAACTGAAAAATAAAAGAAATAAACATTAACCCCCAGTACCTTAAAATCCTAATTAATAAAACACAAATCACACCCCAACTACCTAAATAATCAACAGTAAAACCACCCCGATCCAATTCGGAAATGATGGATAAAACAATATTCCACAGAAAATCACTATAAGTTAAAGGCTACCCAGGGCTCTCACCCCCAGCAGCCAACGATTTCTAGTGTCCAATGATGCAGGGCTCTCACTCCAGCAATCAACCAGATTTATAAAGTAAACAGACAGTATTGGAGGTCCTCTCACCACCTCCACACAGCATAAAAATCAGTTTCTCTATTAGACTGCAATGTCAGACAGAGCAACTAGATCCTTCTTTCAAGTTGGGCAAGGAAGCAGAAGTCCTGACAGTTCAAGCAGATGCTGGGCCATAACAGTCAACATCAATCTTCAACCCACCAATAAGCCCCCTGGCAACAGTAGCACAAAGCAGGGAGCCCCCTGGAACTAGGGGACCAGGAGGGAAGACCCTACAGTCTCCATTCCAGGAACACCCAAAAGGCAAACCCGGGATCCTGCCTCCCTCCAGCCGCAAGTCCCCAGCACCCTTCCAGGGGGTCAACCCCACCCACACCGCCACCCATCAGATCAGCTCTGTGAGTCACAGCCAGCAGATAATGGCCACAATTCAACGATCAGTAAGTTCCATGCCGCCAGCTAAAGTATGAAGGCAGTACTCACCCCCCCCCCAGAGGCCAGAGGCCAGAGGCTCAGAAACTTGGGTCCTGGCAACCACAGACGTCCTGTGGCAGTTCAATTACACTGGAGCCTTTCAGCTACAGAAGCCCGCTCCTTTCAGAAGGTAGATGTGACAGCCGCTCCCCGAGCCCTGTTGGGCCAAATAATCACCCCCACTAAAGCCAAAGGCCTCTTGGCAACAACGGCAGCAATGATAACCAGCAGCCTCCAACAGTCAGTCCATAACGAATTTCATTGGTAGCACACCACTAGCACTCACGGTCATCGGGTCTCCACTGCTCCTGGCTCCTCCACCACTTTAAAGGCCTCCTGCACCATAGACTGTCAAAGATCTCCTGTCCGAAAAAAGGACACCAGATAGAAAATGCCCATTGCCCCAGAATCCCACTGTCCTTATTGCAGTCTGTGAGAAAATGAATGTGGACTAAAATGAACAGCCACAAAAAAAACACAACCAAGTGCCCATTCTGCTCAATGGCACTTAACAAAATTTGTAAAATGAACGTCTATAGCCAGGCGCTTGCTGTTAAAGCCCATCAATACAAATTCCGGTCCAATAACATGGCAACAGTAAATCCGAACAAAACGCCCAGATGCCAAGGACCACCGAGGACAAATCTGGCAGAACACCAGATACACAATATGCAGACCCCCCCAAAACAAAAATACGCTATCATCCTAGTCTGCCTCACTTTGAGCTCCGACTAGGCTAAATTAATAACAAAATAAAAGAAACCCAAAAATAAATGAAGAAAACAAAATAAATACAATAAAACACACTATATGCTGAGCTCAGAATCAGGTCAGCCCATTCTGGCCGCCACCTTGCCTTCCCCGATATTATGGTAGCAATGGCCCTTAAAGCCATCACCCAGAAACAGCTAACACAAGAGTCACTCATGTTAGAGTCCTGGTATACACTGTGTCTCCGTATATTGGAGATGGAGAAGCTCACATCCAAATTAAGGCTGCTCAAAGATAAATTTACAGCCTGATGGCTACCCTTTTTCCACTTTCAAGCACAGAAAGAAAACAGAAATATTTTGGAAATTTTGGCAGAGCACAGTTAGGCTCAAATAGTTGGAGTGCCTGTCTGGATATAACCTAACCTGACATGGAACTGCTGGGTCCAGGGGGAAGGGATGATGGGATGGACTTGTGGGCTTAGTATTGGAAGATCTTTCCTCGCCGCTCCCACACCTCCCCAACCCCCCAAGGAGTATGTTTCTCCTTAACTAATTCATGACTTATGTCAATTTCTCTTTGTATTTAAAACACCCTCTTGTGTTCACCCGAGGATGTAGTAGATGTCTTAGATATTTTTTAGGTCTTACTTGTTGTTAGTTTTTGGTTAATTTACATTTGATATATGTCTCTTTTATTGTCATTTAAGTTGATTCCTGCCTCATGGTAGAACTGTATAGGGATTTAAAAGAAGATATTGCCTGGCTGTTAAAACATTCTGATAAATTATCTATTGGAGGAGTAGCCGGGTTTAAATTTTATTATTATTACCTATATCCAATTACTTATTACCTCCTGTGCTTAATGGAATATTTTATTTGTGTATTTTGGCCCTGTGAGGCTGGAATGTGTTATGTTTGTGGATGTATCATGTTGGTATATCTATTGAAAAACTTGAAAAAAAATTATGATTTAAAAAAAAAAAGAAAAATCCTCATAACACACACCTGCACAGGCATTATTCTCTATTTATTTATCTATTAAAAATTTGGTAACCGGGATAGTCATACTTAGCCGGGGCTTTTTTATCGGCACGACTTGAAGGAGGCGATACAACAGGGAGTGAAACAGCAGCAACAGAGTAACAATAGGTGCATAACTTGTACACTTAAATCACAATACAAGTAACAAATTTCAGAGAAAGACAAAGCAATAGCCAGGTGAAGAGTTAAGGGAGTGTGCCACCGATGTAGAGCAAGACATTTGTACAGAACCAATAAGTCGCAAAATTTAAACTACAGAGTACATTGAGTTTTAAGCTATGCAACTGAGTAGGCAAAAATTAGTAAACGTAAAATAGCAGAATAGTGATGGATAGGACATGGGTGGTTGTACTATGGAGAGAAGAGGAAGAAGGCTATGCTGCAGGTGCATTCTTTTGCAAAGTGTGTGTCAGCAGGAGTGGTTTGAGAGCATGCAGGGAGAAAGCAAGACAGATGGGGAGAGGGAGGCGTTCCAAAGTGTAGTAAGTTAGATAGAGAAAGTAGAATGGCCTACTACAGATTTACTGTGAGGAATATTGGGCCACCAGAGAGGGGAAAGAGAGATTAGTTTATAGACAGCAGTGATGGGTGAGAGATGGAGCACTGGGGCAGTGTGGCAGAACGAATGAAAAAGGGGATCCAGCCTTGCAAGTGTAGACTTTGTGGCAGTGGTCTAGACTCAACTGTGTTGTCAAACACAGACAAGATAATCTGAAGAACGATCACATGGTGGACTGGGAAAGGAAAGCATGATTTGTTTTGGTACAGCACACAGGGCAGAGTTTCTGGTGCATGGTGTCACTGTGGATGGAAAAGCTGAGATTTTGATCCAGTTACACCTCTAAGTATTTGAAACTGGTTAGCAGTTCAAGCTCGTTGCCATCTAGAGTTGAGAAGACAGGTGTATGTTGGAGCCCTGTTAATCTCTGTCTAGCACCAAAATGCAAGAGAGACAGTTTTTTTTGGCATTTAGTGAGACCTGGTTTGATCAGAACCAATGCTAGACATTGTCAAAGTCACAATGGAGTGAGGACTCCAGCTCAGGGACCAAGACACCCGAAACAAGTACAGCTGTGTCATCTGTGTACTCGTGAATGTGGGAAGAGACACAGGTGGAGTTGAAGGGAGGTCATTTGAGAAGATGGACAAAAGAACTGGGCCAACCAGACATGATGGGCCTGGGGTGGATAGGGTATCACCAGCTTAGACTGACTGGAGCTGATCTGAGAGGTAGGAACTGAACCACCCAACTGTCAGACTGGATAGACCCACATCACCTAACTTATTCAAGAGAAAGTGTTGGGTCACTGAATCAAAGGTCTTTGCGAAGTTTATGAAAATGGCCACAATGAACAGGCCCTGATATATGCTTTACAGCACAGTCTGTGTACTGCAGGAGGGAGGAAACAGTGGAGTGGTTCCTGTGGAATCCAGACTAAAAAGGTGAGAGGAAAGAAGAGGAGCCAAGGTGCATAGCTGGGAGAGAACAAGTTTTTACTGCACCTTAGCTGGGGCAGGGAGGAGAGAGAGATGGTCTGGTAGTTCCCTAGGGAGGAAGGGTCAACCTCTTTGAGGAGAAGGAGTACTTTAGCCTGCTTCCAGCACAGGGGAATGAATCAAAGTTAGAAAGAAAGATTGGAAAGGGTGGCAAGAGGGGCAGCGATGGCTGACGCAGAGAGATGGAAAAGATTAGTATCCAGACCATCATGGCTGAGGGGGTCTCTATGGAGACCTAGAGAAGGAAAAAGATGGTTATGCTGAGGGTGAGGTGATTAAGGGTATTTGGGGAGAGACGTGGCAGGCAGAAAGGAGAGAAGGGAAGCAATGAGGAAGAAAAGAGCGCAGGAAGAGACGAAATTGCTAAAGGTGTTAGTAACCTCAACTGGGTCAGAGATATGTAGGTTTCCTAGTTTGAGGATGGGGGGTGCTAGTCAAGCAGGGAGTGAATAATCTTCCAGAACATATCAAGGGATTTTGCTTTGTTCAGCAGGTTGTAGGTAAGGTAAATTGATTTGGCTTCTCTTGTGCTAAGTAGTTATTTGTATCCCAGCCTATCCTCCTGGGAGCCAGAGGGTTTGTGGAAATGCCAGGCAGAATCATGTACTTTGAGCAGGTCAATGACCTGTGCAGTGATTCAAGGAAAGTGGGTCATGTGGACACCAGACCATATGAGAAGGGCATGTTTTTCCTATGTTGCAATGAATCTGGACATGAAACAGGTTAGAGGAACATCTATATTAGTGAATAAACTATACTTAGAGGTAGCATACTGCACAAACGAGGAGGCTTACAAGAAACTCATTATCTAGGGATAAAAAGAGGAAAAATGTCATTCTTTAAAGCAGCAATATTTGGTATTTAGCAAAATATCTCATTTTTTTTTTAGCAATAACCTATGTCTGACGTATGAAAATTATGTACTCACTGTAATTCTTGATCTTCTTGAACCATCTTCACCATTAATTCACACTGATGGGTTCTGAGCACAAGGTGCTAGGACTCTGCAGTAGCCAGAACTTTTCAGGAGGGCCGGCGCCAAGGTAGGCTGTGTGCATGCGTGGCACCATGAGACTACAGTAGCTCTCACTACATGGCTTACCTCAGCACCAACCCTCAACTGCCTCAGTACTTTTTTATTGAGGGGGTGCAGCGAAACCTAAGTAAAACACCTAACCTAAAATGGGCATAAGCTAGCCCTTTCAACCTGTATAAGAATGGTCAACAGCAAGAAAGCAGTGTCTTCACAGCCCAAACCAAAACAAGGGATGTGAAGGCCATCGAACAGAAAGAGTGAGCTTGGGGACGGTGGGTGGGAATGTGAATCAATTGTGAAGATGGTCCAAGAAGATCAAGAATTACAGTGAGTATGTAATTTTTATATTTTCCTGGACCTTACCTTCACCACTGATTTGCACTGAGGGCTTCGAATATCAAGCTCAGACAAAGTCCCCCAGACAGGGCATAGGAGTAGGAGCTCACTTGGGACCAGAATCCATTGAGGATTGTCCTGCCAAAAGAGGCATGCTACCCGGCATGGATATCCAATTCATAGTGCTTGATAAAAGTGTGCACTGTGCTCCAGGTGGCAGCTCTGCAAACATCAGCAATGGGAACAAATTGAATCTCTGCCAAAGATGTAGCAACCGATCTGGTGGAGTGAGCATGAACCTGGCCTTCGAACTTGACCTGCGTCATAGAATAACAGTGGCAAAGGCAAGCCACTATCCATGTGGAAATGCATTTGATCATAACTGGCTCACCCAGTTGGTTGGGGTTGAAGGAGACAAACAGCTGCTTGGATTGCCAGAAGTCCTTAGTTCCATCTAGGTAGAATCTGAGGGCTCTCTTAACATCCGGAGAGTGGAGGGTGCGCTCCCTTTTGTTTTAGAAGTTGGAAAAGTATGTAGGTATTATCAAACGCTGGTTCAAGTGGAACTCTGATACCACCTTAAGTAAAAACTTGGGGTGTGTGCAGAGAACCACCTTGTCCCTATAGAAGACAGTATACCAAGGGTCTGCGACCAAAGCATTTATCTCAAAGACCCTGCATGCAGAGGTGATGGCCACCAAAAATACAGTTTTTGAAGTTAGGAATTTGAGGTCACAGGTAGGCAGGGGTTCAAATGCCTTATGGGTGTGCATAGCCAGCACCAGGTTGAAGTCCCAGACAGCAACAAGTTTTCTGACTGGGGGCCTTGTGTGCAAGATACCTTTCAAGAACCTCTTAAACAGGGACAGCTGAGATAGGGTGAGGTTCTGAACTGGCTCGCGGTAAGCTGAGGCAGCACATAAATGGACCTTAACTGAGGAGTATTGTAACCCTGCATCAAAAAGGTCGAGCAAATACTCCAAAACCTTATCCTGTTGGCAACAGAATGGATGGGAGTTTTGAGACTGAGGAGGACCTCATGTGGAAGTACAAAGCCACTAAGCAATGAAAGGGAGAACCCTTGTTAACTTACTTAACCTGCCTGGAGAGGACGTTGCAGAAAGTTTTTAGAAAAGGAGGTGTGATCTCTGCTGAGATGAACCAAATTTGGTTGGATCAAGTACTCAAATCTGCGTGGTACTCCAGTCTGATACTGCTTAAATTGCAAGACAGGAGGGATCCCCCCCCCACAGCATGTTGATGAAGGAATTAAGAGAGGCTGAAGACAAAGATTAGTCTTGGGACCCCTCTGCTGGTGTTGTCGTTGCAACTCCCATTCATGAGAGAGAGCCCATCAGTGAAAGTTATGAAATCCAAGAAATTCTTAAGGAACTTAGAGAGTTGGGAGCCAATCTGACCAGTATGCTAGCTGCCAGTAAAATTAATTATGCCCATTTGAGCCAGCACAGGGCTACCCCCAAACAGAACTCAACTGCAATGGGCACCGTTGTCCAAATACTCAATCCATTGAACAACCAGTGAACTTCAGAATCAAGTAAGAGAGCTTAAGACCTTGATGAATGAGGTAAAGGAATGCAGCCCACAACCAGAGGTTCAGAAAAAAGGAATGGGACAACTCCCTTCAGAGAACTGAAAAATAATTTCTCAAAAGGCAAAAAATCCTGAGTGGAAGCCGACTGATGGATCACCACGATCACAACACAATTAGCCAAGGTATTTTGTTACCATTGTGGGGAGGATGGGTGCATCAAGTGAAAGTGCCAAACTCCTGAACATTTGTCCAAGGTGAACACAAAGCTACTTGACAGAGTGCAGCAGCAAGGACATGCAAGTGTGACTCCAAGTAAAATAGAAACTAACCAATCTGTGGATAAATCTTCAGTAAAGATAAAGATTGCACCCTTTGATTTAGACAAACTTGTGGGTCTTTCTACTGGAATGACAGTCTCTGTTGAGGGCATTCCTCTCTGAGCTGTCTTGGACAGTGGGTCTCAAGTGACCATCATTTTCATGAGTTGGTATGACCAGCATTTATCGCTCCACAAGTTGCTACCATTGGAAAAGATTGAATGTATGGGATTGAGTGAGATGTCTTACCCATACCTGGAATACCTCAAGCTCTGGATTGCTTTCCCATCCCGTGTAGCCAGAGTGGGGGACCCTGTAGAAACTCTGACCCTAGTGTGTCCACAATCTGGTATGTATGAAGGAGTGCCTGTCCTGACTGGTACTAATACATATATGTTTGTTCACCTGGCACAGCTCTGTCAAAAAAGAGAGGCCACATGGAAAGAGAAAGTATTAAGGAGTGCATGCCTTGGTGCAGAAGGCCTATCAGCAACAGATACAGCAAGTAGACAAAATCCATGATGACCCTGTGGGTATAGTTTGACGTAACGCCAAAGAGCTTGTTCTGCCTCCTAACGCTGAGTGTAATGTCACTAGCATAGTATGCCTAAAAAAAGACATGACAAACAAAATGTTGATGCTGGATGCCCCAGATGCACATGGATTGCTGGAAGGTCTATTGGTGAAGCCCAGTTTGTTGTCAGTGAGGGCTCATGCCTATGCCAAATGAGTTACCATCCAGGTAAAGAATGTTTCTGATTGAGATGTTGTTATCTGAAAGGGACAAACCCTAGTCTGAGTGTACTGTGCCGATACAGCAGTGCAGCCAACTCCAGCTTGAGATAGTGCTCAGCCCGATCTTGACCCAGAACTGTTTGACTTTGGCGATTCTTCTATACCTGAAACATGGAAAATTCAAATCAGCTGGAAGTTAGCTGAAAGGAGGAAAGTGTTTTCTCTTCACGAATGGGATGTGGGATGCGTAGTCAAAGATCACCAAATCAAGGTTAATGATGAGCGCCCTTTCTGGGAGAGGTCCCACAGATTGGCACCTGCAGATACTGATGACATCAGAAGACATCTACAGAAACTGTTGGCAGCAGGTATCATCCAGGAATCAAGAAGTCCATATGCGTCGCTAATTGTGGTGGTGCACAAGAAGAATGGAACAGTGCGTATGTGTGTGTATTACAGAACACTTAACAAACAGACCCTTCCTGACCAATATACTATGCCTAGCATTCAAGATGCCCTTGATTGTCTTAACAGAAGCAAATGGTTTTCCGTACTTGACCTAAGGAGCAGATACAACCAAATACACATGGCTCCACAGAAAAACAGCCTTTATATGCCCTCTTGGATTCTATGAATTTTTAAGAATCCCTCAAGGTATTTCTGGCACCCCCGCCACTTTTCAGTGTCTAATGGAAAAAGCTGTAGGAGATATGAACTTGTTGGAGTGTATAGTATACCTTGATGATGTCACAGTATTTGGGAAGACCCTGGAGGAACATGAGGCCAGATTGCTGAAAGTTTTAGATTACTTGGAGGAGTTCAGACTCAAGCTTTCAATTGACAAGTGTCCATTTTTCCAGAATTCAGTTAAATATGTGGTACATACCCTTGACTACACCCCTCACATTGACACCATCTGCTCCAAGCTCCACCCTAAGTTCAGGGTCCTACATCAGAACAAAGACTGTCTTCCCCTTCCGATACACTGCAAACTAATCACAAAAATGATTCTACCAGTATTTGACTATGCTGATATTGTCTATGGCAACACCCCCTGTGTTCCTCTCCAGGCTTGACACCCTCAACTCATTCTGTCACTTTACTACAAACTCCCCCTGCCACACTCACCACTGCTCTCTCTACTCCTCTCTCTGTATCAATCCTTTTCCCCATCGACATCTGACCCACTGTCTAGCCTTTACTGCCAAATACTGGTTTGGGACCCTTCCCTCCTATCTCTCCTCCCTTCTATCCCCTGCTAACCTATCCTCCTATCCCCTGCACTCCAGGGATTCCCGCTCTTTCTCACTACTACATCCCTACACTACATCTGGACTATCAGCTTTTTCATACTGTTTCCCCTTCCCCTGGAATCATCTCTCCACTCACATTTGCTCATCCGATTCCCTCCCTGCCTTCTAGCACCTGCTATGGCTCACTCCTGTTCGACCTTATTCTTGCCCTTCTAGCTATCTATTCCCACCACCTCAACCTTCCTAACTCTCTGTCACTCTATGGCTCACCCTAGTGACACATTGCAGCTCTTTAATAGTGTTTATTTCCTCTACTGTAACCAAATACTGACTTGGAAGCACTAAGGTCTCCTATAGCAGTTTACTGATTTTTGCTGCCTTTTGTTTAAAATTTCCCTTTTGTTATTAATATTTGGGTTGCTGTCACTGACCTCAGTTTGTATTCTGTAACCTCCTTCTCCCTCGGTTGCACTTGCAAACAAGCCTCGGCTCAGTGTGCCTTTCCCAGTTACCAACTTTTAAATAAAAGAAATATAGTATTGGCCCAGGGCATACAGACTGACCCCAGTAAAGTTGAAGCATTATCCATTTGGCCCAAACCAAACAACCTGGAAGACCTACAATGATTTTGGGGGTTCTGTGGCTACTATAGAAGATTTGTCAAGGATTAAATGTGAGTGGTGAGACCTCTGCTGAACTTGACACAAGGCTACTCACCCACCAATAAAGGCAAGAGAGTCTAGACATCTGATGTTACCACTTAACCTAAGCATTATTTCAAACCATCTGAGCCTTTTGGCTGGAGGTGGACCAATGATTGTGACAACGCTTTCGATTAAATAGTTTACTGACTGACTCATAGCACTCGGTCATGCTACATTACAGTTGGATGTGGATAAAAGAAAGTCCCCAATGTTTGCCTGGTGTCTAGTGGCACCCCCCACCCTCTGAACATTGTTCCCAATGTTTTCCTGGTGTCTAGTGGCACCCCCCACCCTCCGATCATTGTTCCCAATGCTTGTCTGGTGTCTAGTGGCACCCGCCACCCTCTGATCATTGTCCCCAATGTTTCCCTAGTGTCTAGTGGCACCTCCCACCCTCCGATCATGTCCCTAATGTTTGCCTAGTGGCACCCCCACCCTCCGATCATTGTTCCCAATGTTTGCCTGGTGTCTAGTGGCATTCCCCACCCTCCGATCATTTTTCCCAATGTTTGCCTGGTGTCTAGTGGCACCCCCCACCCTCTGATCATTGTCCCCAATGTTTGCCTGGTGTCAAGTGGCACCCCCCCACCCTCTGATCATTGCCAATGTTTGCCTGGTGTCTAGTGGCACCCCCCCACCCTCCGATCATTGTCCCCAATGTTTGCCTGGTGTCTAGTGGCACCTCCCACCCTCTGATCATTGTCCCCAATGTTTGCCTGGTGTCTAGTGGTACCCCCCCACCCTCCAATCATTGTCCCTACTGTTTGTCTGGTGTCTAGTGGCACCCCTACCCTCCGATCATTGTTCCCAATGTTTGCCTGGTGTCTAGTGGCACCCCCCACCCTCCGATCATTGTTCCCAATGTTTGCCTGGTGTCTAGTGGCACCCCCACCCTCTGATCATTGTTCTCAATGTTTGCCTGGAGTCTAGTGGCACCTCCCACCCTCTGATCATTGTCCCCAATGTTTGCCTGGTGTCTAGTGGCACCCCCTACCCTCCGATCATTCCCCAATGTTTGCCTGGTGTCTAGTGGCACCCCCACCCTCCGATCATTGTTTCCAATGTTTCCCTGGTGTCTAGTGGCACCCCCCATCCTCTGATCATTGTCCTCAATGTTTCCCTAGTGTCTAGTGGCACCTCCACCCTCCGATCATTGTCACCAATGTTTTCCTGTTGTCAAGTGGCACCCACACCCTCCAACCATTGTCCTGCTGTTTCCCTGATGTCTAGTGGCTTCCCCTACCATCGGATTGCTGTCCCCTAGTTCCTTGTTTATATATGATCTGACACAGGATGCCCACTCCCGGTGTCGGATAGCCCTCCACTGCAGTCCATTGTTTTATTTAGTAGCCGACATTGGGGGGAGCTCAATCCCCATGTTGGCATTTAGACCCCCTCAGTAGTGTGGGACACTGGGGAGCCCACTCCCAGCATCTCAAAATATTTATTTAGTTGAATCCTGTAAAAAAACAGTCTCCAATGTCTTTTTTTGTTTTAAACCTGAAAAAAGAAAATGGTCCCTCATCGCCTCCACTGTCCCTCCCCATCCCGACCCTCCCACTGAACACCCACCACCCCAATCCCCTCTTACCTTGTACTTACCACTGGAGGTCGTAGGCTGTCATCTTCTGTGGATCGAGACACATCTGCACTATTCAAAGCCGAACCATAAACTGAGGAATCAAGGTAAGTTTTGTATAATGCATTTCAATGGCATTTTGAACTTATGTTCATAACTTTGCCATTTTGTGGAATTTTTCACCAAATTTTCAACATAGCCTTTTTGGTACCCCCACCTCATGAACACTGCCACTCTCATGCCATTTATCAGGCTCAGAAGGTGATTTCACAGTTGTTGCACAAAATCACCTTTCAGGACCGAATAACAACATTTTACCACCAGTGTTCATGAGGCGGGTTCCCAAAACGACCATATTAAAAATCTGGTGAAAAAATTCCTAAAAATGGTTGAATTATGAACGTTCATTGAAAATGTTCTACGCATGCATGTAATTTAGGAAAATTTCAATATTTTTAGTCCAGATTTTCAACACTACTATTTTTTCACACCACCTCATGAACAGTACAGCTGTCATTTTTCACATCCGGTTTGAAACGCACCTGAGGCATGGAATGGTGTTTTGGCACAGATAATTTCACCTATTGGGTTTATAAGGTAGGGTTATAAGAAGACTATGTTGAAAATGTAGAGTCAGAACATGAAAAAATGCCAGAGTTACAGCCATTCATTGCAATTTTGCTATGCCTACTCATAACTTTTGACATTTGAAATATTCTGACACCAGATCTTCAACTTAGCCTCCTTATTACCCCACCTCATGTATGTCACAGCTGTCATTTTTAAAATCCTGCCCAAATGTGTTTTCACACCTGTGGAATGGAATGGCATTGTAGTTGCACAGAATTATGTTTTTGGTGGGGATTTGAAAATTTTCTGTAATGGGTACATGAGGTGGGGTCATTTATTTATTTTTATTTATTTTTATTTATTTAACAGTATTGGAATTACAATCCTTTGAGTCAGAGACTCCTTTACATGTTGAGGATCTATCTAAGAGGCTTAAAGCATGCTTGGGTTTCTTTTTCAGAAATAGGACCCTCTTTTCTTTCAAGACCCGTAAACAACTTGTCCAAACAACATTCCTTCCCCTACTTGACTACGGAGACTTTATTTTTATCTCCTCCCCATCTTTGAGCCTATCTAAACTGGACGTACTCTACCACCGAGCTCTACGTTTCATTACTAGTTCTGCGTTCAGGACCCACCACTGTGATCTATACGCAGCAGTTGGTGGACCTCACTCGTCACCAGACTCCTTTTCATGCTGGAATTTGGATTCTTAAGTTACTTCTTCATAAACTGCTGGACTACTTAACATCTTTCATATGCATCTCACATAGTGCTTACTCCCTAAGGAAATCTATGTCCTACTAGACGTTCCCAGGACTCATACTACAATTGGCCAATGAGCTGTTTCATACACCCTCCCCAACATTTGGAACCGACTACAAGCCATGCTAATGCTAACCAGCATCATATCAATTAACTCCTACAAAACACTAGCTGTCTCTAAATTAAAAAAACATATGCAGTTGCTACTAGGCCCCTCCAACTCTAAGCCAACTACCTACGTACCAACTGTCCCTCAACTCATTGAGCTGGAATGTAATTGCATAATTGGCACAAGGATTTCTATTTTGTATATCTCTTGTATTATGTCTATTCTTTGCTTGATCTACATTCAATTGTCCTGTCAATGTAATAACGAATTGTATGTGTATATGACTCAGGACCTCCTTGTGAATGAGCTTGCTCAACGGAGTTTTCCTGCAATAAACTTGAACTTGAACCTACAAAGGCTCCACGTCAGAGTAGTAAAGAAGTTACAGTATACACCAAATAGTGAACAAACAATGAGTAAGGAACATAATTTTCTTACAGAGGTAGTACAAGAAAACATTGGACAAAGATACCAGGTAAGTTATTAAATGGAGGGTTTTCAGTTCAAACAAAGGTGGGTGCCATGAAGGCTCTAAAGAATAGTGCATCTGGGATAGGGAGAATAGGCAGGACAGGAGTCCCTTGTCAAGAGAGAGTTGGTGGCTGGTCAGTAGAAAACATGGTGGGTAGGATGAAGCTGGGGTGATCTGGGGATCTGGTCATATTAGGGGCAGTTACAGGTACAGGAGGCAAGGAGATGGCCCCGGAGGAGGAATTTGAAGCGAGCAAGCTTGCTTTCCAGGGTGACAGAGCTAGGTAAGAAGTTTAGCAAGGAGGGGGGCTCTAAAACAGAAGAATCTCTGTGCTAAGGTAGTCCTGTACTAGGAGGGTGGGTTTGGAGGAGCTGAGGATGACTATAGTTATAGTTGTCGATTGGAGGAGAGTGGATAGACCAGGTGGGGCAAGGCGACTGGTAATCCTACTGGCAAATAGACAAGTCTGGTGCAACAATCTCTCTTCAAAATTGAGCCAGTTGGCTAGGTTGTATAGTGCGCAGGTGTGGGTCAACTTGGCACTACCAGTCACTAGACAGTAAGCTTTGTTTAGGGAGACTTTTACTCTGTGGAGGGCAGTGTTATCAGCTGCCCTGTATACCAGGATCCCGTAGTCAAGGGACAGGATGGAGGATGAGACTGCGAGCCGGAGGGCATTGGGGGGGGAGACAACTCCTGTGTGGTGATACAGCAGCCAATCCTACTGTTGGCTGCAGTGCTGAGGAGGTGAATGTGATCATGGAAGGAGAGAGCAGAGTCAAAGGTGATCCTGAGATACTTGAAGGAATTCACTTACTCGAGGGGGAGTAGTCTGTTTGTAAGGATTTGGAAAGGTATTCCTTTGTGTTTGCTTTGGTTGTGGGAAAACAGCATGACCTTGGTCTTCTTATGATTCAGCACCAGCCTGTGGTTGACAAACCAGGCTTCAAACCTTGCTAAAGGAGTTCTGGAAGGCTAGTTGAAGGGAGCTGGGGTCAGTGTGGGAGGTGAAGAGGACCACATCACCACTGTATAAGAGGACTCTCTCAGGGCAGACCTTGGGTAGGGTATGGAAGAATAGACTAAATAGAATGGGCCCCAAGATGGATCCCTGGGGTACACCAGAGAAGACCATGAGGCAGTTAGAAAGAGTGTCATTTATTTTGACACACTGGGAGCGAGAGGATAGGTAGTTTGTAAACCAGGCAGTAACCTCCTGGGGGAAGCCTAGGTGGGAGAGGACAGATAGGAGGAGGGGGTGATTGACGGTGTCAAAGGCCTTTGACAGATCTAGGAAGACCATGATGGCCAGGCGCCCATTGACGACAGCGGTGTAGATGAAGCTGGAGAATTCAAGGAGGGTGGAGATGGTGGTGTGGCCATGTCAGAATCCATGTTGCTCTCCACAGAGAAGATTATATTTAGTGAGGTAGTCAGTGAGCTGATCCAAGGTGATTTTTCCTGGCTTTTGGGGAGGATGGAGATGGGGGCAATAGTTCCCAGGGGAGGTACGGTCACCGCTTTTGTGAATGGGGTGATGACAACGGTTTTCCAGATGGAAGGGAGGCAAGTGGGGGGGGGGAGGACCATGTCCAAGACCAGGTGAAGGAGTCTGAGGTCCAGGGTGTCATTGCTGTGGCAAGTGCCACTTAGGACTTTGAGGAGGTAGGGCTTGGCTACCTGTGCAGAGGGAGTTCTGAAGTGGAAGGGTAGGTTAAGGTATGAGGGGGGCTGGGAGGTGGAAAATGGATAGAAGAAGTTAGAGGGGAGTACAGAGCTGAGATCCAAGAAGGAGGAGTTCAGGGTGTCAGCAATAAGTTTCGGGTTGGTGGAGATGGAACCATTGATGTTAAGCTGGGTTGGGGAATTTACCATTGATTTCCTTCATGTTGTTCCAGAACCTTCGACCAGAGCCCCAGGTGGAGGCAAGGGATGCTCTGTAGTAATCGGCTTTGGCTTTGTGTGTGGCGCAGGTGCACTTGTTCCGTGTGGCCTAGTAGCACTGTCTATAAGAAGGTTTGCCTGAGTCTAGTGCTTTGTGCCAGAGGTCGTCTCTGTGGCGCGTCTGGTCAAGTAGGGCTTGTGAGACCCAGGGGTGTCAGAACTTTTGACAATACACTTGGCAAGGGGTGCAAATAAGTCACAGGCTGAGTTGAAAGAGTGGATAAAATAATTAAGGGTAGAGTCCATGTCAGGGGCAAGGCTCATTGGGGACCATTCCCAAACGGCAAGGTGGTCTTTTAGCAGTCCCAGTTTGCCTGGTTTGAGTCGATGCAGAAGGATAGTTTTTGGGGCTGGTTTCTTTATCTTGCAAGATCAGGTGCAGATTACTGGGGAGTGGTCATTTAGGATGTTAAGGAGCACAGTGGTGTCAGTGATTTTGTGGGGACAGTTGGATAGGAAAGGGTCCAGTAGGGTGGAGGTACCATTTGTGGGGTTGGAACGGGTGGGGAAGGTAACGAGTTGGTGAGATCAAGTGCAGCACTGGCATCTTTGTATGGGGAGGCAGAGTAGGAGAGCCAATTAATGTTGAAGTCACCGAGTGATTATTAGCTCTGACTTTTGGGGAAGGTGGGAGAGGTAGTTGAGTATGGATTGGAAAGCAAGTTTCTGGTTGCGGGGGGGGAATATAGATGAAGGTAATGATCAGCGGAGCCCTGGAGGTGCCCAGGGTGATTTTTAAAGAGAGGGCTTGAGCACCAGACTCCATCTGGGGGGGAGAGCATGTCCTTGCAGAGACTCACAGAGGTAAATCACGCAACCATCCTCACGTTTCCCGACTGAACAGGGTGTATCCAGGAATGGAGATAGATGAGTCAGGGATGGTCTTTGATAGCCAGGTTTCCACAAGTGCCAGAATGTCAGGTTGGTGCTGGGCCATCCACCCTTGGAGGCCATCAAACTTTTTCAGGAGGCTACAGATATTTATGGAAGCAATGCATAGCCCAGAGGAGGAGGAGCAGTGCTGGGAGTTGGTGGGGGGAGGACCAGGATTTGGATGAATATTCCCAGACATCAGGAGGAGGAGAAGAAGGGATAGTATTTTGAGTAGTCCATGACACAGCTGCCTACAGCAGCAAGTGGCTGGAGGAATGTGGGTGTGTGTGCTCAGGAGGCTGACTGGGATGGGAAGAGACATAGAGGATGGATAGGAGAGGAGGCCAGTGGGGTCAGGACAGGAGGCAGCTAGATTTGGGGTATGAATAGGGAGGGTGGGGGGTGGAAGGAAGGGCCATGGTGGGGATAGCATGAAGACACTGTGGGTGAGCATGGGAGTCATCTGGATGGGGTCTGGGATGGCAGCAGGGTGGGTGGGTAGGGCAAGTAGAAGAAGAACAATGGGATGAAAAGGGTGGATAGAACTGTGAGGTGAGGGGTGGCCATGACTAGCATACAAGCAGAATCCAGGGCAAATAAGGACTGTAAGAGGTACGGACCTTACTGGGCACCCAGTAAGGAGACAGCACAGATGGTGCAGTGGTAGTGCAACAGACTGTGGTGCAGAGGGTGCAGGGATCAAGCCGGGGAGGGGCTAGGAAGGGCAGGCCGTGGAGGGGGGAGATGAGAGAAAGAGAGAGACTAGGGAGAGGGAGGCGGGCTGAAGTGAGCTAGCGGGGAGGAGGGAGAAGAGAAGGGTGGAAGGGGTGTCAACACTGACTCCTAGTGGTCAGAGAGGGAATCAATTATCTAGAAGGGGAGGAGAGGATGAAAGGTGCAGGAGAGGAGGAGGGAAGCAGAGGTAGTGGGGTTGGCAGAGAATGGGCGAAGAGAAATTGTGCACAATACTACCATCTGGTGGTAGAGAGGGATAACCTGCTAAGGGAAGTTCAGGCACTTAGAAAAAATGGGGGTCACATGACAGGAAGATGTCAATAAATTAAGGGACACTCCTGGGTGGGAGGGTGGCTGGGACGGGCTAACACCCCTCACTAGACTGGCTGCACAGGGGAGGCTGAGCTGGTTACCTTTAAGGCTCCTACGGTCCACGCTATCCCCTGCAGTATGCTGGCTTCAGGTAGTGTGTGTTGGGGATGGGCTTCCCTGGGCCTAAGTAGGGAAGCAAAGAAGCAATTAGTATGCAGCAGGAAGGGAGATGCAGAGAAGTACCCAGTGCACATGTGTGAACTGGGAAAGGTTGCAACTACTAGAGCAGACTGAATGGAGCCCAGGAGAATGCCACAAGGATGTCACAACCACGTGGTGGGCCTCAGGAAAACCCCACAGTTAGACAAGGCAGGAAGTAAATATATCTTCTGTGAGCTAGGCTCCTCATGGATAAACTCCACAAATGTACTAGTCGCTAGGATAGATGGCACAGTTAAAGCACTTAAATCCTAACATACAATGTAAATAAATCTGCTCTGAGCCAGGCACCTCATGGATAAACTCTCGACTGTGTTAGTTGCTAGGATAGATGGCACATTTAAAGCACTAAATCCTGTAAAACAAGTTGCTAAGTGAAAGGCTAAAGCTAGATAAGCACATGAAGTAGTCGCTTTGAAAGGAAGCTAAAATTCACCAAAACAACAGTAAACTATGAAAACCTTGCTATGAGGAAGCAAAGAAGGGTTACAGAGCATGGAACAGTAGGCTGAAACTGCAGCTGAAGTCCGTGGCAGTACAGTCTTAAGATTCCTCCAGGGAGCTAGGGATTTCCCGGTACTGGAAGGGGACAAAGTCCTGCTGCAAAAACAATCAGTTGCTGTCGGTGGTCAGAAAAAGGCTTGAAACACCCCTCACTAGACTGGCTGCACAAGGGAGGCTAAGCTGGTTACCTTTAAGGCTCTAATGGTCCACACTATCCCCTACAGTGTGCTGGCTTCAGGTAGTATGTGTTTGGGATGGGGTTCCCGAGGCCTTTAAGGCTCCTACGGTCCACGCTATCCCCAGTGGTGTGCTGGCTTCAGATAGTGTATGTTGGGGATGGGATTCCCGGGGCCTTTAAGGCTCCTATGGTCCACGCTATCCCCTGTGGTGTGCTGGCTTCAGGTAGTCTGTGTTGGAGATAGGGTTCCCGGCGCCTTTAAGGCTCCTTTGGTCCACGCTATCACCTGCGGTGTGCTGGTTTCAGGTAGTGTGTGTTGTAGTTCCCGAGGCCTTTAAGGCTCCTACGGTCCACTGCTATCCCCTGCTGTGTGCTAGCTTCAGGAAGTATGTGTTGGGGATGGGGTTCCCCGGGCCTTTAAGGCTCCTAAGGTCCACACTATCCCCTGCAGTGTGCTGGCTTCAGGTACTGTGCATTGGGGATGGGGTCCCCAGGGTCTTTAAGGCTCCTATGGTCCACACTATACCCTGCAGTGTGCTGGCTTCAGGTAGTGTGTGTGTAATAAGAAGGCTATGCTAACAATTTGGTCACTGTTGTCCTATAAATGGAAATAAATGGAAGCCCAGGACCCAGAGCGCCCTGTACTTCTACAGACACACACACACACACACACACACACACACACACACACACACACACACACAGATATATATTTATAAAATGGGTAGGGAAATTGCTGTTCATTTCTTGGACCTTGAGCACCACATGACCGTGCGTATATCAGAGCACGACCGCAAACCTGCACTTTTACCCCCACAAAACAATTTTGACATTTTATAAGATAGATAAACCACTGTGAGGTATGCGGTCATGCTCTGATATACGCACGCCTTGGTAGTGTTGACACACTCGGCCGTACAACGCACACCAAGGCAGGCGTATATCAGAGCACGAACGCACACCTCAGAGTGGTTTATCTATTACATGTATATATATAGTATGGTGAGGGCTTATTATGTATGCAACTCCATGGGTTTCATAATGTTGTTGTACCACAGTTCAAAAGGTCATGGGACATGACTGTATCACGCTGTGGTACAACAATATTTCGAAACCCTCTAGAGGTTCCACATGCTCAACTGACACTGAAACACACTTGGGTCAGCAGTGGTGTCACGATCACCCAAACCGACGACTCTAACAGGGCATGATAAGAAAAGCAGGATAAACCAGATATTTCCTGAGGACCCTGCACTCCCACAGTAAAATAAGGATACTATTATACTGCCTCAAAAAGTAAGGAAATAAGTTGCAAAAAACGTCATTAATGCTCAAGTTAGAGACAAAGTGACAAAAGTTCAGAAATGACGAGGCAAGTTTCGTTCTGCTTGGATGTGTGGATTCTGAAATTCGGACAGTGCAAAAAGTCATAAAGTCCCCACTTTTTACAATATTTTCCTCATAGCCTTGTGTCCAAATGCTGTGGAATTTTGGTGTGATTTATTATGGCAGAAACAGCTTGGGTAACAGAACAGGCATGCATTTGTTTTGTGAAAAAAAATATTAATCTGTTGCAGAGTTTTAAAATTTTTCTTTTCCCATTGTTTTCAATGGGAAGCTCAGGATACAGGGAGAAAGTCTGATGAAGGATTTGATCTCACGAAAAAGGATTCTGTCCTGTGAGACCTTTCCTTTTTTGTGAGAATAAAATCCTTTTTTATGAGAGAAAAGTCCTTTTTCATGAGCATCTTGCAAAAAAGGAATCTGTATCAGGAGATCTGTTCCATTTTCTTGAGAATAAAATCCTTTTTCATGAGAGAAAATTCCTTTTTCGCGAGCCGCCGTCTTGTTTTCAGTTTTTTTCTTAATTTCTTTTTCAAGAGCCATACAAAATTACATACTGGAGTGACACCACCACACCTAGCTGGCTGGTCGGGACCCCATTAAGTGCAATCTCCGCTTCAAAGTTAGGAATATGCCCCTGAAATGTGTTTTTTTAATATAATGAATTTTTTTTCATGACCACGTGATACAAAAAAATAATCCTTTTTCATAACAGCGAGGCTCCCCTTGTGGGTGTTGGTGGTCATGAGGGCAAGACCACCCTCCCCCGAGCTTTGCAAGGACCCGCAGCAAGCAGGTAGCAAGCAGCAGAAACAGCAAGGCTCCCCTCGTGGGTGCTGGTGGTCGTGAGGGCAAGAACACCCTCCCCCGAGCTTCGCAAGGACCCACAGCAAGCAGGTAGCAAGCAGATAACGTGTGGACGAACAGCAGCCAAGCAGCACTGCAGCGCCGAGCGCTTTCTAAACTCACACTAGCGATGATTTCTTGGACTTTAATTTTTCCAATTACTGTCCCCACACATGTGGAGATAGTTTTTTTTTGCCTAAAATCTTGAGTGTTCTCAATGGTTCTGGCTATGTTTTCTCTCAGTACCTTAAGAGTATGCACAAACTAAAACCCTCAGTGCCTTAGAGGGTAATCTTGGCGCCAAAACAGAAAAAAATTCCCCTGCTAAAATTACTGGTAGCACTGTGCCTTTATTTTCAGCACAAACTGCAAATTTCCCCACCTGAAATTAACTTCTTGCAGCAAAATCACTGTGCCTTATGTTTAGTAGAACCTGTTTTAGTAGAAACTGTTTGATATCGGAAATTCACTTCTTGCAGCAAAATCACTGTGCCTTATGTTTAGTAGAACCTGTTTTAGTAGAAACTGTTTGATTGTTAGTAAGCACTGCAAAACTTGTTCGTCGCCATTTTCATTGTGTCCCATGCAGTTCGATTAGTCTCATTCAAATAGCCCTTGCTCCCTGCATTCCTGTAGTAAACTCCACCCCCCCTCCCCGTGGAAGCTCACCTGATATTTACTTCTGCTTTTCCTCTCTCTCCAGCAGAAACAGCGAGGCTCCCCTCGTGGATGCTGGTGGTCATGAGGGCAAGAACACCCTCCCCTGAGCTTCGCAACAACCCGCAGCAAGCAGGTAACGTGTGGATGAACAGCGGCCAAGCAGCACTGCATGCGCGGCCCTTTCTAAACCGCACTAGCTGTGCCCCGCTGACACTGCGCGTCAGCTGCCCTGCCGCCCCCACCACCACCCTTGGTTGACTTCTTATTATATATCGGTAGAGACCTCTGGTGATTGGTGACGTGTTTAAACCAATCAGGCAATTTCTCCATTGGCAGGTTATCAGGACCTGCCGCTAGAAGCTGCTACTGCTTCCTCAGCTGATCTTTTCTCTCGCAGCTCATTAATTACAGCACGGATGTATTCGGTGTGAGTCACAAAAAAAAAATCCCTTACACCTCATTTAAATCCAGTCTCCCTCCTCACTCTGAACCCCCAACAAACAGCATTGGAAAAATCTTACTCTACCCATTTTCTAAGTACAAAGAAACATTAGGTTAACTACTAAATCCCTCCCAAATATGTTTAGTAATAGTGCCATATCACCCTCTTTTGTCCACATAGTGACTCCATGGCTTACTCTCCTCATCTTAACCCTCTCTCCCAGCCCACTACCCTCCTGCCTTCCCCATACTCATCCTAGCACTACCCCTCCCTCTGCCCCAAAATCGCCTCCTATGATATGCAGCCCTGAAAAAACTCCCTCATCAGTTACCATGTCCTATTTCTCCTACCCTCCTCTTGTGCCAAGTCACCTCCCCCCGAAACCATAAGTGCCCCATTACTTTATGGGCAGGAAATACTGTGCTTCATGTGCTCCCATATTGCCAATAAACTGCACCACCATGCAGTCTCATCACGGCACACTCCCAAAAAGATCCACAAAATCACCCTAACCAGGACAGCAGTCATCCTCCTGCTACTTGTGGGCAACATTCACCCAAATCCTGGCCCCACTGACCATACCCCACGACAACCAACGAAACACAAAGGACTGCGACTGGCTGCCATTAATACTTGTAGTTTCCAAAAGAAACTTGCCTCTCTTCAAGCTTGGGTCTGCCTCCACCACCCTGATGTACTAGCCGTTACTGAAACATGGCTGTCGCAGCACATCCCTGACTCAGCTGTATGCATACCTGGATACACATTGTTCAGGTCAGATAGACTGAATAGGCGGGGTGGGGTAGTGCACTGTATCTTCGAGAACACCTGCAAGGAATAAAACTGCTACCATAAGCCCTACAGAAGCGTACAGTCCCTCACCGTCGAGTTGAAATTAATGTGGGTAAATCTCTTTATATAATGTCAGTATACATACCCTCGAAACCAAAGGGATGCCTTCACATCCATACTAAACATAATCGACCAGCTCCTAAAACTCGGAAGTCATAGCCCCAGGTGATTTTAACACAAACTGGCTTGCTCCCCAGACATCCTCCCTCAGGGATGCAGCTGCTGCCCAAAATCTGTCCCAAATGGTCCTTACCCCCACTAGAGTAAACAAAAACATGGGCCACAGCTCCCTCCTTGATCTCATACTCATAAACCATCCTGAGCACATACTGGATGTCCAGGTCCTATCGGACTCTATCAGTGATCACTCCCCCTGCAACTTGTCTCTGGACAAATAGCTGGAAACCACCCCCACCCAGGATCTCCATGTATTGCCAACTCAAAAGAGGGGCTTTAAACCATCTCCGAAACCTACTCCATAACTTCGACTGGTTCCCCACTTGATCACCAAGCGTCAGTTGATGCCGCCCTGTCCTTCTTCATAAGTTCCTTCCAATCCACCTGTGACATCTTTGCCCCCCACGTCAAACAGATCAAAAAATCAAAATCCTCCCCTTGGGTAAATCGGTCCTTGCTCGATCAAATGAAGGCGTGTGATGACCTGTGGCACCGAGCCCTTCAGTCAGGTCAACCCACTGACCGACAACTATATCGTGCAGCCCGAAACACCTGCACCTGGGCAATCCGGCAGGCAAAGGCTGCTTACTATCAAACAAAACTCACTGCCACTTGGGGTGATGAAAAGAGGTTCTGGGAAAATATAAAGTAACTTAGTGGAAAGTCTCCTTCCCCTCCCCCTACCATGCTTATCCTTGATGGTATCCCCACCCAAGACCCCTGCAAAATAGCTAATGCTTTCAATATATCTTTCTCAGACCTAAGCACTATTCTCCCTCATGATTTCTTCAGTACAGATGCGTGACAATTCCTGCCACCCCCAGTGCTCCACCCTTTCATTTCAAAACTATCTCCGCTAGTGATGCTCGCTCATATATTGCCATGTTCCTAGGAAAGACTAGGCATAGTGGTGACTCACTAGATGCAAAACTGTTACCCTTAACCCTTGATGCTGTCCTAATACCCCTCACTAAAATACTCAACATGTCCCTGTGCCTAGGACGGTTCCCATCTTTATGGAAAAAGGCGATGATTATGCCAGTTCATAAAAATGGTGCCCGTACCTCAAGTAGTAACTACAGGCCCATTTCCATACTCCCTCCCCTCTCAAAAGTGCTGGAGAAAATAGTGGCTGATCAACTTACTAACTATCTAGATGCGCAACACGTAATATGCCAACAACAACACGGTTTCAGGAAAGGTCACAGCACCACCACTGCCTTACTAGAATTAGCCTCCTTTATTCATGACACTCTTGACCATGGAGACGTGGCTGGATCAGTCTATATAGATTTCTCCAAAGCATTTGATACTGTCAATCACACCATGCTCATAAACTCCCTCCTCTCTGTTGGCGTATCCAAAGAAACTGCTGGCTAGTTCTCCAGTTATCTCTCTGGCCGCACTCAACAAGTGAAGATAAAAAGCATCCTCTCCGCTAACCTTCTTGTCCAGTTGGGTGTCCCACAAGGGTCCATCCTTGGTCTGCTCCTTTTCTCACTATACTTGAACTCCTTACCTCTGGCCGAGGCGTCTTCTCCTTTATGCAGATGATGCTGTGATTTTTAGTCGGCACCCTGACCCCACACAGCTCCAAAAATCCTTGTAGGGCTCTTTTACACAAATTGAAGCCTGGTTTTCCTCAGATAAGCTTGTACTCAACACAAAAAAGACGAAAGTCTTGCTATTCACCCACCCACAACATAAACACAGCATGACAAAATTATCTACACATAACGCGATGGGCACCATGCTGGAACCTGTTTCCAATTTGAAATATCTAAGGGTTACCCTAGACTCCGCCCTTACCTATCGTGAGTATATTGCATCGACTTGCACTGAAATAAATAGGAGAATCGGTCTCCTCTATAGGCTTAGACCATGTCTACCTCCTGAGGCTCTACAGTTAGCTATCTCTAACTCCATCCTTTCCCTGGTAGACTACGGCATAATCATCTATGGGGCCACCTCTGACACGGCACTGACCAGCATTAAACACACCCTAAACAAAGCCTGCAGATTGGCCACAGGCTGTGATCGACTCACGCATACCTGTGACCTCTACCTACGGTCATCATGGCTAAACTTCCAGGGGCGACTTTTTTACCAGACCTGCTTACTAGCCCAAAAAATCCAGTTGGGCCTAGCCCCCCCCGACTGTCTTCAGCTCCTCCAAAAGAGCCTGCCAGGTCACACCACTAGACACTCTGACAGTGTTGCATTCCATGTTCCCTCTGTGAAGACCACTGCTGACCAAAGGTCTTTTTGCTATAGGGCCCCACTCTGGATGAACTCAATCCCTGACTCTATTTTATCAATCCCCAGGCTAGGGCCTTTTAAACCTGAGTTACTGAACCACATTATATCCAACTCCCACTGTGACTGCAGATGAAACTTTGCTAAAAAAAAAAAAAATTTTACTGCAGTATTTGCTCCTGTATATGCACCATAATTTCACATCACTGATGTTCCAACGTGTGTATTATGTACTTTCTTTCACCTCTGTAGTTAGTGTCATTTTCTGTATTAGAGCAGTAGTCTGTATTTTGTATTCCGTGTTATACTGTGTACCAATCTATTTTATGTAAGATGTGGAGTCTTTGCAAATGAGTCTCTGACTCAAAGGGTTGTAATTCCTAGACCATAAATAAATAAATAAATAAAAATATCACGAGTCACGAAAAAGGATCCATTTTTGTCACTTGAGAATCCTTGCTTGTCCATTCCACTGCCCTCCCCCAGTACTCTACTGTTTTTCCCTGGTGCCCTCCCCCACCCTCCAATACCCCGCCCCTATTTTTCCCTGGTGTCTAGTAGCACCTTCCACCCTCTGATCACTGTCCTTGTAATAAAAATAATTTCCCTGGTATCTAGTGGCACCTTCACCCGCTGATCACCGGCCTCAATGTTTCCCTGGTGTTTAGTGGCACCCCCGACCCTCCAATCGCCATTTCCTATTTTCTGTGTTTTTGACATAGGGATACCTACCCCTGGTGTTGGTTGCCCCCATTCATAGCTCGTTGTTTTATTTATTCACCGACATTGGGGTGAGGGAGGTGGGCCGAAGTAAGGTGGTGGGGAGGAGGAAGAAGAGAAGGGTGGAAAGGGTGTCAACACTGATCCCTAGTGGTCAGAGAGGGAATTATCCAGAAGGGGGGAGGAGAAGATGAAAGGTGCAGCAGAGGAGGAGGGAAGCAGAGGTAGTGGGATTGGCAGAGAATGGGTGGAGAGAAATTGTGCACAATACTACCATCTGGTGGTAGAGAGGGATAACCTGCTAAGGGAAGTTCAGGTACTTAGAAAAATTGGGGGACATATGACAGAAAGATGTCAATAAATTAAGGGACACCCATGGGTGGGAGGGTGGCTGGGATGGACTAACACCCCTCACTAGACTGGTTGCACAGGGGAGGCTGAGCTGGTTACCTTTAAGGTTCCTACAATCCACACTATCCCCTGCGGTATGCTGGCTTCAGGTAGTGTGTGTTGGGGATGGGCTTCCCTGGGCCTAAGTAGGGAAGCAGACAAAGAAGCAATTAGTATGCAGCGGGAAGGGAGATGCAGGAAAGCACCCAGTGCACATGTGCGAACTGGGAAAGGCTGCAAGTGCTAGAGCAGACTGAATGGAGCCCAGGAGAATGCCACAAGGATGCCACAACCACGTGTTGGGCCTCAGGCAAACCCCACGGTTAGACAAGGCAGGAGGTAAATATATCTTCTCTGAGCTAGGCTCCTCATGGATAAACTCCACAAATGTACTAGTTGCTAGGATAGATGGCACAGTTAAAGCACTTAAATCCTAACATACAATGTAAATAAATCTGCTCTGAGCCAGGCACCTCATGGATAAATTCTCGACTGTGTTAGTTGCTAGGATAGATGGCAAATTTAAAGCACTAAGTCCTGTAAAACAAGTTGCTAAGTGAAAGGCTAAAGCTAGATAAGCACATGAAGTAGTCGCTTAGAAAGGAAGTTAAAATTCACCAAAACAACAGTAAACTATGAAAACGTTGCTATGAGGGAGCAAAGCAGGGTTACAGTGCATGGAACAGTAGACTGAAACTGCAGCTGAAGTCCGTGGTAGTACAGTCTTAAAGTTCCTCCAGGGAGCTAGGGATTTTCCAGTACTGGAAGGGGACAGAGTCCTGCAGCAAAAACAATCAGTTGCTGTCGGTGGTCAGAAAAAGACTTGAAACACCTTTCACCAGACTAGCTGCATAGGGGAGGCTAAGCTGGTTACCGTTAAGGCTCCTACAGTCCACACTATCCCCTGCATTGTGCTGGCTTCAGATAGTGTGTGTTGGGGATGGGGTTTCTGGGGCCTTTAACTCTCCTACAGTCCACGCTATCCCCTGCAGTGTGCTGGCTTCAGGTAGTGTGTGTTGGGGATGGGGTTTCTGGGGCCTTTAACTCTCCTACGGTCCACGCTATCCCTTGCAGTGTGCTGGCTTCAGGTAGTGTGTGTTGGGGATGGGGTCCCGGGGCCTTTAAGGCTCCTACAGTCCACACAATCCCCTGCGGTGTGCTGGCTTCAGGTAGTGTGTGTTGGGGATGGGGTTTCTGGGGCCTTCCCGGGGGTATCTAGTGGTACCCCCACCCTCTGATTGCTGGCCCAATGTTTCCCTGGTGTCTAGTGGCATGCCCGACCCTCCAATCACCATTTTCTATTTTCTGTGTTTTTGACATAGGGATACCAACCCCTGGTGTCGGATGCCCCCCTTCACAGCTCGTTGTTTTATTTATTCACCGACACTGGGGTGCCCAATTCCCATGTTGGCATTTAGAGCCCCTCCCCCCAGCAGTGTGGGACACTGGCGAGCCCACCCCAAGTGTCCCAAAATATTTTATTAATTTTATTAATTAAACCCTGTAAAAATAAAACTGTTCCCCAATGTCCTTTTTTTTTTACCTTAAAAAAAAAGGTCCCCTGTTGTCCCCACCATCCCCCTTCCCCATCCCGACCCTCCCACTGAGAATCCACCGTCCCACACCCCCGCTACTCTGTACTTACTGCAGGAGTTCATGGTCTGTCATCTTCTGTGGACCAAGACATGTCTGCACTCTTCAAAGCTGAACCATCAACTGAAGAATAAAGGTATAGTAAGAGCTGTATAATGTATCTGTGGCATTTTGAACTTATGTTCATAACTTTGCCATTTTTTGGAATTGTTTCACCAAATGGCCTTTTTGGTACCCCACCTCATGAACAATGCAACTGTCATTTCATTCATCGAGCCCAGAAGGTGATTTTACCCCCAGTGTTCATGAGGTGGGGTCCCAAAAAGGGCATGTTAAAAATTTGGTGAAAAAATTCCTAAAAAACACCTGAGTTACGCGTGTTCATTGAAATAGCAGTAGCAGCAATGATTCTATTCATTTTATAAATAAACTTGGTAAGAAATCCCATTGAGATAAAAAAATACATTCATTTTCAAGGGACACCATAGTAGAAATCATTTCTTGGTTACAATCAAGGGAGAAAAATAAGTCACAGATATACAGATTTTACAAAAGGCTTATAAATATATAAATACAATTAGCCATTGGGTCAGTTTCATCCTATCAAAACAACATTACCCTCTCTGATGCTTACCCAACCTCTGATACAGTACAACATTCTCTCAGTTGACCAATTTGTGTTTGATACCATTGTTTGATTTGGAGCCAACTTACATTAGTACCATAACATCTCAAAATTACAGGTAAATTGTTCCATACTTTAGTACCTAAATAAGATATAGTGGCACACCTGATTTTTGTTCATTTTGGTACTTCAAATTCTGTATAATGGGCTGATCTTAGTTCCCAGTTCAGCTGCTTTATTATCAATTCTTTGGTAATATGCTCTGGCAATTTATTTTAAATAGTATTATACTTAATTTTGGTTATGTGTTGATTTCATCTAGCATCCGAATGAGCCCAACCCAGTTCTCTATATAGTTCACAATGATGTGTATATCTATGTTCATCTATTGCATAGCTAGCCATTTAATTATATATAATATCTAGCTTTTTCAGGTCTTTCCTATTTGCTCCTCCATAGACCACATCAGCATAGTCTATCACTGGTACTAACATAGTATTTATAACATGCAACCCAGTCTTCCTAGAAAAGTGTTTTTTTATTCTATATAGCATTCCCAGTTGTTGTCCCAACCTCTTCACCACGTTGTTAATATGTATTGACCATTTGCAGTGTTTCTATGCATGAGCATAACTTTATTAAGTTTCAATATTTTGACTCCAAATTTTCAGCATAGCCATTTTTTCACACCACCTCATGAACAGTACAGCTGTCATTTTTCACATCCTGTCTGAAATGTGTTTTCGCACTTGTGGTGTGGAAATTGCAATTTTAGCGTGGATTTGAAAATTGTCACCTATGAGGTTTATGAGGTGGGGTCATAAGAAGACTATGTTGAACATTTGGGGTCAAATATAAACAAAATCACAAGGTTATGACCATTCATTGCAATTTTGCTACGCCCACTCATAACTTCAGAAATGTTAAATATTTTTGCCCCAGATTTTCAACATAGCCTTCTTATTACCCCACCTCATGTATGTCACAGCTGTCATTTTTCAAATCTGATCCACCCCTGTTTAATATGAAGTCTCTATCATATCATATAAAGGAATATTTCTGGACATTACAGCTGAAGGATGTGCAAGTCATAGAGTTCCTGGACATGAATCCTATTCTGTTCACTTCTTCCTCTTCACTGAAGTGTTTCCCGAATATGCACTGGTTTTTTTTTTAAACTTTGTTTATTAAAGAGTGAGTGGGCAACAGGAAGACAATACACAGGCTGTGCCATTATACACAAGGACTAATACACTTATAATCTCATATACAGGGTTTTACAGGCATTGCAAGGCAGAGAAAAGAAAGAAAGACATAAAAAACTATTACTTTATATAGCAGAATGGACGATACTGACAGCTATACCCATATTTCATTCGAGTTACTTTGGGTTTAAACTATTAAGATCATAGGGTTCAAAGTGGCCTTCGTAATTATACTTAGACTACCTTCTTAAAATAAGAGAAACCACATTTCACCCAGAGCCCTCTCCACTGGTGCCCAAATCTTGTCATACCTATCTAGATGTCCCAAAACCTTATACTGGGTATGCTCCAACTTCATATTACTTAGTAGTGTTTTGGCACATTGAGCAATAGTAGGAGTGGCTTGTGCTATCCAGTTCTGCACCAGAACCTGTTTACCCACCACAAAAGCCAATTTCCTCAAAGGGTGTGAAACCTCGGTCCCCCCCATGTACCCCCAGAAGAACATCCACCGGATCTAGTGGAATATCAGCTTCTAAGACTCTGTTAATCAAATTATTTACCTCTTCCCAAAAAAACAACACTTTTGGGCATGCCTATACCAGATGGAAGAAGGAACATCCCTGTGAATGGCACTTAGGACATCGATCCGAGACTTGGGGGTTTATTCTATGAGCCAGCATCGGGGTAAAATAGGACCTGTGGAGAATATTATAGTGAATAATTCTAAGTCTGTTGTTTACCGAAATAGACATACTTCCCCGTAGGGCCAAATCCCAGTCCCCACCTGATAGGAAATCCTTCCCCAAATCACTGTCCCATTTGGCTCTCAATTTCCCGAGCACATCTGGCCACACTCCCAACAGGACTCTATACAGTACACTTAGGGGCTTTACCTTACTGTGCTTTCTACAGTGCTGAAGGGCCTCCTCAAGAGTAGTTCTAGATAATGAGGGTCCCTCATCTCCCACCTTACAGCACTTGCTCAACTTGGATGCTACCTGTAAATATATAAATTAATGGGTAGGCTGAATATTATAGATTTTGTTTAACTCAGAAAAAGTCAATAATAGTCCATTTTTGAACAAATGCGACAGAAGAAAAAGCCCCCTTCACTCCCACTGCATCAGAACTCTCCTAACTGGGTATGGGGCACTTCCATCCCTCCATAGGCTGTGCAAAATTGATCCCTCAGGAGACAGTCCCCCCTCTCCTCCAGAGTCTGCAGGGCCTGCTTCCAAGATCTAAGGGTGGCCTTAGTAAATGGGTTTCGGGGCAGCTCCCCCTCCCATAATCCAGAGCCCAGAGGCAGAAGGTACTGGGCAAAGGAAGAAATCCTAGGTGAGTGTGACTCCATAGATACCCAGGCCCTTAACTTAACCCCATCCTCCAGGTAATCTAAAACCTGGGTTAACTGTGCTGCAAGGGCATACATCTTCAAATTAGAGAGTGCTAGGCCCCCCCTTCATGTTGTCGGCCATAGTACTTCTTTTCTAATTCTTGGTTTTCGGTTTGCCCACAAAAGGGATGTAATATAACCCTCCAGTGACTGCATATATCCCGATGGGACCCTTACAGGCAAGGCCTGAAAAAGATAAAGACTTTGTGGCAATACTTGCATCTTTACCAAGTTCACTTTACCCAGCAAAGACAAAGGGAGTAACTTCCATCTACTACACTGCTCCTTTATTTTTTGTGCCAGGGGTTTACAATTTAGAGGACCCACTTCTGTCACCTTTCTAGGAAGTTGAATTCTGAGATATTTTATTATCGGTTTGGGGGGTATATCTATTCCATCAATATAAATTGACCCACCCGAATTTCCCAATGGAAGCCACTCGCTCTTACTCAAATTTATCTTGTGTCCAGACAGAGGGCCATAGCTTTTAAAAAGGGAGGTCAGTGCGGGCATAGCATTCACTGGATTTGACAAAAATAACAAAATATCATCTGCAAAGAGTGAAATAACATGCTCCTTTTAATTAATCCTAAAACCCTTAATTTCCTGGTTTCCTCTAATGGCCACTGCCAGTACCTCAATTGTGAGAACATATATCAAGGGCAAGAGGGGGAAACCCTGACGAGTACCCCTAAATAGTTGAAAAGGGTCTGAAAGTGTATTATTAGTGAGTATTTGTGCCCATTGGGAATCATACAAACTTCCCACCCAACGGCAAAAGGTCAGGTGAAGGCCAAAGTTCTTTAAAACAGCAAACATAAATGGCCATTCGACCCTATCAAAGGCCTTCTCAGCGTCTAAGGCAATAAGACCACCAGAGCCAGCCCTACCTCTCGAACCCTGCCACATAACGTTCAAGACCCATCTCAAATTGTGTCTGGCTTGCCTTCCTCTAATGAAAACCCCCTGATCCGAGTGCACCACCCCTGGTAAAATACCCTCCAATCTCCTTGCCAGAAACTTTGCTATGATCTTGTAGTCTGCATTAAGCACTGAGATGGGACGGTAGGAACTACACTTTTTTGGGTCCTTGCCTGGCTTAGAAAGAGAGAATCATTATTGTGGCCATCTGTTGGGATGATGTTAAACCCTCTCCCTCCAGCACCTCCTGGAGCATATCTGTAAACAACGGGGATAGTTCCCTGAGAATTTTTATAGAACTCCAGGAGCAATCCGTCTGGACCCGGGGCTCTTCCCGATCTTGAAGCCCAGATTGCCTCCCTTACCTCCTGAGCTGAAGGTTTCCAGGCAAGCTTCTCATTTTCAGCTTCCGATGGGGAAGGCAGAGAGACGTTATCTAGAAAGCTATTCGGGTCCTGGTTTTGGGGAACCTCTAAAGAATATAATTTTTGGTAGTATAATTTAAAGGTATTGTTTATCTCCCGAGCAGAGGAGGTGCTCTCCCCATCTTCTTTCTCTATAGCAATAAAAGTTCTCTCTGCTTTTGGTTTTTTTATTAACCAGGCCAACCACCTTCCTGATTTATCTCTCTGGAAATATTGCCCTGCCCTAGATGCCAACATATCTCTCTCGATACGTTCCGAACGCATTTGGTTGTATTCTCCCTTCAGGCTTTTCAGCCTCGCTATCTCAATAGTGGATTGATTTCTCATAACCTGCTTCTCAAGTGACATTATTTGTATCTCCAGTTCATGTTCCTTCTCCTCCTCCTCCTCTTTTTCCTTAAATGCCGCATAAGAAACAGCTTCTCCCCTACTATATGCTTTAAGGGCTTCCCAGGTAATCCCAGCTGATGTGTCACCCACCTTGTTAACTTCTAAGAACTCCCCAAGACGCTGGGACATTTGTTGAACAAAACAAGGGTCATTCAACAAGGTAGAATCGAGTCTCCACTCCCGAGCCCCCTTCTTCTCTATCTCCCCCCCAGCTCTAAGTAGAGGAGGGCATGGTCCGAAATAAGAATAGGACCATACTGAGCCACTCTTATACGATTCATAAAGGGAGAGGAGGCCAAAAAATAATTTAGCCTGGTGTAGACTTTATGAGTGTGAGAGTAAAAGGAGAACTCTTCAATGTCAGGATGCTTAAAGCGCCACATCTCCTGTAAGGCCCTTTCCCTTGCAAATGTTCATAGAGTCATCACACGTTTGGGGAAACGACTGAATCGTGGATTAGAGTGATCCAACATGGGGTCCCAGTAGGTATTAAAATCCCCACCTATAATCATTTTATCAGGAAACATAGCTAATGTCAGGGCAAGGTGCTCAAAGAATTCAGGGCAATCAAAAACAGGGCCATATAGGGAAACCAGTACTATTTGCTCTTTGTCCACCGTGTCTTGTACTATAACATATCTTCCCTGATTGCCTTTCAGGGGAGTGGATCTGGACCCTAAGTCCAGGTCGAAACCAAATACAAGTGCCCCGAGCCTTGAATGTAAAGTGTGAGGCTATCAAGGTACCCCCCCCCCACTTTTCCTAGCTGCTTCGTCTCCTCAAGTGTCAAATGCAGTTCCTGTAACATAACCACATCTGCCCTCTTTTTCCTTGCATAAGCCCAGACCCTTTTATGCTTAGCTGTCATCCTAATCCCATTTATATTCCAAGATAGTAGCTTTAAATTAACCATCTGGAAAAAACACACTGATGCCCTTGTCTCCATACCTCCACCTCACACCTTGCAGTGTCTGTGCATGCCAGCCCCGACCCACACGACTCTAAAAACTTTTTTATCTTTAATGTTAAACTACTTATTAAACACAACAAAATCATTAAACCCTCCTCCCTCTTTAAACCCCCTAAAGCGCCCCTTCTCTATTCCCCTATGAGGAATTTTAGGCCTCTCAAAACTGAAAAACCTGCGCAACAAACGCTAATAAATTTCTAACTCAACCAGGGAGGGCAACTATTATCTATCTTGTCTCCCTTGTCTCTCCCCCTGACTTAGCGTCGATTTAGTTACTACCCCCTTTAATTTTGTGGATTAGCCTCCCTGCCCCACTGCCGCAGCTTACATATTAAACCAGCACGCGGACTTTGAGGAAACCCCTCCAGGGTCTATGTATCCCTATAATACCTAAAAAGACATATCCCAAATAACAGACAAAAACTAAGAGATAATAAAGAAATATATATCCATTGAAAGGCACCACAGAGACAGAGCCATCCAGGGACACTCCAGAGTGAGTACCCCAGAGGGTGAGCTCTGAGCCCCGACATATACTTTTTTTTCAGTCCCCGTATTGCTCAAACATCCCCTTAGAACCCAGGTGCCACTCCCCACTAATAACATTACAAAGAGATTGCTGTCCCAGTCTATGTCTCTTCATATATTGAACTTCCTTGCGTGGTTCCCAGACTCCACAGCGCTCAGGATGGAGTAAAATAATGAGTTCTCCTGCTCCCCGGACCCCCTTCATCTTTATTATTTTTATCTAAATTAAAAATTAACACTTTAGAGATAACCGATCTGTATAACACACGTTTTTTGAAAAGCACCAAGTCCGATTTGAAGCAAATGTCCCTTGTTAAAGTCTCTCAAAGTTCAGGATAAAGATAAGTAAAGCTTCAAAAATAATGGACCTGAGAAATGGAGAGAAAGACCAAGGGGATACAGGGGAGGCCACCAGGTCTCACCATAATAGGCCTCTAAAGAGTTACGGACCTGACCAGGCTTAGCCTAACTCCCCCCTCCCGACCTACCTCCTTTGCAAAAAAACAATCCTTAAATCTCTTGGCACCACCTTGCTAGACCTATCTTCCTCCTTTAAAGGAAAAAGCAAAAATAAAGCTCAACCATCAGCATTAACTTGTCAGAAGGTCTCCTGCTCAATGTATGGCAACGCCGCTTCTAGGCTAGTGAAAGCCTACGGAGGTACATTTTTTCATCTTATGATTAGGCGAGCTGGATACATTAATGCAAAAGGCCAGTCTAGTTGGTGCAGTCATCTCTTCACTGGTATAAAAGCATTGCTTTCTGTCTGTACTGTATGGGAAAAGTCCTGAAAAATACTCACAGGCCGTGAATCAACTCGAATAGGGCCTCCCTTCCTCACGGCTTCTAGCACCATCACTCTGTCTTGATAGCATAGGAATTCTAAAATAGTATGTCGCGGTCTTTCGTTCAGAGCTGGATGGTAACCAGGGGTTCGATGGGCACGTTGGATCACTAAGTGCATTCAGGGGGCAAGTCCAGATGCGATTTCAGCCAATTTTTGCAGAAATCCGCACAATCACGGCCTTCCACACCCTCAGATAAGCCCACTATACGAATATTCGTTCTCTGCTCCAGATTCTCGCGGTCATCAAGTACTGCCTTTAGTTTTTCTATCTCTGCAAGTGCTGACTGCAACTGGGGGGCCATCTGGGAACAACGATCCTCCTGTATACTCACTCGCTCCTCCACCTCTGTTAGGTGTGCTGCATGTTGTTCAGCCGTTTCCCCCAATGCATTTACAGTTGTTTGTAGATGTGCTAGTTGACCGGAGATGTTTTCAAAACCCGTCATTAAAGAGTTTCTCTAAAGCTAGAAACAGCGAGTGCACTGGACTCTCCTCTACTTCTGCAGCTTGTCTTGATCCTTGCTCACTCGCCATGTTTTCCACTCATGGTGGCACGGCATCAGATCCCGATACCTTAAGCACAGTATCTGTACTTTTAAACAGCAGCTGCCCTTGTTTTTTGACATCTTTGGTGGCATATCAGTTATATCATCGGGACTATTTAGTTTTATTGGCGGGATGGGTCCCAGGGAGCCGGGAGGAAACAGATATTCGGTGGTAGGGCACAGAGCTCCGCTGCCATTCTGGACGCCAGCTTGGCCCCCCCCCCCCAATATGCACTGTGATAAGATTATTGAACTAGAATGGGTGGGGACAGGTAACTGCAAGCAGCTCCCTAGGCTGAAGGTGAGATGTTATCCATTCCTGGAGGACAGCTCCAAGCAGTGGAAGGTTCCTCCTTTGGCAGATAAGGCCATGCATAAATCTGTTAAGCACACAGCTGTACCTACTGAAGGTTCAGTGGCCCCCAACCACTACTCATGATATGTGGGTGGATGCATCATGCAGAAGGATGTTTGCCTTAAATGAAGTAAACCTTTGCACATTGTATGCATCTTTTATTGTGTCCAGAGCTTTAAACTTATGGGTCACTGCTCTGGGTAGTTATTTCCCTCCAGAGTCAGAAGGGGCAAACGTTTTGCAGCTTGGGTCCATGGCCTCTGCCTTTCTGGGGGATGCCACAGTGGACAATTTATGAATGCCCGCATGTTCTGCTTCCCATATTGTGGCAGCTGTATAGGGTGTTTGGCTCTGGCACTAGGTTGCAGACCAGGTGTCTAAGTCAAAGCTTTTTAACCTGCCCTTTGAAGGAGGGTTATTATTTGACTCTGGCCTAGACAACATCCTAAAAGACATCCAGGATAAGAAGGGACAACATCTGGTGTCCAGGCAGCAACAAAAGGCAAACTCAATGTCATGAAAGTTGGGAGTTGCTCAGCGGCAACAGTCCAGAGGCATTTATTTACCCTTTTGGAATTTTGGAAACCAGAGAAATAGGGGAGCTTATTTCAGATTCACGGGCAACAGTAGCAGAGTATTCTTCACCCGCAGATGTAATGGAGGTGAAAGAAGAAGAAGAGGCGGTAACTCACAGTGAAGGTACATGGGCCCATATTTGCCCCCTTCCCTTGGTGGAAGACTGCAGAATTGTTACCAGTCATGGGCCCAACTAACGTCTGACACATTGGTACTGGAAAGCCTGGCTATGGGCAATGCCATAGAGTTTGCCACAGTACCCATGAGAGGTCATTTCCTGCAATCTCTGTACCCTAAAACCCAGTGAAAAGTCAAGCAGTGACTCAGACTTTAGATCACATGATACAGATAGAGGTAATTGCCCCAGCCCCCCCTCCCCCAATGAGGAGGGTGTGAGATTCTTTTCAATTTATTTTGTGGTTCCCAAGAAGTCAGGAGGTTTCCTACTGATTCTGGACCTGAAACATTTAAACAAGTTTGTCCGCCATACAAGCTTCAGGGTGGAATCCTTGCAATCAATCATACAGGCTGTCCAACCGGGAGTTTTTATTCAGCATCCACCAGTCACAGCAAAAGTTTCTGAGGTATGCAATTCAGGGACAGCAGTTTTTTCAGTATTGAGTGCTTTCCTTTGGCCTGGCAACAGTACCCAGGGTATTTTTGAAGATCCCAATTATGCTCGTGGTGCAACTGAGACAGATGGGGTATAACGATAACGTGTGATAATGGCGATCACGGAATAGTGATCACCGTTATGGTGAGTGTACATTGCTGAAAATTTATTTCGGCAATGCACACTCACAGCAACTGGCAAGAGGGCACCTGAGATCCATGGCTGTATTTCTTAATGCAGGGGGCTGCACCCCCACACACCCCCACTAAAGGATTCTCAACTCTAGGGGGTGCATGTCGGGGGGGTGATATACTTGTAAAAGGAAAAAGCCAGCTGCTGGCAAAAAAAATACCACGCCGCGCCGGACCGAACCCTGCACCCTGTACCTCACAACCGATGACCCTCCCCACCACGCTAGTGGACCAGCTCGTTAGCTGCCCGCCACACCCCCTCCCACATACATTCCCTCCCCTTCCTCTCCCCCCTGCGTGTGTGCATGTAGCTTCCTCTCACCCACCCCATATCCGGGTGCTACCCTGTCAGGTATCCCTGAATACAGGTGCCACAACTGAGTCACCTTTTTTTTTTAGGCACTCAATTGCGGACGCCGTATTTACTGGATACCGGGCATAACATATATCCCTGCCTGGAGGACTTGCTTATCCAAGCGCCCACTGTTTGGACAGTGGAAAGGTCAGTGGCAAGAACCTTGAAGGTGCTGGAGACACATGGTTGGGTCATCATTTGGGAGATAAACTCCCTGGTCCTTAATCAGAGGTTAGAACATTTGGGGGTGGTGTTCCAGACAGACAAGGGGAAAGCTACCTCTCTTCATTCAGGAATGAGACCCTGAGATGAGAGGTTCAGTGGCTGAAAAGTCAGTCATCAGTCCCTTGCTCGCAGGCATCTCTGGACTCTAGGTCTGATGACTGCAGCGGTAGAGCTAGTGCCATGGGCTCAAATGCATATGTAGCCTCTCCAGAACAGGATGGTGGAGGCCTGGAATCCAGCCTCAGAAGACTACCAAGCTCTGATCTCCCTACCTCAGTCAGTCCAGCAGTTGCTAGCTTGGTGGGAGAACTTCAGGAACCTCTGCAAGGGATCTCTTTTGGAAGTTCCAACAGAACTGATTTTGATGACCAGCATTAGTCTATTGGGTTGGGGTGTGGTCTTGGACTAAGTCCTGGTCCAGGTGGTCTGGGCATCACAGGAGCAGCAGCAACAGATAAACGGGTTGGAGATGAGGGCAGTGTTTCTTTTCCTTCTTCATTTTCACAGTTGGGTACAGTCCAGGGCCATGAAGATAAGGTCAGACAACATCATCACAGTGGCATACATAAACAATCAAGGAGGCACAAGGAGTGCTAGCAGAAGCAACCGTGGTGCTACTGTGGGCAGAAAAAAACCTTCTGATGCTCCTGGCAGTTCATCTAGAAGGGGAACTGAAAATGCAGGCTGATTGGCTGAGTGGAGAGACAGTCCATTCGGGGAATGGGTGTTGAACTAGGAGGTGTTTGAGCTTCTGTGTAGAAGGTTCTGTTGGCTTCAGATCAACCTCTTGGCATCAAAGGAAAATGTTCAGGACCTAAGGTATTTCAGCTGGCACGGGTGTCCACAGGTGGAGGCAGTGAATTCTCTGGCTCAGACATGCGATTTTTTCACTGCTTACTTGTTTCCTTCACTACCATTACTTCTCAAGGTAATTCTCAAAATAAGGTGGTCGAGAGGAAGTTTCCTTCTGATAATCCCAGAGTGGCCAAGAAGGCACTGGTCCCCAGACATTGCAAATCTAGCTCAGCAGACCCCATTTTGACTCCTGTTTTGGGGGGGAACCTTCGCTTCCAAGGTCCCATTCTGCATCCAAACCCAGAGACAATGCACTTAGTGGCCTGGCTCCTGAGAGAAGGAAATTGTTAAGGCAAGATTTCTCCAAGAATGTGTAGATACCCTAGTGGCCTCAAGGAAGGTTTCTACATCTGCAGCTCAGGGAAGCCCTGGCAACTTCCACAGGCTCATCCCTGGGAACCAATTTGGATGTCATCATTTTCTTAGGGTGGTCAGCAGAAGCAGACCATTGTTTTGATCTTTGGTACCTCCGTGGGACCTGAACCTGGTACTGAATGCTCTTTGTAGGGCACCTTTCTAACCTCTTTTTGTCAGTGCCTTTGTACTTTTTGTCCTACAAGGTGTGTTCCTTAATTGCAGTCTGCTCAGCCAGAATGATTAGTGAACTTCAGGCACTGTCCCATAAGGAATCTTACTTTAAGGAAAGGTGGTACTGAGGACAGTTCTGTCCTTTGTTCCTAAGATCTCTATGGCTTTTCATGTAAATCAGGAAATCTGTCTACCAACCTTCTATCCTAGGTCATTAAATCCAAAAGATATGAATGGCTCAAGTTGGATTTGTGCAGGACAGTCAGGAAGTATCTGAAAAGAACAGCATAGTTCTGAAAGTTCGAGAGTCTGTTTTTTATTTTCAGAGCAGCTAAGAAGGGTCAGAAAAGTTTCAAGGCCACCTTGACTAGATGGGGAAGGGCTTACCTCGTCAAGGCATACGTGGCTGAGAAGAAGAAAGCTCCTGCTCTCTTCAAGGCTCACTCCTCCAGGGCACTTGCTACATCCCAGGTGGAGGGAGGAGAGGCATTTATGTTGGAGTTGTGCAAAGCAGCAATGTGATCCTCCATTCATACATTTACTAAGCACTACAGATTGGATGTTCAAAGCTCTGCCAATGTGGCCTTCTGCCAGAGAGCTTTGTAGTCGGTGGTTAGCAGATGATTATTATATGTCACCTGTGCGTGTTATATAGGGGACAGTATTCTCTCTTGCCCAGTCTGGGAATGGGTACTGCTTTTTAGAACCCATATGTATTAACTACCTATTGACAATGTGGATTGATACAGGAAAGAAAAATTCCTTCATACTTAGTCTAATTTCCTTTTCTGTTAGTTCCAACATTGTCAGTGTGGCCTCTCTTGGGAGCCCCTAGCTGCTATTGGAGAACATTCTCTGATATATCTAAGGACTTTTGATTTCTGAAAAGATGTTTTGTATGTGATTATAGTTGGCTATCTGGAATTGTCTGCTAACAGTGGAAATGTTTACAGTTTATTAGACTTACAGGCATGCAGGTTAACAGTTTGCAATGTGTGAGCATTGAACAGTGCTTCACTGTTACAAGTTAGCGCTTAAAGGAAAACTACACCCTCATATCTTGTAAATGTTATTTGCTTCCGCTTCCATGTCTACTTGCAGCTCTTCTCTTGTAGCTGTTAGGGCTCTATGTGATTGCTTTAGTTTATTTTCACTGTTCATACTTGTCCCTGTAACTATCCTGGTAGATCCCATTTTCTGGCTGTTGAAATTGCATTATTCCTGAGAGTTATTAGCATATGAGTATATGATGTGTCAGCACCCCTTAGACTCCACAGTATGCCTGTTTGCTTAATTAGATTTGAATAAAGCAAGGTGTGAAATACCAGATTTACTTTCAGTTAGTTTTGTAAATTGTCCATGTTGTAATGCAGGGTTTTTCCCTTCATATTGCTTTTGATTTGTGTGTTTCCAGAGGTTTCTTTTGCAGGATATTTGTACTTTCAGCATGGAGATACATGGTATAAATGGGTGATGTGACATCACATTCTCATATGCTAATGCCGCTCTTATGGACAATGAGACTTCAACAGCCATAAAAGGGAAACCCTTAGGATAGTGATAAGGGACTAACATGAACAGTGAAAACAAACTAAAGCAAACACACATATCACCATCAGCTACTGGAAAAAGAGTTGTCTCTTGACAAAGAAACAAAGTTTACAAGATATGAGGGTGTAGTTTTCCTTGAACTTGTTCTCTTCAGTTATATTCAATGTTACTTCTGTTTACAACTTAGTCATGTTACACATGTAATCAGCATCATACCAATCCTGTCAAAGGATCAGTGGTCGAACGCTTGAGAAACATGATAGAAGAACTGGTCGGCGAGACTCCATCAGTCAGCTATCCAGAATGGTGTAAGCCATCCATTTATCCTTTAATAATGTCAAAAATGATGTACATGTTTAAGCCGTTGGTGATATGTTAAGGAGAAACTTAATCACTGACCTTGGCAATATGGAGATTACTGGTTACATAGGTGTATATAGGTAGTACGCGGACAAATGTGATTGGGGAATTGGTGATCTCAGAATGTTCATATGCCCAAGGTTCTATGTTTATTGACAGCTTTGGTCTGTGCCACTACCCCAGTAGGGGTGTTCATTTCCCATATGTATCAACTCCCCATTGACAACATTAGAGCTAACAGAAAAGGAAATTACAGTAAGTATAAAGGAATTTCTCCTATTTCAACTTTAGCAAGACATTTGATTTGGTGCCACACAAAAGGTTGTTGAAGAAATTAGAGGATCTGTGAACAGCAAAGGACTTTGTTAAATAGGTGGAAAGTCATTATGGGGGAGACAGCAGAGAATGGTGGTAAACAGGGTCAAATTGGGGGGAAGGGAGGTCACAAGTGGGACATCACAGAGTTCAGTCCTGGACCAATCCTTTACAATATGTTCATCAGAAACATAGGAATACAGTGCAAGATGTGTCTCTTTACAGATAAGATTAAGGTATGTGGCAGGGTAGATATTAAGGAGGGGTAAGGGAGTTACAGAAGGATCAGCTAAAGTTACAGGGGTGGTCCAAGGTCTGGCTGTTGAAAATTCAATGCCAAAAAGTGTGAGGTGATGCACATAAGGAACAAGAATCCCAGGGAGGAATAATGGATATGATGGATTAAGCTGGCTACTAATTTAGAGGAAAGGGACCTTGAGGTCATCATAAGCAACTCTCTAAAACAAACTAGCCAATATAACAAGGCTTACAGTAAGGCAACCAGAATGTTGGGATGTACTGGAAGGGGGTTCCATAGCAGGAAGAATTAGGTAATACTACCTCTCTGCAGATCACTGGTAAGACCCCATCTGGAGTACTGTGCCCAGTTCTGGAGTGCGCACCTGAGGAAAGACAGAGACAGGCTGGAGACAGTGCAGCATAGAGTAGCCAGACAGTGATTCAGGGCCAAAAGGGCAGATCCTATGAGGATCGACTTAGGGTGCTGAACATGTACTTGGTGGAGGTCGGGGGGGGCCATGATAGAGACTTTTAAGTTCCTGAAAGGAATAAACAAGGTAAACTGTGAGGAACTATTTAGCAGAAATGGTGGGTCAAAAACAAGGGTACAGGAATGTATGCTGGTGGGTGGATTCAGAAGGGATGTTAGAAAGTCTTTACTTTACTGAGAGAGTGGTTGACTTCTGCAACAGCCTACCAGCAGATGTGGTGAGAGCAAAAACCATTAATGGGGTCAAGCATGACTGGGACAGAGTAAAGGGCTTAATAGTTTATCCGGGGGGTAGCAGTAAGGCAGGAAAGGAGGGGGTAGAGGAGGGTGAAAACCACATCTGGACAATAGTTCATGCCTTAGAGTAAGGTAAAACTAGACAGACTGGCTGTACCAGTGCTCTTTTTCTGCCAACATTGTCTCTGTTTCTGTGTTTAACCACTCAGCCAGCCAGGCAGACCTTTTGAGAGATTACAAGATGGAACAGTTATTTCAGATACTGGCCCACAGTGTTAAATAGTCATTGTAGCAGAGCATGGTTCTACTTGCGGCATTAATCCATGGTTGGCTGGTTGGACGCACTCAGCCTTCAGCCTCGTACCCCAACCAGCCCAACCATGGATTAATGCCACAGTAAAACCATGCTCTGTTGTGGTATAATGCTTACTTAGACTATAATTACAAAAACCTTTCATTAGTTATAACAAACCCTTGCTTAAAGGTCCAAGTCCAGGCAAATGTTTTCCACCTCTTGGATAAAAAAGTATAATTAAAAAAAAAGATTTTTATTTAATTTCATAGATTGTTTTGTTAAGGCTTAGAAAATTATGTTTATTTTGAGAGGAATGTCTCTAGGTTTCAATTCACTTTGAACTTGTATGAACTATATTTCTGCACCAAGTGCCAAATGCTGCATGGGAAGTGCAAAGCCATTTTTTGCTAAACAAGCATGTTGTGCCTCTTTAAGGTTTCCTGTTAGAGTCTTATGACAAAAATCAACAAGTCAGTTCTGAGGGCTGTTCTTCTTCAGTCCAAATCATATATTAAGAATACAATGACAGTACTGGGGAATTTAAAGCAGCAGTGCAATGAAAATATGTTTTTCCAAAAAGTTATTTTCAGCTACAGCCACTGTAATAAAAATAGTTGCATACTTGTCAAATGTACTTTTTATGTGCTGCGCACCATTAATTTTTTTGCTAGATCGTCACCCTTGCCAGGTCTACAATGCTATTTATAAGCCAAATGTCGCAGCCTTCTTCTTTTCTTGGGGAAAAAACAAACTGAAGAAAAATATTTATACAATACACAAATTTTGGTGGAACTGGAAAATGTTACCACTAAATAGAACTGAAAGATACCCGGAATATTTTATAATAGAAAATATAGGGTAAAATATTTTAGCCAATTTTGTTGTGCTGATACTTTAACATCAAACATTTTTATACATCATTCTTTCCTTCTGTTTGTATTCACAGATAGCCTGCATTCACCCTGATGTCATATCTCAGTTTAGGTTAATCCAGTGGCAGCTGCAGAGATTCCAGCTGACTGGGAAACAGAGTCCAGAAATCCTGAAATGGGGCACAAGAAACTGAGCATAACCACATTTCCTTGATTCAGCTCTGTGTACCACTACTACCACTGCCACTACTACCACACAGCCTGCCCTTAGTTTAATACCTTCACAAATGCATAGTTAAATTTGCAGTGTACAGACTGCTGTGTTAGTTTTATTTTCATTTTTAAAGTCCTCCCATCTTGACCTCCTTCAAGTTTGAATCACCATCAGTGGGACTGCAAAGCTGAGTTGCATGCCTACTATACCAGTCACTCCAGCCCATACATCACACTACAGACCGCACCATGACCAGGAATGACATACAGACCAAAACAGCATGTGACATAAATGAGTCTATTGTTGCTGCTGCCTGCACAAAAAAGCACTCACTCTACTGTCTCTTTTACTCATCCAGATAAGTCTCACACACCACCTTACCCAATAAGCCTTCCACGATGGCCTATTACACTCCGACACTGGTGGCTGATCCAATAAGAAGCCCTCCTATCTGATTTCTCATCTGATTCCTGGGCCTTCCTAGGCTGCTTGAAGGGGTCTCCAACTATGATCCACCCCTACCTTGACTGACAGGCTTAGACAGACATGCTAGGCCATCATCTGGTAGTGTCTGTACTGGATGGACTCTGGCATCATCGCTGTGCTTGCTGACTTAAGTAAGCTTCACCATGAGTTGTATCTGACCTGAACGCAAACTTGATGCAGCTCTAGAACTGTTCTCTGCTCCTATACGTCAGCATTGCTGGGCTTGCCGTCATGATGTCAACTTAGCTGGTGAGGCTGAATGCAGTCCACAACAGAGAGGAGGTCTTCCATAGCAGTGGGGTGAATGGAGAAAGCTGAGGCCAACTAGGAGAGAGAGAGATTGATCAGGGGTGTGGAGGAGATCAGGTAGGAGTGTGTGGTGATAGTGTCCTCTATTACAAGAATGAATGGCAATGCTTGACTGCGCTCAGTCTGCCCAGAGAACAATACGGCAAGCAAACATTGGCTGTGATGGCAAGACAGGACCACTTGCCATTACGATACTCTACTTAGGAATTCTGTCATTTGCTGCATCACAGTTTCATTAGAAGTGATACTTATTCACCAGCCAGGCAGGGAGCTGCCTAGCCTGTGCTGGACAGGAATAGAAAAAGCATCTTTGTTTTGGTGACACTCAAAGTCCTCCTCCCCCCTCCAAGCTAGGCATCAGCATGGTCCTAGCACTTGCCAGTGGCACTAATAAGAAAATAGTACACAGGGAAAGAAGTCTGCAGCCACCAAGAGAGGATCTGTCTACCTCATACTCCGATAGAGACACCAGTATTGAATTAAAAAATGCTATCTTAAGTTAATTTTGACAATTCGTAATACCAGATTTGGAATCAAGCACTATCAACTTACCTGGTCAACATTCTTTAGCATCAGTAACAATAGCAGTAAGCTGACTAGGTTGAGCTGCCATGGAGGTGGAGATTATGGTAATGAATATAATGAATTAGCCAATCACAGAAGAGCCAGAGGGTGTGCTGAGTGGAGCCTGGCCAGAGAGCACCAGAATTTTTTCTCCGACTGACTGAGCAACTCTGCCTCTGGGGTGCTTGCTCTCTCTGTTGGTCAAAGAGCTATTTTCACTAAGTTTTCACTTTAGTTCTTTGTTTTATGCTGAGTTGTGAATATTTTGTTCTAGTTTTATTCATACTTTTAAATTTTTAGCAGTTTCCCTGGGTTCCCAGGAACCATGTTTTTCCTTGTGAACCGTGGTTCCCTCTTTATTTCTGAAGTAAAAATATAATGCATCTTTGGTAATTCGATAGATTTTTATTTTATTTACCTAGTGATTCCTGTTTTTCAGTGGGAACCGTCATTTTTCTTCACTTTATTTTAACTTTTACCTTAGAAAAGTCGCGGATCTTCACCGTGAGGGAACTGACTGCAAAACTGTATTTTTCCCATTTGGGAGCTTAAGTTTGTCACGTCTGACAAATTGGCATGTCAGAAAGACCTAAGAAAAGGACTGGACCTACAGGTTTTAAAAATTGCTTAAAGTATCATAAAACTAAGGCTAAAGCAGATAGCCATGCCTTGTGTTTACAGTGTTTCAGTCCTAACCATTATTGTTTTCTTTGCTCTAAATCTTGTTCAAAAACCATCAAAACGAGAGCCAAAAGACTAGATATTATGCCTTCCCAGTCTGCTACCTTCACTAATAAAACTGCAGAGGATGGGTCTTCTTACCAGGTTAAATCAAAGAAACGTCCAATAGGGACTCCTCTGAAAATAAGTGTGATAGACACAATAACAATAAAAACGGTGACCAGTCAAAAAAGAGGCAAGGGGAACAGATCACTGATGAAGTGCCTGCAAAAAAGAAATTTAAAGAAAAGCATGCCACAGCCCCTCCCACTTCAAGGCAAGGGGAGACGCAAGTGGCACAAAAGCATAAAGAAAAAGAGAAAACCAAAAAAAGGGTCAGTCACTTACAGAAAAAGAAAAAGTAGCTGACTTGGAAAAGGATTTACTCCCTGTTGAAGAAATGGCCAAGGCTTGGCACCTTTATCAAACTATTCAGAGTATGGGCAATATTTTCTCTGCCCCTTCTGTGCGTATACACCATAATACATCTGCCCCTTCTTTTGGCCCAGATTGTCACTATGGCATGGGAGATGGTGATGATGATGAGTCAGAAGGCCAGCCCTTGGAACCTGATGTTTCACCAGACCAAGGGTTTGGCACTTCCCCTAATGGCCAGGAGGACCTTTCCTTCCTAGTAACTTTTATTCAGCATATGGTGGGTACTCTGGACCTTCCTACCCAGGAGACCACAGAGGAGATGGATGAAGACTATAGAGAAATGATGGGTCTTCCACCTCCTAAGAAGATAGTGTTACCTATTTACAAGTCTCTAAAGAAAACTAGGATGAAGTTACTCCAGACTCCTACCTCTTTGCCTGGAGGGAGTAGACAAAAAGATTGACAGGAAATATTAGCTTGCTAGAAATGATGCTGATTTTCTGTATGTGCATCTTAGTCTCTAGGGAGTGGTGCAGGCTGCGGCATGCAACAAGGCTAAAGTCCCACTAACCTCTTAGTCCCCTGATAAAGAGTCCAGAAGACTGGACTTTATGGCTAACAAGATCTACAAAATCACTCATACCCCCATGATGCAAAGCATCATGGGCTATATATGCAAATCACCACAGAATATTATGCTGGTTCAACTTTAAGCAGAGATGCATGGTGCCAAAAAGGCTTCTCACACAGTCTGCAAAGAGTGCCAACGGAAGACACATACAGGTGTTTCATCCTACCAGGACTCATCAGTGTGCCTCGTCTGTGTGACACACCAGTGGAATGAACCAGCTACCTTAAGATGGTCTATCTGGGTTATGTTGTGGTGAACCCAATAAAACCAAAAAACAAGCTAAAAGACCAAGAACCTCAGTGTGCAAGCACCGAGGCAATGTTACCCCAAAGGGCATTGGCCAGGAAGCCAAGTTTCAAAGAAATACAAAATCACACATATGCCCATAATGCAAGGCATCATGGGCTGTATATGCAAATCACCACAGAATATTATGCTGGTTCAACTTTAAGCAGAAATGCATGGTGCCAAAAAGGCCTCTCACACAGTCTGCAAAGGGTGCCAACAGAAGACACATACACATGTTTCGTCCTACCAGGACTCATCAGTGTGCCTCATCTGTGTGACACCCCATTGAAATGAACCTGCTACCTTAAGATGGTCTATCTGGGTTATGTTGTGGTGAACCCAATAAAATTAAAAAACAAGCTAAAAGACAAAGAACCTCAGAAAATCTATACTACACCTTCTTTACTGTTGCGCCTGTCTACTTACTTGGCACACTCTGCCAAGTATCAGAAGGCCTTGTGGAACTCTGTTCTGGCTATCTTAAATCAAATATCAGATAAGATGATTCAGGACATTGCTGAGACTGTAAAAACTGGATTAGAAGCTACTAAAAACCAGTTTCCCATGGCTGTGGATAATAATGATACAGCTACCAGAGTCATGGCTCAGGCTATTTCACTCAGATGCCCGGTCTGGCTAAGAGCTACCAGTTTAAAGCAGGACACCCAGTCCAAAGCTATGGACTGCCCCTGTGAAAGTAATTCCCTTTTTGGGGACAAGACTGAAGCATACATGAAAAAGGTGGAGAAGTATAAAACCATCTATGAAAGCAATACCACAAAAGAAAAAGCCTCTACTTCCCAAAGGACCCAGTACAGAGGAAACGGAGGCAGAGGGTTCTGTCTTAGGGCATTTTCCCCCATGCCAGTGCCCTTGGATTACTCTCAAATGAGAGGTTTCTACAGAGCTAGAGGCAGGAGTGGCCAGAGAAGAGCTGCCTGCACTCCTGCATCTGCTACCTAGTCCAAGTCCTGACTCCAGCAACCAGGTCACCTCCCCAGTCCCAGTAGGGAGCAGGTTCTCCCACTACCTCCAATCGTGGAACCACATCACTACAGACAAGTAGGTCCTGGAGGTAGTGGAAAAGGGTCTATCCTTCCAGTTCAAAAAATGTCCAACTATCAGGGGCCCCTTACCGTCAAAACCTCTAACTCCAACAGAAGCATTTTTATTGACGTTAGAAGTGAAGAACTTGCTAGCAGCAAAAGTAGTGGAGATAGTTCCCTCTTCTCAGGTAGGGAAAGACCTCTACTCCAGATACTTCCTGACAGTAAAGAAAAATGGGAGTGGCAACCTATTCTCGACCTCAGGTACTTAAACAGGCACTTACTGAAACCAAAATTCAAAATGGTCACTCTCACAATGGTGATTCATTCTCTGCAACAGGGAGACCGGCAAGCCTCCCTGGACTTAAACGACACCTTTTTCCATGTTCCAATAAGGCGGTCACACCGAAAGTTTCTGAGATTCAGGTTGCCATCAGGACATTACCAATTTGCAGCTATGCCTTCCGGCCTAACATCGGCTCCAAGGTCATTCACCAAGTGCCTAGCTGTGGTGGCAGCTAACCTCATAAAACAGGGCATAGCAGTCTACCCATACTTGAATGACTGGCTTCTGGTGGGCAAGACCCTTCTGGAAGTCAGAGAGTCTCTCAGCTATGCAAAACAAACCCTGCAGTCCTTGGTCTTTCTTATAAATGAAAAGAAGTCCCACTTGGACCCATCACAGCTCCTTAGCTTTATAGGAGCAGAGCTGGATATGTAGCAGAGCAGGGCCTTCCTTCCTGCAGACAGGATCCAGAATTTCCTGTCAGTGGTAAACTCCGTGCTGAACCAACCCAGACCAGTCAGACATTTTCTAAGGCATCTGGGACACATGGCCTCTATGACAGCTGTTGTCCCAGGTGTCAGATTCCAGATGAGGAATGTACAGTACCATCTGCAGGCACACTGGTCCTAAAAAGGCATTCTCTGTCCAAGCTGGTCCCAGTCACAAAAACCTTGCTTTGAACTCTGGATTAGTGGAAGGATCCTGCCAACTTTTTGGTGGGAGTCCTTTTCCAATTGTCTGCCCCTACAAAAATCATTACCATAGATGACTCCCTCCTGGGATGGGGAGCTCATTTGGGCAATCACTCTGTAAGTGGCACTTGGACTCCCAAGGAATCTGCAAGCTACATCAATCTGCTGGACCTCAGAGCCATCTACTTTGCCCTAAAGACCTTTGCCTCCCAGGTAAAGGGTCAATCAGTGCAAATCAGGACAGACAACACCACTGCTATGTTTTACATAAACTTGCAAGGTGGCACAAGATCGACTCTGCTTTGCACAGAAGCAATGAAAATTTGGTCTCTGGCTTACTCTCTTGATGTGGGTCTTTCAGCCATTCATCTCCCAGGTAAGGACAATAGCTCCCAGGCAAGGACAATACCCTAGCAAATGCTCTCAGCTGCATCAGCCAGGGCCACAATAAATGGACTCTGAACAAACAAGTCCTTGCCACAGTTTTCAGAATGTGGGGCATACCAGAAATAGATCTGTTTGACTCTCACCTCAACCATCAACTTCCTCTGTACTGCTGCAGGCCCCCAGCACTAGGAACTCTTCCAGCAGATGCTTTAACTTTGGATTGGACAAGCAAGTTTCTTTATGGCTTTCCTCCATTTCCTCTGATTCACAGGGTGCTGCTGAAGTTGAGGGCTCAACCAGCAACAATGGTCCTGATGGCACCAGATTGGCCAAGGCAACATTGGTGCCCTCTCCTGGTAGCCCTGTCACAATGCAAGCCTATTCAGCTTCCCTCAGTCACTCTCTCCTGACTCTGCCTCAGTTAAGAGTGTCCTATCCAAATCTGCAATCTCTTCACCTCAAAGCTTGAGGAGTCAAGAGTACCCAGATGCTCAGTATTCTGAGCAGGCACTTAAAACCCTGAGGATGGCCAAGAAACCTAGCACCAAGAAAACTTACTCAGCTAAGTGGAAAATATTTTCTTTTTGGTGCAAGAGGAAGTACATAAATCCTCTCAAAGCCTCAGTCCCCAGTCTTTTAGATGATCTGGTTCATTTACAGACCTGAGGCCTAAAAGCCTCATCTTTGAAACTTCACCTGTCTGCAATTTCTGCTTACTTGTCCATAGGCAAGGACAAGTCAGTCATTTCATTGCCTGTCTTCAAAAAATTCTTTAAAGGCCTCCTCCACCTTCAGCCCTCGATTAGGGAACCAGTTCCCCCTTGGGATCCCAACCTATGCATTGCCATGCTCATGGAGCCATTTAAAATATGTCACCTGGAAGACAGTCATTTTAGTTGCCATCACCCCTGCTAGAAGAATTTCAGAACTGCATGCACTCTGTACTGAACCAAACTACAATATCCCTCGCAAGGATAAGGTAGAGCTCAGAACAAACAGGAAATTTCTGCCTAAGATGGTTTCTAAATTCCACCTTAATCAATCCATTACTCTTCCTGTATTCTTCACTGAAAAATCCACTTCAGGAGAGCAAAGGCTCCATAGTTTGAATGTCACGAGAGCTCCTTTCTTACTACTTGAACATATCAAGCAGTTTAGGGGCTCTAATACTCAGCTTTTCCTCACCTGTGGGGAGGTAGGCAGAGGAAAGGCAGCCACTAAGAGGACTATCTCTCACTGGATAGTCTCTTGTATTCAGTTTTGTTATGACAAGCCTGCTAAACAGCCCCCGGAGGGCCTCAGGGCCCATTCTACCAGGGGTACTGCTGCACAGTGGCAGCTGTAAGAGACATCCCCTTACTTGATGTCTGCAAAGCAGCCACATGGAAGACTGTACACACATTCACAAAGTATTACTACCTAGATGTACAGTCCAGAAAGACGTGTCCTGAAAGAAAAAATATGCATACAATAAATAATTTTAATTTTATATTATTATTCATCATTAATGTCTGGAATGGCATTTGTAAAACATTTAAATTATGGAAAAGGAAAAAGGGTAATAAGAGAGGGGAAGGGTGAAAGAAGGGAAGAAAAGAAAAAAGGGGAGAAAACAGGTATGGGGAAAGGAAAGAAGGATAGAGGAAGAAAAAGAAGACAAGAGGAGGGAGGGGAAGAAGGAAAGGAGGGGGTTGGGAAGGAAGGGGGGAAAAGGATAAAATAAGAGAACAGAAAACTCCCAAAAAGAAAAAAAGGAAATATATATATACTCTTCATTACTTATACTTTAGAAGTGGTTTCAAGTCCCATATTTCATGCAGGCCTTTAGGCCTCACTGTGTCCACCCTGAAGATCCAGTAGCTCTCCCTCTGCATAAGCAGATTCTCTCTATCTCCCCCTCTTTTTGGAGTCTGAACACACTCTAGGCCAATGAATTTGAAACAGCTGGGGTCAGAATTGTGCATAAGTGCAAAATGTCTCCAGACTGGCTTATCAATTTTCCAACTAATAATTGAGTGTATATGCTCTTTTAAAGCCCTCACAGTTTTATTTATTATTTATTTTATTTAAAATTTGGTGACCGGGTAGGCCCACTGAGCCCTGAAGGTCCCTTTTTCAGGGGCGACCCAGGATAACAATACATATTTTCATACAGAGGAAGACTTGGGTTACAGAGTAGAATAAGGTGTGTGAGCAGGTTACAGCCATGGTTATCTTCATGCATCAGTCCTTACAAAAATGTTGACATTAGAATTAACAAAAGGTGCAGAAGAAATGTAATTTTACATGGTAAGCTCATTGTTTACTACTGGCATGGTTCAGTGGAAAGTCAGCTGTGGTACTATGCCTAGAGGGAAGCACTGTGGAACCTGATAAAGTGCTTGGAGGATACAATGCAGTCCTGAAAAATTTCAGCTTGAAGGAGCACAGCTAACACCAGGTAAATGCAAGCAGCTCCCTCTGAATAGCAATGAAATTTAATTGGGCTACTGCACCAAAAAAAGTGGCAAGTTCAAAAGTTTTGGTGCACACAGTGCACTCAGGGGTCCTCCGTGTCCGTACCTGCGAGGCACATTCCGGCAGCGAGCCATCCTAGGTTGGGCTGGGGAGGGCTGCAGAAGCAAACCCTCAAACCCTGCGAGGCAAATTCCAGCGGTGAACTGTCCTAGGTTGGGCTGGGGAGGGCTGCAGAAGCAAGCCCTCAAACCCTGTGAGGCAAATTCCGGTGGTGAGCTGTCCTAGGCTGGGCTGGGGAAGGCTGCAGAAGCAAGACCTCAAACCCTGCGAGGCAAATTCCGGCAGCGAACTGTCCTAGGTTGGGCTGGGGAGGATTGCAGAAGCAAGCCCTCAAACCCTGCGAGGCAAATTCCAGCGGCGAGCTATCCTATGTTAGGCTGGGGAGGGCTGCAGAAGCAAGCCCTCAAACCCTGTGATGCAAATTCCGGTGGCGAGCTGTCCTAGGCTGGGCTGGGGAAGGCTGCAGAAGCAAGCCCTCAAACCCTGCGAGGCAAATTCCGGCAGCGAACTGTCCTAGGTTGGGTTGGGGAGGGCTGCAGAAGCAAGCCCTCAAACCCTGCGAGGCAAATTCCGGCGGCGAGCTGTTCTAGGTTGGGTTGGGGAGGGCTGCAGAAGCAAGACCTCAAACACTGGAACGGTTGAAGTCCACAGTCACACCACAACATGTACACAACAAATGCCGTGCTACGTGAAATAAATTCCCCAATCTTGATCTTAACATTATTTGGCAGTGTGATCTCATTCCCAGTCGGCATGTATTTGCATACATTACACTTCTTGCACTTAAAGACGCCTTTCAGTTTTACCCCTAGCCAAGTGTTAGTTCCTGTTTCTTTCTTCACAAACTGACTTTTAACTAATTTATCTTGTAAACTTGCAGTCTTCCTGAATGTAATCCTAGGGTTGACTGAAACCACTTCTCTCAAAGTCTTGTCCCCTTTTAAAATGTCCCAGTTCTTCCATACAATATTACCAACTGGTCCAGATATAGAATTGTGCTCAGTTAAAAATGTAGTGCAGTTTTCTCTTTCAGCAGTGCACTTGTCCCTAGGGCTCTGCCCTAAAAGCTCTTTCTGTGTTTAACACTGTACCTTTTTAGAAGCTTCATTCAGCACTAGCTCTGTGTAGCCTCTGTCTCTAAACCTAGACATAAGCTCTTCTGCTTGCTCCCTAAACACAATGTCATCAGTGCAAATGCACCCGATTCTCATCAGCTGACCATAGGGATCGACTGCTTAAGCCCAGCAGGATGGGAACAGTCACTTCTCAGTAAGGAATTGGTTGATGTTTCTTTTCTGTAACCCTTAGTGGTGAGAATTCCAGAAATATTATCTCCCATAAAAGAAACGTCCAAAAAGACAATTTCTTTCTTTCTCATGTATTTGGGCTGAGAATTTCAGGTCCACATAATTAATATTAAGCCAGTCTACAAAGCCCAGGGCACTCTCCATGTCCCCTTTCCAAATACAGAGGCCATCATCTATAACTCTTCCCCATTTTATTTGTTTCAAAAAATGTTTTTTGTTTTACTGGATTCTGTAGATGTTGTAGCTTCCACAGCCCCATAAACAAATTTGCATATGCAGGAGTCATAGAGGCCCCCATAGCAGTGCCACAGTTTTGTTTATAAAATTCCCCCTTAAATTCAAAATAGCTATGATATAAACAAAACTAAGGGCTTCCATTACAAATTCAACAGGGGCCTGTGTGTCCTTTTGATCCTGCTCTAAAAAGAATTTTGCTTCTCTGAGCCCATCTTCATGCCTCATGGTAGTATATAACAATTCAACATCAACACTTATCCAAATGTGTGCCAGCCCGGTGGTGCTGAGGGTTGAGGTGTTGGACCCCACACCTCGTGCTACGCCGGCGACCTGGGTTCAGGAATGAACTCGGGTCATCGGGGGTTGGCAGGGGAAGACTGGGATTAAGTGTCAGGAGACAGCTCTCCCAGTCCTGGGGTGGGCTGAGGACTCTACGCCACGCTGCAGCGACCCCTGGGGACGCCCGGAGGTACCACAAGCATTGGTGTAACTGAGGGGGAACCGCAGCAGACGTCTGCACATATGTGCATGGATGTTATTGCACATCCGTTATCCCAAATAGAGGAAAAAAACAGGGGAAAAGACGGCAGCACGGGTCCATGGCAACTTGATGGCCACAGCTCCACCAGCCGACGATGCCTGGAGGCATGTGCCAGTACTGGTTTCCTCACTGAGCGTGGGGGCCATAGGGGGGCCCCTTTCACAGGTGTAGCTGCGTCTGACAGCTGGGCATGGGAGCTTCGGGGTCGGAGGTGGAGTGGAGCGGTGGCTGGATGTGGCAGGACTGTGGCGGCAAGGAGGAAAAAGTGTTAAATGATAAAAAAAAAAAAACTTATCCAAATGTAATCAGGTTCCCACTTAACAGAATTAAATTTCTTAATCATATCCCCACTGTCCCTTAAATAGGAAGGAAGAGTAAGCATACTATGTTGCAGAAAAAAAATCAACAGATTCATAAAGGTGCTCCATTAATGAATTCACCCCCAAAACAACTGGCCTCCCTAGGGGCCCTGATAGGCTTTTATGTATCTTGGGCAAGCAGTAAAGGACTGGAAAAGTGGGAAATTTAAAGTATAGATATTTAAATTCTGTATTAATAATGCTTCCTTCCTTCACCGCTTTGTCCAATAGTACAAAAAGCTCCTTTTTATACTGATGTGTGGGGTTGCTATTCAACTTCTGATAATTCTTCCCATCCCTTAATACGTTAGTAACCATTTCTAAATACCCCTCCGTACTCATTAATACGATGTTGCCACCTTTGTCAGCTTTTTTAATTACCAAACTCTCATTGGCTAAAAGTTCCTTCAGAGCATTCCCTTCGGCAACACTTACTTTTGTTTTGAATTTCTTACCTTTCTGCTTTTCCAAAAGTTCTCTATCTTGATAAAGGACAGTGTTCTCAAAAGCTGCAATGTTCCCATTAATTACCAACGGACAAAAGTCAGAGTTGCACTTGAACAAATGACCCTTCAACAATTTATAATCCTGTTCGCCCAACTGATCACCAATCACTAACCCCTTTTTAGTCCCCACATCAAGTGACACAGGTTCAACTGAGTCAATATTCAGCATCTCATTGCCTCTAATGTCTTTCAACTCTCTAATAGTGGAAATCAAGAAATCCAAATCCTCTTGTTGTACAAACTGTGTCTCTCTCACGGAAACGTTAAAGACCTCCATTTCTTCAGTGCTTGCGTTATTTCTTTTGTCAATAAAAAATAGCTTCAGCCTTATATTTCGAAACAGTTTGAAGAGATCAAGATATATGGTGAAATGATTCATAACTAGGGTGGGGACAAAAATTAAACCCTATTGTAATAATGACACTTGTATAGGGTTCAACTCTGTTCTACTCAGATTAATTATTTGGAGTTGGGAATTTTTAAAGCACTTTTGGCTCCTCTCAGTGTTCACTGTTTTCATTTCATTTATTTATTTTTATACTGGTAAGTCTGTGGGACAAGCCAGTTTTCACAAACGACCTGTTTAGACAAACATACAAATAAGTTAAAACAGTGACAGAATATAAATACACATTACCCATAACATTTACAGTTTGACTTTTATAACAAAGTTTTCCTAAGTTCATACTTAAAAGTAGACAATTTCGGTTGTCTTAAAACATTTTTAGGAAGTTGATTATACATCTTAACAATTGTAAAATCCAGCGAATTTTGACCAAAAGCTGTTTGACAAAAAGGAACCTGAAACCCTTCCATACTCTGAGATCTTGTACAACCAGGAATATTCTTTGTAAACAAGTTAAGAATACTAGGTGGAGAAATACCTAAAAAAACCTTATGCAAAAACACTAAAGCCCTAAAATTAAATCTCCCCTTTAATGATATACAACCCAATTGTTTATAAAGTAGGCAGTGATAAGTAAGCCTTGATTGCCCAGTAGCAAAATGCAGAATAGAATGATATGTTACTTGGAGCCTAGCCAAAACTTTTTCAGACGTGAATGAATATACTATGGACCCATAACCCATCATAGTTAATAACAGACTATGTGTAAGCAGTAATCTAACATCATAGGTCAAATTGTCTTTAATTCGATACAGAAATCCTAACCTTTTATGTACCCTACTAATTAACTCTATTACATGACAATCAAATGCTAAATGACAATCAGTAAATACCCCCAAATATTTAAACTGTCTAACCTGTTCCATTTCTTTACCTAAATTATCAATAATTTTTAATTCTTGACTTTGCATTCTCCTAGGATGGGAAAATATCATTGTCTTAGTTTTTATTGAATTTAGCACCAATTTATGTTTGTCAAACCAAAAATGAAGCAAACTGAAATCATACTGTAATGTTTTCTGTAATGACTGAAAGTCTGAACCAGAACAAAACAAAACTGCATCATCTGCATATAACAATAACTCAGTCTTTTTAAAATTAAAAGCTAACGAATTTAAAAATAAATAAAAAAGCAAAGGACCTAAAACAGAGCCTTGAGGGACTCCACATTTCAACGGGGATGAATCAGATAAAATGCCATTAATTAAAGTCTTTTGATTCCTGTTAACCAAATAATCCCTAAACCATGAAATAACCCCTTCAGACAACTTTAAATTAGACAACTGTTTCAAAAGCACCTCATGATTCACTAGGTCGAAAGCCTTGGTGAGGTCCACAAAAGCCACCACGACAGTGTCCCCGCTATCAATAGCCCTATTGACTCGACTAGTAAACCTCACCAAGGCTTTCTCTGTGTTGTGATTGGACCTAAAACCATGTTGTGAATCTGACCAAAGTTTGTATTTTGTTAAATAATCAATAAACTGAACTGAAACTATTTTTTCCAATATTTTTGAAAGAGGAGCAAGCATTGAAATTGGACGATAATTATTTGGATCTAGTCTAGAATCTGATTTATGAATAGGCATTACCACTGCACTCTTCCACACTTCAGGGAAAACTCCATTACATAATGAATAATTAAACAATTTTGTCAACTGTCCTGCAACAGTACTAATAAATCTTTTCAATACCCTATAATCAAGATCATCAGATCCCCTGTATGGCCTAGGATCCATTTTAGTCACACACTCAATCACATCACTAATTTGTAATAAACGAAAATAAAATCTAGGAATATTATCACCCCCATCCTTTCCATCACGATTTGAATGCACAACTGCATCCAAATGGCTCCAGGAATTGCCCATACTACCCACATTGGAACTATACCTATCCAAATTAGTAAAATGTAAATTAAGAATTTCAGCTACAGTTTACCTGTTTCTTCCTCCCCTTTCCCCCTCCTTGTCCTTCTGCCTTTTCTCCTTCAAGGGCCTGTGGATCTTTCTCTAAAAAAGGCCTTTCAACAATATTTCTTGTTAAATCAGTAGATACTGTTTTCAATACACTTTCTGCATTATTGGGCATTTCTTTTGTTTGATCTTTGGCTTTATTCCACCTTCTGTTCCTTGACCTCCCTCTACTTTTAGACCTATCTCCTGCTTTTTTAGATATCACATACGGGTTGTCCAGTTCATAATCCTTACTGTCTCTCAATAATTTAATCTGTTTCCATTCAATAATTTCCTTCTCATGCTTCAACACTCTGGCTTTAAGAGCTTTATCAAAACGCTGAAAATCAGTGTGAAATTTGTAAGTTGCAACTTCAACTTTCGCTGCTTTTAACTCTTTTTCAAGGTCATAATAATTTTCTGAGTCTTCCTCTACAGTGAGCCTTGTGTATGCTAAAGACGCAGCTTCTGAGATTTTTAACCATGCTACTCTGCGTTTAAAATTCTCCAAACGCAGGAGGGCACTTTCATTACTCTTAAGCCCCATGGAGCTTGATTTTTATCAGAATAAGCCTCAAGAGAGGTAATGTTGTAGCTTATATTGATTTCCTTTATAAGCAGTCTTTCTCATTTTAAGAAGACAAATCTGATGTAACCTCCAGACTCCCCGTCACTTGCTGTAGCTCCAGCCGATGCAGGACCTTCAAGATTTGCCCTGAGCTGCTACTTCCATGATTGCAGGGACGCCAAGTCTCCCAGACATTAACTTGCATTCTCCGCCGGTTCCCCTGCTTCTTTTGGCACATCCTCGGATATTACTGCCAGTAGCTAAATTAAAAGGATAATCCAAGATCAGTGGTGCATCAAAACCATTAAATCACACTACCAGTTACTGATAATCCAGAGAAGATGCAGCTTGTTTGTAGTTGGTACTTCACATGTTCCTGAAAAAATGCTCACAGTCTGGGATTCTGTCGGAAATGAAAGCCCCACGTAAGTGGCGGTAACTTACTCAGCTGTGTTCCAGCCTCAACCAAGGCCCCCCCTTTGTAGGAAAGCTAGGCCAGTCACAGGTCAATAGTAGTGAAAATCCACAAGTCCACACAGTAAACACCTGCACTCCTGGAATAGAGGCGGTAGCACTACATGGGCAGCAAGCCCAACAAAAATGCAGTTCCAAAGTACAGCACTCCAGAGAACATGCTGAGACACTTTTAATAACAACTATTGTTGCATTTAGTGACCATCAACGTGGAAGCCTCTAGCACCTCGGCTACTTGCCTTCAAAGGGGCGTTAACCAGTTCACAAAGAACATTTACTTTTTAAAGCACATAAGTGATGACGTCATTTAACCATGTGATATAGTAAAGTTCTAACCACCATTATATCAAATCCTAATATTATATAAAAAACATATAAAAAAATGATTTTTTTACAATATGCAAAACTTAGAATCCCTGCAATTACATAGAAGTTTAGCAACTAAAGGTCATATCACTTAGAAAAATAGAGCCTGAAGTTATTATGGCTCATCACATTACTGTCTGGCCAAGTGGTGGGATCACCAAACCAATAGGGATACTCCTTAAACCCACTAGGTCTAACATTTATAAATAACCCAATAACTAAGGAAAAAGCAATCCTATTTTCAAGACGTCCATATAATGTATCTAGCTACTTAATCTTATTTATGACTTTGTCACAAAATCTTATCAGAAATAACAAATATGGCATTGCGGTGACCACTGGCAAATCTTCAGAGAAATATATACCAGACGTGTCCTGAAAGAAAGAATATACATATAATAAATAATAATTTTAATTTTATATTATATTATTCGTCATTAATGTCTGGAATGGCATTTGTAAAACATTTAAATTATGGAAAAAGAAAAAGGGTACTAAGAGAGGGGAAAGGATGAAAGAAGGGAAGAAAAGAAGAAAACCGGGTGAGAAAAACAGGTATGGTGAAAGGAAAAAAGGACAGAGGAAGAAAAAAGTAGAAGAAAAAGGGAAAAAGGGGAGGGGAGGGGGAAGAAAGGAAAAGGGGGTTGGGGAAGGGGGAAAGGGGGATAAAACAAGAGAATAGAAAACTCCCAAAAAGGAAAAAAAGGAAATATATACTCTTCCTTACTTATACTTTAGAAATGGTTTCAAGTTCCATCTTTCATTCAGGCCTTTAGGCCTCACTGTGTCCACCCTGAAGATCCAGTAGCTCTCCCTCTGCATAAGCAGATTCTGCCTATCTCCCCCTCTTTTTGGAGTCTGAACACACACTCTAGGCCAATGAATTTGAAACAGCTGGGTTCAGAATTGTGCATAAGTGCAAAAATGTCTCCCGACTGGGTTATCAATTTTCTGATTAATAATTGAGAGTATATGCTCTTGTATATGCTCTTTTAAAGCCCTCACAGTTTTCCCCATATAGTGAAGTCCACAGTCACACCACAACATGTACATAACAAATGCCGTACTACATGAAATAAATTCCCCAATCTTGATCTTAACATTATTTGGCAGTGTGATCTCATTCCCAGTCTGCATGTATTTGCATACATTACACTTCTTGTGCTTAAATACCCCTTTCAGTTTTACTCCTAGCCAAGTGTTAGTTCCTGTTTCTTTCTTCACAAACTGACTTTTAACCATTTTGGTTGCCCTTCTCTGGACTGCCTCCATTTTGTTAATGTCCTTGTGAAGGTGCAGCCTCCAGTAATGCACACAGTACTCCAGATGGGGCCTAACCAGTGTCTTGTAAAGAGGGATTATTCCCGCCCTCTTACAACTTGGAATACCCCTACTAATACACCCCCAACATCCCCCTAGACTTACCTACTGCATCATTGGTCTGCTTGGATGATTTCAGGTCATCTGTGATGATGATGCCCAAGTCTCTTTCTTCCCTTGTGATGGCCAGCAACTCCCCTCCCAACCTATAGGTGGCTTCAGGGTTTCTCTTCCCTATGTGCATGATTTTGCACTTCTTTTCGTTCAACCCCAGTTGCTACTCTTCCGACCATTTTGCCAGTTTATGCAGATCTCTTCTCATTCTGCCTACCCCATCTGGATCATCTACTCTGTTGCAGATCTTGGCGTTATCTGCAAACAGACAAACCTTACACTCCAGTCCATCTGCAATGTCACTGATGAAGATATTGAAGAGGACTGGCCCCAGGACTGATCCCTGAGGTACCCCACTTGTGACTTGCATCTCTTCTGACTGTATACCGTTTACCACCACTCTCTGTTTTCTGCCCGCCAACCAGTTTGCCCCCAGTTGACAAACTGCTGACCCACCCCAAGTCTACCCATCTTATTAATCAATCTTCTGTATGGAACAGTATCAAAAGCTTTGCTGAAGTCAAAGTAGGTGACATCAACTGCACCCCCTTGGTTCACCAAGAAATCTATGAGATTAGTTTGACAGGATCTTCCTTTTGTAAACCCATGCTGTCTTGGATCCTGTGCTCCTATGGATTCCAGGTGTTGCACTGTCCTTTCCTTAAGGAGTGCCTCCGTAATCTTGCCCACTACTGAGGTAAGACTAACTGGTCTGTAGTTCCCTGCCTCCTCCCTCCTACCACTCTTGTGGAGCGGGATCACATGAACCCTTCTCCAGTCTTCTGAGACCTCTCCTGTACTCAGAGACTCATTAAACAGTTCTGATAATGACTCTGCTAGTTTCTCCCTTAGCTCCTTTAGTACCCTGGGATGTATGCCATCCGGTCCCATTGTCTTGTCCACCCTGAGCTTAGCGAGCTCTTGTAGGACCCTTTCTTTTGTGAAGGGATTTGTGCACACCTCCCTCCCCACTGTGTCCATGGTGCTGGGCTGTGGGCCCTGCCCTACCTTCTCCTCAGTAAATACTAAGCAGAAGTATCTATTTAGAATAGATGTGTAACCCCTAGATGGTGCTATCCCAGGGCTACTACCCCTGCCTGATTTGCCACTAACAGGTTGAGGGGCCTGATCCAATGGCGGGTGCCTCCACCCAGAGGTCAGGGTTTGCAATAGTTAAACTAACTTGGTCACAGCCCTCTGGGACACTGCAACCCCCCTTTCTTCCCACTAGTGGCCCACACAATATATCAGAATTACCTTCACAGTATACACTTACCCCCAGAACTGGTTCAGGCACTGGGACCCCCTGTAAAACAAGATACAGTACAACAATCACAGTACAGTACTTTAACATAGACAAATACCTCAGGCAGTATAACTTTGCTGAAACAAGCAGCTCTGATTTATTTAGGGGGATATAACAAGGACAGGGGGAAATCAGGTTAATTAGCTTTTCACTCTAATAATCTACTTTATGACTCTGTGCACAGGCCTATCCTTATTAGTGTTACTGTCCCTGGGTACCCAAGCCCTAATGGCTAGTCCAAACCGTGGCAGCTGGTAGGGCCCTTTCACACAGAGAAAGGAAAATTAAACAGTCAGCAGTACAGTAATTCCATTTGGATTTAATGTAGCAATTCAACAGGGAGCGACCCTGAATTAGTACTCACGACCTCCAAATAAGATAGGGTCCTTCAATGTCAGCAGGGCTCACTTGAGGTACACAAACCTCTTCACACATTTATATAAAAGAAAGCACTATACCAGGCAGGCTGCATCTGTATCCCGATCGCACTACTGCACAATATCCGGGAGAACACACAGCAGATTCAGTTCCTGACAGACCGAGTGCAATTTTCAGCAATTCCTCCAGTCTTCTACAGGTGAGCCTGGTTTCTACTCTTCAGAGATCCTTTGATTCTCTTCACAGGACGGATTCAGTCCTAACAAGCTGTTACACAAGCTGCAGACCGGAACTCTGGCCTTACTACACGCTTTTTGACTAAAAACTGCACACTGAAAAGCACAGGGCTCCTTCCTTCTTCACTGCCAAAGCTCAACTGAAACTCCAACCGACAAAACCGGCACTTCCTTTGAGTTCCTCCCAGTTCTTGACTGGATTGGCTGTCACTCACAATAGACTGCTGCTGTTGGTCCAAAAAGGCACTGAAGTCTAAACTACATCTCCCAGAGTCACTGCCCATACAATCCTCTTGTGGATGGCTCAGATTATGAGTCCAAGTTCTGATTCGTCCAAGGCACCATTTTAGAGCTAGCTTACCCCACACTGATTGGTCCAGTTCAGCAGTTCAAAACTAGAATGGGGAACTAGCAGACACAGTTCTGACTGCAAAGAAAGCAGGTTAGACAAACTGTAATTTCATTATTACTCTAAATAATTTCTGGCAAACAGTTACATCTTTCAGATAGGTTCCCTTTGCACTCCTAGTGACTGCAAAAATGAAGTGAATTGGCAGCAGCTCGAGTGGTACTCAATCAAAGAAACACACAGTCCCCCATACAAACTAATTATGTCTGCAAGCAGACAGCTCTTAAAGAGACAGTACCAGAGGTTCTAAAAACACTCACTGATAAATGGCTTAAACGCCAAACACCATTCAGGCTTGGAGCATTCAAGCAAGCTCCTGGAAGTCTTTTGGGAACCCCCATTTGCAGGGGGGTTACAGATGCTTTCCTTTGGTCCTGCTCCTCCACACACTCCCCCTTATCCCCTTTGATCTTAGCAATACCCCCTCTGGACTTTCTCCTTTCACTAATGTGTCTATAGAAAGTTGTGTCCCCTTCTTTTACTGTTTGTGCTAGTGTTTCCTCGGTTTGGACCTTTGCCTGTCTTACTGCCTTCCTTGCTTCCCTTGGGGAAGTTAGGTATGCCTCCCTATCTTCGTCCCACTGCGTTCCCTTAAGTTTTCTGAAGGCCAGTCTTTTGGATCTAACCTTTTCTGCTACTGTTTTTGAGAACCAAAGTGGTTTCCTCCTTTTGCTCTTGCTTTTCTCCCTAACACAATGGGATATTGCTTCAAGTATTGCATCCTCAATGCTTGCCCACTTTGCCTGTACCCCCTCACCTGTATTTCTTCTTGCCTTGGCTATTTTAACTCTGTTAGCCATCTTATCAAAGTCAGCTCCTCTGAAGTCCCATGTGTTTGCACTGGATTGGGATTATTTAGTTCTAGTATTCAAATTGAACCATACCATGTGATGGTCACTGGCCCCCAGCTGACCTTCTTCCTGGAGTTCTGTGATCATTTCCCCGTTAGCCATTACTAGATCTAGGATAGTTCTGTCTCTTGTGGGTTGTTGTACCAGTTGTTTGAGGCTCTCCCCAATCAGGAAATCCACTATGTGTCTAGTTCTGGTGGATGTTCCTGCTGGTGTCGACCAGTCTGTACCTGGCATGTTGAAGTCTCCCATTATCAGAACCTCCCATTTAGTTGTCATGCTTTGTATATCTTCTAACAGTGATGTGTCTACAGTATGTCCTCTCCCTGGTCTGGAGGCCTGTAGACAACCCCAGTTCGCATGGCTGTCCCTTTTCCTGTTTCCAGGGTGATCCACAGTTCTTCTGGCTCCTTATGTGTATTCTGAATTTCTGTAGCTTTGATATTTTCATTGACATAAAGCGCTACCCCCTCCTCTTTTTGCACCTTGGTCTCTTCTGAACAGTGCATAGCCGGGTACTGAAGTCTTCCAAGTGTGGTTACTGGTGAACCATGTCTCACTATTAGTTACTATGTCCAGTTTAGCCTCTGTCATTGTTGCCTGCAGGTCTGGGATCTTGTTTCCCACACTGCAGGCATTTGTGTACATGATTTTCCATTGGCCAGATTTCAGTACGTTAGTTGTTGGGCAAGGTCTGTTTCCCTTGCGTGTCATATGGGGAGCTGGACCTTTTTCCTTAACTGGTGATGCAAATGAACAAAAAATATACTGAACTCCTGTTTGAGCACTAGCTGAGGGGGAAGGGGTGTTCTTCCCATTTGATGTATCAGGTGCTGCACCCCTCTCCCCATTGGCTAGATTAAATATTCTGCAAAGACATCAAACTTCTGCCCCAATGCACTGACTCCCTCCTTAGTCAGATACAGTCCATCAAATTTAAAGAACTTTCGCTCCCAAAACTGTTGACAGTTACCTAGTAATTTATGTCCTTTTTCCTGGCACCAGCCCTTAAGCCACATGTTTAGCTCACCTATCTCCCCTTCTCTGACCTTACATCCATCTGCCCCCTTCCCCCAGACTGGCAGGATCTCAGAGAAGGAGATGCTGGACAAAACACATTACAGTTTGTCTCCCAGCCTGGTGAGGTGTTCCTTGGTCTCCACAACTGATCGGCTGGAGAGAACGTTAGTCCCTATGTGTACCAGGACATCAATGTTTTCTTCTGCTACCTGTACGATTTTAGCAATGCAGTCAGTGTCTCTCAATGCTGATGTACCTGGGAGACATCTGACCATTACCCCCGGCTGGAGGTAGGTATCAACTCCTCGAATCATGGAGTCTCCTATGATCAGAAGTGTTTTTTTGTGTTGCTTTTTTCCCCTGCCGAAAAAGAAGAACCACGGATGAAAAAAAAACAATGAGATAAAAGCAGAAACAATCAACCAACAACAAATGCAGTAGCCCTGAAAGCTTAGCCTAATGATAGATAAAACTGCAAACCCTGTAAGCACCACCTGTAACAATTTCACATAAGATATACCCTGCAAAAAACACTTTGCTAAAGAGAAAAATAAAGCAGTAACAGAAGATATACCTTGCAAAAAAACTATTTGAATCAGAGAAGATTACAACAGTAATTTGAATCAGAGAAGATTACAGCAGTAAAATGTAAGCAAAAAAATGGTATCAAATCTTGTGTGTACAAAAGAAAATAACAACACACAGTAAATCTGCCTAGCAAAAAGAAGCCTTAATCTTTTTCCTTGCTCTGATAATGTTGTTCCTTGCTGTGTCCTTACAAGCAAACCTGGAAGAAAAGAGCTCAGGTGAAGCTAGGTGCCTTTGCCAGCAAATCTAGTCTTCCATCTCAAAAGCACCAACTAACCTGACCTTTTAACCCTTACTTCTGTTGGAAGTTACCAAGACTTTGTCAGCTCCAGCCCTCAATTACACTCCTAATCCCCTGGAAGAGGTCTGGGAGGAAAGCAATTAGCTCCTTCAATGTGAGAAGGACACTGCAGCACATTTGAGACCAAACAGAAACCCTTTCAGCAAAAAAAATAAAATAAAATAGTAGCAAACAGTAATTTTGCTTAGTCTAATGACAGATAAAAAAGTCACAAAAATGTAGGCACCACCTGTAACAATTTTACAAAAGATATACCCTGCAAAAAACACTTTGCTACAGAGAAAAATAAAGCAGTAACAGTAGATATACCTTTTAAAAAAAAAAAAAAACAGTTTGAATCAGAGAAGATTACGCCAGTAATATGTATGCACAAAACAAAACAGTAACAGCCCTGTAGGCACACCTTGTAATAATGCAGCAGAAGCTATACCCTGCAACAGCAATTTGAATCAGAGAAGATTACAGCAGTAAAATGTAAGCAAAAACAGTATCAAATTGTATGAGCACAAAAAAAAAATAACAACACAGTAAGTCTGCCTAGCAAAAAGAAGCCTTAATCTTTTACTTTGCTCAGATAATATTGTTCCTTGCTCTGTCCTTACAAGCAAACCTAGAAGAACCAGATCACATCATCTTTGGAGCAGGGGATATGATTCTTCTTCCACATCTTAGTCCATCTTTTAGACCACTGGTACCTCAAGTTTGGGGCAGAAGGGGTGCTTTACCAGTTCAAAGTCATGCCTTTTGGCCTCTCAACCATGTGGAAGGTCTTCACCAAGTGCTTGGCAGTGGTAGTGGCCTTCCCTTAGTGCAGGGGTGACAGGGTATACACAAACCTGGACAATTGGTTGCTTGCCAGCACATTCAGGGAGGCAGTGTGGGTGTCCAGGAATCTGGCCCTCCAGTTATCTCAGGGCATTGGTCTCTTGGTCAACTCAGCCAAGTCAGAATTGGTCCCCATGCAGGAGATCAAATTCACTGTGGCAAAATTGGACTCCCTTCGGGCCAGGGCCTGCTTCCTTGTGGACCGGGCATCAGACTGTACACCCTTTTCCTGATAATTTCTGGTTGGATTCTCATGCCTGGCCCAGGATTTCCTACGATTGCTGGGGTCCATGGCAGCATCGACTAGTATAGTCCATTGGTCTCGCTGGCAAATGTGCCCCTACAATAGGAGTTGGGATGTCAATGGTTTCAGTGCCTAGGTCATGAAGGCATTTATCCTGGTGACCCGGTTGATGTGGGATGCCTTAGAGTGGTGGCTGTGCCACCAAAACTTGGAAGACTTCTCTCAGACTGATGACAGACACATCTCTGCTGGGGTGGGGAGCTCACCTGGGAGCCCACAGAGCCCACAGGTTTTGGTCAACCTGGGTGTCCCAATGCCCCATCAACTTGCTGGAGCTCCATGCAGTGCATCTGGCTCTGATGGAATTAGCTCCATTGATTTGGAGTCAGGTTATCCAGGTCCAGAGGGACAGCATAACTACCGTGTTCTACCTGATTAGGTAGAGCAGAATGTACTCCTTTCCTCTGTGTTAGGAGGCGCTCTGCATCTGGTCACTGGTGTGAAGCCTGCAGGCCTATCTGGTGATTCATACTGCAAGAGAAAACAAGCAGCTGGTGGACGCTCTCAGTCGGGTCAGACAGACATTGCACGAGTGGTCCCTGCATCAGGAGGTGGCAGACCACCTGTTCTTCTTGTGGGGAACCCCTCTGGTAGACCTGTTTGCCTTGTTGGAGATTAGAAAATTAACCCTTAGACTGCCAACAGAATTAGAACATTTAGGAAATCCGGATGGATATTAGTCTGCAACACTGCAAGGATTAAGGCTGTTATGTGCTCACTCCCCCTCAGACTGGGACATTGTAGGGGATACCTTCTCTCTGTGCTGGACTTGAGGTGTTTTGTATGCATTCCATCCCTTCCCCTTGATTCCCAAGGTTGTGAGCAAGGCATGGATGATCCTGATAGCTGCAGACTGACCTAGACAGTTTGGGTACCCAGATCTTCTCAACCTTAATAGCAGGATGTCATGTGGTTGCCTCTTTGTCCTGACCTGCTGTCGAGGCAGCGGGGTACAGTCCTGCACCGAGACCTTCAGTGCCTGCACCTCTTAGTCAGGTACCTGAGCGTCTAGAGTTCCAGGCCTTGGGCCTATCAGAATATATTCTCCACATTGTGGAGACTTCCCAAAAGGAGTCAACTCGCATAATGTATGCATTCAAGTGGAAGACGCTCTCACTCAGGTGCCAAGGGAAGGCTTTTAATTCTCATGCATGCCCAGTAGAAATAATCCTGGACTACCTTTAGTCCTTGTCTCAGTCGGGACTATGAGCCACAACACTGAAGGTGTACCTGGTGGCCATTGCTGCATACAAGGTGCAGACCAGTATGCCTATGGTGACTCAGAAGAAGGTTGTCAGGCACTTTGTCAAAGGCCTAGGCCACTTGTCCCCTCCGGTGTGTGAAACATTGCCTCTGTGGGACCTACTGTCTGCCAGAATGTGAATAGTGAATAGTATCCACATTGCTAGAAATATAGGTTACTCACCTGTAACCATAGTTCTGTTAGTGGTATACCATTCACATACACACAACCCACCTGACCTCCCTGGCAAGTGACCCCCTGATCCCTGCTTCTAGCATGCAAAGATCTGAAGTTGAAGGACAGAGCCAGAGGATATGCCAAGCAGGTGATGGGAGGAGCTTAACTTGAAGATATCCAGTGACTCAACTGTCTCCAGCTAACTGCCAGAATGTGGATGTGAACTTTATACCACTAGTAGAACTATGGTTACAGGTGAGTAACATATATTTACTGTTTTTGTATCCTCATTCCTATTATCATTGGTGCTAATTGTTTTTTGGAACTGCATGTACCAGACAATCGATCTAATTAGTTGTTCTTCTGTATGTAGTGGGGATATTGTTTTGTTATTCCTTTCAGTGTCGTCATTTTTTAGTTCCCCTAATGCTGCCTAACAAAACTAGCTAGTTGGTCTGCCTGTGGCTTCTACTGAAATGATAGAGTGTACATATTTATGGTTTTCTTATTCTGTAGTTCCTGTGTACTTGTTAGCCCAAGTTCTGGCAGATGCAGTCCATTATCTTGCATATCCTCTGTTCAAACCCTCCTCTCCAAATTATTATCTTTCATCTCATATCTTTTTTTCATATTGATTTTTCTCCCTGGGGAAGTGGGCAGGCTCTCAGTACTGTCCCTGCTCCTCATGACTGATGCACAACTCTCCAGACTCACCAGAGCTAAGTCCCCCATTGCAGGGCCAGAAGGGGGAGGGCCATCCTCACACATGGCACACAACCCAGAGTGCTCTGACAGTCTGGCGGCAGCATGAACCACAGGGGAATCGACCGGGCACGCTGAAGCCCACTGTCCCCATTTTTCATTGTTCTCACACCTGCTGCCATAGCAACATATCAAGATGTGTACATGGAGGCATGCACATTGTGCAGAACCACAGCCCTACCCTTCAAACTGTCATGACCTGTACTACCACTAGCTCTCAAGTCGGTGACAGTAATAGGCTGAGATTGCTGACCAACCCTCCCCAGGAGAGGAAAGCAGTCCCTGTGATGCTCGATCCTCTTCCACCCCAGCCAACCTGTGGCAACTGTGCTCATTACCAAATATGGGTTGCCAGCATGGCTAAAGATAAGGCATTCAGTGCCTCAGCCTTCCACGCTACCAGGCTAGCTTCATCTCATATTTTTTTTTTTTTGAAGAAATTTTTATTCGTTTTCCAACAGTAATAAGACATACAGACACACAATAAACCCAGAAAACCGGGAGCACACCCCAAAACTGGCTGTGCAAACTATGTACATCCCCTATTTACATACACATGGGATATCATTCCACCCATACTCAACTCAGCACCAAAAATCCCATAAACCCCTATTAAGGATACAACCTCTTCTCATATTCGTACTACCCCAAAATGACACTCCCATCATTAACATCCAAGATTCTTGATTGCACAGCCATCCCAGGTGGAGGTCCCTGTGTCCCCTGAAAGAGAGAGAGTCCCACACCGTGCAATCCCCACGACCTCAAGAGTCCAGCCCTTCTAACCTATTCCCTATTCCCGTCAGTCCAAATTGAGCTCTAGCCCTAGATAATGAACATAACCAGACATGCTATGGGATCTTCATACAGAGTAAAAGAAAGAAAGGGTCAAAATACCCACACTACCTGCCTTTTAGAATAACCCCCATTCAACCATACATCCCTCTACTAGCCACCATTCGACAGACAGATCTATGTGGTGAAGCAAATGTCCTACAACGAATAAGCTGCTTCTAACGTTGCCCACCTTTTACTGTAGACTTCTTGTCTACCTTCAGATATTAAGTGTTTCTTAATCATAGCCATAGCCCCCAGGAGATCCTTTACCTATTGTTCATAAGAGTAAACCTGACCATCTTTCCAGTGTTTCACAATAAACGCCTTTAACAGTCGACTTATTAAAGCAAGATGAAATCTTGGTATGACCCTTTCACCATAGAGTAGTCTCCTAGCACACAGACCTGAGTTAAATACTCTGAGTAACCTAACTCTGGGGTCCAGGCCCTGTTTAATCTTATTCCATAAGGGGAAATTTTATCACAGCTCATAAAATATGAAGCAGATCTCCTGTTACTGTCCCACACCGAAACAAAGATCTGTCTGTCTCAAGCCCCTGAACATAGCTTAGCAGGCGTGTAATATACGTTGTAAACCACAAAAAGCTGCATATTTCTATATTTAGGGATAATATTATATTTAGTAGCTTTCCAGATGCTATCCCACTCTAGCCTCGAAGTCATCACCGTGTCCCAATAGGGAACATAAGACAGGGCAGTCAAACATCGGGAATTCAATAGCAGTTTGTATACACAAGAAAGTGGGTTAGCTCTATGTGCAGCCTCCTTTAAATTTCCCCAAGAGAGAAAGCTATCCAAAAAATCCTCATTCCTCCCCCGCACTCCCGCAATCATTTGCTTAAGCTGAATCCTTTGAAAGAAAGGCAGACCATCACATTGTGGTGGCAAAAATTCTTCTCCCTGTTGCAAATCCTTTAGGGTCAAACCCTTCAGGTATACGGGTCCATCTCTGCCCCAGCACCATACCTCCTATTGTCAAATTAGGGTTTCCCAAAATAGGCTGATCTCTGATTTCACTTGATGGTCCTTTGAGCTGGTGTGAGAGACCACCACCAAGCCTCCAGAGTTTTCCTGATTGGATTTCCTGCCCCTATCTTGCCCAGTCCTTTTGGGGCCTAACGTATATTAATGAATCAGGGAATATCCCATACCCCTCAGCAATTTCTCTCTATTTGTAACCAGGCAGGACAATATTTACCCGCTCACCTCTACTGCCCATTGAGCCATCAAACCCAGTTGACCGCCACATAATAAGCCTGGAGGTCAGGAATCTAATACCACCCTTCTACACGGCCTACACAAGAGCTTATGGTTAATCCTAGTCGGTTTACCATTCCATAGAAAACCAATTAACATTTTCCTAATTAGCTTAAACCACTTAACAGGAATAGTATATGGAGCTAGATAAGTCTGATATAACAACCTTAGCAAAATGTTCATCTTAATGATACCTAAACGAGCCGTAAAATTTAAAGGCAGCTTATTCCACCTTAAAATATCCCCCGAGATCTCTGAGAGAGTTCCCCCCATATTAGCTTCCGCTTCAGACGCCTGCTTTGCCGTAATCCAAATTCCCAGGTACTTCAACCTTTCCTTATTCCACTGTACCCCCAGAGTTGCAAAATCCGCTTTAGAAACATGTGGCATCAAAGGTAAAATTTGGGTTTTAGTGAGATTCAGCCTATAGTTTGAGACCCTAGAGTATCGATCTATTAGCTCTCTAACCCTCTCGAAACCAGTTGCTGGGTTTCGAAGGTGGAGCAGTATGTCGTCCGCAAAGACTGAAATTTTTAAGTCCAAATCTTCAACCCCAATTCCCTGAACCCCAACCTCCCTATTTATAGATCTTAGCAGGGGTTCTAAATAGATGTTAAACAAAATCGGAGAGAGAGGGCACCCTTGCCGAGTACCATTTTTTGAGTTGAAATTCCCTCGACAGATAACCATTACATAGAATCCTAGCTGTGGGCGCTGCATATAAATTCTTAATACCCTTAATTAAACCCTCCGGGAACCCCATCCTCTCCATTATAGAGAACAAAAATACGTGGGAAACTCGATCAAATGCCTTTTCGGCATCTAGGGAGATCAGGGCTGAGGGAACCCGGGAATCAGAAGCCGAGCTTATAATATGATGTACTTTCCTAAGCGCATCTTTTGCACCTCTTCCCGGCATAAAGCCTACCTGCTCCTGACTAATTAAACTCGGGGCTACAGCTAGAATCCTATTAGCCAAGATCTTAGTAAGTATCTTGATGTCTTGATTTATCAGAGCTATAGGCCTATTCATCTCATATTTTTTAACACCTTAGCAATTTCTTTTCATTCTTATGTGTAAGTGGGTCGACTACCCCTGCCTTGCAAGTTCAACAAGGTTGAGGGGCCTGGATTCTTTTTCTGGTGGAAAAGTTTTTTTCCCCCCAAGATAGAATTAAATAGTGTGGTGCCTTCACCCAGAGTAAAATATAGTGGGCCAGCTGCTGGTGTAGTACAACCGTCTGTGATATTGTACCTACCCACCTCCCCCTCACAGTCACTCCACACACAGAATACCATAAACAGTTGCAATACTTCATAGTGCATACAGATAATGACTATCACTAATAATATTCTCACAGGCAGTTTTATGTAATAACAGTAACAGATTTATTAAACACGGTAAAGGGGGATTGGGAATGCAGGAATAAAGCAGTTGGCAATCTTTGATAAACTGGTGAAACCATAAATGACAAGAAATTAACAGTCACTGTGCCAACCCCCCAGCAACAACACCCAACAGCAAGCCCACCTCCCTATTGGTACCAGTGTCCCCTAAAGTTTATGTGGGTACCCAGGAAAAGTGGCAGGCCTGTACAGTGCAGCTGGATGGCTGGTGTTGGTTTAGTTTTAGATAAATAGGAGTTGGTTGGCAAACTTTAAACAAATTCCTAGGGCAGGGCAAGCCCTGTGTTTACTCACAGTTCTGTAGACACTACACAGCGTCGGGGTGTAACAGCTGGTGAGACCAGTAGAGCTGAGGCTTCGAATGGCAAAAGAGGATGCTGGCAGCTTGTCGCCTTCTGTGTGGCTTGCAATGTCTGGCAGCTTGTCACCTTCTCTGTGGCTTGCAGTGTCTGGCTGCTTGTCATCTTCTTCACAGATGCCGGAATGAACCAGTACTGAGGACCAGGACTACACACCAACCCAACACCTCCAGGCATCAAACTCCCCGAGCGGGTGATGGGTAATGCCCAGCTATGGCACTGCCTGGCCAGTTCCCCAGACCAGCCTGAACAGGTGGTGACTCCAATTCTGAAGCTCAGGAATCACTTAGTCTTTGTCTCTCTACAGGCCGCAGATTCCAAGGCCTCTGGAACAACTAGTCCACCCCCTAGTGGTAGGAGTGGCAACAGTCTCTGTGCAGCTCTCAGTGATGCTTCGAATCACAACAGCTTCTCTCATTTCAGCTTGCTTTCCCAGGTAATCGGAACCTGGGTAACTGTCTCGGGTTTTAGCCCAGGCCACGCTTCAAATGCCTGGCAGGACAGTCCAACCCTCCTCACTGACTGAGTGCTTCTCTCAAACTGCAGAGTTTTATCTTCAAACAGCTCTCTGCTGCTCTTTCTGTCTCTCTGGCTTTCCAGATGGTAGAAAGCTTTTGGAATGTCTCCTACAGTTGACTGTGGAAGCCTTAGGCTGACTTCCAAACTTTTTTTGGCTCACTCTGCACTCTCCTGTTTCCTCAGAGAGCCTCAGGCAGAACTGCCGCAAGCTGTGTGCTCTCCCAATATCTGAGGAGAGAAAACCTGACAGTTCACTGGTTGACACAGCAATCCATCAAATAAATTAATATTTTTATTTTATTTATTTATTGTAATATTGGATTAAAACTTTTTGAGAACAAGCTCATTACATAGGTTCCACATCAGAGATGAGACAGACAGGGAAAACAAATATGTTATAGGGTTTCAATAATAAAACAGATTTAACAAAGTTTAGACTTGAGCAATACAATTAAACTAAGGCAATACAAATAGCACTGTGTAAAAATCAGTACTGTATGATGTGATCCTTCTTTTATACAAAGGGCAGAGCCCAGGGCAGGGGAGAAAATTATCAACCCAGTGGGTGTTGGGTGAAAATTAGAGAAGAAAAAACAAGATTAGGGTTGGGTGAGGCTGGCAGTGGGATAGAGAAAGATGGTGGGGCATGGGAAGGAGGGCGAGGAGGAGGGCAGGTTTTGATCAGGTAGGAATGTATAGGGTAGAGTTATAGGAAGCAGTCGCAGCTGGAAATCGCAACTAGATGATGTCTAAGCATTCGTTTAAAAGGGCCAATTGTGCCCAGAGAGAAGACGTTGGGTGGAAGAGTATTTAGCCAATTAGAAGCACGGTTCGCAAAAGACCTTTGTGCGGGAACGGGAAAGGTTGAAAATCATAGTATTAGAACTTCTGATATAGCAACTGGATTCAAAGGGGGTGAGTATGATATGTATAAGGTTTATGCAACATCCGAGTGGGCAAAGCTAAAGGTGCCAAGTACCTTGTCCAGTCCCCTTACCCAGGAGTCATAACAACAGTCCATAGAGCTCCTTGAACCCTGATTGGGCAGATCAAGGTCAGGGGCTACTAAGATGGCATCCATATGAACAGTTTATACTGAGCCCAAATTTTAACATAGTGTTGCAAGCAAACAAAACAGTTTTAAAGTTAACTGCCTATGGTTCAATGATTTACCAAATTATTGTTCACCTAAAACTTGTATACAACTTTATGCAGATGATACAGTTTTGTACACCATGAGTGATGTGGATACGGCAATGGTTGTTTTGCAACAAGATTTTAATAAAATACAGAGGGAACTTGTTAATTTGAGATTGCTTCTGAATGAGAAAAAAACACAGTGGATGATGTTTGGTAGAAAAGATTTTAAAGATTCAACTATAAAGGAGCTTAGATCTTTATCAGCAATTGACATAGAAAGAGTAAACTCCTATAAATATTTAGGAGTTATACTAGATAAAAATTTGACTTTTGAATTGCATATAATGTCTATGTCAATGAGACTGAAGAGACTTCTGAGTTTCTTTTATAGGGATAGAACTCTCTTTAGTTTAAAGATTTGGAAATTATTGGTTTCTGCCTTATTTTTACCAATATTAGATTATGGTGATATAATTTACAAAAATGCAAAAAAATCATTGCTGTGTTCCTTGGATGTTCTCTTCAATAGTGCGTTGAGATTTATAACAAATCTTCCTTTTAGAACTCATTGTTGTGTGCTATATCAAAATTCGGGTCTTCTTTCATTATTTGATAGGAGAGATTATCATTGTAATTTACTTGTGTATAAGTTTGTACAATGGTCATTGCCTATTTTTTTGTTAAATATATTGCAAGTAAGAATATAGAATCAATATAATTTAAGATCTTCTGTCCAGAAAGGTTTTATTAGATCTAGAACCAGAACAAAATTTGGTGATAAAACAATTTCAAATTTAGTGCCTAAAACTTGGGAACTAATATCCAAAAGGTGGAAATGCACAGTATTGTTACCATTTAATTGTTTTAAATCTTTTTTAACGACTTTATATAGCAAACACTGTAATTGTTATGGATAAATTATTGATATCTGGGTTTGTGTATAACTAAAATTAATCAATATTATATTGAAACTGAAATTATGTATGTATATCTGTTTATGTGATGTTATGTTAAATGTGGATTCAATTGCAAAAGAGATAATTTAATCTCAATTTGAAATCCAATAAAGTTTGAAGTTTGAAAGTTTGCTTCTCTGCTGTGTTATCTGATAATAGAATGGAATCTGAAAAAGTTCTCCTTTGGCTGTTGTTAGCACTGCAGCACTAAGTCCCCAGGCAACAAGCTGAAATACACTTTTAATGCACAGTCTTTGGCTATTCTTAAAGCAACAGTACACACACATTAAGAATTTAACATATTTACAAGGCTCACTTTCTTTGTCCCCGAAGTGTGCCTGAACCTTCACTAGTGCTTATGGGATCCAAAAGATCAGGACACACTGGCCGTAACTTAAGTCCTGGACTGCTAAGCAGTTCTAGCTTAGGGCACTATAGCGTTAATGGAATTCACAGGCAGACCACAAGCTTGCACGTTCAAGCAGGGAACAGCTCAAATGTGCGCACACTGAGCTGTGCATCACTTTGCTACTTGAATATCACTAGCAGCACTGTGCTGCTGGCTGGTGGTTTTAACTATTTACACACACTCCTCCAGTCCCACAATTCTCTGGCTCCCAGAGTCTGGCAGGAACAATTAATGGGCATCAGTGGACCCAAGACTGGTGAGACCTGACAGCTGGCAGGCAGACCAGCTAAGCCCTACCTGAGGGGGGGGGTTACACTGTCCTGTGCCTAAATACTTGGTGTCCGCACCAAGGCCATAACAGGGACCTGGCACGAGGTAAACATTAAACCTGGCAATTCAAACATTCAGTGTCTGACTAGCTAGCATAGGCAATCACCATCCTGCTCTAGACATATAGATATACTGTGGCACAAGTACTTAAAGGCCTTTTGGAATTTATATTGACAACTGTCACTTTTTAAGCTTTTAAGAAACTGCAGTTATAGATAACATCTTATTGAAATTTCTTAACCTTCCTTTGTTACTCTTTAAGAACGTTTACCCACTCTGGGTGGCTTAATTTGTGGGTGGGCTCACAATAGTTCTAGGCAAGGAGTTGGGAGTGAGATAGATGCTCTTGTGAATTACATTCATAGGCAGTTCAGAGTGAGCCCCTGGCAAATCCTAAGTAATTCTTAGAAGAGGCTTGATGGTTCTTTCAGAGCGACGTAATGGCACAGGTATTTCTTCCATGGCATTCGGGATCATGACTGCTGGCTCATCAACCAGCGATGATGCATTCTTGGGCAAAGAGGGTACCATCACTTCCTCTAGCACTTCACCAGTAATTACATTTTCTTCAGGTTCAGCCTCTATGGGCTCTTCTCTGGCTGTCTCAGTTACCACCTCGGATTCTGACCGGTCATCAAAAGCAGCACTGACAAGTTGCAATTCAGAGTCTACTATTTCTGTAGGAGGCTCTGTGGCAAGCATATCAGTCACTTCACTACTGGTTGCAAGCATCCCTTGAGACAATCGAGCAGGTTCTGGGGTGGAGTAGTACGCTGCAGGGTACACCACCTCTTCCCTGAGTCAGAGTCCAAATTGACTTGTTATGCTGGCACATCAGTAACTGTTGGGACTGTTGTAGATTGTTGTGCCCTCTGTTGGTGTTTGCATCTGTGCATAGAAGATCTAGTGGTGGGAGGTGTAGGAGGTTCAGGCTGATCTGGGAGGTCACTGGTAACCATTTGTCCGATGGGAGCAAGTGCTTGAAGTGAATGGTGCGGTAGCCATTTGTATGTCATGTCCTTCTGGAGGGATTTTATAGACAGGTAGATCTTGTAGTTTTGCTATGACAACAAATGGGGTACTGCCCTATTGGTTGGCAGTCTTATACTTTCCAGGGATTCCCAGGTTCCTTAGTAACAGATGGTCACCTTGTAGCAATTCCTGGGCCTTTACTCTCTTATCATGTCTTTCTTTATTAACTTTGTTTCTGTTTGCTGTGGCTTCAGCAGCCACCTTGTAGGCTGAATTTGACTGTTCTTTTAACTTCTGCACATATTGGAGGTAATTCTCCATTCTAGCCCCATCGGCAGAGATGCCGAAACAAATATCCACTGGCAACCGTGCTTCTCGGCCAAACATTGAGCTGTACGGGGAAAATCTGGTAGCATCATTCTTTGTGTGGTTATATGCGTGAACCAAAGCACTCACTTGCTGGCTCCATTTGCTTTTATCTTTCGAGTTCAGGGTGCCCAACATGTCCAAGACAGTTCGGTTGAGCCTCTCAGGCTGCTGGTTGCCTTGCAGTTAATAGGGTTTTTTCAAGACTTAGTAAAACCCCACAGAGACAGGAATTCTTTTAATTAAGCAGTTCTCAAAATCCCTTTCCTGATCAGAATGGATTCTTTGGCGAGTTCCATAGTGAACAAAACACGTTTCTACAAGGATCTTGGCAACCGTGGAGGCCTTTTGATCCTTGGACAGATAAGCTTGAGCATATCTCAAGAAATGGTCAGTGGATACAAGAATATTTACTACGTTATTTGAGTCAGGTTCCAGACTTAGGAAATCAATGCAGAAAAGCTCCATGGGTGCATTGGTCACAATATTAACAAGAGAAGCAGCCCTCTGCAGCAATGCTTTCCTTTGAATACAGCAGCTGCAGCTTCTGCCATATTTCTCAATCTCACCTCCCATACAAGGCCAGTAAAACTGGGAGAGCAAATCGTGCGCTCAATCCCCAAATATCCCATGTCATCATGGGAGCTCAAAGTACAATTCGTTGAACTTTGAGGGTAACACCAACTGCACACGAGGGGCCCCTTGCAAGTCTTGAACCCCCAGCACAATAAATTTTCTTTAAGTCTTGACCATCCTTGTAGCAGCAGTTTTGCATTTGGATTATGGGTAATTGCTTGGGTAGCATCATCCCTTTCTGAAGGGTGCTAAGTACATCACTTATACTTGGACTGAATCTCTGTTTTCTCTGTAAATCTTGATTGGTCAACTGGGGCAGAGACTTCAAGTCCAGAGCAGCTAAATTACAGTAGGCAAGTGGGATACAATCACTAGAGGCCCCAAGACTATCCACCATAAGAGTAGCAGTCTCTGTTGCTGTCTGCTTGTCCATGTCAAAGTTCTTAAACAATGCCTTCACAGTCTGTTCTGGGATGCACACCCAACTGTACCATTCTGCAAAGGATACCACTGGGCAATGGGACAACACATCTGCATCAACATGGCTGAGACCAGGTCTGTACTCAACACAGTAGTCAGAGGTGGACAAGGTGGACAGCCACCTATGCTCGGCTGCATCAAGCTTGGCAGTGGTTTGCACGTACATTAAGGGGTTGTTGTTAGTCTTAACAGTGATGTGTGCCCCATAAAGATACTCATGGAATTGGTCCACAACAACCTACTTCAAAGCAAGAAAGTCTAACTTGTGCACAGGATACTTATTTTCAGCACTATTCAGACTTCAGCTTGCAAATGCAACAGGGTGCAGTCCTTCTGGGTAGCTCTGATATAGGACCACCCCAAGACCACTGAAGCTGGCATCAGTGTGTAGCACATAGGGCTTCTGAGGGTCTGTGTAAGCCAGAAGTGGGGTATGACCTCAAATGTAGCGTGACCAAGCGTTAGGAAGATTCAAATGTGAGACACTGTCAGATATTTTTAATTATGGAGCCTGTGCTGTAAAATGTAGAAAAATGTGCTCACTTTTCTTAATACTGCTTGATTATTTGTGAAAAGAAGCTGCCAACAGTGCAGAAAGAAGAGCGAGCGAGTTGGCAGCTTCAGAACACCAGACAGAAGCGTGAGCATGTGTTGCTATGGCAACAGACGCTCATGCTTCCATCTGTTGTTCTGAAGATGCCAACCCGCTCGCTCTTCTCTCAGTACTGTCGGCAGCTTATTTGTACAAAATACAGGCCGTATTAAGAAAAGGGCACATTTTTCTATGTTTTACAGCACAGGCTCCATAATTAAAAATATCTGACAGTGCCTCACATTTGAATCTTCCTAGTGCTCGGTCACACTACGTTTGAGGTCATAGCGCTCGGTCACACTATATTACAGCTGGAGGTGGATAAAAGAAAGTTGGAGGATCAACCAGATATGTTTTAAAAATAATTATTTGTTTAAAGATGTAGGCAGGATCAACCAGATCTGAGAGATGTGTGTTTGTTGGGGGACTTGCTTGTACAGGGGCACAGCAAAGACAGACAGCTGGATGATGAAAAGTGAAAAAATGTCACTTTCATTATGATGACGTATAGGAATGTGGAGATATCAAGAGATCACTGATATCTCCACAGCCTGGCTCAGATATTACTTTTTATCCTGCTATTTATCCCAAAACATACATTGTATAATATATAAATAAATATATATATATATATATATTTATTTATTTATTTTATAGGCGCGCAGTAGCACTTTAATGTTAAACCCCAAATTTTGCTCGTTAATAACTTTGCAACTGTTCAACAGATTTGCACGAAATTTGGAATAGACTGTGATGGGTGACAGATATCTTGATTTGTCAAGTTGCATTTTGATTGAATTTTTGGATTTTGTGCAGTGAATTGTGGAAAAAACACATTTTTTCCCCAATTTTCCGTTTTTTCCTCATCACACTGCGATCACACTATTTGGAATTTTGACCTGAACTTTTCAGGGTAGAATGAGGTTATCCTAAAGAACAATCCAACATCAGTTTGATGAAAAAATATGAATCCATTCCAAAGTTATTATATTTTAAAAATCTGAGATCTGAGCATGCTCAGTTGAGTCTTTGGGATAGATGCACCGTTTCAGTCAAGGATTCCTGGTCATGAACAGCTCATAAAATGGGATTGCAAGGGATCCCCTTTCATGAGAAAATCCCTATTCGTTGGCCACCATTTTGTTTTCTCGCTTAGCAAGGGGGAGAAAACATAATCTTGGAACTTGTCCCAGGGATGTTTGTTTTGAAAACCAAGACATGTGTTTGGCTTAGGGGGATGTCCTGTGCCCGCCCATGCCTTTGGTTTTGTGTATTTATTTAAAAAAAATGGCAGTTTTAAAAATTACAAATCCCTCTTCGTGATCCCATTTCGCCAGCCGATCCCTTTTCGTGATGATCTGCTGGCAAAAAGGGATGATGAAGAGGGAGTTTACATTTTAAAATGATCATTTTGTTACATAAAGTACACAAAACCAAAGGCATGGACGGGCACAGGACATCCCCCTAAGCCAAACCCATGCCTTGGTTTCATATATTTCTTTCATTTTAGAGGCTACTTGCTACATCTCCCTGGTGTCCAGTGGTACACCCGCCCTCCATTGCTCCAGTTATCATTGCTGGCATTGGGACCTGTCCCTTTCTTACCCTTTTTATTTTGTGCTTAAATGCACGAAACTGTCCCTCATTGTCTTTTGCAGCAGTTTGCCCTGCAAACAAGAAAACTGTCCATCGTCAATCATGCCCATACCCCCCCACCGACCCACCACTGTGCACCCACCTCCCCACACACACCCCGATGTTCCCCAGACTACCACTCACCTGAGGAGGGCCCTGGTTCAATGCCTGCTCCCATGACTGAAGACACGACTTGCTGATGGAACGGTTGACTGCAATCTGAACTATGATAAATGCGGTGCTATGTATTTCAAAGGGGGGGTTTCAACTTTTGGCCATAACTCAGCTATTTGTTAACCTTTTTGCTGCAAATTTTCAACATGGCCTTTTGGGGATCCCTCCTGCTGAACAATATGACTATCATTAGGCAACTCTCACCAGAAAAGTGATTTTGCGGTCGATTGCCAAAATCACCTTTCCGTCGGGATTTGCATGACAGTCACACTGTTCATCAGGTGGGGTCATAAGAAGGCTATGTTGAAAATTTATGGTCAATATTTTGAAAAATTACTGCATTATGGGCATTTGGTGCAAACACGCTACGCACGCACGTACATTAGTAGATGTTTGAATATTTTCACCCTATATTTTCAACATACTCTTCTTATTACCCCACCTCACGTGTGTCACAGCTGTCATTTGTCAAATCCAGTCCAAACCATGATTTCGCACCTGTGGCGTAGATTAGCATTGTGGTTGCACAGCATTATGTTTTGGCAGGGATTTCAAAGTTTTCTGCACTATGTACGTGGTGAGGTAATAAAAAGGCTATGTTGAAAATTTGGGGTCACAATTTCAAAAAATGGGTGCATTATGGGCATTTGGCGCAATCTCAATAAGCATGCACGTAACTTACTAGATTTTCAATATTTTCATTCCATATTTTCAACATGCTGTTCTTATTACCCCACCTCATGTGTGTCACAGCCGTCATTTGCCAAATCCTGTCCAAAATGTGATTTCACACATGTTGCGTAAATTGGTGATGCGATTGTGCAGAATTATGTTTTGGCAGGATTTTGAAAATTTTCTGTGCTGGGTACATATGGTGAAGTCATAAAAAGGCTATGTTGAAAATCTGGGCTCAAATACGGATATTGTTATACTATCTTAATTGAGGGATTGGAGTGCAGGGTCCTCCCACTGTAACATGCGGATGCTGTTGTACTGTGTTTATGGAGGGATGGGAATGCAGGATCCAAAGGACCCTGTGATTCCAGCGTAACATATGGATACTGTTGTACTATCTCCATGGAGGGATGGGAGTGTAGGGTCCAAAGGACCCTGTGCTCCCACCATTAAATAAGGATACTATTATAATATCTCAAAAAATAAGGAAATACATTTCAAAAAACTTCGTTACTGCATCAGTTAGGGTCAAAGCAACAAAAGTAGGAAATGAGGCATTAGGTTTCTAACCCTAACACCCCATTGCCCACCTGCAGACCCACTGGCGGAGGTCTGCTTGGGCCTGTGAACCCTAACGCACACCCCATTCAGCTATGCAGTACCCATGTCACCTAATTTTGTACTGGAATTGGGTGTCCGTTAGGGTTCATGGGCCCCAAGACAGGCCCTCCCCAAGCTAGTGGGTCTGTGCAGAGTGGGCAATGGGGCGTTAGGGTTGGAACCCCTAATGCCACATTTCTCATATACTGGTTGTGTATTTATACTTCAAAATATTAGTGGGCTGCTATTGTTGTAATGTTTAGGGCAACATAGAGAATGATTGGTAGGGTTTGGTATGCAAGTAATAATGAAGGGAAACTGGTAGATGAGTGGAAGGTATACTACTGAGGTAGGTTAAAAGGCAGCCAGTTTGATTATGTGTTTTCACCCTTGATGTAACTTTGCATGTGCTCTCTGCTACAGCGACTACTACACTTTGAGGTGCCTTGAAGACACAGGAACCCTCTTAATAAGGCATACCTGTTAACCTTTCATCACTCAAATATGTGACAAGATGTGTGACACATGAAAAAAATGTGTGACATATCATCAAAACATGACACTGCAAGCTTAGAATGCTATTTGTATCAATAGGTATCAGTAGGGCAGGGATGGGAAAGAAACCTTCGGCCACGTAGCTCATGCAACAAAGCATGTGCAGCTCAATGGAGGTGTCACCCACTGCCTCACCACCTATGGGCAATAGCCTTAATAATCTCCCATGATCCAGATACAAAATGTACACCACAGATTGCAAGGGTTCAAACTCAAAATTGTGGATGCATGGCAGAAGTGGCCTTAAAGCATACTTTTCATGAACTGATGCAGGAATTCCTCATGAACCATATGTGGTGAGAGGGTTTTATCATGTAAGTCTGAGTGGGGAGTACACACCAGAGTATTTGTACCATAAAAGTTTGTATGAAAGCTCTTAAAATAAAAAAAAAATCTGTTTGTCTGTTACCCTGGTGTCCTTCAGTCACAAGACAAGTGCTGACTATGTCATGTGGTTGCTATGAACTTACTGAATGTGTTGAGTCAGACAGTACTTTTTGTTTGGCTACACACTTCCCCTAGCCTCAGACGGGTTTAACACTGTACTTCTATATTTATTCATATTTGCCCATTTGTTTTGTTCTGTAGCTCAGTACTTGGAGATTGCTCCCTATTTTTCACATGCTTGTATACAGTGGGGATGGGGCAGCTCAGTTAGGAACACAGATAATGTCAGAACCAAGTGGGTGCCCTACCATCCTCTCACCACTAAATTAAAGTAGCAATAAGGTAAGGTTTAGTGGGAAGGGATGGGGAAGAGGAAGGCCAGGCACTGGTTGATGGTATGCGTTAATGCAATAAGTTAGGGGAACAAGATACCAGTACTGCAGACGCTAGTGATAAAAGGTACACTGGACCTGGTGGCTGTCACAGAGACATAGATAATTCAGAACCATGACCTGGACGTGAGCATTTGAGGATTTATATTGTTAAAGGAAGGACAGGGTAAAGGGCAAGGTGGGAGGAAGTGATACTACATGAAGGAGGAAACTGAAGTCGCAGAGTTAAATAATCTGGGGAATTTGGAGTGGTCAGAGACTCTGCAGGTAGGAATTTACCATGGGAAAGAAGAAGCAATAAGACCTGAGATGGTGTACAGACCACCATGCCAAGATCTGGGGTGGACAGGGAACTAGGAGAGGTTATTAGAAGGGCATCAAGTTCCGGAGTGGTACTGGTGGTAGGAACTTCCATATGTCGGACTTGGACTGTAGGATCCCAGACTAGTCTTGGTAAGTGCAAGGAACCAGCTCTTGGTGGAAGCATACCAACAGACTGTCCTTGCACAACTAGTTCAGGACTCTACAAAGGAGGGAGCATTGCTGGGCCTTGTGCTCATGAACAGTGCGAGGGTACACCATGCACTAGTATGGGAACCATTTGGGTTGAGTGTCCACAAGGTGGTGTGGATGGAGGTCCAAGTGAAAGGCAGCAAGGGTAGAAGCCAAGTTAAGTATGGGATTTCAGGAAAGCAGACTATTAGGATGCGGAAACTGCTAAGGGTTACTATGAGGGGGAATATCAGGGATTGAGGAAGTGGAAGGAAAGTGGGAAGCATTCAACTCTAGTGTTGCAAAGGCTGTGGACTGTTGCACTGATAGGTAAGCAAGAGGAAGATGTCAGGAGGGTCACTGTTACTGTGGTTTGCACCCTTGGTCAAGGAGTCTGTAAGAGGGATGAGATGGGCATGTAAAAGATACAAAGGAAGCCAAAAGGTGGAGGATAAGGAGGCATACCTAAGGGCAACAGGGAGACCAGCAAAATGGTCAGAAATGCAAAAGCCAATGAAGAGCTAAAAACAGCACATGTGTCGAAGCTGAGGGACAAGCCATTCTTCTGTTTTATTCTGGAGAAATGCAATGCTAAGATGGGTATATTAAAACTGAGGAAGGACGAGGATAGGAGGAAGGAACAGAGGAAAAACTAAGAGACCGAATCAATATTTTTTTCAATATTCACTGGCAAGGAGGAAAGGCCACTACCAGATTGTGAGGTGGGGAAAAAGGAGGAGCCCTGATGGCCACAACTGCATCACAGAGGAAAGAGTGCTGGAGGAGCTGAGAGAGTTGTAAGTGAAACAATTGATGGGGCTGCATGGGATGTATCCTAGGAGGCTGAAGGAAATAGTGGAAGTATAAGCAGCACCGCTGGCAGATATTTTGAACTGCTGAACAGGGTGGTCACCAGAGACTGGAGGACTTCCAACATAGTCCACCAGCACAAAAACGGAAGGATGAGCCAAAAAACTATCATCTGGTCAGCTGAATGTCTATAACAGGGAAACTACTTGAGGCCATACTGTGAGAAAGACTGGTAGACTTTCTCAAGATAAATGGGGTGCAAGATGAAAAGTATCATGGGTTCACCAGGGGGAGGTCATGCCAGATGAACCTGTTAAGAGTTTTTCGACTGGGTGACTAGGGCGGTCAACAAAGGAGAGGCAGTTTGACATACTGTACCTTGATTTCTAGTAAGGCATTTGATCCAGTTCCACACAGGAGACTGGTCGAAAAGCTGATGGACTAAGGGGTGGAACAAAAGATAGCAACATGGGTTGAAAGGCTGGGTGAGGGGGAGGACACAGAGAGCAGTGGTAAATGAGGAGTTTTCAGATGTTAAAGAGGTAACAAGTGGGATACCGATCCTGGATCCCATCCTCTTTAACAAATTCATCTGTGACATGGTGGTAGGCATACAGGATAAGATCTTCCTCTTTGCAGATAACATTAAGGTCTGCAGAAGGGTCGCTAGAAAGTATGGGATAAGGGCACAAAGGTCAGACCTGGGCAGGCTTAAAAATAGTTCAAGATCTGGCAGCTGAATATTAATGCAACATTTTGCAGGGTAAGTCACATCAGGAACAAAAATCTAAGAACACAATACCTGATGGGTAGTTGTGCTGGAAAGCACAGCAGAGGAGAAAAGGATCTCAGGTTAATGTTAATAATGCTGAACAGGTGAAATCCATGACATAGTGCAGCAAGGCAATAGGGAAGTCATACAGGATGTTGGGTTGCATAGGGCGGGGAATAAGTGGTAGAAGTAGTAAGGTGATCCTCCCACTGTACAGATCCCTGGAGCACCCTCGCCTGGAGTATTGTACAAGGTTCTAGAGCCAACACCTGTGGACAGACTGTGACAGGTTACAGCATGTACACTGAAGGGTGACTCAAATTATCCAGGGGATGAGGAAAAAACATATGCGGAGAGACTGCAGGACCTCAACATGTACACCCTTGAACCAGAAGGGGAACATGACAGAGACATAAAATACCTGCATGGGTTAAACAGGGTAGCATATGAAGGCATGTTCATCCTAAGCACAAATGCAAGTATATGGGAGAATTCACTGAAATTAGCCAGGAGGAAATTCAGGAAGGATGTCTGCAAGCACTTTTTGACAGAAAGGGTGGTGACCAAAGGGAACAGGATGCCAAAAGAAATGGTAATGGACAAAACAGCAGGGGTATCAAATTAGGGTTGGAAAGGCACAAGGCCATAGCAAGGAAGTAGTGGGCAAAGGGTAACGGGACAAGACAGTCACAAGTGCAAACTTAGGAGAAATAGGTAGGGTGGGCAGACTGGATGGGTCACTGTGCCTCTTTTTGTCGTCATATTCTTGGCTTCTCAGATATTTCTGCAAATCTACACTTGAATGTTTGTATTTGGTATTGTTCTTGCAAATGCCCCTGTTGTCTCTTGATTGCTTTTGCTGATTTACTCCCTCTTGTAAGCCTTCCTTGGATCGCACTTGAAAATGAAATCCAGCTCAACATGTCTATCCCAGCCACCAAATTAAACATAGAAACAGAGAATTTGATGGCAGATAAGGACCGCTTAGCCCACCTAGTCTGCCCATTTCCCTACCTGATAGATAAGCTGCAGATTCTAATTAATCAACAGCTTACTTCCTCCTACCCCCCATTAGAATTGCCTTATGCCTGTCCCATGCATTCTTGAATTCTTCCACTGTTCCTGACTCCACAACCTCCTCAGGAAGGCTGTTCCATGCATCCACAACCCTCTCTGTGAAAAAATACTTTCTAACATTACCTCTGAGCCATCCCCCCCTCTATCTTCAAATTGTGCCCCTTGTTCTTGCACATCTCTTCTTCTGAAAGATGCCACCCTCTTGTACTTTAATTCCCTTGAGATACTTGAAAGTTTCTATCATGTCCCTCCTCTCCCTCCTTTCCTCAAGGGAATACATATTAAGCTGCTTTAGTCTCTCCTCGTATGTCTTCTGGTGCAGACCCTGCACCATTTTGGTGCCCTCCTCTAAACAGCCTCAACTCTGTCTATGTATTTGCGGAGATGGGGTCTCCAGAATTGCACACAGTACTCCAGATGGTGTCTCACTAACTGTCTGTACAGAGGGATAACAACTTCCTGCTTTCTACTGTTGATGCCTCTCCCTATGCATCCCAGTATCCCCCCAGCCCTCCTTACTGCCTTCTCACATTGCTTGCCCACATTTAGGTCATCTGATATAATTACTCCTAGGTCTCTTTCGATTTTTGTTGTTGTTATTAACTCACCGCCATTGTGCACTCTTCCCCTGGGTTTTTGTTTCCCAGATGCATTACCTTGCACTTCTTTGCATTGACTCTGAGCTGCCACATATTTGACCATTCCTCCAACCTTGCCAAGTCCCCTTTCATCCTTTCCACCCCACCTTGTGTATCAACCCTGTTGCAGATCTTTGTGTCATCTGCAAAGACATACCTTTCCTTCCAGGTGCTCTCCAATGTCACTTATAAAAATTAATCAATAAATGTACTGTTGCCTATATGTGTTCCAGTCACCAGTGTGCCATTGCAAGCCAAACCATTTCAAGTAACAGGCACTATACCTTCCTTAAATTACTTATTAACACATGCAAAGAAATGAGGAAAGGAATTAGTTGTGTTCATTTCTGAGTGGGGAATTGTGACAGATGTCACATAGTTTTCTATTTAACCAACCTTTCCATCTCCCTTGGGGACAATCTGACTCCAAGTTATTAATTTTCCACTGCTGCATTAAGAGTCTGGGCTCAGTTGAACAATATGACCCATTAATTTTTATTTCATCTTTGGTTTTTATACCAAGTGTGTCAGTGTCCCACACAGGCAACTATCTGAAATGAATCATGAATTGGTTATTTTGTTCATGCCTAGTGCACTTTCCCCCAGGACGTCTCTGGAAATAAATGGCTTGCAGCTTAGTAGGCCTTTCCAGGTAATGCTTTTATAAATAAAGTTATACATTAAAGTGCCTTTCATACAACAAATATGCCAAATACTTTACAATCCATTAAATCCTGTCCTTGTTGCATTTTCACTTGAAATGTATCTCCTACATTTTTTTAAAGGTAAGAAAATGTCCTTTCCATTACCATTATAATTGTGGCTCTAAAGAGCTCTGTGGCTGCAGAACATTGTGCCGATGGTGGCGCGTGTGGCCACAGTGGCCTCATTTGAGAAACAGTATCCTGTACTATGTGCTTATAATAGCAGAAGTTCTTGGGCACATTCTAACATCTTCTAGAAAACAAAAATTCACAGCCAGTTTGCACCATAGTCACAGGGAGAGGTTCATTGTGTTGGGATGAGCAAACGTGTTCCTTTCTTTTCTTTTTACTACAGTGAGTATCAAAGGGCACTCTCCCATAAGAAGGCAGAGTTCCCTTCCAGGGAAACTGCCACAAAAAAGAACAGACTGGCTCAGCTCTTCCAGTCAGTAGAAAGGCTTCTCCATCCTGTCTGTCTCCAGCCAGTGAGAGTATTGTCTGCTGCTAAATCCGATGAGTTTGCTCTATTCTTTGCTGACAAGGTGTCTTCCATCAGGGTGGGTGTCTCCCCGGGGGGGGGCTACATCAGGTGTGCAGTGATGGGTCTGATGTTAACAGAAGTAAGCCTCGTGTCTGGAGTGAGTTTAGCTCAGTGGGGATAAAAGAGGTCATGGACATAATCTTGAAGCTGCGGCTCACATTTTGTGATCTGGACCCAGGCCAGACATGTCTCTTAGTGGGCTGTGTAGAGTCTGTTGGTCCAGTGTTCTCTGAGATAATCTGGTGCTCCCTCTCTCGAATGGGGTGCTTTCCAGTGTCCTATAAGAGGCACTGGTGACACCTCTTCTGAAGAAACCATCACTGGACGGGATTGTCTCACGAACTACAGACCTATCTCTAACCTCCCCTTTCTGGGGAAGGTTATTGAGAAAGTAGTGACCATGCAGCTCGAGGTACAGCTCACTGCTTTTGACATCTATGAGCCACTCCTATCAGGTGTTAGGTCCATGCACAGTACAGTACAGAGACCACACTAGTCAGGGTGCAAAATGATCTCCTCAGGGCAAGAGACAGAGGTGAATGGCAAATTTTCGTTCTACTTGACCTCTCCTCAGCATGTGACACCATGGATATGTTGTTGGATCACCTTGGGAGAGCTCTGTGAACTCACCAGTACTGTCATCAGCTGGTTTGAGTCCTTTCTTACAGGCAGGATGCAAAAGTTGGTAATGGGAAACTATTCCTCCTGCCCAAAGCCCCTGTCCTGTGGCATTCCCCAGGGCTCAATCCTCTTACTCATGTAATTTGTGGTGCACATCATGCCTCTGGGGGATATAATTAGACATTACAGGGTGGGTTCTCATTGCTATGCAGATACTACCCAACTGTATATGTCCTTTGCACCAGGGACACAGGTGCAGTCTCTGTATTGAACTCCTGTTTGACTGAGATCCAAGACTGGATGTCATCCAACTGGTTAAGGCTTAACCCAGATAAGACGGATGTACTGGTGATAGAGCTTTGTTGTCAGTAGGGTGCTGGGGTGGCAGAAGAATCAGCTGGACTTGTGTTTGGTTCCTCTTCTCTTGCTGCCTCCACTAAGGTAAAAAATGTGACCATTATCATGGATAACGAACTGACACTGGAAGTTCAGGTGTCATCCGTGGCCCAAAATGGTTTCTACCATTTTAGGAATGTCACCCGGATTAAACCTTTTACCCCATCCAACAACTTGACATCACTAGTGCATGCTTTTATGACATCCAGACTTGATTATTGCAATGTCCTTTACTTTGGGTTGAATGGAGGGATGCTGCATCACCTGCAGCTGGTGCAGAATGCTGCAGCCAGGTTGTTGATTGCCCTTTCCAGGTCCTGTCATATAACCCTGGTCTTGCATGATCTGCATTGGCTGCCGGTGAGTTGGTGGATTTACTTTAAGGTTGGTTTGCTAACCTACATAGCCCTACACAGACTGGGCCCTAGCTACCTGCATGACCTTCTGTTTCCATGTCAGACCTCCCATCCTCTTCCTTCCTCTTTGGCAGGCTTTGCAGCAGTTCCCAGGTCTGTTTCCACATCAGACCTCCCACCCTCTTCATTCCCTTTGGCAGGTTTTGTAGCAGTTCCCAGGGTTTGGCTGAAATCCTCTGGTGAGAAGGCCTTTGACATAGCTAGCTCAACCCTGTGGGATTTTTCTCCCAAGGTCACTGCTGGAGGCCCCCTCACTGGAAGCCTTTAAGAGGGGTCTGAAATCCCATCATTTTAAGAAATCTTTTGATTTACTCTAATTTACTGGTCACTTATATTTATCTTTAGATAGACTTCATCACTTATGTGTCATCTCCTGCCATTTTTAATATAGCAGTTAATTCATATTTTATTTTACTGTTCATGTCACATATGTTAATTTATGTTGTTTATAATGTGCAGTGCCCAGAGCCTCCAGGAATCGGCGCCTAATAAATAAAAGTTTGCTTGCATGCTTTACCCTTAGACACTTTCCTGGAGAACTCACAACCAGTAATTGATCACCTGCAAGGTGAAAATGAAGGTAGTGGTGTTTGCTGCCTGCTTTTGGAAGCTGTTGGTGACATCCTGCCAATGTGCTAAGGAGACAGAGTGCAATACTGAAGTAGATCCAGCCGTGAGTACCTTGTGCTATTGCTCCATTAACTTCAGTAACTGAAGCATGAAATGAAACTGCAGCAGTGTGCTGAATGCTTGAAGAAGCTGTGTTCTTTGCTAAACTTTGAACTGGCAGGTACAACAAAAGCTGTCTTCAAGTCAACAAACAAAACAAATGCACTGGTAAACTCAGGGGTCGATCTTAACATTGTTTTACTAGCCCAAACACTAGTGCAAATTGACCAGGGCTAGTGCAGCTAACTCTCTACTTGCCCGCCTTGACTAGTACAGATTTTCATGGCTGTTAATGAAGTTAAAAAAGTCTCTACTTTGGCATTCTCTAGTCCTCATGCTAATCTCTCTCTCTCAATGTTCCAGATGGCCAGGTGTGATTAACAGCTCATTAAGAGCTGCAATTATCTGGCAGTTCAAGAGAAGGATCCCACAAAAGACTCAATGTGAGTCATTATCACTCCACTGTTAAGACTATCAGCTAGTGTCCAGGGTGCGATCAAGGGTAGAGTGCTGTTAAGTCATTCGGTTCCAGTTTTCTGAATATGTCTATGTCTAACAATTTGCCCAATATTATTAAGACCAGTGCCCCTCATTTCTCTACATTTTGAGTGTTTGTATCCAACATTTCAGAGATCAAATGCAAAGAGGTATACAGAATCGGCCCTGCAGGTGGTGGGTTTTATCCCAGCCTCACCATAACTTCCCTCTCCCCTCCAAATCTCCTAACTCTGTTCTTTCCCCGGACACCACTGCAAACCAGACTCTGAACTGACCATCCATAGATCCATAGCTGTCATTACTGGCAAGTGTAGGGGGTCCCCAGTTCTTCTAAATGGGCCATGCCAGCATCACCATCCATACAGTTCCACCCTTATCCCACTCTGCATGTCCTTTCAGCCTAAAAACAAAGCTTTGGATCATGTATGGTACAAAAATAAACCTTGACAAAATACATAATTTGAAACCTTGAAACAGGCATTCCTGGGGTGCATAGATCATCCTATACAGAAATAGAAATAATATAGTGTTATGCCTGTGTACTGTTTTCCCTGGGCTGATGAACAGACAATGTTAAAGAAAAATCTGTTATTGTTGGGGTAGAGCATATTAAAATCTATTCTTTTACAAATAAAAATGTCATAGTTTTCTATTTCCCAAGCCCCTTAGGTTTGTCTAGCCCCCACTCCAAAGAAATCTTAGATGTGCTCCTGGCTCACTTGAGACTGTGCAAAAACTTTAAAAAGTGCAGGACTCCAGTTGACTATAGGGTGGGGACCGAGAGTGTCTTTCTCTGCCTGACTCAGTTCATTGTCCTGTGGGTGGTGGTGACAGTGTGGTGAGGCGCATGATGATGTCAGCTATTGCGTGCACAGAGCTAGGACTGCTTGATTTAACAATTACTGTTGTGAAATCCTCTCTCTGTTTGGTGTGGTTGTGGGGGTGGGGGGAGAAAGGGAAGAGAGGAGGCCATGGTACAAAACAATGGGGGGGGGGGCTCTTTGTCTGTGATGGATGGCATTGCAGTCTTTTTTTTGTCTGCTGGGGATCTGGAAGCAATGTGGGAGCAGGATAAATGTGCAATAATCAGAGTATTTCTTGGCTTTGCTTGCATTGTCTCCTGTATAAGTGATCAAAATTTACCATTATAATTAAGGGCTAGTGCAACCATCTGTGGGCTAGTGCAATTTTGAATCAACTTGCCCTGCTGGCTAGTGCAAAAAAAGGTTAAGGTTGACCCCTGTGGTAAACTTTGTTTGGAGTAGGTTGCTGAGCCTGCAATCAATCAGGGCAAGTGTTGCCAATTTTGGGGTAGAGTGGTACATCCCCATAGATTCCATGAGTGCAACCCATCTTAACTGGGGTGGGGAGGGGGTTGTGTTTTATGGTGGAATGTGCAGTGGGAGGGTGAATTTATATTAGTTCAAAGCAGCAGTGCAATGAAATTGGGCCAAAACTTTGACCCTACTTTGTTTTCACTATGAAAGATTCCAGGCATCTTCCAGTTTTATTTGGTAGTACAATTTTCTAATTCCACCAAATTTTGACTGTTTTACAAATGTTTTAATTTAGTTTTTTCTCAAGAAAAAAGAATGACCACTACATTTTGCATAGAAATGGCACTGTAGACCTGGCAAGGGTTAGGATAAAAAAAATGAAAAAATAAAAGCTCTTGGTGGACAGCATAACAGGTACCTAGACATGTACATTTGAGAGCCATGATCATTTTTCTTAATTGTAGCTGAAACAGGACATCAAGACTGAGCTAGCTGCTTGATTCTAGGGCTCCCTCCCCTCTCGGGCAAATCCTTCTTAAATTACACATCATCCAGTTTAAAAAAATATATATCAGAATCCCTGGGAGAACTGACAGGGAGCATCTACGGACCAGATCCCATTCAAATATTCTCTCGAGATTGTAAGTACGTTCCGCTATCTGGGCATACTGCTCGACCAAACCCTTGATCTGACCCAGCACATCCAAGAAACCTGCAAAATGGTAAACTGAAAACTGGGGGCTGCCTATAGGACTAACTACATGCTCACACCCACTGCCAAACTGGCCATTGCCAGGGGAATTCTCCTGCCAACTCTATCCTACTGTGCCCCTATCCTAACCATGGCGAACAAAACTACACTACAAAAGTGGGATACCACCTACAACAATGTTTGCCGATATGCATCAAAGGCTCCCCTCCTTAAACAACACTGCCAACTTTATAAAGACCTAGGTTGGCTCTCCCCCTCCGCCACCAGACAGTACTACCTATGCTGCCTCTCAGACTCCATAATCAGAATGGCTAGACCTGCTACACTATCTGAACTGCTCCAGCCTACTATCCCCTCGCGTGAGCTGAGATCGTCTGATAAGTCTTTCCTAAAAGTTCCCCTCTGCCGCACTTCCAAGGGCTCTGGTGCATTTGGGCATGCTGCCCCTCAAGCGTGGAACTCACTACCTACTGACCTAAGATGAGCTTCCTCACACCTTGCCTTCAAGCGAAGACTATGGAATCACCTTGCTGCTATGGACCAATGTGCCTGCTATGATCCTACCTAAATCCTCTCTTCATGTTACCTCTTCCTCCCCCTATCTCCGTCCTCCTCCTTATCCCATGTTTATGCCCATTTGTCTACTTTCCCCCTATTTGATGCCTTGCATACCAGTATTTTGGACAGCTTGCACTTTCTATTATGAGTACAAAGAAACTTATATGGCTCTACTGTCTTGTGTATTACAAATGCCTCTAGTCACTTTACTTTTCTTGACCTTGTGTATGACAATTGCCGGTGACCTTACTGTGTTATGTGTATTACAAATGCCTCTAGTCACCTTATTGTTATAGACTTTGTGTATAACAAATGCCAATTACCTCACTATTGTGGTACCTGTTTTCTCAACCTACTGTTTGCACTAATCTTTGATGTACTTCTTGAAAACTGATACTGGTCTCTCCCTAATCCTCTGAACCTCATCTTCTTCCCTCCCCACCCCCCCCCGCACACCAACCAGCCCTGGTATTCTAGCCGGCTTTCAGTTCCGTAGCACTGGGTCACTACCGCACTTTTTCTCGCTAAAGCCATCTTTTGCCGTAACACTCCCCTCAGTGACCGAGTCCCCCTACTTACCCTGCCAGCTTACGGTTCCATGAGCCCGGACACCGACTGCAGCAATCTACAGCTATTGCCGTATCTTCCCGCCCTACCCCATTCCTGTTTGCTCGATGCCGATTTTCTGCATTCCCCCCCATGTCTACCTCCTCGTGGGATGCCTCGCCCGTGAATAAACCCATTTAGACTGGTACTCCTCGCTTGTCCAGGTTGCCAACCCCTGCCCAGCTTGGGCACCCGCCAGTCGGGCCACAGCCCCCTGCCTTCAAGCCGACTCAATGTTCCCGCGAGTCCGGTCACTGCCCCATGTTTTCCCCACAAAAGCTGTACTCACACCTGCTGTTGCCGAACTCAGCACAGCCCCCTTAGTAACCCTACCCCCCCCCATCTCCAGAACCTGTGGTCTATACGCTTTCCACTTTTCCTACCCTTCGCCCGCCAGCCCTTACCTATTCTACCCCGGTCCACCCCCCCCGCCTGCGTTTCTCATACCGGGAATCGGTTCCATGAGCCCGGTTATAGACTCTTGCCTCCCGCCGCTAAAGCTGTAACATTTCGCCTATCCCACCCTACCTTTTCCTCTCCTGCCTGCCCCTGACACTCTCCCTCTAATTATCTAAGATACTCAGCCAAATCAGTTGGCAGGGTTCTCTCACCTTGGTCTCCAGCCCGTCACCTCCCAACTACTTTGAGCTGTGCACTTACCCTTCCCTGCCCACATCCCCCCTGTCAGTTTCTCCAAAGTTAATCCATAATCTGTCCTCCCACCAGTACCCTCTGCTTACTCTAGCTACTTATAAAAATTGTACACTTGTATCAATGTACCTGTACATGTACTGTATAACCTGCACTGTTCTACTTGTATTGTAATTGTACCTCCTGGGTCGTGCCTGAAAATAGTCACTTACTGGCTACTGCACCTACCCGGTTAACAAAAACTAAATAAAAAAAAAATAAAAATAGATGCAAATCCAGCCAGGATGGCAACAGACATCGATAGCCAAGCACAGATCAGAGCTGCAGCATGTCACCAGCTAGCTCTAAGGAACCTTTATATGACATGGATGGTGAAACTGAGAAGCTCACCAGAAATCAATTTGAGTTACTGCTCTGACAAGTAAAAGCCTTGAGGACTAAAAAGAAAGTAGAATGTAAAGAATTAGATGAGCGACTGTTCGGGGTTGAGAAGCAGATCTCTGAGGCTGAGGAGAGGATGGCGCTAGCCAAGGATAGAGTTCTGCAGCTGGGGACAGCCTTAAGCTCCTTAATTCACTACACAGAGGCACTTCAAAAGAAATGTACCAACCTGGAAGCCTGTTCATGAGAGGACAACTTGAGGCTTTCTGGACTCTCGGAGGGCTCAGAGGTGGGGCACATGTGTGACTTCTTCATGAACCTGCTAAAGGATGTATATTTTGATCAAGATTACCTGCCAGAGGAGCTGAGAAAGTGACTACAATACTCAGACATTATTTGAGCCCTCTGAGCAAAAAAAGTCAAATTCCAAACACCCTACCTGGCATGGATGCGGATTTTCTGTGAGGATGGGGTTAAACTCTACAACACCCCTACAGAAGCCATGGCTGCTCTCCACGAACATGGCATATCACTTGACACGCGTCAAAAGCCTCGGTCTGCTGGCACTCTAACCTTCGCTGTAGGAGAATGGACTTGGGTAAACCACCCTTCTATCAAGGCTTCGGGACAGTGAGCTGCTCAACACACCATGGGTGAAATAAGGGAACTTTTCAAGCAACCCCACAACTCTCACCCATCTCCAGAGATTGGTTGCAGAGACATTTGAACTTTGAGGAGGACTTGCTCCATTTAGATGCCTTCCTTTTATTAAAATTGCATAGAAGGGAAGATAGAACTATGGCTGACACACACTCTCGAGGTTCCACTGCCCCACCCCCATAAATCATCCTCTGAAGGCATCCTGTAACTTGTTGCCCCAATCATTTGTAAAAAAAAACCAAAAAAAAACCACCTAATACTCCAAACAACTATTATATTGTTCTGTCTGCACCTTCCTCTCCTCCTGGGACAAAGATGACATGATATGCCCTGCTGCAGTTTCTCTCACCTTGCATCCGGTGCTGGAGCTCTGCTGATGCAACTTTCCTGCTGCCCAACTCAATTTGCACTGCATCACATGACATTTTGCTCATGGGCCAGGATCTACTCAAACAGGGTCAGTACCATGTCCAGTGGGGGTCGAGGGGGAGTCGACTTTAAATTCTAGCAGGTGGAATTGGCAGATGGAATGGTACATTTAATACTGGGAGGGGAGCAAGGCTGACTCCTTCTAGGTCCAGTACATGCTAACTATTTGAGGTACGTCTCAGTGGATTTCCTGCTATGAGGTATGGAGTGTTTTCTTTCCCAACAGGTGTTACCTAAAAGATCTTACGATCAAAAAAAAAAAAAAAGAAAGGGACTTAAGAAGAAAATGAACGGTTAATACAGCAAAGACAGCCAATAAAAAGGGGCTGGGGTAGTGGTGGTAGAGGGGATAAGTGGGTCTAAACTGAAAGGGTGTAACCCAAATGGGAAGGAAGCCTTCACAGCCTTGTGAGATATGGGGTTTTGTCTTTGTGTTTTTCTCTATGGATACAAAAGCTGTGAGTGGGCTGGTGCTTTTTGGTCTGGTCACATCGAGGATGATATTTATTTATTTATTTAATCTCGGATTAATACCTATGAGCTAAAAGCTCTTTTACATAGGTTCCACGTCAAATATGGTTCACAACAGGGTGAGTCTAACAGCAGAAACTGAAATACAACAGAGGGAAAACAAACAATATATAAGGTATAACGATAATGACAGACAATCAATTATGTTACAGTAACAGTTGTAGAATTATATGCAGTATTTGGGTAGCAGCCAGTGAGGCATTGTCAAGGAGGTTAAGAGGAATGGTGAATAAGCGGGAAGATACGAATGAGTGAAGGGGGAGAGATTAAGATAGATGAGGCGGTGGGGGTAGTAGAGCACAGAAACTGACAGAGCAGAGGCTGGTAGCAGCCAGGTTAGATCTTGTCAGGTGAAGGCCAGAGTAGAAGAGGGGAGGTTGAGCAGGAAGGTACAGTGTACTAAGGGTTAAGATAACCAGGGTATGGGAGAGGGGAGAGTGAGAGGAGGGGAGTGGTGAGAGAAGGAAGTGAGGAGGAAAGAGTGTAGTAGATATCAGAGAGAGGGACGGGAGAGAGAGTTCCAAATGGATAGCTAAGAGGGCTGAGTGGCATTATATATACTAGATGTGATGGCATGCTTATTGTAGTAGTAAAGGTGCGAATTAGAGATTACAGTCACAACCGTTATTTGCCAAGAGGAGTTGCCGTAGTTTATGATTAAAATGGCCCACCCTGGGGACTAGGAAAATATCAGTTGGAAGCAAGTTAAGCCATATTGGGGCCCTAGATTCAAATGAACATTGGCCTTGAGTTGTACAACAATGCGAAACATCAAAGATCTGATTCTCAGAGCCACAAGTTCTCCAGGGGTTACAGGCAGGGCTAAGAATTTTCCGGACTCCAAGGGGCGCAAGTCCTAGGTTAACTTTCTTTGCTAACAGGTCGGTTTGGTATTTTATTCTATCTTTTAACTGTCGCCAACTGGCCTGGAAATAGAACTCACACATGTGTGTAACACATGCTGCCCCGATGAGAAGCCTACAGGCTTTGTTAAGAGCTGTTTGATTATTCAAAGAGACGTGTCAGTGGCTGAGCCATAAACAATCAGCCCATAGTCAATGACAGAAGTGACTGAGCTGTGGAATGCTAAACTAAGAGCTTCAGCAGTAAGACTATGCTTATTTATTTATTTATGTATTTATTTGCTTTTGTTAACCGGGTAAGGCACACTAGACAGCCAAGTGCCTATCTTCAGGTGCGACCCGGGAGGGTTACATAGGTAGAAGCATACAAAAACAGTGAAGGAGTCAATTTACATACAGTGAGATAACAGGCTTAACAGAAATTGGGTAGGTACTTGACAGTATAAGTCAAATTTAACATACAAGAAAATAAGAGACATAACCGGGAATGAATAGGTAGCAAAAACAGCATTAGAGATGATTAGCACATGATAAATACAACTGCGGAACATACAGGGTGAGCATGGCAGTGAGCAGCAAATGCCTATGGAGCAGTCCTATGTGAGTGTTGACTACCTCAGTAATGTTCTTTACGTGCTGTGACTAGGATAAGGTATTATCAGTGGACTCCAAGGTATTTAAAGTGCTGGACATATTCCAGAGTGGTGCCACCATTGTTTCTGATATTCAGAAGGAAGGTTCTTTGTTTGTTTTGGTAAGTATTGAAGAGCATGGTTTTGGTCTTTTAACTGTTTAGAATAAGCTTGTGTTTAATAAGCCAATCATCCACAGATGTGAAGTTAAGCTGTAGTTGTTTTTCAAGGAGTTCAGGATCGGAGTTGTTGGTAAATATTATGGCATCATCCGCATAGAGCAGGATACAATCTTTGCATGAGCTGGGGAGTCCATTAAGGAAAATGTTGAACAGAAGGGGACTTAATATAGACCCCTGAGGAACACCGGATCAAACTGCTTGGCAGTCAGATAAGCTGTTAGCAATTTTGACTTGCTGAGTACAATTAGCTAGATAGCTTTTAAACCAATTAGTGGTTTCATAGGTGTAATCAAGCTTATAAACCTTAGTCCTTTAAAGCTTGCAATTTCCTGGTTTAATTTAAAATTGGAAAATTTTGTCCCCGAAATGCCTATCCAGCCCATTTTTGAAACTATTCATGCTGGAGCTGCTCACTACGTCATGCGGAAGATCATTCCATAATGCCACCACTTTATGACTGAACCAGAATTTACATAAGTTGAGATTCCATGTTTGAAGAAGGAGCTGCTTATTATGTTTCCTAGTACTGATCCTCCCGAAATTATTCTTAAGTCCTATTTCTGCTAAGAGATTATTATCCTCCATCAGTCTATACAGATAAATATAGGTCTCCCCTAGTTCTTCTACAATGTAAGGAATATAGATTGAGGGATGCCAACCTTTCCTGGTATGGTTTTTTATTTAAACCCTTTACAGATTTAGAGTGCTGTCTTTGAACCCCCCTCCAACAGATTGATGTCTTCCCTATTCTGCGGAGACCAGACCTGGGCACAGTATTCCAGATGAGGCCTAACCAAAGCACTATAATTATAGTAATAATAATAATAACATTTATTTGTTATAGCGCCTTTTGTATATCAAAGCACTGTACAGTCAAGATAAAAACAAAATACAATAAAATCAATAAAATCCAGAGTAGGCTTTCCCCCACAAAAAAGTTTTAAGAGCCTGCTTGAAACACCCCAACGTCTTGCACTCCCGAAGCTGACATGGCAGAGAATTCCAGAGGGTAGGTGCCACAAAACCAAAAGGCATCAAACAGATGACTGTAATCTACTCCCTCTGAATTCTAGAAACCCCTCAAGTATTTGAAAAATGAGCTGTCAGAGACGGGTGTAAGGGACCAGGAGCTCTTTCAAGTAGTCAGGGCCCTGTCTGTGTAGGGTTTCGTAGCTCAGTAGACCTACCTTAGAGGTGATCCACCACTATAGAGGGGTATAAGTACTTTTGCATCCCTAATGGCTATGTGTCTGAGGATACAGTTTAAATTATAATTGGCTTTCTTAGTCTGAACTCTACAGTGGGATCTAAATTTTAGGTCATTAGTAATTAAAACCCCAAGATCTCTTTCCTCATTAGTAACTACCAATTGTGAGTCAGCCAGATTATAAATCATCCTTTCATTATTTTTACCTAGGTGCATGACCTTACATTTGGTAGTATTTAATACAAGTTTGCTACCAGAAGTCCAATCTGAGATCTCATACAGAGCCTCCTGTAGAGCTACCTTCTCTTCCTGTGTATTTACTACTGACCCTAGCCTACAATCATTGGCAAATTTGTACAGCCAAATATTTGGGTTGCTTAATTTTAAAGAAGTAATACATATATTAAAAAGGAATGGGCCCAATACAGAACCCTGGGGGACACCACTGGTGATGGGAGCCCAATTGGAAGGGACACCATTTATAGTCACTCTTTGCTTTCTACCCTGAAGCAAGTCTGATACCCAATTACAAATATTCACACGAAAGTTAAGATTTTCCAAAACAGCCAATAATTTATAATGGGGCAATTTGTCAAACGCTTTCTCAAAATCTAGAAAGATTACATCAACGGTATTACCTATGTCCGGTTCCACATTAACTTTTTCATAAAAAGTCAGCAAATGAGTTTGACAGGATCTAGATTTTGTGAATCCATGCTGGACAGGGTCAATCATATCATGAGCTGTTAGATGTTCAGAAATTAAGACTTTAATTAGGCTTTCCATGGCTTTTCCAATAAGGGATGTTAAGCTAATAGGTCTAAAATCCTCAGGCTTTGTTCTTGAGCCTTTTTTTAAGATTGGTACAAATGTAGCTATTTTCCAATCATTAGGGACCTTTCCTGAGTCTATGGAGGCTTGCAAGATATAAGCGATAGGTAAAGCCAATACATCTGCCAGTTCTTTTAAAACCCTAGAATGCATACCATCTGGGCCAGGAGATTTATTAACTTTGAGCTTGCTTAGATAATCAAGGACATCATTAGGGTCAAAGGTTATCGTTCCAGGTATAGAAGGACTACTAACTCTATATACTTTAGGTTTATTGGTGTTGTAGACAGAGCTGAAGTATTCATTTTGTATGTCAGCCATTTCATCCATTGATGCTGTCAGTCCAGTTTCTTTGGTAAAGGGGCCAATATTGCTTAAAATGTTCCTATTATTATTGATAGAAACATAGAAGTTGAAGGCAGATAAGGACCGCAAGGCCCATCCAGTCTGCCCATTTCTTTTTCTACCTTATAAATGTGCCATTGGCCTTTGCTCTGTCAGTGGCCTATCTATTCATACTCATCAGTATTGCTCCCTTATGCCTGTCCCATGCCTGTTTGAAGCCCTGCACTGTATTCATAGCCTCCACTTCCTGAGGTAGGCCATTCCATGCATCCACCACCCTTTCTGTGAAAAATAATTTCCTCACATTCCCCCTTAATCGGCCTCCCTCTAATCTCATACTGTGTCCTCTTGTCCTGCTATTTTTCTTATATTTAAACATGTTAGACTCTTTCACCTTGTTAATGCCCTTAAGGTGTTTGAATGTCTCGATCATATCACCTCTCTTCCTCCTTTGCTCAAGGGTATACATATTGAGCTCCATTAATCTGTCCTCATATGTCTTGTGATGCAGTCCCTGCACCATTTTGGTTGCCCATCTCTGGACTGCCTCAATTTGGTTAATGTCCTTGTGAAGGTGTGGCCTCCAGTACTGCACACAGTACTCCAGATGGGGCCTAACCAGTGTCTTGTAAAGAGGGATTATTACCTCCCTCTTACGACGTGTGATTCCCCTACTAATACACCCTAACATCCCCCTAGCCTTACCTACTGTTTTAGAGGTCTGCTTGGATGATTTCAGGTAATCGGTGATGATGATGATGCCCAAGTCTCTTTCTTCCTTTGTGACTGCCAGCAACTCCCCTCCCAGCCTATAGGTGGCTTCAGGGTTTCTCTTCCCTATGTGCATGATCTTGCACTTCTTTGCATTAAATCCCAGTTGCCACTCTTCTGACCATTTTGCCAGTTTATCCAGATCTCTTCTCATTCTGCCCACCCCATCTGGATCATCTGCTCTGCTGCAAATCTTGGTGTCATCTGCAAACAGACAAGCCTTGCCCTCTAGTCCATCTGCAAGGTCACTAATGAAGATATTGAAGAGGACTGGCCCCAGGACTGATCCCTGAGGTACCCCACTTGTGACTTGCATCTCTTCTGTCTGTATACCATTTACCACCACTCTCGATATAGGAAAAGAACACTTTTTTGTTGTCACTGACTTTATTAGCTAGGTTGACCTCAGCTAATGCTTTGGCTTTCCTTATTTGAGTTTGAACTTTCCTTAAGCAGTCTCTGTAGTTACGGTAAGTGTCCTAATTTTTAGTTAGTTTTTAGTTTTTAAAATAATCTATTCTTCCTATTAATAAGTCTCTTCATAGAGGCATTCATCCAAAGAGGTGTCTTCCTTTTATTGTTATTATTATACTTGGGGGTATTAGGAATAAATTCAATAGTCCAACTTTCCAATTTATGTTTGAAAATGTCCCACATACTTTGGGCTGTTTTATGTTTGAAGTCAGATGACCAGTCCCAATGTTGGAGAGCTTTTTTAATACTGCAGAAATCAGCTCTGGGAAAGTTTAATCTAGTAGTAGTTCCAATGGGGTTTAGATGGACTGATTCATTTATTTTGAAGTGGACAGAATTGTGGTCACTATCACCTAGAGGACTTTTAACTAGGACTGTGTTAACTATGGGACCCATATTAGTAAAAACTAAGTCCAAGATATTGTTACCCCTAGTACAATTAAGGACCCTTTGTTCAAGTCTCACCTGGTCCATGACATCCAAATATTGTCTTTCAAGAGAACAATTCCTGTTCCCATTTACCCAATTTAAGCAGTGGTGTCTTGAGATAGCCCTGTACTGGAGAGTTGCTTTAAGTAGAAGGTTGTGGTTTACAGTATCAAAAGCCTTGGCTTGATCTATGAAGGCAGCACCAGTAAGGTGGCCTTAATCAAGAGTATTGTGATATGGGAGGACTGTATGATTCGAAAACATATCACTGGATTGGGGAAACATCTGCTGTGGACTGATGGGTGTGGTGAAGGGCCCCTCACTAAGTCCTCGAGGGGTGCATGCTAATGGCAGTGAAGACCTGTGAAAGTCTCTAGTGAGTACTGAATACATCCACTGTAAGAACACCTGGCATATGGTTATTTTTATTTTCTGAATACAGCTCTTCCCCCACCACACATGATTTCGCCCCCAGTTGTCATTTAGACCAGCCTCCCAGGTGTCCGGTGGATTACCGATCCCCCCCCCCCACACACACACACACATGAGTCCTTGACTCTTGTATCCTCCACTCCCCAGGGGGCATGGGGTTCCCCAAAGTGTCGCCCCTGGAGGTGGATTCTTCATATGGATTCCCCCTCAGTGTTCTTCATAATCCCGATGTATGCTGGACCGTTCAGCAAGGTAGCTAAAACCTTCATTGCCAGCACAGAAATCCCCTGGGTCATGAGCCTTCATGCACAGGCGAGGTAGCATGCCTGAAAAAAGAAAAGCTTAGTGGTCTGTATGGGGCCTTGGGGATAGGTCACCTCTACGAGGGGTTGGACCCCCTATCCTTTTTGACATTGTTTATGGTACATGGATTTGGAACCCCTTATTGTAGTGAGGAGAATTTATAGAGCTGTACAGTGGGTGGTTTGTCATTTCTTTATAATGTTTACACTCAGGGGAAAAATGGGATTTCAGAGGGGTTTTCTTTGTTTTTCGTGGGTCCCGGGAGGGAAGGAGAGGGATTGAGTGTAATAGGTTTATATGGCTTTCTTCTGTCATCATCATAGTTACCTATTTATTGGGCTCTTCAATATCTAAAGTAGCCCACATAGTGGCCCCCATGCTTAGGGTATGTAACACCACTATACTACCTCTATTGCAACCTCCCTGGAAGTGGGAGTTGCCCCTGGGAAGGGGAAGGGAATGCACTATTGCATTCCTCTTCATGGGAAGCATTCTTAACTTTGTCTACAGTTTGTTGCAAGCCCTGTTGGCTTTTGTTTTGGTTTGTTGATTATTTAGAGACAGGTACTCCATGCATATTGGAGGTCCCGGTGACGAATGGGGGTGGGGGTCCTTGACCCCCACGATCTCTGAGAAACGTTCATAGCTTGTTAACAGATAAACATGACTTCCCCACAAACAAATATACTTACAAACAACCATCCCATTATATGAAAAAAGATTTTGTCATCCGTACTCCAGATGAGAGCATCTTTTATTCCCCTCCAGAAAATACACCTTACAGACACAGAGCACCTGAAACTGACAAAGTTTGGTTTCCTTGCAGGCCTTCTTCACCTCATATAAATCTGGGAGGAGGAGGGGAGTTGCTGTGCTGGTTCCAAACGGAGTCTCATTCCAAGAGTCTGAGGTGCTTAAAGACATGGAGAGCAGGTACATTTTGGTCAAGAGACATTATAAGGGGAAGCTAATTATCCTGGTATGTGTATATGACCCCCCGGCAGTTAATTACCTCTTTTATCATAAATTGTTTACCTTAAGTGCCACAAAAGCAGAGGTTGACTTAATTTGTGTGTGTGAGGGATCTTAACTTGACATTCGTACAGCATTTGGATAGTACCTCTTGGATCCCTTGGAGAGGACAGGTGATGCCTAAAAGGGTGAAGACCCTGCTCTCCCAACTGGGCCTCAGTGATGCTTGAAGATACCTACGGGGCTCCACACTTGGGTATACTTATTACTCCCAGATCCATTGGATATATTCCAGGCTGGACATCTTCGTACTATCTCTAGACTCAGGGTCTAGATTACAAAAATACATGATAGGCCCAATAGGCCTCTTTGATCAGGCCCCCCTCTTGATAGAGGTGGACCTCCAGCTAGAAAAATGCTCTACCATTTGGAAAAAGAATGTTTCTCTACTCCAAGATAAAGAGGTCAAAGAGGTCAGGGAGCAAATCTAGGCCCTTATTATCCAGGCAGTGAATGAGAATTCCATCCAGATATGAATAAAAGAATCCTTTGTGACACTGTTAAAGCGACAGTGCTAAGCAAGATTATTGCCATTACAGCCTATAAAAAAAACAACAACAAAAAAAAAAACAACTCGAGGCCCAGCAGCGGCACAAAGATGAGAAGATTTTGGAATTAGGTAGATTGCTGCAAGTGAAATACAATAGGCAAAGGGGTCTAGAACTACAAGAACTCAGGAAGGAATTGAACTGTATACTAGATATTAAAGTGAAGCAAAACCTCAAGTATCTCCGGCAGAGATATCACGAGGGTGGCCCCAGAGCATTAAAGTTATTAGCATGTCGGCTAAGGCAGCCGAGAGAGAGAGAGATGACCCACATAGTGAAAGTAATTCACCACCGAACAGGGAACAGAATGAATAAACTGGAAGAAATCATGGAAGCATTTCATTCCTATTATTAGGCCCTATATAGCTATAAGGAAGCACCCCTGCATGCACCAAATAGACTCTTATTTGCAACTCCTACATTTCCCTAGGTAAAACCAACAGCAAAACAAGAGGCTCCGTGTCCCGATTACATAGGAAGAAGTTGATTTTGCAATGCCTGTAGTTCCCTGGTTAATCCTTTGGCCCACTTTTATGGATGGGCACCGTATGGGCCATCCTCCAGTCCTGTGGCACACATCCTATGTCCAGGGAGGTATTGAGCAGGTCTGACAGTGGCCCCTCAAGGATCTTTACCTGCTCCCTCAGTATACTAGGGTGAATACCATCTGGCCCAGATGCTTTGTCCACTCTTAATGCCCTCAACCCCTCCAGCACCCTACCCTCTGCAATCCCTACATCTGTTGTCCTCTCCCCCCTTACCCACCCCCCACTTGCCCCCCTCTCCTGCGTGAACACAGAGCAGAAGTGCTCGTTCAGTGCCTCTGCCTGCTCTGCCCCCTTCTCCACCCACCCCCATCTTTCTTGATTCTCACAAGCTGGTCTTTGCTTCTCCTTTTCTCGCTTATGTAACAGAAGAAGTATTTTTCTCCTCTTGTGATCCTCTGCGCCAGTCTCAGCTCTCTAGATGCTTTGGCCCCTCTGACCAGTCTGGTGACCTCCTTAGACTTTTCCCTATATACATCTTTATCTTCTCCCCTTCCTGTTTTCCTATACTTCTGAGATGCCACCCTCTTGGCTCTCACCCTTTCCCTAACCTCTGGTGACAGTCAACTGGGTTTCTTTGCCCTGCACTTCTTGTCTTTTTTTCTTGTACAGGTCTCTGTTGCCGCTGCCAGCCCTCCCCTTATTATATTCCACTTCTGATCTTCCTCCATGTGTTGTTGGATGTCTGCCAGGTGCTTGCTCAGAATTTCCCCCGTCATCCTAAAGTCTGCCCCCCTAAACTCAACCACCCTTGTACCCGTGCCCCCTGTGTCCCTTCCCATGTTTAGTGTTAACCACACCGAGTAGTGGTCACTCCCAGCAAGTGGTTCCCCCACTTCTAGGTTCCTTACAGCTTCCCTATTATCCAGTACAAGGTCCAAAGTCCTTTCCAGCTGTGTCGGTTCCTGTACCAGCTGTGTCAAGAAGCTGTCCTGAAAAGCTTCCAACAGGACCCCCTCTCTTGCACTCATGGTGGCAGGTGTACTCCAATCCACCTCGGATAGGTTGAAATCCACCACCACCACCACCACTGTTTTTCCCTTCCTGCTTACCCTTCAGATTTGATCTGCCAGTTCCCAGTCCAGGTCACAACCCTGTGATGGTGGCCTGCACACCACCCCCATCCTCAGTGTCCTATTCCTCACATCCTGGAACTGCATCCACAGAGCTTCTGTCCTCCCTTCCTCCCTTACACACTTAATCCCCTCCCTCACATAGATCACCACCCTTCCCCCATTCCCCTTGGCCCTATCCTTTCTGAATAGCCATACCGTGGGATCATCATTTCCCAGTCCTCATATTGGGTGGCCCATGTTTCCATGATGGCTGCTATGTCCACCAGTTCCACCACCAAGAGAGCCTGTCACTCTGCAGTTCTGTACCTTAGGCTTCTTGCGTTCAGTGAGACCACCTTCCAGCCTGTTGCCTCCCCAACCTTACCATTACTCTCCCCCCCTTTGGTCCTCTCTGTGCCCCTTCCTCACTGCTTTCACCTCTAACTAGGGGGGTGAGCACCCTATTCTCCCCTTTCTGGACATTGTTTCTAACAACGGTCCCCTTGCCACCCCCCTTCCTAGTTTAAATCCACCCTTGTTGAGATATACCCCTCCAATCCCTGTTTGAGTATGCTCTTCCCCTCTCTGCTCAAATGTAACCTGTTCCCTGCGTATAGGTTGCTGTTGTCCCAGGTCCTGCCCCAGTCTGACACCAGTCTGTATTTCCTGGTTTGGCACCAGTCCCTCAGCCACCCATTGAACTCCTCTATCCTTTTTTTCCTCCCTCTACATGCACATGGTACTGGTAGCACCTCAGAGAATGCCACCAATACTCCCACCTCCTCACACTGCCTACCCAATTCTTCGAACCTCCCCTTTGCCACCGCCACTATTTCCCAAGCAAAGTCATTTGTTCCCACATGCACCACCACGTGTGGTTTCATCCTCCCTCTGCTTTTGCACTTGAGAAGTGCCTGCCCTGCCCTGTCTGCGGTCAACCCCGGACTTGCCTCGACCCAGATACGACTGTGCCTTCCCCCCTTCCTCCCCATCTTATTCCCTTCAATATGGAGTCTCCAAAAACCAACACCCCCCCCATCATTCTGATCCTGACCCCACCTTCCACTGTGATCCCTGTCCACTCCCCTGGAACCCCCTCCCCTCCTTACATCCTTCATTGGCACATTTTTGCTCTTGCATCATTCCCCCTGCTGCCTCCTCCTGTTACCGCCTCTCCTCCTCCTCTACCCTACCCTTCCTCTCTCATCTCTGTCTCCCATTGTAAATCCTGCCTCTTGGACTTTCCTTACCCCTCCCCCCCGCAGCTCCAATACCTCCCCTTCCTCTGTCAGCACTGCAAACATATTGCCGCCCTCCCTCTATGGCGCCCATCATTCCACCCTCTAGTCTGCACCTTCCATCCACCCTTATCCATATCTGTCTACTTCCACCACCCCTCGTAGTCCCTCCCATGCAGCCCTTCACACATACACCCCATTATTTGCGTTCAGCTTAAGTGTATCCCCACACCTGTCCCCTAGTCCTTATTCTCAACTTATATACTCTATTACTAGTCCGATATCAGTCCTTTAACCCCTTGGTCCTCATTTGATGGCCTTTACTCAGTAACACATTAATACAATCCTCTCAGTGTACTACATTAATATAGTAACACATTAGTACAATCATCTCAGTGTATTACAGCTCTTATGAACCCTAAATACTTATCACAGCCCTGAGTATGCTAGATCTGTAGCTTAGTAATACATTAGCGCCTTAGTATATATCAAATCCAAATATGACATCACATAACAAGGCTAGCTTTCATGTCATGTCATAACAAACACTGCAAGAAACCCTGTGGGCTTGGTAAACCTTTTTATCTCCACCCACCTACACCCACTGTGTCTGAACTTTTACCTCCTGACTATTAGCTTTAAGAGTTAGTTCATACTGGAAGTTTGTATCTCTACCGGCTCCTCTCCCACAGCCTTCAAGCCCAACCCCCAATGGCTTTTCAGTATTTAAGAACTACTCCAACAACTGTTCCCACAACCAGCACACAAGCCCCAATGGTTACAATATCACAGTCCAAGTAACAGTTGGAACTCAAAGTACTAATTTAAACAGTTGTAACTTGCAGCACTAAAGTACAAATTATGCAAATATCACAGTTAAAACAGAAGATAAACACAACCACTTTCCTGAACACACCTCCCTCTTCTGTCTCCAGATGAATAATAAGAGACAAGATGGTTCCTGTAATAACCCCTCCCCCCTCACCAGGCAAACAGCACAGATTTAAATTTCACTCTAAATATCACTGCCAACAGCCATTCCCACAACCAGCACACAAGCCACCAACAGTTACAATATCACAGCCCAAGTAATAGTTGTAACTCAAAGTACTAATTTAAACAGCTGTAACTCAATCACAGCACTATTTAAAGTACAAACTATTCAAACATCACAGTTAAAACAGAAGATAAACCGAACCACTTTCCTGAACACACCTCCCTTTTCTGTCCCCAGGTGTAGAACTTTACGTGCTATTGATCACCTTAATCATACTAAATCCGCAGCTGTTATAATGAGTATGGATGCTGAAAAAGCCTTTGACCAAGTCAGCTGGTCTTTTCTATATAGGGTCCTTGCTGGGTTTGGCTTTTCCCTGACCTTTATTCAGTTTATTCAAACTCTATACCAAGCTCTACAGGCCATGATCTGGGTGAACGGCTACTTGTCTCAAAGATTTAGCCTGGATAGGGGCACTAGACAGGGTTGTTCCATGTCACCCCTTTGTTTGCCTTACACATAGAACCCTTGACACAAAAAATCAGGATGGAGGGGGATGTTACAGTGGTACAGACTGGCAGACAGAAACATAAAATAGTTCTGTTTGCAGATGATATTCTGCTCTATTTGACGGAACCCCAAACATCCCTTCCGAAAGTCATGTCTGTGGTGGCGGAGTGCTCCTCCCTCTCAGGCTATACTCTAAATTCAACCAAAACAGAGATCCTCACTTTAACTGATTCCCCGACTCATGAACTCCAACATAGGTTCCCGATATGCTGGGACTTAATGAAAATGAAATACCTGGGCATCTATATCAGGAATATGCTCAAACATCTGTACCAAGACAATTCTGTCCCACTATCTCAACAGTTAAACTTGGACATAGCACAATGATCTGCCCCTCCACTACCTCTCCATTCATGAATTCAAGCAGTAAAAAATTAACATGTTGCCCAGATACTTATATCTCTTTCAATGTGTTCTGGTGGCCCTCACCCAAGCCTGGCTAGCAGACACACTGAAGCAGTTATATAGATTTGTCTGGGCAAACACTCAACCCAGAGTGAGGAGCTCTTTCTTGCTGCTACTTAAAGGAAAGCAGGGATGGGGGATGGGCCCTCTCTGCTTTAGCAGGTTATTGGGTGGCAGCTCAAGTTAACTTGCCATACTCTGGGGCAACCCAGAATACCAAGCCCACTGGAAACAGATAGAGGAGGACTCCACAGAGGAGATTCTCTTTCCAGTATTTCTATTTGACTAGAATGGGCTGCATTCACAGTCCATCTTCCCATACCACTCTTTGGAGGCCACCTATAAAGCTTGGAGGAGATTCGTCCAGACCCAGCAGGTTCAGACCCAGGCTTGGCATTTTTGCTGGTTTGTGTGTGGGCTAAAGGTCCCATCTGCCTGGATTGGTGGTAGTTCAGGTGGATGTTAAAGATCCCATGGCACTTATCGAAAAGAGCAGGGGAATTTCCCTGGTGTTCTGGCCGAATTTCCCTCATTCACTAAAAATACCACCAATAGCTTAATCTAGTTCAAGGTCAGTTGGCATTCATCTGTATCCCCTTCCCCTGGATCGTGCCTGAAAATAGGCAGGATTTGTCTAGTGCACTTACCCAGTCAACAAAAAAACTAAAAAAATTAAAATAAAAAAAAGCCTTCCTCCCCAGTACCGTAGAACACTAGTACAAAAGGCAAGCCTGATTAGAGTTTTGGTCCTCAGTACAGATGCTCCACGGAGACCTGATAAAAATGTTTGAGGAATGTAAGACTGAATTTGGATGGGTAAATTCTGACAAAATGAAATATTTTCAAATAAGAAATTATATAGCCAGTAGTCTCCATGCTGAGCACCTGAGACTCGTCAGCGACAAATAGACCCCCTCAATTGTTCAACTGCTTACAGATTTTGAGCAGAAAGGAGCAATTACTCGAATATACCAATTTTTGCAACAGATGAATAGATGTGCTACCTCAGACTTAATTAATAAATGGAAGACTGAAGGCCAGTTTCAAACTCTCTAACAGAGAGTGGGAAAAGATTTTGAAAGGTATTTTACACACTACCTCTTTCCCAAACTGGCAGGAATTTGTATGGAAGATCATGGCTAGACTCTTTATGACACTGCACAGGAAAGCCAGACAGGAAGCCGGCTACTAGGCAGCCTGTTGGCACAACTGTGGTGAATCTTGCACCACCCATACACACATATTTGGAACCTGTAGGGCCCCGGAACCCCTTTGTGGGGAGTTTGAGAGGAAATTGCAACAACTGTTCATTATTCCCTCCCTGTTGCAGTTCCAAAATCTAGTCTTGGGACTACCCCCCACAGGGATGAAAGGAAATGTCACACTATACATGTGGTTCATTTGTCTTGCGGCGGCAAGCAAGGCAATCAGCAGAAGGTAGTTGCAGGTCAACCTCCGCAACTATTGCCGAATGGTCCACCATTATAGAGGAAATTGCAGAAATGGAGCAGTTAACGTTCCAGGTACAAGACGGACTTGAGGCCTATGTAGTCAGGTGGGCAAGATGGAGTGTGCCCAAGATGGTGACATACCCCAGGAGGCAAGGGAGAGTACTTGACTTCTCACAGGCTCAGAGGATAGCAGAGACACAGGGACAGCAAGGCCTGGAGGGGACCAGCACCAGAATAATGCACAGAATTGGGCTGCAATAGGTTTAAGGGTAGGGATAATCTTTAGTTTGGTTCTGATCATCTTGAAGACACTTGTCCACCCACTCAGGGACCCATACTTCTACGGACGCTAAAACTGTGATACTGTCCTGGTACCTGGCCTCCTTTTCTTACTTGGTAAAGGTTATGGTTTGTTTCAACCTTGTTTACTGTGATATGTTAGTCAATAGATGCTTCATATGTTTTGCTGTAATATTGGATCAAACAAACTGCCATTGTAAAACATGTATGGATTGTTAAATTCAGCAAAAACCTTCAATAAAGAAAGTATAAAAAAATATTGTAGCTGAAACTAGCTTTTTTTGGAAAAACATTTTGTTATTGCACTGCTGCTTTAAAATAGCCATCAAAAATCCTTAAAAGTGACACTGACAGACTGATAGTGCTATCTGGTTACTCCAGCAAATTAAACAGTATATATTTCTGTCAGATATATACCATCCTGGAATTTCCAGTCACATCAGGAAGGTTCAGGGTTTCCACCATGTTCTTAACAAAAGCATAGTGGGAGGAGTATTCCTCAAGACACCTGGGAGGAGATCCAAACTCTTGATCAGGAGAAACCTCTGAATCTATAGGTTCCCCTTCAAAGTCATCCTCCTCCTCCTCCTCCCCAAACACTTCCAGCACTTCTTGCCTTGCTGGGGCTGTAGGAGGAACCGGGGCAGTCGGTGGAGGAACCGGGATTGCACCCTGTATGACTTGTAATACTTGTAATGCCTTAGCAATATCCTCAGCCGAGGGCATAATATGCTTGTCTGCTGGGAGCTCCTTAGCCTTCTTGGCCAGAGGTGCAGTGACATGTTTTTCTTTACATTTTTTCTTTAATGGAACAGGTTCAGTGCCTGTTTCCACAGCCCTTTTTGTTTTACCTTGTTCAGATTTATCTGAACTCCTGTCAGATCCTTGGCTTTACCTCCATCCTTTTTGTGGGAGGAGGAAGAAGCAGAATTATCCCCAGAAGCAGAAGCCATCTCTTCCAAAATGTTAGGCCTTTTTATTAATGTTTTTGGGCAAAAGGTCTTACAAATATCACAACTGGCAAATATGTGACTTATACCCAAACAAGAAATATAGCGAGAATGTCTGTCTGCTTTTGCTATAAGTTGCCCACAAGAGTCACAACATTTAAAACCTGTGGGTCCTGTGCATTTTTTAGGTTTATCCAAATGGACCTCTGACATTTAAGCTAGGCAAAAAAGATTACTTCAAAACACTGTTATTTAAAGTAAACGGAGATTACTTTAAAATAACTACCACTAGCGGTTCCTGGAACCGAGCACTATTCAGTTCCTGAACTGAGAAAATTACTAAATTTGGACAAAACTAAAGTGGTTCAGGGAATCAATCACTAAATCACTTTAAATAATAATTTGAGATAAGAAACCTTTAAAATAGATGCGGAACCCTCGGTTCCAAGGAACCGCGAGGGAACCGCGAATATAAATAAAAAACTACTAAAACACTAATTTAGTATACTAAACAATGTTTATAAGGCAGCAATTTAAAAATAAACTAAAAATGAGTACTTATCTACAGATAAACTTTAGTCAGAGACAGTTCAAGGAGAGCTCTCTGGGACATCCTTGCTAGGCAGGCGGAGTAAAGAATCTGAAGCACTCAGTGTGAGCAGTTGCTAGGGCAGCAGTTTGAACATGGCATGAGCCAACTGAGACTTCCATAATTTACATAAAATTCTATCTCTCTGGGCAGTTCAACACAGGAGGCTGACTGCATTAAGTTTAATCATAATGAGTGATTCCTGGGGTTAGAAGTAGGGGTCGCAATGAGAAGCAGGGGCCCTGTGGATTATGATCAGGGCCAGAAACAGGGCACTGATCCAGGTAGGTGTAGTCTACAGACCCCCAAATCAGGAGGAAGCCAGGGACAAGGAAGTCCTGGAAACCCTCCAGTGGAAGTCAGACAAGGGGGACATTGTGCTGCTGGGGGACTTCAGTCTAACAGACATTGATTGGAATTCCCACACAGCAGCTTCAGAACAAAGTAGGAACTTCCTAGTTGCACTACAAGGGGCAGGTCTGAGTCAACTAGGACTAGACTGAAAGAAGCAATAACCTTGGTCACATCACAGTGTGCCTGTCAGGTTAGAAAGAATAAAAAGAGGAAGAACTCACTCTGGTTCTTCAAGGAGGTGGCAACCAAGGTAAAGGAAAAGTGTAAAGCATTCAGAAAGTACAAAGAGACAATGAAGGAGGACAACAAAACAGAGTATGAAGAAAAGCTAAAGGAGGCAGGAAAAGTAATAAGAAGTGCAAAGGTCAAAACAGAGTTAAGAATAGCTCAGGGAGTAAAGATGAGTGACAAGACATTCTACAGCTACATACAGAAAAAAAGGAAGACCAAAGGAGGAATTGTCAGAGTTACAAAAAAGGATGGCAGCACAAGGAGAAAGATGGAGAGAAGGCAGAGGCACTTAATGAGTACTCCTGCTCAGTCTTCACACACGAAGCAGACAGCAGTGGACCAACGCTAAGTAGAAAGGATTGTCCAGTTGGGGGAATAGACACAACTCCCTTCACAGAGGAAAAGGGTCCTGGAAGAACTCAACAAGTTGTGTATGGAGAAAGCAATGGGACTGGATGGGACACACCCAAGAGTACTGAAAGAACTTGGGAGGGATCATTCTATGAGACCATGCCCCAGTCACCCTGAAAGTGGAACTGGATTCCCAGTCTCGTAGGGGGATATGGTGCATGAATGTGAGGGCCCTGTCAAATGATTCTTTGCACACCATGATTAAAGAAGCATTGGAGGAATATTTCCTTCTGAACTCCGAACCCGCGGTTTCCCCGCTCACTTTCTGGAATGCCATTGAAGCTGTCCTTCAAGGAAAAAATTATCACCTGCCTCACCCATCAAAAAAAGGAACAAGTGAAAAAAGAGATTAGAAACTAGAGACCCAGTTAGCAGGTTTAGAACACAAAACAGAGGGCAGCACTGATCTGCTATGCAACATTCAGGATGTTAGAGCTTAGCTTCTTAAACTATCCATGGATGAAGCCAAAAAAAATGCTTTGGCACACAAAATTCACATATTATTCTCAGGGTAGCCGGGCGGGCTGACTCTTTGCCCTTCAACTATGGAAAGAACAAGCTTGGAGAGCAGTCCATAAACTTCAGTCTGCAGGTTTGACCCTCGGATCCTTATACCACATACGGATATAGCCACGAATTCGGCAATTTCTACCATAAACTCTATACCCCTGAACACCAAAAGAAAGACAGAGCCTGCATCAGATGTTTCCTTAAATCTCTGGGCCATCCATCCCTATCAGAGGTAGAGAAGGAATACCTTAAACAGGCTGGTAACAAGGGAAAAATTAATCTCAGTGACTAAAAATCTTAAACCTAAAAAAGACACTGGGTACGACAGCTTCCCTGCAGAATTTTGTACATCTTTCTTGGACACTCTTGCCGAGCACCTCCATACCGCCATATCCCACTGTATGCAGCATCACCTCTTCCCCCAGGAATGGAAGTCAGCGTTGATAATGGATATTTCCAAACCTGGTAAGAACCTTGAATTCTGCTCCTCCTGTTGCTCAATTTTGTTAATTAATATTGACACCAGAATTTATGCTAAAATAGCCAATAGACTACAAACCTTGATCCCAAAGTTAGTCCATCCCAATCAGATGGGATTTGTCCCCCACCGTAACTCATACAACAAAGTCCGCCATCTATTAATTATCATCAAAGGCACTGAACATAGCCAACTAACCACCCTTGCGATTACTATTAATGCGGAAAAAGCCTTTGATAGGCTCAGTTGACAGTACTTGGAGCAAGTGCTGGCCAGTTCCACCAAACCACTTAGACAGAAATTCTGTCAAAAGCCTTTACAGAGACAGCACTATATCAACCATGATTGTGGTCAGCATTGTACCATCAGCAAAAGTGTTTTTTTTGGGGCAGCACCACTCAAGCCCCCTGCACCTCCTGGAATTAAATATAATCAACTCTGGGTCAAACTTGTTCCAAGGAGAGGATGCAAGACCCGAAGAGACCATGTTAGGGTCCATCACGACCATTACAGCATACTGTTGGATTTGTTGCTGTAATGGTCGTTGAGGTGAAATTATTGCTGTTCTAATGATATACGGTGCTGGCTACCTTGGATTTGGATAGGATTTCATATTCATCCTGTTAGCTTTATATTGTTCATGGCTTAAGGCATGGAATGCACCTTCTCCCACCTGTTCCCTTACAATGGGGAACCTGTCAGGCACACCCCATGTCCCCACTACTCTTTGCATTAGCTATGGAACCATTGGCTGCCCATATTAGACAGAATGAAACCATCAAAGGTGTCTGGCTTGGTCTGACAACACATAAGATTGCACTTTACACCAGCAGATTCTATCTACAACTCTAGAGAGGGGGGAGAGGGCCCAGATAGAATCTGTTCGCATGAAAGTACTGCCTAGATTTTTATACATGTTTTGAATGCTTCCAGTTAGTCCTCCAGAAGCCTTTTGGAAGCTGACAGACTGATCGCTATCTCAGTTCATGTGGACTAGTAAGCACCCACAAATCAAGGAAAACATTTTGCAGTGGGCAAAATCGGACTTTGGATTAGCCTTCCCCAATTTAAAGGACTACTATCTAGCAGCCCAGGCCTCCCTGGTGCTGACCATCCTGAAAGGTAGGACTGACACTGGTTGACTTGAGGGAGAAGAGGAACATCTTCCAGGTGATCCATTGAGTACAGCCTCCCTGTTACCACTATCTCAACTTCGCCTTATCAAATCAGAAAACCTGTGGACAAGGTGCACCCTGTCTGAGAGCTGTAGGTTTCACAGGATGGTGGGGGACTCAGAACACCTGGGCTAACTGACCCCCATTTGGGGTAATGGGAAATTTGTACTGGGGACTACAGATGCAGGCAATTGTCGGTGGTCCCGCTGTGGTATCCTAACAGTGGGTGATCTATTAGATCGCAACTCAATAATGAGCTTCAAACAACTTTGACTCAAATTTCATTTCTACCACTCAGAACATTTTCGTTATCTGCAACTGAGAAACTACATTAACTCCCTCACATTAGGTCAAGCTACAGGCAAGTACCCTCTTACCCTAGAACAATATCTCTCCGAAGAGTGAAGGGTAAGCACAGAATCGCACGCAATTTCCCATTTATACACCTTCTTATGGCAAAAGAGACAAGCAGACTCCCATTCAATATGGGATAAATGGGAGACTGCTTTCAGAGAGGAAATCGATGCACAGAAGAAATTAAAGCCTGGACGATAGTCCACAAAACCACAAGTCCTCCTTAATGGCAGAAATTCTGGTGGAAAGTCTTAGTTAACGTCTTTAGGACTGCCAATATTACTCAACATTATACCACCAGAGGCTCTGACAGATGCTGGAAACAATGTGGGGCGAAGTGGGACCACCTCCATATTTTTCAGTCCTGCCCCAAACTGTACAACTTTTAGAGAGACATCACCAAAGCTATCTATGAAATCTTGGAAGTTGCACTTCCCCATTCCTTCAAAATTTTCTTTCTAGGTATACTCCCCAAAGAGGCAAGTTCTGAATTCTGCTTCTGACTTTATCAACTCTTACTGCCAATTCCTGTTCCCTTCTGTTGCTATGCTCTGTCTCACACACCTGTTACCTTTATCTGTATACTTAGTTATATCTTCTTTGTGCTAGAACCATGGGCATTTACTCATTTGCAATGTTATCTTATCTTTTTGTACCTTAAACATTGCTTGTCTCGCCTGTCTTGTGGTAATGACTAGTTATCTTCTCTTATTTTCTCCTGGATCCCTTTTGATTGTGTTTATCAGTAACTGCCAGTCAGTCTTGTTTTATTTGTCCTGTTATTTTTACTTAACTTTATACAAACTGACTCTGTAATGTACCTACCTTTAGGCTGTAATTTGTGCACTTCTCTCTACTATACCAATCATTGTATTCCTAATCTTTGTATTGCTGTCTGTTACCTGTACTGTACTCTCCCACACTAAGTCATTGTATTCCTGGTCATTGTATTACTGTTTTGTTACTTATAATGTACTCTCCTGGGTCATGTCTGAAAATGGGCAGGTTTTTTGCCTAGTGCACTTACCCGGCAAACAAAAGCTAAATAAATAGAGAAGTCAGCAAAGGCAGCAGGTTTGGATGATCCAAAAATGTTATCTAAGGTACAAACTAGGGTATATAGCCATCGTGAAGTTGGGGACAGCCACCCTAGGTTTGTGTAGAGGGTGCAGTGGTGAGTCAGCTTGGGCACTAAGAAGGCAAAGCGGCAAATGTTATTATAAGTAGTGTTCCATTTATTTAATTTACATTTTCTCACGTGAGAATACGGAATAAGAACATAGATAAGACTTGGCAACACAATACCCTGAGCAATAGCTAGCCTAGCAGCAGGTGTCAGGGCGTGTCTGACTCAGTTTCATGTTGCCGCAGCGATAGGAAATTCGCTGACCATCACTACAGCAACGGCACAATGCCGCCAACTGGCATAGTGCCATCACTGTACAAAAGTGTGTTTTGGGGGTCTCTGCTCCCCCAACCCCTCCACACTTTAGATAACCAACTTCGAGTCAGAGTTGGTTCAGGGAAGGGGCAAACTCCCCAGAGACAGCAGCATCGGGAAACCAGCAGACCATCACAGTGAACTGTCAGTTATGTCACTGTCATGGTCTTCACTGTGTTCCTGTAACTGTGGGAATGGTATACCGTCTGACTCTATAAGCAAGTCCTAGTTTTGGATTAACAGACTAACATACATTAGATATGTGCAGGGTAAATTCAAAGGCAAGATCCATTGTTAGGCTCAGGTACTTGAAGGAGTTAACAGTGATAAGGGGAGAACTACCAGAACAGAAAATAGTGAAGTCAGGTGGACAAGCCCTCAGTTTAGGTGCCGACCCAAAGAGCACAGAGTGTGTTTTGCTAGAGTTCAAGATACACCTGTTTTGGGTTACTCAGGACCGAACACTACCAAAGTCAGCATTAAGCTGCAAGTTAAAGTTCACAGTGTTCTTTGAGCTAGTATATAGTGCCACATTGTCTGCATAAAGCAAGGTGCAGCAGGAAGATGTGGACCTGGGCAGGTTATTAATTGACTGGGTAATGAGCAGTGCCCCAATATGGAGTCTTGAGAAACTCCTATGTTTATGGTCAAAAGGTCAGATTTAGATTGATTAAATTTGACTTGACAGACTGGTGTCTATTGTCATGAGCCCAACCTCCTGGGTACGGCAGGACCTCTTGTTTGCAGGGAGGATCTCCTTTTTACAGAACTCATGAGCAGTTGTACTGTTCAGGAAGCATTACCAACCTTCCTTTTTCCCAGTGGGAGGGTGAAAACTGTAGTTTCAAGTTCCATTGACTCTGTACTACATTCAGGGTCTGAATCCCACCACTGCCACTGGCAGCCTCTTGCTTAAGTAGTTTTGTAGGATAGCCGAGTGGTCACTATCTTTGTTATCAAGGCTCACAGTCTTTGCAAAATCCTTCTGTTAAAATGTTAGGTCACACAATCTGATCCCAGGCAGAGTTGATAAGAAAATTGGGCCCCACCTCCATGTGAAACAGGGCCCAATCAACAGATGCATAAGTAGTGATACATTTTTAACTTACTGTTTGTTATTTTATTCAAAATAGTATCTGGTTGATCCTGCGCCCTCCTCGCTGGCATTTTAAAAGCAAAAGCCCTCCCTGGCAGGCCCACAAGCACCCACGGCTGTTTATGTGATGACGTGTCAGGCAGGGAGCAGCCGGGTTGCCTCCATAGGCTTAGTACAGTGCCATACTTTCAAACAGCTCCAGTCTGGAGCCTACACCCCCCGTGAAATATTGATACCAGGTACACACTGCCAATGTGCCTGTCAGTCTGTACCTGGTCTCGATATAGCACGGACACACCTAGACCCAAAACCAGAGCTATTTAAAGCTACCGCAAGAAAACATTACTTACCATAGTAATCATGTTTCTTCCAAGGGAATCTTACTGTATTCTGACAAATGCAGTATGGTCTCACCATAATACTGCCCCAGAGCCAAAATGGTTAATTGAACCTATGCTAATACTGGAAGGTAAGGCTTGAGCTTGGTTTTCAAGCCACTGTCCCTGGTTACACTTCCTGCAACCATCAGATTCTTATGAAGCATGCAGAAGCAAAAACAAACTCACTAATCTATTCTAATATAACAAATTAAAACCCTTTTTAGGACAAACCTCTTTTTAACAGCAAGGGCATCTGTAAGACTCTAGTAACAGATGCCCAAGAAATAAACAGGTACACCAACAGGTTTTCCACAAGATATGGACAGCTGACACACAGTGCCCTCCAGGTTCTAGTAGGGGAGGAAGGTTGGGAGCTCAGAATACAGTAAGAGTCCCTTGGAAGAAACAAGTTTACTATGGTAAGTAATGTTTTCTTCAGACCCCAGGAAATCTTACTGTATTCTGACAAATGCAGACTACCCAAGCAGTACCTTTGGAGGTGGGCAGAGAACCTATTTAGGAAACAAGCTCTGCAGCACTGCTGTGCCAAACCTGGTATCACTTCTGGCCTGTGTATCCAAGCAGTAGTGCTTGGTGAATGTGTGAACAGTTTTCCAGGTAGCTGCTTTACAGATTTCTAGCAGAGGAGTGTCTCTTGAAGCTGCTGTGGAAGCAGTTATTTCTCTGGTAAAGTGGGTTCTGAGACCCTGTGGAGGCTGCTTGCCCACGTTGCCATAACAGAACTGGATACAGGCCACAATCCACCTTGGAATGGATCTTTTTGTGGCTGGTTTACCTTTTCCTACTTCCCCATAGGTCAAAAAGAGTTGGGTCCTGTCCCCTCTGTGGCCTTTTGTACGGTCCAGGTAGTAGCTGATAGCGCTCTTAACATCTAGGCTATGCAGTCTACGTTCCCCTGAAATGGAATGGTCAGTGAAAAAGACTGGCAGTGTAATGAACTGATTAATATGGAAATTAGATACCACTTTAGGGAGAAATTTATTGTTAGTCCTAAGGACAATTTTGTCTCTATGGAATGCAGTGTAGTGAGTCTCCATGGATAGAGCCTGGAGCTCACTAATCCTTCTGGCAGAAGTGATTGCAACTAGGAATACAGCTTTTCACATTACATACTTGAGATCTGCTGAGGACATAGGCTCAAAGGGTGGCTGCATGAGCTGTGCAATACATATGTTTAGATCCCACACTGGGGTGGGGTTCCTATGTGGGGGATGTAAATGCAGTAGCCACTTAAATAACTTTCTGAACACTGAGATCACAGCCAGGGATGATGCCTTGCCTGCTGACAGATAAGCAGACAAAGCTGCCAAGTGTACTCTCAGAGTGGATGGTCTCAGACCAAGGAATGAAGGTGGGTCAGGTAATTCAGGACAACTGGCAAACCCACCTGAGTGTGGTCCTTATTCTTACCCTGGCACCAAATGGAGAACCTTTTTCACTTGGACATGTAGGTCTTTCTGGTGGAGGGCTTTCGATAAACACTCGAGGACCTCCATGGCCCCTTCAGAGAGATGCAGGTTAGCATACCTAAGTCCTCAAGAGCCAGGCCTTGAGCCTGGGGGACTGAAGGCTGGGGTATAGGATCCTGCCCTGGGAAGAAGTCAGCAGATTGTACTTCCTGGCTAGACTGATCAGTTTGGCCACTGACAGAATCAGAGAGTACCAGGGCTGCCTGGCCCAGTCTGGAGCAATGAGGATCAGTGTCACTGGCTGGGATCTGAGCTTGTTCAGGACTCTTAGCAACAGTGAAAATGGGGGGAAGGCATACAGGAACTTCCATGTCCAATCCAACAGTGCATCCAGTGGGACTGTGCCTCTCACAGGTGGTCTGCAGCAAAACTGGGGTAGCTGATTGTTGTCTGGGGCTGCAAAGAGATCTATTTCTGGAGTGCCCCACCTTTTGAACACAACCTGCAGTACCTGCTTGTTCAAAGACCACTCATGGTGGTTTGGGCTGATTCTGATGAGAGCATCTGCTAGGACATTGTCCTTCCCTGGTAGGTGGACTGCTGAGAGGAAGATTCCCAGAGAGTATGCCAGACTCCAGATTTCCATTGCCTCTGTGCTCAGAGGTGTTGACCTTGTGCCTCCCTGCTTGTTTATGTAGTACATAGTGGTTGTGTTGTCTGTCCTGACCTGTACCACTTTTCCCTGCAGTATGCTGGCAAAGGACTGGAGTCCCAGGAAGACTGCTTTGAGCTCTAGCAGGTTTATGTGTAACAGAGACTCCTGCTTGAGCCATATGCCATGAGCACTGTGCTTCTCCAGATGCACCCTTCCCCCATTACAAGGAGGGAAGCATTCGTGGTTAGCACCAAGGAGGTTTTTTTGTAGGAATGTCACACCTTGTCTGAGGTCATCCTTTTCCAGCCACCACTGGAGTGCCTGAAGCAGTGTTCCTGAGACTGGCACCAATTTTGACAGAGTCTCTCTTTTGATGCCAGTGCATCTGGAGATGGAACTGAATGTCTCTCATTTGGAACCCTGCTCCTAGCACTGTTGCTATGGAAGCTGCCATGTGTCCCAGCAACTGTAGGAAGTGCCTTGCAGGCCTTAGGCTGTGCAGTCTGAAGGTATCTGCAAACTGTCTTAGGCTGTCCACTCTTGCCAGTGGAAGAAAAGCCTTTCCTCTCACAGCATCCAGCTCAGCTCCTATGAATTCCAGGAGCTGTACTGGCTCCAATACAGATTTTTTTTCAGGTTGACCAGGAACCCTAGTGATTGCAGGACATCCTGTGTGATTGCCAGGGAGTCCCTTACCTGTTGAGGTGACTGACCTATGACTAGCCAGTCATCCAGGTAAGGGAACACTGCCACTCCCTGTCTCCTTAGGTGTGCCACCACTACAGCTAAGCACTTCACTTTATGAACACCCTTGGAGCTGAAGTTAGTCCAAAAGGCATTGCCTTGAACTGGTAATGGCCTGATCGCAGTCTGAATCTGAGAAATTTTCTGTGGGACTGCCTGATGGGTAGGTGAAAATAAACATCCTTTAGATCCAGAGATGCCAACCAGTCCCCTTGTCTTAGAGTTGGGAAGATTGTAGCCAAGGTCACCATTTTGAACTTTGGTTTTATCAGATGTCTGTTTAGGTGCCTGAGATCCAATATGGGTCACCACTCCCCTGTTTTCTTTACTGTAAGGAAGTATCTTGCATAGAGACCCTTCCCTCTCTAAGCCTGAGGAACTGGCTCTATTGCCTCTTGAGACAGAAGGTTTGATACTTCTCCCTCTAACAGTGATGTTTCTGATGAGGAAGAGGGTCTGAAGACCCTTGCCCTCAGTCTTGGCATGAACTTGAAGCTGAGAGCCAGGCCCTGGCCTACTACTTCCAGAACCCACTTGTCTGTGGTGATGGATTGCCATTCCTGAGGGTAGTGGGCCAGCCTTCCCCCTACTGGGGTTGGGGAGATGACCTGAGCAGACACCTCAAGGTGTCTGCTTGGCTTGGGATGCTGTCTGGGTGCTGGGGCTGGTACAGTTGTTGCCTCTCCTGCCCATGCCCCTGAAATAACCCCTCTGAGGCTGGTACTAGGCAAAAGCTTGAGGCTGAAAGAATGGCCTATAATGCCCCCTACCTGTGCCCCCTCTAGCTTGGTGCTTTTGGAGTGTAGATGCCTTTTCTTTGGCAGCAGCACTTTTGTATGCTGTTTTATAATCATCCATTTTCTTCATATAAGCCTCAGTCTTCTCCAGAACAGGGATGCAGGCTCACATGAAACATAGAAACATAGAGGTTGACGGCAGATAAGGACCGCAAGGCCCATCCAGTCTGCCCATTTCTTTTTCTACCTTATAAATGTGCCATCGGCCTTTGCTCTGTCAGTGGCCTATCTATTCATACCCATCGGTATTGCTCCCTTATGCCTATCCCATGCCTGTTTGAAGCCCTGCACTGTATTCATAGCCACCACTTCCTGGGGTAGGCCATTCCATGCATCCACCACTCTTTCTGTGAAAAATAATTTCCTCACATTATCCCTTAATCGGCCTCCCTCTAATCTCATGCTGTGTCCTCTTGTCCTGCTATTTTTCTTATATTTAAACATGTTAGACTCTTTCACCTTGTTAATGCCCTTAAGGTGTTTGAATGTTTCAATCATATCACCTCTCTCCCTCCTTTGCTCAAGGGTATAAATATTGAGCTCCGTTAATCTGTCCTCATATGTCTTCTGATGCAGTCCCTGCACCATTTTGGTTGCCCTTCTCTGGACTGCCTCAATTTGGTTAATGTTCTTGTGAAGGTGTGGCCTCCAGTACTGCACAGTACTCCAGATAGGGCCTAACCAGTGTCTTGTAAAGAGGGATTATTACCTCCCTCTTATGACTTGTGATACCCCTACTAATACACCCTAACATCCCCCTAGCCTTACCTACTGCTTTAGAGGTCTGCTTGGATGATTTCAGGTAATCGGTGATGATGATGCCCAAGTCTCTTTCTTCCTTTGTGACTGCCAGCAACTCCCCTCCCAGCCTATAGGTGGCTTCAGGGTTTCTCTTTCCTATATGCACAATCTTGCACTTCTTTGCATTAAATCCCAGTTGCCACTCTTCTGATCATTTTGCTAGTTTATCCAGATCTCTTCTTATTTTGCCCACCCCATCTGGATCATCTACTCTGTTGCAGATCTTGGTGTCATCTGCAAACAGACAAGCCTTACCCTCTAGTCCATCTGCAATGTCACTAATAAAGATATTGAAGAGGACTGGCCCCAGGACTGATCCCTGAGGTACCCCATTTGTGACTTGCATCTCTTCTGACCGTATACCATTTACCACCACTCTCTGTTTTCTGCCCAGCAACCAGTTTGCCACCCAGTTGACCAACTTCTGACCCATCCCGAGCCTACCCAGCTTATTTATCAATCTTCTATGTGGAACAGTGTCGAAAGCTTTGCTGAAGTCAAGGTAGGCAACGTCACCTGCTCCCCCTTCGTCCACAACTCTGGTTACCCAGTAAAAGAAATCTATGAGATTAGTTTGACAGGACCTTCCTTTTGTAAACCCATGCTGCCTTGGATCCTGTGCCCCTATGGATTCCAGGTGTTGCACTATCCTTTCCTTAAGGAGTGCCTCCATAATCTTGCCCACTACTGAGGTAAGACTGATTGGTCTGTAGTTTGTTGCCTCCTCCCTGCTACCACTCTTGTGGAGCGGGATCACATGAGGCCTTCTCCAAAGCCTTGGATTGTATGTCTTGGGTCAACTTGGTTGTTCTGAGCCAAGCAAATCTTCTAAGAGACCCAGAGGCAACTATCTGTCTGGCAGCAGTGTCATTGTTGTCTAGAGCCATTCAAAATTGGGCTTTAGATGTTTCTATCCCCCTCTTTGTAGCCTCTTCCAGATCAGCTGCCATAGGGGCTGGAACAGATTTTGTTACTTCCATCACTGTATTCCACAGTGTCCTCTGATATCTAGTAACATAGGCCATATAAAAGGCTTCCTTGATAATCAGAGAGGATCCCAGACAAACCTTTGTGGCTATGGAATCCATCTTCTTTGGAATCCTTGCCCGGTGGGTGTGATGCCAAGGGTATGCCACCTTTATCACAAGCTGCAATCTGCACCACCGCTTCATGGCTTGGGTGCCCAAAGAGAAATTCAGCTCCACCTTTAGCCACCCAATATTTCTTATCCACCTTTCTAGCCACAGGTGGCACAGAAGTGGGAGTCTGCAACACTTTATTCACCTGTTTTTTCAAGGACTTATGGGTGGGTAGAAGTAGTCTTTTGGAGACTGGGATGTCCATCATATCCATATAGTCCTGTTCTTACTCCTTATCAGTGGAATCCTGAGTAGGGAGGTCCAGTGTTTGGGCCACTTTGCTTCATAAAAGCAATGTGGTATGTATAGTCCTCAGATCCCTTATCAGTTGAATCAGGATGATGGGGATCAGGGGAGATGTCAGGTTCTATTGGCTCCCCATAGTCTTCATGCTTATCCTCATTTCATCTTCATCCTCATCTTCCCCAAAAGGTTCCGCCCCTTGTTCAAATGAACCGGGAACCGAAGGAGAACCGGAGGTTTGCGACTATAAACGCTTCTCAACCAGAACCAGAGTACTCGGTTGGAGTGCTTGAATAATCCTGATAGCATTTGCTATCTCTTCAGTGGTAGGAACCGGTGTCTTTTTGAGTTGCGGTTCATGCGCTGCATGTTTCTCCTTTTTCTTCCTTTTTCCTGCGGTTGCCGGTTAAACGGCAGTATCCGCCTGCCATTTTTTAACCGAGGAACCGTCACCCTTGTCAGAGGGCTGTTCCTCTGATTCTTTATGGCTGGTACCCAGTTTGTCTGCAGCCAGGTCAGCGGCCTTTTCAGACATCTTTTCCTACAGTCATTTAAGTCACCTCTCAAGCGTCGACTGAGGGAAGTTTTTACAGATATCACAGTCCTCTTTGAAGTGGTCAAACCCCAAACAAAAGACACAAATAAGATGAGGATCTGCTTTAGTGAATGGTTCCCCACACTCAGTACAATGTTGGAAACCTGTGGGGTCCGTTATTTTCTTGGCTTGTGACATTGTGCCCAAAACACTTTAAACCCTTTTTTTCTCTCCTTTTTTTTGGGTGGGTCAGTTAGAACCGAACAACCGAGATTTACCCCGGTAAAAAATTTAGTAAAAGAGAATTGACTTATCTAAAATCAGAATAGGTAAAACACACTGAGAATTACCTCAGAAAATAAAGAGAAAATCACTGGTTCCTTCTTGGTTGAGAAAAAAACGAAAAGGAACCGAAAAACTAACCCGAGTAACACTAATCTAAAATAAGCCTACTTTCTGTGAACCAAGGACAGTGCTCTAAAAATCAAAATAACTAAATGGACTTCGACAAAACTGAGAAAAATAAACTTCTTGAAGTAAGTGAAGGCGAGTTCTCCGGACACATCTTATTGAGGCAAGTGGAGTAAAGAATCCGACGGTTGCAGGAAGTGCAACCAGGGACAGTGGTTTGAAAACCGAGCTGAAGCCTAACATTCCACTATTAGCATAGGTTCTAGTAACCATTTTGGCTCCAGGGCAGTCCTATGGTGAGACCATACTGCATTTTTCAGAATACAGTAAGATTTCCTAGGGTTTGACTACATATAGTTTGTACTGCAGTAGCTTCAAATAGCTCCAGTTTGGAGACTACATGCTATACCGAGACCAAGTACAGACTGACAGGCACCTTGGCAATCTGTACCTGGTATCAGTATCTCACGAGGTTACGTAGGCTCCAAACCAGAGCTGTTTGAAAGTGCAGCACTGTACTAAGCCTATGGAGGTGACCCGGCTCCTCCCCACCTGACACGTCATCACAGGGACAGCCACGGGTGCTTGAGGACAAGCCAGGGAGGACTCTTGCTTCTAAAATGCTGGCAGGGAGGGCACAGGATCAACCAGATACTTTTTTTTTTAAATAAAATAACAAACAGTAAGTTAAAAATGTATCACTACTTATGCATCTGCTAATCCGGCCCTGCTTCATACGGAGGTGGGGCCCGAGTCCCGACAAGACATGGACGTTTCACTTTAAATAAAAACAGCGCAGTAAATTCTACAATTTGGAAGATATTTGAACTACAGACAATACCAAAAATAACACTGGATGGTTTACAGAAAACACTATATACTGTTGTTCTAAACTATACCTTATTATGAGGTTTAAAAGTCCAGAAAAGTGTCCTTTTTGAGAATAAGCTTTGCTCTGTGTAGGTGAAGAAAAGTTCTTTGGAAAACACAAGATTTGTTGGAATTAAAAATCAGTCTCTGAGTGCCTTTTTCAAAACTCAATGCTTATCTTGAAGAGTGATGTCTTTGTTCCCAAATTCTGACTTAAAATCAGAATTCTGTTTTCAGGATGAAAAGTCCTATTTCATACCTACAGCAGTTTTTCACTGGGATCTGACAAACCTTATTCATATCTTTTTAAAAAAGCATACAGAATAGCAAGGCTCTTTTCTCTCTGAGAACATGCTGGTCCTCTTTCAGGAGAAGCTTTCACCAAAAAGCCTGGATCCAGAGAAGAACTCTTAGTTATACAAAATGTGAGGTCATATATTTTTTTTTTTATTTTAGCTTTTGTTGACCGGGTAAGTGCACTAGACAAATCCTGCCTATTTTCAGGCATGACCCAGAGGAGGGGGATACAGATGAATGCCAACTGACCTTGAACCAGATGAAGTTATTGGTGGTATTTTTTAGTGAATGAGGGAAATTTGGCCAGGACACTGGGGAAATTCCCCTACTCTTTGGAGGGGGAACCTTTGGCTGTCGGACGCAAGATGGCCACTTCTGCTCAGCTATCGGAGGAGATGGATGTGGAAGGGACGGGGGAGTGGGCCTCCTCCCCTGCTCCTGTGGTACTAGAGGCTACAGTTATGAATTCTGAGTTTTTGGAAACTGCTATACCTGAGGAGTTATTTGAAACCTTTGAGGAGTCTGTTTCTACTGCTGATTTGTCTACACCTGTTGCTGACTTGGAGGAAGGTACTGTACTTACTCTTGCGGCAAAAGAACGTTTGTTGGCTTCTATTGTGTCTGAGGAGGAGTGCTGTACGCGTCGGAAGTTCCAGGTACTTTCAGAGATTGCTGCTCTACCGCCCTCCTGCTTTCTTCTTCCCTACTGCTTACCGCATTTCTGGTCAGCTTCCTGATGACGCGATGCTACTTCCTGGATTGTGATTCTGTGAAACTCGCATCTTCTGGGGTGGCTGCGGTTCTGATCATCTTACTGAGGGTGCCAAAAGCCATTTCCCCCTGCTCCTGCTCCTGGACTCGGTTCAGTGGCTTCAACGATTCCTTCTAAACGCTTGGGGCTGCAGTGTAATGTATTATACCGGAGTATGACTTGTAAGGAGGCTGGTTTTCTTTCCTGTGAAAAGGCAAAGGGGGTGGGTGTTGCAGGACCTGTCGCCCAGACTGTTTCTGGCTTACCTCCCGTTGAACTTGGTTCCCCTTCGCCCTCTTCTTCCCAACTTTGTTCAGCATGGTCCCCTGACAAAGCAATTCAGGAAACAGGGTGGTTGAAACACTCAAATGGCAGTTGGATCCCTGATCCTGATGACGAAGTCGTCAAGCGTTATAATTCTCCCCCCCCCGGTCCTTCTGCTTTGTGTCCTTTATCTACAGAGACCACAATGCCTCCTGAGCCTGATGTACCTTTACATGATTGTATTGATGTTGGGGCTACTACTCCTACTGTTCCTTTACCTGGCTTACATTTGGGACCTGCTGTTGTTGACCATAAATCTTCACGGCCTACTGCGGCCCCCCCACAATTTAAGCTGTCTGATTTATTTGCCAATAAAGGTGAACCTGCCCCTGCAGAAATGCGTGTCGCTTGATTTATAAAGGTGGACTAGAAGACCAGCCAGATAGACTTTTTATAGCTAAGACTTTGCTTAAGGGCTCTTTGAAATTTGTTTCCTCTGACATTTATGCTCTCATTCATATTGGTAACTCTAATTATGATGTGAGCTTTAAGACTGTTTCTGGTTTAGAGCAGTTTTGGACCTCGTATCACGCTGTTAAGAATTCTCCTCTTTGGGTCCCTTTTTTGGCTGTTCCCTTAACAAAACCGGCTGTTAAATTAATTACCATCATGTTTCATAATGAAGGGGTACATATAGAGGATATTCTTTTTTGGTTACGTAAACGATGTGATGTTTTGGATAGGCCTGTTCCAATCTCGATAGTAGAGGATTTGGAATGGTGGTTGAAATTGCGTGTTAAGCTTTTTTCCACCAACTGTGGGCCTCAGCATCTCCCCAATAGTTTTTTTCTGGGGAAGGACAGAGGCAGTTTATTTTACTTTGGTCAGCCTAAATCCTGTTTTAAGTGTGGCTCCCGGACGCATCTTAATACAGCTTGTGATACCTCTAGATGTTCCCATTGTTTTGAATTTGGTCATCAGGCTGTTTCTTGCTTGAATTTATTTAAATGTAATTTGTGCAAACAAACTGGACATGGTTATGCAAAATGTCGTGGGCTTCCCACAATAGGGATGATTGCCCTTCTCAGGAAGGCTTGATTGTGGTAGCTCAGCATAGTGACTCTTTAAATATGGCCGCTGTCACTGGTGCAGGTGAACCTCTTGTCCCTCCTCCTGATGAATCTCGTTCCTTGGATGTTCCTCCTGTTTGCCATGCTGATAATGTTTCCCTAACGGTACAAGACCTTGTTGTACCCCCTGCTACTGTTGTTGCATCCCCTGCTCCCCCTATGCCCTCTACCTCAGCTCTCCCTTTACAGGAGATACCAATGGAATCTGGGATGCCCCCCCCAATCTGCCTTTTAAACTTGTTTCTGCTAAGAAACGCAATAGATCTGGCAAGGCTATTCTTTCTCGTTCTTCCCCTTTGGTCTTACCCGACAGTGGAAATCCTGATTCCTGGAAAGAGGGTAATCACTTTGCTGCATTGGCTACTGGGGATGAGTCTGAGGGTGAAGATTCAGACCTTTCTTCCAGGGCTTCTACTGTTACTGACATTCTTTCGGAAGGGGATGACGGAGATGTTAGGCCAGTAGAGGTCTCTCTTCGACGGTCCCAGCGTAGAAGGGTTACTAAGGCTCCTTAACTGATTGGTGTTTAGCTTTGTTTGTTTCCTTCCTTTCCTTCACCTTAATGGCTTCATTAACTATTACATCCCTTAATGTTAATAGTATTAAAAGTCATAGGAAGATGGTTACCACTTTGTCTTGTTTACAACAATGCCACAGTGATATTGTATGTCTCAGGATACTAGATTGAAAACTACTGTTGAACTTCAAGCGCAGAATCTTTGGTCAAGGTGTCACCTTTGGTCTCATTGGGGACTCCTCTGTGATGGTATTGGGGTATTATTCACTAATTCAGCTTTGAAAGTTTCTAAATTGGTTGATATTTGCCCGGGCAGGGCTTTATTACTGGATATTAACTTTCGGGGTGTACGCTTTCGATTGATTAATATTTATGCCCCACAGACCAAGGCTCAGTGCGTTGCTCTTTTTTTGGACATTCAGCCTTATCTGCATACTTCACATTTCCTTATTTGGGCAGGTGACTTTAATTGTGCTCTGTGTGCCTCTGATAGGGGGTTGAAAACCTCAAAATTGTTTTGTGACTCTAATAACTTTTACATTCTTGATATTGCAGCTTCAGGATGCTTATCGTTGTATATCCTCTGGTGGTAATATTTTTTAAGTCCTCTCAATCTACTAGGATTGATTTCATTTTTCTCTGCTATATTGCAAGTCTCCCGGTTGTTTTACACGCTTGGGAATTTTCTGACTATAAGTCCCTTTACTGTTTGCCTGACATGGGCAGGAGCACCTAGATGTAAGAAAAATCTATGGCGCCTGAACAATTCCCTATTGGAAGATAAGACTGTTTTGAAAGCATGGAAGACAGAATTTATTGCCCGCTTTCTGTTTTGATATGTATGATGATGTTGCTCTTGGTGGAAGATTCCAAAACTGATTGAAGTCCTTTTTCAGGCTCGCTCGTGCCAGGGTTACCTCACAGTATTTTGAATATTTACGCCTCCGGACTCAATTACAGAGGTTATATTCCTTGGCAGAGACTGAGAAGACTGACTATGGGGCACAAATTAAGGCTGTTAAAACACAGATGTTTGCCTATCAGTATGATAGAGCTAAGTCCTTGGCTCATGAACATAGGTTTGGTTCAAAACTTACAAGGGCGCTTTGGATCCCTTTCAGGATTGTAAAGATCGTGAACCATCGTATGATTACGCAGTTAACTTCTATGACTGATGATTTGGTTACTTCACCGTTGATTTGGTTGATGTTGTTGGTCATTATTTGGGGTCGTTATATAAAAAAGATGTTACTGTTCAGTATGATTTGTTTAATTTTGACTCTTTAAATTTACACAGTTGTCTGCTATTGACTGTCAGAAGTTATCACAGGATATTTCTGAAACTGAAGTACGCTGCTATTTTTTCTTTACGCTCTGATTCTGCTCCTGGCACTGATGGTCTGGGGACGTTTTACCAGACATTTCAGGATGACCTTGTCCCGTCTTGGCCCAGGTATAGAATCAGATGTTGTCTGCTTCCTCTTTAGCATCCTCTATGAATTTGGCTTTAGTTGTTTTACTACATAAAAAGGGCCCAAGGAAGATTTGCAGAATTGGAGGACATTGAGTTTATTAAATACCGATTTAAAAATTTTGAGTAAAATTTTATTACTTAGGTTGTCACCGTGGTTGACGACTGATTTGTCCATACCAAACGTGTTCTATTCCTGGTAGAAATCAATTTGATAATTTATTGATCTTAGGAACTCTTTACTGCTGCTCAGTCTGGTCATTTGAATGGGTATGTTTTAAGTTTGGATCAGGAGAAAGCCTTTGATCAGGTCTGCCATGATTTCTTGTTCTCCGTTTTACACACTTATGGTTTACCGGATGGCTTTATTTCCTGGATTCGTATTATGTATGGTTCTGCTTTACTTCTTCCTAATGTTAATGGTTGGATTGGTAGACCGATTAAAATCTGGCGTGGTGTTCATCAGGGTTGTCCTCTGAGTCCTATTTTGTATGTATTTTTTATTGATGTTTTACTCCGCTTAATTTGTACTCACACGGGTCTTGCGGGGTTGAGTATTGATGTTGGTGTTCCTCCAGTCAAAATTTTAGCTTATGCTGATGACCTGGTCCTTTGTGTTTCTGATGTTCATGAAGGACCTGTCATTAGTGATGTTTTGTCTCTTTTCCAGTTGTTCTGGTTCAAAGATCAACTATGTTAAAAGTAGGGTTTTCCTTGGGTGATTCTCCTATTCCTGTTTCAGGTACACTCTCTGGTATCTTAATTTCTAGAGATCCTGTGACTGTTTTGGGGTTGAATTTGGTGCTGGTGATATGGCTTTTGCAAATTGGTCCCACAAACTTGATAAGGCCCATTACTTGTTTCCAGATGGAAGGGAAACAAATTGCTAAACGTAAGAGGGTTTTACTTATTAAATCTTTGGTGGTTCCTATATTTTTGTTTATCAGTTACGATTTCCTCCTCCGTGCATTTGTTTACTTCTATTATTTTCTGGTTTTTCCAAGCTTTTTGGGCAGTAGATTGAACCCATCAAACGTGGATATACTTATCAAGTATCAGACAAGGAGGAGTGGCTATGGTTCATCCAGTGGCTTTTTTGTTAGTATTTTGTTTTGTATAATTTCAGTCCATTACTTAGACCTGGTTGGAAGTTTTGGTATCCATATGTTCGCACTTTGGTTTTCCAAGGATTGCCTCTTTGGAAATTGGGAAACCTCTTCATTTATGAAGATTCTGTTTCTAAATATGGTTTGAACTTTAGACAATTGTTAAATGGAATGTCTCCATCTCACAATTAGAAACCATGACTAGAAAACTATTGTATGCTTATATTGTTTCCACAGACTTTACTGATGCTTTGATCTTTCCGGATTGTCCTTCTGACTCTGTGGATACAGTTCTTTTGACCCTATCTAGTAGGAGGTTGCCTGATTTCATTTGGGATAGTGTTTGGTTGAGTTTGTATGGAAGATTATCAGTTGGTAATTCCAATAAACATAAACAAATTAGTGACAGGTACTGTAATCGTGCTTCTTGTGTTTCCCAGTTGGAAACTCAAGAACATCTTTTTTTTTGCTGTGTCCATACGTTCAAGCATTTTGGTCCTTTTTAGCTACCAAATGGCATGAGCCTTTATTTTTGTCTCTTTCTTATTGTACACTGATGTATGGAGTACATAAGGGTGAATGGTCCAAGTATCCTGCTGACACATTAATGTTGGTTTTTTCTGTTCTTCGCTTTTATATCTGGCAATCTAGATGTTTTTGGATTTCACAGCAGTGCACTGTGTTGTTTGATGAACTTTCTTTCCAATGTAACTCTCACTCTACGAAATATTTATGCTGCTGATTTTTGTTTACAAGGTCAGGTTAAAGGTACATTTTTATGGGTAAATTGTGATACTTGGGTATTCTGATTTTGTTTTTCTTTTCTTGTTTTTTGATGCTTTGTTTATCTATGTTACTGATTGTCTTGTACCTTTGTTTTATTTGTTTTGTTCTGGAGTCCTCTTTTTCAATAAAAATTCCCCTACTCTTTTCGATAAGTGCCATGGGATCTTTAACATCCACCTGAACTACCACCAATCCAGGCAGATGGGACCTCGGTTTAACGTCTCATCCAAAAGATGGCACCTCAGAAGTGCAGCACCCCTCTCATGCTGCACTACAGTGTCAGTACTGGGATATTAACCAAAGTGCCAGATGTGGGAACTGAACCCACAGCCCTCTGATCTCCCGGCATCAGAGGCGAGTGTGCTACCTACTGAGCCACTGACACTGATATTCTGATATTCAGCCCCTCCCCCTCTCCACTCTGGCCATGCAGAGAACTGGGGTGCAACAGTTTCACCTCATCCTGCAGGTGTCACTGTGGTTCCATGTCTAACCCCTGTAACATCTGGTTTTTGCATAACTTGATTTGGGTTGACCTTACGCTGGCCTTTTCCTGCTAGTGGAAGCTAAATGTCTAGTTTGACCATTTGATCCAAGAGTTATGACTTTTATAGTCATAAACCTGTCAGTTTCTTATCTAGATGTCCAAACCCAAACTAGCTTTTGGTAATTCTGTTTTATTTTGTTTAGCTCTTTCTGGCCTTTCAAAGAGACAGTGTTGTAACTCTAAAGTACATTACAGCACATACAATAGGAACATTAATAAAGGATATAGGCCTAAGTACATTATAGCACATACAATAGGAACATTAATAAAGGATGTAGGCCTAAGTGCATTATAGTACATACAGTAGGAACATTAATAAAGGATATAGGCCTATCTTGCCACATCTATCACTGAGGTAACTAGAGAACCAGAAAATGACAGGATGTAAAAATCCAAATCCATTTAGTTTTGATTACGGTGTCACAAACGCACTTAGCAGGTCAGGCCCTCTGCTCCCACAGTGCCAACCTCAGAGCACAATAGCGTGAACAGGTAACAGACAGGGTAACCCTCCTGTCTGCTTTTGGGTCCGAATCACCTATAGTCTCAAGTTCTGGGGGGATTCAAACTGTGAACCTTATGCTAGCATACCCAGTGTACAGGCTCAGATACATACCCTCTTCAGGAATTGCGGTACAATCTTTCACCAGGGCCACCAAGCCAGGCTTCCAAAATGAACCCTTAAAACTCTATAAGAGACCTTAGATATATCCTTACCTATTTCCAGTTTAGTAACACCATCAAGCCCTTCAGAACAGCTGTCAAACTTAATCACATATACATCACATGCAAAAAGACCTTGGAAGACACACCCAGGCAGTATTTTGAAAAAAAAGAGTTTACTAAAAGATGATAAAAATATGAAAAATGTAAACACAGAACAATATATCAAAGAACTCACAATCACATAGAAGAACAAGGACAAAGTACAAAAACAAAAACTCCTACCACAATACACTTAGACTTTTTCTATCTAACGAATTACCTCTGTAAGTGCCTTCAAAGTTAGAGAACGGTGTCTCTCTCTAGAGTCACAAAATAATATGTCATATTCCCCAGTTACAAAGATACATTTTAACCCCATCTCCCAACCCCCTTGGTGAGTCATCTAGCTCCTCCTTTTTAGAATTAAAAATTCCAAACATGATTTTGTAGAAGAAGGTATGTTAAATAATGACACATCAGAAGGAAAAGCACTTCCTAAATATGACTCCATAATTAAACATTTTCTCTTTGATCTTGTGTGGTTTCCTGTTCCCAAGGCAGATTCAAAGGTTTTACAGCTTTTAACACCATGTTGGTATCAATGGCATGTTCCTCTTAAAACATCATAAAAGTTTATTAGGCTTATCCTCTGGCAGATGGCCATAAAATGCAATTTCTCAAGGAAGTTAATTGTATTACAGAGATCTCCTGGTCAGTCTGCATATCCTGTAGCTTCACTGAAACCTGGGAGGGGGGCAGGGTGTCGGTAGGAGACACACACTGTACTCAGCAGAGTACAGTAAAAAAACTCAGGCAGGGGCAACAAATCAGGCAGGGACAACAAAAAGAGGAAAGCAAGGACATTACGAATCACATTGTGTCTATGTTGCACTGAGCCCTTTTGCCTTTGTTGTTCTCTATGGGGCACTAATGACACCAGTCAAATACACAAACAAGAACAATTTACCAGACAGGCAGGAAAACAACAAGAGGAGGATAACAGGGAGAAACTTACTTGAACTCATACATGGCAAACAGGAGGGGGGCTATTGTTGGTGAGGCATGGCAGCACATATTTTTGTTTATGTTTACATAATAGTGGGGGGGGCAACAATGCATCAGTTCTGAGTACAAGTTTAAAATTCCTGGCTACACCCCTGGGGGGGCACCCATGGAAGCCCAGGCTGTCTTATGTGAGACAATCACATACTGTATTTTTATATTACAAATATCATACAACAATCATAACCAGCTGGCCAAGCATCACATAGGGTATAGTCCAAAAGGTTGAAAACCTTTGTTAGGTTGATGAAGGCAGTCCCTGTGTACATACACCTATCCATAGCCACTTTGAAATCATTAGTAAACTTGATGATAGCAGTAGATGTACTATGGGCCTGCCTGAAGCCATGCTGTGTAGTAACAGATTGTATTTTTGAAGATGCTCCATAACCTGAGAGGCCACTAGCTTCTCCAGTAACTTGTTGAGCATTGACAAGATTGCAATGTGTCAACAGGTCTCAATGCTTTTGTAATCATCTTTTTTGAAGACTGGGACCACTATGGCAACCTTCCAGATTTTGGGCCCTACACCCGAGGTGAGGGGCAGGTTAAACAGTCGAGTTATTGGTAAGGCTAGCTGAGGTGCAGCAACCCTGAGAAGCCTCGGTCTGAGGCCATGATGGATAACACTACTGCAAAAGATATGGCCTCAAAAGATTCAGATTGCATGTGACAGCCCTGAGGTAGAACTGGGAGGGGGAGGGAGAGTTGGTTGCTCAGTTGGGGAACACTGTTCAAGATCAGAGCAAGACTTACCGGTATATTTAGTTAGGTTGGAGAATGAAAATTAAAAGCATTTGCAATTGTCATAGAGCTGTTACAAATTATGCCATGTAGAGTAAAAACATGTCAGACACTGTATGGTTAGTGTCTTTACCCATAAAACCCTTAATATGACTCCAGAATCTGTGGGTGTCACATACAAAAGACTAAAGAAGCTCTTTACAGTAGGTACTTTTGGTGAACCAAGTAGCTTTATTGTACCCATTCCTCCATTTTCTATATTCCAGCCAGTCAATGGTTAACCCAGAGGCTTTAAATCTAGACCAGCTCTTATCCCTTGCCTGTGATATAACCAGGTCACTGTATAGCCACCTGGTGGCTGATCTTCTAACCCAAGCCCTTACTATGGGGAAGGGCTTATCTTGCAGGATCTGGAGCTTTGAAACAAAATAGCTTAAGCATTATCTAACTCAGATGTGTGATATAAAGTAAGTAAGTAATTTATTTGTTTAGCGCCCAATCCCAGAGGCTCTGGGTGCCTTACAGAAGAAGTAACATGGGTGCTACAGAGATAACATATAAATAAGCAACAGGCAGAAATAAATAAACAGATTAAAATCACACTAAAATTACAGTAGCTCATCAAGAAAGGCCTTATTAAAAAGGTGAGTCTTCAGGCCCCTCTTGAAAGTCTCCACAAAGGGGTCTCCCTCAAGGATCTTGACAGTAAGTTCAGGAGGACTGGGCCGGCCACCTTGAATGAACGATCACCCGAGGTTTTCAGCCTGGTCCTTAGAACTGCCAGGAAGCCCTTGGTAGAGGAATGGAGAGAGCGTACTGGGATCGCAGGTGTAAGGCGGTCTGACTGGTAGCCAGGGCCTGATCCGTATAAGACCTTATAGGTGAGCAAGCTGACCTTGAAGAGAATCCTCCACCTGACTGGCAGCCTGTGCAGGTCCCACAGCACCAAGGTCACATGAGAGGACCTTGACAGTCCAGTCAGTAACCTGACCGCTGCATTCTGGCCAGCTGCATCCGGCGGAGGTTCCCTCCACTGACCCCGAAGTATACAGCATTACAGTAGTCGAGCCTGGATATTGCAAAGGCGTGTACCAGTGAAGGTAGGTGTTCGGGCAGAATTAGAGGTTTGATCCGGGCGACATTCCTCAAATGATAAAAAACACTGATGATGACAGCTGACATCTGAGCATCAAGTGTCAATCTGTCATCAAGGACAACACCCAGATTTTTCGTCCTAGAGGATGCCATCAATGGGGTAGACCCCAGTACCAAGCCTGTTATCACCCAGGAAGCACCTTCATCACACCAGAGATCTGGCTGTATCACTAGGACCTTCATTTTGTCAGGGTTAAGCCTTAGCTAGTTAGAGGACATCCAATCCTGGATATTGGCAAGGCATTTATTCAGCACTTCAATGGCGCTGTTTGTTTCGGGTGCAAAGGACACATACAGCTACGTGTCATCTGCATAGTAATGAAAACCCAGACTGTACTTTCTAATAAGCCTCCCCATGGGCAGCATGTATACCGCTAACAGCATCGGTGACAGGACTGCACCCAGAAGAACTCCACAGGTCAGAGGCATCAGGGAGGAGGAGAAATTCCCCATCACTGCCTCTTGCCGGAGAGAAAGGACTCAAACCAGTTGATGACAGTACCGGTGCGTTCTCAGTACTCTCTAAAATGATCCAGCAGCACAATGTGGTCCACGGTATCAAATGCTGATGAGAGATCAAGGAGAATGAGAACTGACTGTTCCCCTCTGTCTCTTGCCCTGAGGAGGTCATTTTGCACTCAAACTAGCACCATCTCAGTGCAATGCCTCACCCTGAACCCGGACTGGAATGGCTCATAGATGTTAAAGATCACCAGATGTTCCGTAAGCTGCAGAGCCACTATCTTCTCTACAACTGTCCCTAAATATGGAAGGTTGAAGATAGGTCAATAATCCGCCAGGATATCATGGTCAACGTTGACGTCGAAGGAGACCAGTGTGTCTGGTGTATGTCTGCTGAGAGGTCAGTAGGGTTAGGTTTTGAAAAATCCCAAAAGACTAGCTCTTTGGGAGGGCTAGGTCAGGGTCTGGGACTTCTATATGCAGGAAATGGGCAAATTATCACTAACTGAATCAGGTTAAGTGCCAAAGGTAGTGATCCTATCCTTCCTATTTATGAGGATCCAGTCAATAGTTGACTGGTGGTTGCTCCTCATCAATACCCTAGTGGGGCAGGTAATAAGCAGAGCATTCATTTGGACTGTACAGGGGGACTGGACAGTGCAGCCAGCATGAAAATCTTTTATTTGCACCTAGAGGTGCACATGACCACCTCAGCCCAAGTCATGACGAGAGAGGGAAACTGGTGATAAGGGGATAGTTTTAAATAAAATAACTGTGGCTCCGTGGCTGGCAGACAGCATACAAAGGGAGTCATCACCACAGATCACAGCACCAAGAGCATTCAAGGCTGCTCCATTTCCCACACCTGATCCTGGTGAATAAAAAAGGAGGTCTGGCTCCAACCAGAATAGCGACACTTTTGTTGTTGTTGCCATGAGGCACCATGAAGATTGCAGAAGGTCAGTATGAGAAACAAAATTGTTCACAATAAAATAAAATACCAATACAGGCTTTGGGCATCACCATCTTTCAGACCTTCGGGGTCTACAAGACTGTGTGAACATGCCAGAGGCTGCCACTTAAACCATGCTCTGTGGAGACAGTCATGAGGCTCTAAAAGCCTCTGGACACACCGTCCCATAGCACCAGCCGATCAGAGAACATCTTGGGCAATATAAAGACAAAGTAAAGGCTTCTGTGAATGATAGTTCAAGCAGAGGAAGGGCATGAAAATGGAACTATAAGAAGGTTCTCACTGGTGTGTGCCCCAAGTATTCATTATTCATGCTTTGTTATTCGGCCGCTGGGACAGCGTGAGTGTGGCATAAATGTATACTAATGTTTTAATACAACAAATTGTAAGTCTGGCTGAAGTGTCCCAGAAAAATACTGGGAGGTCAGCCAGGTCAAATTCTATAAGTTTGCACGTATCCAAATGGTCCTGCTGTTTATCTCAGGGTTTACAAGTAGGTTTACTTGGGTAATAAACTTTATCAGTTCCTGGGAGTCTACTGGAAGTGTGGCACCCTGGGATAGTGAAACTCAGTGGCAAACATTTGGGGGCATAAATAAGGACGTTTGAGACTGTGAAGTACCAACTCAATAGGAGAGGGGTTTGGGACTGCTTAGGCACCCAGAAAAATGTTTTGTTTTACATGCTCTAAGATGCAGTATGAGCATTTTTCTAACAAAAAAATCATGATGAGTAGCAAGCCAAACTGCAAGCCATCTTAATGCTGGCAAACTCCATGGGCAAGTAAATGTGTGACAAAGATGAATCAACTCAAAATTAGATGTGGACATAAATGGACTGTGATAAATCTATTTATTTGAGTAACTGTGTACATAAATTTCATTTATGCACATAGTTACTAAGTCATCACTCATTATGTACACAGTTACTATGTCACAGTCCATTTATGTACACAGTTTCTATGTCATAAGCCCTCACCCACTAGCATGTCTGCCTACAAGCATTCCTGTGATCCACAGAAACTCTGTACACAACATGGAAAAAAAAACGGCAGTATCTCTCACCATAAACATCCATAATTACAGCTTCTTGTAGCACACACAAGCACAACTTACTAGCAAAAGGCACATATAATGTTTTTGCTTGTAACCTTTTTCCTGACTAAAAATGCATGCTGCTTGTTCCCTCCTCCACCCAGCCCATCCGCCCGCCTGCTTCAGCTCTCTCAGATGACCAAACACTGTGTTTTCACATGCCTGGAAGCAGTGTCAAACTGACAGAAAACAAAGCATCATTTTGTTTTTTTTTTTGTCTTTTCACAGTACCGAGCCTGGATAGTCCAGCTTCAGATGCTCTGAGTCACGCGATCCTGCTCCATTTAGCCGATGACTCTACATATCTGACGAAACAGTCCATACTGCATTTTTTGTAAAAAAAAAAAAGGGAGAAATCCGAACCACAGATGCCTTCCTTGTAACTGTGATCTGCTGCTTTCGCTCACTCACTATAGACCGCCGCCGTATTTCCTCTCAAATTTCATGCAGCCACCATATTAACCAATCAGGGTAGACATGCCAGCATCAACACTGGCATCACAATGTGGTGTCTATGGCAACGGCCATGGCAACAGATGAGAAAGAAGTGGAGGACCTTCACTTTACAAAAAAAAAAATCCCAACTTTTTTAATTTTCAAAAACAAAATGAATATGTGTAACAAAAGCAAAACACCAGGCCCTGCCTAGTGCATAAATCAAATATGCAGGGGATTCATAGTACATGATTTAGTATTATGTTGTTTGACCTGGGCCACCTCAGTCGTGGCTTATGCCACTCATGAGATTACCCAAGGTCAAACAGCACTTGAGTAGATAAATCATGTATCAATAAATCATGTACCAATAAATCATGTATCACACAGGTCCCCCCTTCATTGTCACTATGTGTGTATATGCAACTTCCCCTTCTTTCATGCCCTTGAAGTTGCCCAATGCAAAAAAATACAGGTTACTCACCTGTAACAGGAGTTCTAGGAATAGCATATGTTGTTCATCCACACTTACTGGCAGGTTCCTTGCCGCTTTAAATCTTGCCGGAAGGTCTTCAAGCTGGCTCCTCCAACCCACCCGGTGATAAACTCAGCTTCACCATGATGCCAGATCTAGCCCACTGAAGCCAGGTTGTGCGTCAGTCGGGGAGGTCGGGTGGGTTATGTGGATGAACAACATATACCATTCCTAGAACTCCTGTTACAGGTGAGTAACCTGTATTTCTAGGGACATGGATATGTTGTTCAATCCACACTTACTGGCAGACTCCTAGCAATTCTCCGGGAGGAGGGAAGCAAGGTGCACACCCCCTATTTGGGAAATAAGGACTGGAGAACGGAGGTCCCAAAACCAGCATCCCGGCGTGACTCAAGGTTGATGTGGTAGTGGGTAATGAAGGTGTGTGCTGACTTCCAGGTAGCAACCCTGCAGATTTCCTGGATAGGGACATCCCTAGAAGCAGCCACCGAAGCAGCAGTATGGCGGGTAGAATGAGCTCTTATCCCTCTGGGAGGTTCCATGCCCGCCAACCTATAGCAGAGATCTATGCAGGAGGTGACCCACCTGCCTATCGTCCGCTTGGCTGCATGTCTGCCAGGTGCAGCTTCAGTGTAGGTGACAAACAGCTGGCGAACCTCTCCCCAAACTTCAGCCATCCACTCCTTATAATAAGAGAGCGCTCTTCTAGGGTACAGAGTATGGAGCCTATATTCGGCCTCCGAGGTGTGATTGGGGTAGAACACCGGCAGAGTCAACACCTGGTTAAGGTGAAACTCCGACACCACCTTCGGAAGGAATTTCGGTTGGGGGCGCAGGACAACCTTGTGCCTATGGAAGACCAGATAAGGAGACTCGATGGAAAGTACCTGGAGCTCTCTCATCCTTCTGGCTGACGTGATAGCCACCAAGAAGGCGGTCTTCCACGACAGGCGAGAGATATCACATCTGTGCATAGGTTCGAATGGCTTGCCCATGAGCTTAGCCAGTACCAGCAGTAGATCCCATGGAAGTGGAGGTTCTCGCACCAGAGGAATATGTGATCAAGGCCTTTGAAAAAGTGCCCAACCACCTTCTCCTGCACCACCAACTGTTTCCCAGCCTACACCTGGTAAGCAGAGATGGCTGCCAGGTGCACCTTAAGGGTCGTCGACCAAAGCCCTAGCTGAGAAAGGGACCACAGGTAGCCCAGAATGCTAGCCAAGGAACAGGAGGAAGGGTTCAACCCCTTATCCTGACACCAAATGAAGAATCTCTTCCATTTGAAGGCATAGCATTTTCTAGTCGACTCCTTACGGGATGCCTCAACAACATTGAGGACCTCGTCAGAAAGACCCAAGGCCTGGAACTCTAGCCGCTCAGGAACCAGGCCGTCAGGTGCAGGGATTGAAGGTCCGGGTGGAGAACCTTCCCCTGGTTGACTGAGATCAGGTCCGGGCGGGCTGGAAGCCGCCTCGGGAGCCTGGGGCTGAGGCTGAGGAGATCTGGATACCACAACTGGTGGGGCCAGTCTGGGGCTACCGGAATCACCTGCGCCTTGTCCCTCCTCGCCTTGAGAAACATCTTGTGGATCAAGGGAAATGGGGGAAAGGCATAGAAGAGGCCTGGGGTCCACGGCCTCGAGAAGGCATCCCCCTGCAGACAGCCCTGCTGAAGGGTTTGGGCATGAAACAGCCTCAGCTTCGCATTCTCCCTGGAGGCAAACAGGTCCACTTGATGTGTGCCCCAACGGGAGAACAGATCGTGTACTACCTCCGGCAGGAGAGACCACTCGTGAGATGCAGCACCTATCTGGCTTAGGGCATTGACCAGAGTGTTGGAGGTTCCTGCCACATGGATGGCTAGGAGATCCGCCTCCAGTCTGCTCATGAGAGACCGAGTACGGAGAACTTCCTTGCACAGAGGCAAGGAGTGCCTCCCACCCTGGCAGTTTAGGTAGTACATGGTCGTGGTATTGTCCGTCTGGACCTGGACCACTGGACCCCGTATAAGCGGAGCGAAGGCGGTGAGGGCTAGTTGGACCACTTGAAGCTCCAGCAGGTTGATAGGTTGATGTGGCATCGAGACTCCTGAGGGGACCAGAGGCCATGCGCTCTGAGCTCCCCCCAGATGGGCACCCCAACCCATCAGAAAGGCATCGGTCGTCAGAGTGACTGTCGGCTCGGGGCAGACAAACGGGATACCCTCCTGCAGATGAGCTAGAACAATCCACCACTGGAGAGCGCTCCACATCTCCTGGGTCACTGCCACTGGCTGGTCCCGAGGACCGGAGCACTGTGACCATTGGTGGGCCAGTTCCCACTGTAAGGGATGCATGTGCCAACAGGCCCAATGGACCACACTGGTGCAGGCTGCCATGAGGCCCAGGAGGCGCAGGAAGTCCCAGACAGGGTGCAATTGCCCAACCAGAAATGATTGGGCAAAGAAGGAAAGAATCTCGGCCCTGTCTGCCGGGAGCTGTGCTCTGGCTCGAAGAGAGTTGAGCTCTGCCCCAATGAATTGAATCACCTGCGTTGGCATGAGTTCCGATTTTGCCTCGTTAATGAGAAGACCAATCTGAGAGCAGACCTGGAGGGCCAGATCCCTGAACCACTCCACCTCCGGCCTGGAGGGGGCTGCAATCAGCCAGTCATCCAGGTAAGGGTACACCCAGACCCTTCAGCACCGCAGAAATGCTGTCAACACTGCCATGCATTTGGTGAAGATCCTGGGAGCTGGAGAGAGGCCGAAGGGCATGGCCCAGAACTCGTAAAGGGATCCCTCCGCCCTGAAGCAGCGGAATCGCTGATGGGACGGACGGATTGGGATGTGAAATAATGCATCCTGGAGGTCCAGAGAACAGAACCACATGCCTCGTTCCAAGGATGGAATGATCTGGGCCAGAGTGACCATCCTGAAGGTTTGACACCTGAGGAACCTGTTCAGGTCATGTAGGTCTAGAATGGGACGCCAGCCCCCCGTCCGTTTTGGGACCAGGAAATACCTGGACACAAACCCTGGGTCTGGTGGAGGATCCGCCACCTCCCTGATCACCTTCTTACAGAGGAGCAGGGTAATGTTGGTTCGATGAGCCGACAGAGAGGCTGCGGACCCCGTAGCCCCCCGTGGGGTGATGGCTCGATAGGGTGGGGCCTGCTCGAATTCCAGAGGCAGATCCTTTTCTACCACTTCCAGTACCCAGTGGGCTGTGGTGACAGTGGACCAGGCGGAAAGGAAGTGGCGGAGCCATCCCCCCATGGGGGGAACCCAGAGAGGAGTGACGAGGTTGGGGGTGACCCCTCAACCCGTCATTGGGCAGGCTTGGAGGAAGGATCGGCCTTAGGGACCTCCTCAGCCTTTCCCTCCCGGCTTCCTGCTGGAGGAAGCTGCAGGCTTGGCTTTGGGGTGCCAAGTGCGAGCCTGCTGGCCCTGATGCTGGTGTTGCTGGGCCAGACGTGCCGCTGGGGCAGAAGGCCAAAAGGGATTACACTGTTGCTGGCGGCCTTTGTCCTTCTGGGCAGATGTGACAGAGTCCAAGGTGGCATTGGACTTCTCAGTCCTCTGCAGATGACCCTCCACCCCGGGACCGAACAAGTCGGTACCCAGATAGGGAACGTCTGCCAGCTTGTGCTGGGTATCTGCCGTGAAAGTGGAGATCCGCAGCCAAGCTCTGCGGCACATGGCCACTGCAGCCACTACTGACCGGACACAAGTGTCTCCAATGTCTAAAGCAGTTTGGAACTGTTGCTTGGCCACCGCCCTTCCCTGATCCCGCACCTGCTTGACTGTAGTCTGGAGGTCAGCTGGGAGATGAGGAATCACCTCATTCAGGGAGCCCAAAAGGGCGTGGGAAAAGTGTGCCATCAGAACGGCTGAACTGGCCTGACGAAGGCCTAATGAGGACGCAGCATAGACTTTACGCCCGGAGTAGTCCAGTTTCTTGGACTCTTTATCAGGCGGCTTGTCCACGTCCCGAGCATTTCCAGAATGCTGGAAAACACTCTCGGTCACCAGGCCCTCCGCAGAGGGGTGCTCCGAGAAGCCGGAGAATGAACCGGTGGGAACAGCATACTTTCTGGCCATTCTGGCTGAAGGTGCTGGACAAGAAGCCGGCCACTGCCATAGCTCCAGAGCCGGGCCAACAATGGCTTTGGCCACAGGAAAGGCCTCCATAGGGGAATCCCCTCGGTCCAGTATCTCCGTGAGGGGATACTTGGCCCACTTTGAAATGGGTCTGAGCGTCATCCCAGTAGATTCTGAGATGAGCCAAAACATTCTCAGGAACGAGGATGGGCTCTCGTCCACCAACTGACCCCCAGTGGACACCAGGTCGAGGGGCCTGGAGAACAGCGAGGAATCATCGTCAGACTCTGAGGAGTCTGCAAACAGCTGGCGGGGGCCTGAGCCATCCTTCACTTGCCGAGGCCGATCGGGAGTGAGGGTGACCGACAACTGATGGGGCAACCCCTGACCCGACCGAGAATCCTTGGTCGGTGCCCCAGTTTTAGGTTGTGGAGGCGGGGTTTCCACCACAATGGGTGGTGCAGCTGGTTTCGGCTGAACAACCGGCGCCGGCTTCGGCTCCTCGATGGCAATGAGGGGTTGTTTTGGCCGCTCAGGTGACAGCCACTTAATGGCTAGGAAAGGCGACAGAGTCGGCTTGTTCCCAGTCAAAAGGAGCTGCTGCCACATCAAATCCTTGTAGTGCTGACGCAGTTTGCACTGGAGCCTATCCTCTGAAGAGGATGAAGACTAGGATGATCGGTGCTGCCGCTTTCCTCGGTGCCGAGACCGAGACCGCCGATGTCGGCGGGATCGCCTGGACCGAGAAGAGGTCCGAGACCGAGACCGTCGGTGTTTCCGAGGGTGGGTCTGGGAAGGAACGGGGGAAACACGCTCCTCCCTCGGTTTGGGAACCTTATCCGGGGACTCCAGCACAGAAGGCACAGGCAAGTCCTCGGTTACCACCGAGGGAACCGGTGAAGAAGGGTTGTCAGCTTCTCCAGTCAACAGCCCACCCGACAGGTCGAGAAAATCTTGACTGCGTCGGCGGGTGTCTCGGCTGGCTGACCTGGCGGGGACACCCGTGAAATAGCGACCTTAAGCAACTTGCCCAGTCATGCTCGACTCTCTGGGGAAGGGGACCTCTCCCGCGCCCACGAATGTCAATGGTGGGACTTACCATTAGAGTCCTTTTTTCTGGACCAAGAGGAATGTCCCGAAGGCCCCTCTCCCTTAGTGGAGAGGGATTGACAAAGCTCCTTGAATGAAGCCATGTAGGAGGAGCCCAAGGAGAGCAGGATAAATGCCGCAACCGAGGAAGAAGATGATGTGGCCTGGGCCACCTCCTCCTTGAGGGCGATCATTTGTTCAAGCTGTTCAGCCGAGCCTGCAGCCACGGACACCGCTCAATGGGCCTCCTTTGACTTTACTGAAGGAATATGCCTCTCGGGGCACCCAAGTTGAAGTCTAGGGACATTGGCCGAGAAGGACTTGCAGAATTCGCAGGCCTGTGGATCGTGATCGAGCCCAAGGCAGTAAATGTACGTGGAGTGCAAATCGGTCTGGGACATCTTCTGCCCACAAGGGCACCTCCGAAATCCGGGAGTCGACTTGTCCATCACAGCCACGAAGGAAGGAAGGAAGGAAAAGACCGAAGTCTAGTAAATTTAAGTCTAAGTTTCGGTTTAACCGACAAGTTAGGATCCAGGCCTAAAACACAGAGCGCAAAGGAGGGAACCTGAGCTTCCAAGCGGTAAGGAAGACCTAGCGTCATGGGGTGGAGCCAAGAGTTTTATCACCCGGGTGGGAGGAGCCAGCTTGAAGACCTTCCGGCAAGATTTAAAGCGGCAAGGAACCTGCCAGTAAGTGTGGATTGAACAACATATCCATGTCCCTAGAAAAAAAGTTTTCCATGAACTGTGATGCAGTCTTGGGATTTTCTTCAAGCATAAAATCATGAAGGGTGGAAACCATCTGGGGGTTGCATGTTGCCACCCATCCTAATTTCATTTATTTGTTTGTTTTTGATAACTGGGTAAGTACGCTAGACATCAGAAATGACTATTTTGGCTGGCTGGCAGTATAGCCTAGAGGTTAGAGGAATGAGGTGTGAATGAGCTTGGTACATCCAGCAGACTAGACCTGAGTTTGATTCTCACAACCTCCACTTGCATACTGTGTGACTCTGAGCAAGTCACTTAACCGCCCAGTGCTTCCAGGTTGTCCCTGAAAACAGTCACTTGTGCCTAGTTGGCCTTACCCAGTTACCAAAGACTAAAATAAAAAATAAAATACATTTTCAGGCACAACTCGGGAGAGTACAAAGCAAATAGAGGCAAAACATTACAAAAGGTAGGATACAATATAAATGCAGGCAATTTACAAAAGGTAAAGAACATATACAGACACCTGAAGTCAGGTACTTATCATTACATCCAAAGTATAAGTAAATAGGGCAGTTGTATACAGAAAAGGCAGTACCTAAATTAACAACTAACAAGCAAATACAAAATACAGTTCAGTGGTACATCACCGCTGTAAGGCAACATATGACGAGTCAATGGGGGAAGGGATTAGAGAGAGTTGAGGAACTAATGTATAGCTATGTAAGTGTTAGGAGAGTCATCATGAGGTGGGGGCTGGGAGATACAATGGGGAGTCTCAAGGTGGGAAGAAACAGGTGCATTGGTGTGTGGGTGAGTGTCAGAGGGGTGCGGGTAGTGTGTTCCAGTACTGAGGGGCAAAGAGAGAGAAGACCTGGGAGCCCATATTGGTTCTGCATCTGAGGACTGACAAAAGAGTCAGATCACCTGATCGGAGAGCATAGTGTGGGTTTTTGGGAGTGAGCATGCTAGCTAAGGAGGAGGAAGTACCTGATCGAACAATGCTATATATCAGAGTACCAAAGGCATTGGGCCAGTGATCTTGAGGTGGGAACCAATTTAGGCTGCTGTATAACTGACACTGATGCATACAGTGTTGTGAGGAGAGAGTAAATCAACATATATTACTATACATGGTGTCCCATTTATGCAGGCAGGCTTTGGTAGCACCAATGTTCGTCACTGAAGGGTAGGTTAGTGCAGGGAGAAGAACACCTCGGGCAATAGTAGTTTTGGCAGAGGGAGTAAGAGCATAACTCATCTTGTAGGCCAGGGCAAGCTTGCAATGGACCGCTTTACATGTAATAGAGATGTGTTGATTAAAGTCCAGTGAGGGATCACGAGTAACCCCCAGATACTTAAAGGTATTTACTTTTTTAAGGGGCAGATAGTCAGTGCAGGAGATGGACAGTGGTCCTGGGAATCTGGGATTTTGTTTAGTCTTGGAGCAGAGCCAAACAGCATGGAGTGAGATTTGTCAGTATTTAGAACCAGCTTATTATTGGAGAGACACTTTTGAAAGTAGCAGAAATCTGATGTTAGAGTAGTAATCAGGGTAGAGAAGTGTTTGGAGCTGGTATAAAGTACCAGGTCATCGGTGTATAATAGGGTGGTGAATGAAGAGACATTAGAAGTTATGTCATTAATGAAAATGGAAAACAATAGAGGGCCAAATATGCAGCCTTGCTGTACACCAATGTTGACTGTTGAGAAAGTAGACGACGCAGGGCCATACTTGACAAATTGTAGCCTGTTTGCTAGATAACTCTGGTACCACATTACCACTTCAGTGGAGAAGTCAAGAGAGAACATCTTAGATGTGAGGAAAAAGTGATCAACTAGATCAAAGGCCTCTGTGAGGTCGATAAAGACCGCAATTGTAAAAAGAACGTTATCCTAGGCAATTTTGGCATCATTTATGAATTTGATAAAGGCAATGGTAGTACTGTGACCCTTTCTAAAAGCATGTTGTGCAGCAGAGAGGAACTTTCTATTATGAAGATAAGCGACAGTTTGTTTGGAGACCAGTTTTCCAGAAGTTTGCTTAAGACTGAGAGAATAGGCCAGGCTGCCAGCACAGCGGTTAGATTTCTGCTTGCGACGCCGGCAACCCAGGTTCAGGAATGGACCCGGGGAGTTGCCGGGCCAGCTGGGGGAAAAGGATTGAACGTCCCATGTAGACCCCGTAGTCAGTTGAAAAGCCAATTATGACTGACTTACCACATATTATGACTGATTCTTTTATATAGTTTGACATTTCTGACTTCAACTAACTGAAGAAAATCCAACCAATTTTTCAACTTTCACCACTGTTGAATTTTATTATAAATGGAATAAAATATGGGGTGTTGTGTGTAACGAGAAGTTTACACACACCTGAGGGGTTTATAAAAAGCATCTAACCCTGAGGGTGTGTGTATAAACTTCAAGTTTACACACAACACCCCATATTTTATTTTATGTAATTGCTGGGTCTTCCTTTTTGGCCACAGCAGTTATATAAAATAAAGATAGAAAACAACGTCCCTGACTCCTGTGCGGCCATGTTCTGCTTTGGTTCCAGCATGCGGTCTACGGCCATATTTATTTATTTAAATCTGTTCTGTGATTCTTTCCTGCTGGCAGGCAAACTTGTTTTTTTATTTTGTTTGCGGTGACTTACTGCTGAGCCTCTAGTGGCTGTTCTGTCTCTTGTGGAACAGGAGGCAATCAGTGATCTGAGCAGGAGAGCTGCAGTGGGTGCATGGGCAGACAGAGGGAAAACTGTGCGTGTGTTTGCAGTAATAAACACTCCTGTATTACAACAAATTATGGCATGGTTTTCCTTCGGTAGAAAGGAAGAACCATTAATTATCTAGTAGTTTGTCATTCTTTAACTTCGTATCTTTTTTTTATTAAAATTTCTACTATGAAAGTTAATAAAATGGGTGGAAAAGTCCTTCCCCTTGAAATCAATGGGGCACGTGCACACATAGCCTTCACCGTCTGACATCACAAAAAGGGGTTGCATGTGTCTACCTGGGGGTGTGCTGGTGGGTTAATGCCAGGAAGCAGCTCCATTTTTAATATTTGGGATTTAGCAGCATTATTACTCCATAAATGGGCAGAAACAAAAGGAATTATTTATGTCCCTCAACTCTGGGGCAGGTGAGGTATTGCATATGTTGGAGGGAGCAGCAACTAGTCAGCAGCAGCTAAGAAGCTGGCTGCTCTTTAAAATGCAAATACAAAGTGCAGTGAAACAAATCTACATACAGCAGGGACCCAATAAAGCACAACAACCAGTCAAAACAACAACAAAATGGCCTGGTGGCACAAAGGGTTGAGGTGCCGGATGCCACACCTCGCTCCACACCGGTGACCTGGGTTCAGGAATGGACTTGGGGGTTGGCAGGGGAGGAGAGAGATTGAGTGTCTGAGAGACTGGTCTCCCTTTCAGAAGAGATGGGAATCCAGTTGTCGGTGCACTTCTGGTCCCTAGCGGAGGCTGGGGTGGTGCAACAATGCTGAGCAAAGAGGGGCTGAGATGGGGTAGGTGCTGGGAGGAGCACATACAGATGCATGCATGCTCTCTCCACTGGCATCATTGCATGCCCCACTCACACAGGAAGAACAGGGAGAAATGGCGGCCCAGGTAGTGGCAGCTTGATGGCCATCCAACGGGTGCCCCGGCTTTGGGGGCATCACCGGAACTGGATCTGGACATGGTGGAGAGATAGAGGGGGTTCCCCACCACCCCGCTGTGGGGGAAAAGCCATGGGAGAAGATGGGGAGTGCCCTATAGGAGCCAGGGACTGACTGGACGGTGGCCGGAGCAGGGGATGTGCAGATGGAGTGGCCGACCAGCAGCCAGGTAGGAGAAAAAAGATTAAAACAAAAAATATATATATATATATATATATATATATATATACTAAGTCCCTGAAAGTAACAAGTTGAAGCAGGGCAGTAAAACAGTTTGTAACATGCCATAGAAAATCATACTGAAATGGACAGCAGAGACTGGTTGAAATGCATCAGGTGATGTAAAACGAGCAGTGATTAACCCACCAGCAGAGCCCGCTGGCACCCTACCACAAGTAGCCACACTGTGCAGCACTGTGATGGGAATGAACAGGGTAGATATCCAACAATGGAGTAGCAGAGCCCGCTGGTGCACTACCCTCAGAAGCCACTATGACATCGCGCTCAGGTAAGTGATGGAAAGAAGTGGGGGCACGCCGGGAGCAGTCATAGACAGGACTAGTAGGTATGCCCATGAGCCAGTAGATCACGATGTTGAGGAAACACCCAGGAGATCACCCGTACAATCACGCGGAGCTACCCACGGACTCGGTGCACATTTGACACAGTAGAGGAGCTCTTGAAGTGTGCCAGCAAGGCAAATAAATTTAAAAGAGGGAGGTACCATGGCACAAAAGGTAGATAAGAGGAATAAAGGTATGATGACTCTGTCAACATGTGGCAGTATGACTAGATATTCTTCCCACAGTGCACTGCTGTCATCTGTAATCGGGACATAACATTGAACGAGACAGCATGCAAATGGTCGGTTGGAATCCAAAAATTAGAATGGTATTCTATCTTTCTCACAGTAATCTGCTGCTGGTCTTGAGTTAAAAATAGCTGGCGCTGTATAAAAGAATGTGTGGCATGCAGCGTGACCGCTCACGTTGTCACATCAGCACACTGAGTTGAAACCAAGGAAATGTAGCATAGTTTACCAAGAAACATTATCACTGTGGGCAAGCACTGTCTATTTTGAAGTCAACTACTGCTCGCACAATATTTGCCTTCACTTGCCATGTTACAAGTGCATTAATCACCTCCAGCGTCGAACTCTACTGGGGATTAATGCCCGCTGGGTGGTTGGAAGCACTCGGCCTTCGGCCTTATGCATCAACCCCCTCCCCCAAGCTGGGCATTAATCCACCAGTAGAGCCCTCCTCTGTTGGTGATTAATGCTTACATGTAGTATAGAAAAATAAGCAGCAGTAATACTAGTTACTTAGAAAAAGATTGGTGAGTCTAAAATATAGTATAAGTAGGGCCTCTTAAACACCCCACAGAAGCTAGAAGGTACCAATTTGCAAACAGAGCTAACCAATAATATATGTTAGTTTACTAGTAGTTGTAGAATATGTGAGACTAAAAACAGTTTAAGGGCGGACCCCTAGAAATACCTCCTATATGGTATACCAGAACTGAGATGTATCCATAGTTTAAATTTAAAGATGAACAAAACTCATGCATATTAAAAAACTTTTTCTGATACAGTTTCTGAACTTGTTTTGGCTTTCAACATGTACAAAACTGTGTTTTTAAAAATCTTATTTATCTTGCTGCGAGGACTTTAATATTTAGTCTATTTGATTCTGACAGTAGCAAACAACAAACATTTTGTCTATTGGATCCAACCAACCATGCTCCGCACTCTGGCCTCCTATGGGTCCGGAAACTCACCAGCTGACCACCTGTGTCTGGCCTGCTCCACGATCTCGTGGGGAGTCTGACTTACTCACAATGCCACCACAGTCAGAGGGAGCCCAGTCGGCTGCCAGCAGTAGATTGATGATGATCAATCGCCTTGGCTTTTCAAGTTCAGCCCTCCCGGGCCCCACAGCCCACAAGTCCTCAACCAGCCAGACAAGCCAGCCCAGCACACAGCAGACACACAGACAGACTGAGTAGTCCATGAGAGACCATCCTGCTCCTTTCTACTGCTCACTGCCCAGCCCTGGCAGGCCTTGCATACACATCCCATACAGTGCATTGCTCACTGTAGTACTCTGTTGCCAGTTTGGTCAGGTGTCGGATGATGAATCAGTCGGTGGCGCTGGGTGGCTCCATGGCTCAGGCTGCCACTGCTTATCTACTCGGTGGTGGTGCCAGTGCTTTTTTGGAGCTGTGTGCTCCCTCCTCCCGAACCACATAGTCGGTCCCCAACCCAGACCCACGTCTCCACTCCAGTACTCTGTGCAGAGGAACTAGTGCACCTACCACTCCTACTCCTCGTTGACTCTAAAGACCTGACTGAGACTGAGTGAGAGTCACCCAATGGGCCTGGCTGATGGGGTCAAGGGCTAATCCCAACCATGACCAGACCACTGACTTGCTGCCTTCACATAGTTGCTGCCTGGCTTTGCTGGAGGACTGACTGGGACCTGTATAGCCACACACTAGACTCTCTCCAGGCACTGTACACATCAGGACAGTGGACACAGTTAACTTATTTTTAAATTAAAGGCTGAAATGCCAAACTTCATCCATGCAGAAAAATGATGCTCTGTCCATTGCCCACACACCAACACAGATGCCTCCTCTCCTGACAGTCTCCTACCTAGGCATGATCTCCCTGCCACCTCATGCAGCCAGTCACAGACACTCTCAAGCTCCTGCCTCCTCATTCTAACTCTCCTAATTGGTGAGTGCTTCATGTCCAGGAGCCAGGGGTGCATTTCACTGGCTGTAAGGCTCAGTGCCAGCGGTTGAGGACCATTAGATATTTGCAGCCCCCCAGTCCCCCTCCTCTCCCAGGAAAGAAAAAAGAGAAAACACACAGCAGTGCGCCACAAAAACAAACCTGGACGGGTCATGGAATCATCAACTGCAGTGGATTTCAGCTCCACTGTTTTATGACTACAATCCAATGCAATTGCAACTGATTTGAATTGCAACTGACTATTTCAACTGCCGACGACTGCTCCAGGGTCTAGTCCCATGGACTGTTCTCCTTCCTGTGTGTAGGGTGGGGTGAGTGTCTGGTGCTTGATGGACCTCTGGCGGAGGCCAGGGGTACCACAAGCAATCAGCACCAGAATGTTGAGGGGTGGGTCGGATGCTGGATGTCATTGCATGTCCCCGCCCTGGGGTAGATCAGAAAATCACACCTGCCAACCGCCTACATGATGCCGGCCCTCTGTTCCAACCACTCCCAGGCTGGCTCCCTGACCTATTCCGACGTTCGCTGCACTATAGGGGCTGGTGCTGCGACCCTGCCTTGGGGGGCAAGCCAGGGGGTATCAGGGAGCTGCGGCTAATGTGAGACGTGGGAGTGGGAGAGTCCATGATCGGGCGGAGGACCAGCGGAGGAGCAGCTCCCCAAAAAAAAAAAAAAGACTGGGAGAACAGCTATGGGTCGATACTTGGAAATAGATTTGGGGGTCACCCTTTCTAAAAACTGGGACAATTATGGCAATTTTCCATATATTAGGAACAACCCCAAAGCAATTTGGCAAGCTTAATGCCAGAGTCAATGTGTGACCAAAATTTATGAAGATGAATGTTTGTTCTGCACTCTGCTTTGCATTGCTTGGTTGCATTGCAGCTTGGAAATGTACAAAGACAAGAAGACAAATATCTTTAATTGCACCTGCAATGTAGGCTGCAGTTTGGAAATGGCCAGATAATCAACTGCTGCAAAATCTATAGCAACATTCTTTGTTTCGTGCCTTGAATCTGTCAATAGCAGCATCCACAGGTAGTGTGCTTTTGAAATGGCTTCTTTCAATTTTTATGACTTGAGAGGTGCCGGAGTCTTTCATTATACATTGTGTTTCTCAAATGTGTTAGATGATCTTCATTTTAGAGAATGAATGCTCACGTGATGCCACTGTAAGAGGGAGGATATTTAAGTATATGCTGCACTTCATAAAATTTGAATATGCTTGAGGTAAGCCACTTTCATGCAGGAAACTGCAGGTCTGATGTGATGCCATAGGTGCCGGAACCGGGGCGGGGGTGAAAGGGCAGTAGCCACTCCAATTTTTATTTCTGTATGGCAAAACTAGTATAGAAAAAGTGCCCTCTGTACCCTCATAAGTGCCCTTTTGATTCTCAGCCCCCTCAGCTTTTACCATCTTCCGGCACCCTTGTGTGATGCAAGATTTTGAACCTTTAATAATTTAGATACCAGCCGTGCTGCTGAAATTAGAAGATTTGGATTGATGTCGGGGGATGTGCTTGAAATGTCAGCAGCAGGAAGAGTAGGAAATTTGCAGATCAACTACAGTTTGCAGCATAAGTTAAAGGTAAAAAAAAATGGGCAGACTAGATGGGCCAGACTGTCCTTATCTGCTGACAAATTTTATGTATCTATGGATTTCCTCAACTGCTGAACTAGTAAATTGTTTTGGTGTAAAAACCTGTAGCACTTTAATAATGAGGACTTCAGAAACCCTATCATTAAGGGCACTGATGACAGTTGTGTTGTAGTAAAAGTCTGTTCTCAGCTGTTCCTTATTGCTTTGTCTATTACATGTCTTTGTATGTGTCGGCGACAATAGGCAACACAGGGGTTAATGTCTAGTTTAAATTCACTGCTATGTTTTTCTGCAAATGCCACAGAAGTGATGTAGATGCTCTTAAATTTTTTCTCAGACCTCATTCCTGAGAGGATGTTTTTCAGTATTTTTACCTGATCAAGAGCATTGAGAATATAGACAGATGGAGACTTCAGGCACATAAAAACTGTATTTATTTTAGAAAATATGTTAGGAGAACAAAAAGGCAAATTATGAAATCAGTCTTTTCTATTTTCAGAGCCACGGCTTTTAGCTGCGGCTTCAAGGAAGCTGATTTATCAGCAGGGCTCTGTCTCGTTTCCTTCAGGGTTTGCAAAAGGGGTGCGTATGAATGTTTCACAACTTCCAGGCTATATGCACGTGCATACCAATGCATTGTGAAGAGAGAGAGACCATATACCATTAGTAGGGTGATTGATTATTCTCGTCCTGGTGTTGCCAAGTGAATGTTGCCGCAGGCTGCATTTGCAACTTTAATAACTTTGCATCCTGCATTTTCAGCATTCCCGCTGTTGCTGCTCTTTTACTGCAAGGTGCGACATGGAGGTGTTTATATCAGTAGCTGTGGGGGTGGCATAGCCCCTCACGATGGAGGATGCTCCTACTGCCGAACAGCAGATTGCTGGAGCACTGTGGTTGGTGTCGACGGATTCCTTGCACTAAACCTTCCACTGCCAACTTGTCTGTGGCTGTGACATGGGTGAACCAAGAGAGACTAGCTGTTGATAACCTCCAACATCAGCCTTCAAGTTCATAGCTCATATCACTTCTTCTTTTAGATGCTCATTTCTTTCAAACAACATGAAGTCTTGCTAAATTATAGACATTAGCAGTTTGTTCCAGCTCTAGAACTGCCCCGGAGTGAAATGGTTAAAACCATTCCAAAATAGAATTTTGGCACGAGAGCAGCTCTTTCAAACACCATGAAGTCTTGCTTATATTAGGACCTTTGCAGTATGCCCCTGGCTTTTGACTGCCCCGGAGATGAAATAGTTAACTCCAGAGAAATCTGGAGTTCCACAGCGCGAGCGCGCTTATTGAAAGCTCTATCTGGGTTGTTTGAACCCAAACTGTCAGATTCTTTACTCCGCTTTCACTGAACAGACGCTCCGAGACCAGCTCCTTCATTTCAGTTCGTTTTGCGGTTTAAAGTATTTTATCGGTTCATTTAACCGAGAAAGTGTTTAAAATTACCACGGTTTTCGGTTTAAAGCTCTATCTGGTAACGTAAGTAAATAATTTTAGTCTGTATGGAACTCATTATCGGTTCACTCTGAACCGATCAGTTTCTTTAAAATTGTTTTCTTTGCATTTAGAGTGAGGTACCGGTTCTTATCGGTCCTAAAAACCTGCAATTAAAAGTGTTTTTCAAATACCGTGACACGGTTAGGGACCCGATAAGGGTGTCTTGTCTGACAGGCCTGAAACAAAGGACAAGTTTGGTTAGGCTGGCACTATGTCTGAGAAACCCAAAAGAAAAACCCGGCCCACTGGGTTTCAACACTGTGATGTCTGTGGGAAGCCTTTGCCAGGCTGACCCACACACCACTTGTGTCTATTGTCTGGGGCTGACCACCTCCTGTCAGACTGCCAGATATGTAAGAATCTCCTGCAGCCACCCTGGAAAAGAGATTGGGCAGGCTCAGGAGCGAGAAGCCAAAAAGTCCGCTGACCGAGATGGCCCAGCCCGGCCCAGCTACTGCTGGACCAGAGGAGTGCCCTCTGACCAGGCGATACTTCCTCGGGCAAAGAAGGCTGGTCCTGAGGAACCAGTCAAAGCAAAAGGACAAAGAAATCAGCTGTGTGGAGTCCAGTTTTGTCTCTCCTTCTGCTGTAGAAATAGCTAAAGCCATACAGATTGTCCAGTCTTTGTCTCAGGGACTTGTTGAACCCTCTCTGGTTGGAAAAAGGGGTCTCGTTCCAGGTCCAGTGGTTCAGGATTATGTTGGGGATTTTATGAACCACAGGAGGGGAGGAAGATTTTGATGATTGTAATTGTGATTGGGAAGGTCTGAAGTGCCAATAGAACTGGACATTTCTCCAGACAGACCCGTTGAGTCTCCCCTTATTGTCTGAGTCCTCATCTCATTTCAGATTTTATAAGAAAGTAGCAGAAACTCTCCAGCTGCCCTTAGAAGAGGCTGTGGATGAGCAAGAGGAGCCTGACTATGTGGAAATGATGGATATTCCAGAGGCTAGAAGGTTTTCTATTCCTTTACATAAGTCATTTAGGAGGCAAACCACTAAGATTTTAAAAAATCCTTTCTGTCCCTCCTGTAGATAAAAAATGGACAGAAGGTATACGTTGTCAGGCCCTACAGACTTCCTTACTGAACAGTGTAGTCATGTAGGTGTGGTGCAAGCTGCAGCCTGTGACAAGGTTAATATTCCCCTGGCTTCACATCCTCCTGATAAGGATTCCAGGAAGATTGATGCCATGGCGAAAAAACAGTATGTGGCAGCTTCTTTGGGACTCAGACAGGCTAATTATATGGCTTATGTGGCTAGATGTCAGAAATCTAGATGGGACACTATATTGCAGTTGGCCAAGCAGGCCCATGGCCAGCTGGCTAGTGAGTTGGAACAGGTGGCTGCTGATGGCATTGAAGCCTCTAAGTTCAATTTCATGCTGCTGTTGATGTTAATGATGTTCCTCTAGGGTCATGGCCACTTCTGTAGCTCTCCTCGTAGGTTGGCCTGGCTCAGATGCACTAATCTGTCCCAAGATACCCAGTCAAAGGCTATAGATTTTCCTGTTATAGGAAATTCTCTGTTTGGAGAACAAACAGAAAATTACATGAAAAAGATGGATGAATACAGAACTACTTACAAAAGTGCCCAAGCTAAGGAGAGGCATGCCACTCAACATAGGCATGCCCCCAGGGGTAGGGGCAGGCCTTACAATAGGCCTTTTTACCAATTCCAGGCTTCTTCTGCTTTTGCGCAGAGAGGATTTTTCAGAGGCAGAGGCAGACGGGGCACAGGCAGGCCCTCTCCCCAACCTAAAGCTGCTCCTGCCAAGCAGGCACCCTGACGGGGTGTCTGGGGCCGACTCTCCTGTACCGGTGGGGGGCAGACTGGCTTATTTCTGCCAGAACTGGTTGTCCCTAACCTCGGACAAATGGGTTCTGGAGGTGGTAAGCCAAGGCTTGGTTCTCAGTTTCAAACAGTTTCCCAAGATGAGAGCCAGGCACTTTCCCCCTCAAGTCTTTTAGAAACCCTCACACTAGAGGCGGAGGTTTCCTCTCTTTTGGACTGCAAAGCAGTGGAAGGGTGCCCCTGCCACCAGAGCAAGGGTCTTTACTCAAGGTACTTCCTGACCCCAAAAGACAGGAGACTGCGGCCCATCTTGGATTTAAGATTTCTGAACAAGCATCTTGTAAAACCAAAGTTCAAAATGCTGACTTTAGCAATGATTTTGCCATCCTTGAGGCCAGGGACTGGCTAGCTTCCTGGACCTCAAGGACGCCACTTCCATATTCTAATCAGGGCCTGTCACCAAAGTACCTCAGGTTCGAACTGCCCTCGGGCCACTACCAGTTCAGGGCAATGCCTTGGACTCACTTCTGCTCCAAGAGTTTTCACAAAATGTCTAGCTGTAGTAGTGGCCCACTTAGAAGACAAGGGATAGCTGTGTTTCCTTACTTGGACGACTGGCTTATTGTGGGTCAGTCATCAGAGCAGGTAAAATCCACTTGCAAATCACCGGATCCTCATCTTTCTGGGGTTCCTGCTGAATGTTCCAAAGTCAGTTCTCGAACCAGTTCAGGTACTAACTTTTATAGGTGCAGAGCTGAACACAAAGTTAGCCAGGGCATTCCTCCCTCCAAAGAGTGGACAAACTCATTGCCCTGGCATCTTCTTTTCTCCATGCAGGTCTCTCGACCAGCAAGGCACTCTGCAACTCCTGGGGCACATGGCTGCCTCTACAGCTGTTGTGCCAGGGCAAGATTTCAGATGAGGGACATTCAGTTCCACTTGAGATCCTATTGGTCTCAAAGGAGGACCCCTTACCAAATTGGTCCCAGTGACCAAGACTCTGATCCTAGCTCTCCAGTGGTGGCTGGATCGAGCAACCTGTCCTCAGGGGTCCCATTCCTTCCTGTCCCTCACCTCATCCTCACCACGGATGCGTCCCTGTTGGGTTGGGGGCTCACCTGGGCGACCTTTCAACTCAGAGAGTTTGGTCCCTCAGGAATCTCTGCTTCACATCAATCTGCTGGAGCTCAGAGCTGTCTTCCTAGCTCTCCAGGTTTTTCAGAAACTGTCCAGAACAAAGTTGTTCAAGTCAGGACAGACAATACCACAACAATGTGGTACATCAACAAGCAAGGGGCACTTCGCTCTTCAGCCCTGTGCACTGAAGCAATGAAGTTGTGGTCTCTGGCCTATTCCTGAACACCTCTGATAGCGGTTCACCTCCCAGGAAGGACAATGTCCTAGCGGACCCTCAGCAGGATTTCTCAGGGCCACCACGAGATGGGCTCTGAACCCTCAAGTGCTGGGTCAATCTTTGCCAGCTGGGGCACTCCTCAGATAGATCTTTTGCAGCCCCAGACAACCACAAACTTCCCTGTTTTGCTGCAGGCCCCAGTTCTGGGGTCAGTCCCTGGATGCCTTTCAGCTGGATTGGGAGGAAAGTTCCTCTATGCTTTCCTCCGTTCCTCTCCTCTTCAGGGTTTTAGTAAAATCAGAACTCAGCCTTGCAGGGTGATTCTGATTGCTCAGACTGGGCCAGGCAGCCTTGGTACCCTCTTCTTCTGTCCCTATTCCACCCTCCCTGACCTTGCCCAGGGCTCACGACCTGCTGATCTGTGCACAGGGGAGAGTGGTATCCGGATCTCAACTCCTCCACCTCAAGGCTTGGTTCTTGAGAGTTAGAGTTGCTCATTTACACCTTTCTCAAGGTGTCTTGGATATTTTGGAAGCCTCCAGAAGCCTTCCAACTAGAGCCACTTATAATTCTAAATGGAAGAGATTCTCATTTTGGTGTTCTGAGAGGCAAATCACCCCAGAATCAGCTGACCTGCCTATTTTGTTGGACTACCTGGTCCACTTAAATTCCTTAGGCCTCAAACCAGCTACCTTAAAGGTTCATTTGGCAGCTGTTTGGTTTTTATTTCTGCAGGAAAACCAGTTTCTCTTTCTTCTCACCCTGTGTTTGCAAAATTTTTCAAAGGGTTACTTCATACTAATCCTCCTTTAGGAACCAACCCCTGCATGGGACTTGAATATTTGCATTGCCCAGCTAATGCAACCTCCCTTTGAGCCTCTGGATTCGCAGATCTCAAGTTCTTAACTTGGAAAACTGTTTTCTAGTGGCTATCACTTGCTAGGCGATAAGTGAATTGCAAGCCTTGTCAGTGGAAGAGGATTTCATTTCTTTCCACAGAGATAAAGTGATCCTCAGGACTAACAGAAAGTTTTTACCTAAGGTGGTTTCAGATTTTCATCTTAACCAATCCATCTCTCTTCCAGTATTTTTACTGAGCACTCCTCTTCTGGTGAGAGAAGCTTGCACAGTTTGGACGTAAAAGAGCCCTTAGCTATTATTTGGATCTACCAAGGGTCACAGGTTCAATCCTCCAGCTCTTCCTTACCTATGGAGATGTGGGTAAGGGAGGCCTGCTACTAGGAGGTCGATTGCTAGGTGGATTGTCTCTTGTATCCAGTTCTGTTATCAAAAACTGGGCAAGGAGCGCCTCAGGCCTGAGGGCTCATTCCACCAGGGTACAGCTGCATCTCTAGCGGCTGCTAGAGATATTCCCATTTTGAAATCTGTCAAGCTGCTACCTGGAAGACAGTCCACACTTTCACTAAGCATTATTCCCTGGCGTCCAGTCCGGGAGAGATTGCTCGCTTTGCAGCTGTCCTGCAGAGCCTATTTCCTAAGTAGGTTCTGACCCTCCTCCATGGGGGTACTGCTGTGTACTCTGCAAAGGTCCTAATATAAGCAAGACTTCATGGTGTTTGAAGAAAAATTACTCGCCTTAGTAATTGCTTTTCTTCTCCATGGAGTCTTGCTATATTAGGACAACCCTCCCTCCTACCCTCTCAGAATCCCTACTTGGGTATGGGGTTGGCAAATTGGTGCAATCACTGTGTCATGCCTGTTTAGCTTCTAGTTCCCCCCACTTTTTTCTTTCTTGGGTTAGAACTAGATAGTTTCTGTTTTTGTTAATTGGTAGCTGGGCCCTCTCTGGACTTGAGTCTTTGGGCAGAGGGGCCTTAGTAGTGATTGTCAAGGGTTATCCTAACAATAATACGTGATACTGTTTTTCTTTATTGTTGTGTTTTTGTGGTTCTACTGTTAGTAGGTAGCCAATGGCTAGTGTAAGGCTTTTCCACACAGACTTGCTATGTTAGTTTAGCCTCGTAAAGAACCTGACAGTTTGGGTTCAAACAACCCAGATAGAGCTTTCAATAAGCTCTCGCGCTGTGGAACTCCAGATTTCTCTGGAGTTAACTATTTCATCTCCGGGGCAGTCAAAAGCCAGGGGCATACTGCAAAGGTCCTAATATAGCAAGACTCCATGAGAAGAAAAGCAATTACTAAGGTGAGTAATTTTTTCATCTGTGTCATTTCAAACTTGAACTGTCAGATTCTTTACTCCGCCTCAGTGAACAGTCGCTCTGGAGATTTCTCCTTCTGCTCGGTTCATTTCTCGGTTTAAAAAGTGTTTTCTCAGTTGGATTTAATCGAGAATAGTTTTATTTTAACCGCAAAACCATTCGGTTCAAGCTCTATCTGTGGTAACCGTGAGTAAATGAAGATTTTGTCTGTGTGGAACTTGTAAGTTATCGGTTCGGTTTTGAACCGATCAGTGGGTTTAAAACTCATTTAAAACTAAAGTTACTATTTTAGAGTCGGTTCCGGTTCTTATCGGTTCTAAAAAAGCAGTTTATTCGTTTTTCCAATACCAGTGACACGGTTAGGAACCGATAAGGGTGTCTTGCCTGGCACTGCCGTTAAAAGGGCAAGTTTTTGGTTAGGCTGGCATTATGTCTGAGAAACCCAAAAGAAAAACCGAGCCGATTGGTTTCAACACTGTGATGTTTGTGGGGAAGTCTTTGCCAAGGCTGACCCACACACCACATGTGTTTATTGTCTGGGGTTTGACCACCTCCAGTCAGACTGCCAGGTATGTAAGAATTTCCCTGCAGCCACCCTGGAAAAAAGATTGGGCAGGCTCAGGGAACGAGAGGCCAAAAAGTCCGCTGACCCGGATGGCCAGCCCGGTTCGGTGCCAACCGAACCAGAGGGAGTGCCCTCTGACCAGGGCCAGACTTCCTCGGGCAAAAGAAAAGCTGGTTCTGAGGAACCAATTCCAGTAAAGAAAACAAGAAAATCAGCAGGTCTGGAGTCCAAAATTCTTTCTCCAACTGCTGCAGAGATAGCAAAAGCCATACAAATTGTCCAGTCACTGTCTCAGGGTCCGTCCGAACCACCACTATCTGTAAAAGGTCGGTTCGTCCGGTCCCAGTGGTTCAGGATTATGATATTGAGGAATTTTATGAACCAGAGGAGGGGGAGGAGGATTATGAACAGTATGAATGTGGCTGGGAAGGTCTGGGTGTGCCCATTGAACGGACATCTCCCCACCAGACCTTTAGAATCTCCCTATGCTGTCTGAGTCCCCATCTCATTTTATGTTTTATAAAAAGTTGCTGAAACCCTCCAGCTTCCTTTAGAAGAGGCTGTGGATGAGCAAGAGGAGCCTGATTTTGTAGAAATGATGGATATTCCAGAGTCTAGGAGATTGTCTATTCCTTTACATAAGTCTTTAGGAAACAAACAATTAAAATTTTAAAGCTCCTAATTCTGTGCCTCCTGTAGATAAAAGATGGACAGAAGGTATACATTGTCAGGCCCTGATACAGAATTCCTTTCTCAGCAATGCAGTCATGTTAGGGTAGTTCAGGCTGCTGCCTGTGATAAAGCTAATATTCCCTTGGCTTCACATCCTCCTGACAAGGATTCCAGGAAGATTGATGCCATGGCAAAAAAACAGTATATGGCAGCCTCTCTGGGACCCAGGCAAGCAAATTATATGGCATATGTAGCTAGGTATCAGAAATCTAGATGGGATACTGTTATGCAATTGGCCAAGCAGGCCCATGGCCAGCTGGCTAGTGAACTAGAACAGGTGGCTGCTGATGGCATTGAAGCCTCTAAGGTTCAGTTTCATGCTGCTGTGGATGTTAATGATGTTTCCTCTAGGGTCATGGCCACATCTGTAGCTTTTGTAGGTTGGCCTGGCTCAGGTGTACTAGTTTGTCACAGGATACCCAGACTAAGGCTATGGATTTTCCTGTGTGGGAAATTCTCTGTTTGGAGAGCAGACAGAGAATTACATGAAGAAGATGGATGAATATAGGACTACTTACAAGACTGCCCAGGCTAAGGAGCGGCAAGCCACTCCTCAAAGGCATGCCCCCAGGGGTAGGGGTAGGCCTTTTCACAGGCCTTTCTACCAGACTCAGGCCTCCTCTGCCTTTGCTCAGAGGGGCTTCTTCAGAGGCAGGGGCAGACGAGGGGTGGGCAGACCTGCTCCCACCCACCAGCCTAAAGCTCCTGCGAAACAGGCACCCTGATGGGGTGCCCAGGGCCGATTCTCCTGTACCAGTGGGGGGCAGGCTGGCTTACTTCAGTCAGAGTTGGGCTTCTTTAACCTCAGACAAGTGGGTTCTGGAAGTAGTAAGCCAGGATCTGGTTCTCAGCTTCAAAAAGTTTCCCAAGTTGAGAAGCAGACTTTTTCTACCTGCAAGTGCTTCAGAGACCCTCGCTCTGGAAACAGAGGTCTCATCCCTGTTAGCTCTCAGAGCAGTAGAAAGGGTTCCTCCCCTGCATCAGGGCAGGGGTCTGTATTCAGATACTTCCTTACCCCAAAAGACAGGAGAATGGCGGCCCATTTTAGATCTCAGATATCTGAACAAGCATCTTTTGAAACCAAAGTTCAAAATGGTAACTCTGGCAATGATTTTACCTTCCCAAAGCCAGGGACTGGCTAGCCTCCTGGACCTCAAGGATGCCTATTTCCGTGTCCTAATCAGAAGATCCCATCGAAGTACCTCAGATTCGAACTGCCCTCAGGTCATTACCAGTTCAGAGCAATGCCCTTGGCCTTACCTCTGCTCCAAGGGTATTCACAAAGTGTCTAGCAGTGGCAGTGGCCCACTTAAGGAGGCAGAGGATTGCTGTTTTTCCCTATCTAGATGACTGGCTCATTGTAGGCCAGTCCCCAGAACAGGTAAAATCTCACCTGCAGGTCACCCAGCAGCTTCTCACCTCCCTGGGTTTTCTGCTAAACCTACCAAAGTCGGTTCTGGAACCAGTCCAGGTACTCACCTTTATAGCGGCAGAATTGGACACAAAAGCTAGCCAGAGCCTTTCTTCCCCAGAAAGGGTAAGAATTTAGTGGCTCTGGCCTCTTCCTTCACTCTGCAGGTCTCTTGACCAGCAAGACACTTTCTGCAGCTCCTGGGGCACATGGCTGCATCCACAGCTGTTGTGCAGGGAGCCAGATTTCAGATGAGACATTCAGTTTCACTTGAGAACCTTTTGGTCTCAGAGAGAGATCCCTTTCCAAGTTGGTCCCAGTGACTCGAACCTTGATCCTAGCTCTCCAGTGGTGGCAGGATCAGAGCAATTAAGAGCGGGGGTCCCCTTCATTTCCCCTTCTCACGACTTGACTCTCACTACAGATGCTTCCCTTCTGGGTTGGGGAGCCCACATGGGCGACCTTTCCACTCAGGGAGTTTGGTCCCCCCAGGAATCTCTGCTCCACATCAATTTGCTGGAACTCAGAGCTGTCTTTTTAGCTCTTCAAGCTTTTTCTGCATCTGTCCACGACAAGGTGATACAAGTCAGAACAGACAACACCACAACAATGTGGTACATCAACAAACGGGGGGCACTCGGTCTTCGGCCTTGTGCACCGAGGCAATGAAGTTGTGGTCTCTGGCCTATTCCCTGAACACTTCCTCAGCAGTTCATCTTCCAGGAAGGACAATGTCCTAGCGGATGCCCTCAGAGGATTCCAGGGCCATCACAAATGGTCCTGGATCCTCAAGTGCTGGGATAGTTTTGCCAGGTGGGGCATCCTCAGATAGATCTTTGCAGCCCCAGACAATCACAAACTTCCTCTGTTCTGTTGCAGGCCTCCAGTGCTGGGCTCAGTTCCCCTGGATGCCCTTCTTCTGGATTGGGAGGAAGTTCCTCTATGCTTCCCCTTTCCTCTCCTATTCAAAGTACTAGTCAAATCAGATCTCAGCCTTGCAGGGTGATTCTGATTGCCCGGATTGGCCAGGCAGCCCTGGTACCCCTCCTTCTGTCTCTGACAGTCCATCTTCCCTGTGCCTCCCAGGAATCACAATCTGTTGACTTGTGCCCAGGGAAGGGTTTGGTATCCGACCTCAAATCCCTCAACCTCAAGGCCTGGCTCTTGAGGAGTTAGAGTTGCTGATTTACACCTCTCTCAGGGTGTTCTTGAGATCCTAAAGGCTTCCAGAAAGCCTTCCACTAGGGCTACTTATAGTTCTAAATGGAAAAGGTTTTCCATTTGGTGTGCTGGGAAAAATATTTCCCAGAATCTGCTGAATTGCCCTTTTGTTAGATTACATGGTACATCTTAATTCCTTGGGTCTCAGACCAGCTACCCTGAGAGTTCATTTGCAGCTGTGTCTGCTTTTGTGTCAGCAGGAAAGTCATCCCTCTTTCCTCTCATCCTGTGTTTTCCAAGTTTTAAGGGGTTACTCCATACTAATCCTCCTTTGGGAACCGGCCCCTGCTTGGGACTGTAATGTTTGCATTGCCCAGTTAATGCAACCCCTTTTGAACCTCTGTCTTCTGCAGAGCTTAAGTACCTAACTTGGAAAACTGTTTTCTAGTGGCTATCACTTCTGCCAGACGCATAAGTGAATTGAAGCCTTGTCAGTGGAGACTGACTTTATTTCTTTCCACAGGGATAAGGTAGTCCTTAGGACTAATAGGAAGTTTTGCCTAAGGTGGTTTCAGATTTCCATCTTAATCAATCTATCTCCCTTCCAGTATTTTTCACTGATCACTCCTCTTCTGGTGAGAGGAGGTTACACAGCCTGGATGTTAAGAGAGCTCTTAGTTATTATATAGAGCGTACCAAAGGTCACAGGTTCGAATCCCTCCAACTTTTCCTTACCTATGGTGAAGTTGGGAAAGGCAAACCTGCCACTAAGAGATCAATAGCCAGGTGGATTGTCTCTTGTATCCAATTTTGTTATCAGAAAGTGGGCAGAGCCCCGGTTTGAGGCTCATTCTACCAGGGGTACAGCTGCGTCTCTAGCTGCTGCCAGAGATATCCCTTTATTAGAGATTTGCCAGGCTGCTACTTGGAAAACGGTACACACTTTACCAAGCATTACTCCCTGGATGTCAGGCCAGGAGAGATGCTCCTTTGGCACAGCTGTTCTTCAGAGCCTATTCCTAAGTAGGTTCTGCCCTCCTCCATGGAGGTACTGCTGTGTATTCTGTCAATGTCTATAATATAGCAAGACTTCATGTTGTTTGAAGAAAAATTACTCACCTTAGTAATGTTGTTTCTTCTAATGGAGTCTTGCTATATTATAGACCTCCCCAACCTGCCCTCTCAGAACCTCTACTTGGTGGGGTGCGGGCAACTTAGTGTGGGCACTACTTATGTCCTGTTAGCATTTTGTCCCCTTTGGGACTTTGGGGTGTGTATGCATTTTGTGTGTGTTTTATTATACTTATGTTCCATTTCATATTATTAGAATGGTGTTAGTATTTCTGGTCCCCTGACTTGAGTCTTGGATGTTGGGACCATCAATGGTTGTTATTATTTAGGTAGCCATTTGGCTAGTGTGAGTTACAGCTTCCACACAGACCTTAGTGAGTTTGGCTCGTAAAGATCTGACAGTTCAAGTTTGAAATGACACAGATAGAGCTGCTCTCGTGCCAAAATTCTATTTTGGAATGGTTTTAACCATTTCACTCCGGGGCAGTTCTAGAGCTGGAACAAACTGCTAATGTCTATAATATAGCAAGACTCCATTAGAAGAAACAACATTACTAAGGTGGGTAATTTTTTCTTATGGACTACTAGCAAAAGTTGCATATGATATTTGAAGTTGTGCAAACATGTCACTAGTTTTTCTGCCATTTGTTGCTGTGTCAGTTAAACTTTGAGAGAGTTTATGGGCCAGGCAGTGAACATATAAAGCTGCTGATGAAATCTCTTTAAAGCGAGTCTGCACCCCCTTAATTGTCCTGACATGTTTGCTGCCCCATCATACCCCTGACTGTACACTTTTTTAAATAAGGATGGCAGAAGTCTTCAAGTATAAATATTTCAACCCAAGTAATGTTTGTTAATGGATAGAAACCAAGGACATTTTCTTCAGTTGAGAAATCTATCTGAATGTATCTGACAACAAGAGATAACTGCTCCTGAAGAGAGACATCACTTGTTTCATCAATTATAAATAGAATAATAGATAGTTTAGTGTGTATTACAAGGGAGTAATAGCATCGAGAGGTTCCCCATGTCCTCAGAACCTCGAGATGCTATTATTCCCTTGGGATATACACTAAATTATTTGTTATTTTTTGTAATATATGGATAAGCCTCATATCGCAGGCCCACATGACTGCTGGACTAGTGAACGTTTCTTTCTCTCTCTCACTCTCTCTCTCACTCAGTCGTCAGTGCCACTTACCTTTTTGTTGCTTTGTAGGGTAAGTGAGAGCAGGATCAACCAGATATTTTTTCAAATGTAAAAGCAACCAAATAAAAGAAATATGAATAAAACCACTGAAGGTACAGACTTCAGAAGTTAATCTTGCTTGGCGAGAGACAGGCGCTATGTTACTGAATGTGTTCTGCCCTCCCACTGTGGAAAAGCAGCCAATAGTGAAGTACACTTGAGAAATATTGATGTCTGGTGTCTAGCAACCAGCTCATGATTTTGGACAAATTGTATTCTTTGTAAGGTGGTTTCGTTTTGTGTGATGGAATCCATTTTTCTGGGTTTTGTGGAGTGTCTACAAGCGACAAGCCAGCTTTCTGTGAGAAAAACTGTTTGAGTGAAAAGCTGGCTCACGCTCCATATGCGCTGGTAGCTGCTTTCATGCTGCTGAAGTTTGTTGATAATACTACAGTTGGAGATGACCTTTGAACTGTAGTATTATTAACAAAAACCATCACGTCTCAGGATAGTATTAGTGCGAGAGCAGTAGTGTATTACCGTAAAACTTTTTTATGACTTAGTATACTATCATTGAGGCTTATTCATATATTACAAAAAGAATAATAGATAGTTTAGTGTGTATTACAAGGGAGTAATAGCATTGAGTGGTTCTGGGGACATGGGAACCTCAAGAGCGAAGCCAGAGAGTTTCCCCATGTCCTCAAAACCTAGAGATGCTATTACTCCCTTGGGATACACATTAAATTATTTTTTATTTTTTGTAATACGTGGATGAGCCACATATCACGGGTCTGAACGACCACAGGACTAGTGAACTTTTTTTTTTTAAATAATACTTTTATTGAGTTTCCATTTTAACACCACAGATATACGTACAAGACAGAACAATACAAAGAAATTCACATTTAGACAGAAAAAGGAAAAAAAATTATCCAAAGTACAGCGAAAAATTACAACACAAGCTATAAGTTGGAGGTGGTGACACCAGAGGTTGTGGGATAATGAATGATTGTCACCAATGAATTAATATAATGAGTAAGTGAAGAGTGGCTGACATGAGGAGTTATGATATATCATGAGATTGTAGATCCATGGGGGGCACAATGAGTTAATCTGTTATTAATAAGTAGGCCAAATAATCCTAAAAGAAAAGGAGAAGTAAAGGGAGTAAAGAAGGGACTAGGGAATATAAAAGGGAGGGAGCTGCCCAAGAGTCAACCAAATTAGAGTGGGAGTTTACCCCTTAATTGCAATTATAAGTTATATCATGGGATATCCAAATGTGAGGGCTCTGTCACAGGGATTCCGGAATCGCACAAGACTCAAAGGGACCACAATTCCACCCAATGCAAATCTTTAAGGCCCAGAACAAGAAGCCAAAATCTCCAATACTGTTTTATTCTCCCTTTTGGCTTGGTAATGGAAAAAGGGTAAGCATCTCCCTTGGAATTTTTGCTTTTGTACTCTTAAATATGCTATAATTCTTTCCATTTCCTGCACTTGGATACATATGGAGTACCACAAACCCAAAGCCGGAGGTGTCTTATCTAGCCAGTGTTTTGTGATAGCTTTCTGTGCCCCTGCCAATAGAATCAAAAATAGGTATATCTGACCTCGGATCTTAATCTGTGGGGGTGGGAGGCCCAACAGCCAATACTGGGGTTCTTTTGGGAGTTGCACCTAGAATATGTGCTCAGTAGCTTGAATTATCTGATGCCAATAATTCTGAATTTTGAGACAGCCCCAGAAGATGTGGGTATGGGTGCCCCTCTCTCCACACTCCCTCCAGCACTGATCTGATGTTGTGGTCCCAAAATGTGCTGTAATAGCCGCAGTACAGAAAAACCTCACATTAACTTTCCATCTGAACTTCCTCCATAAGGGAGAGGCCGAAGTGGTGTGAACCCCCTTCCAGATCCGTTGCCAGTCTTTTTCCCCAGGAGAGTGGTTTAATTCTGCAGTTCACCTCAGTTCTAGGTTGCCCATAAGAATGGGGTCCCCATTAGAAAAGAGGGTTATCAGCTTTGAGATAAGGTGCCTACTATCCCCTCTCTTCAGTAATGAAAGAAGAAAGTTTGTCAGAGGATTGACCTCCTCCAATTCTGCTACACTTAAGCTTTTGCCTAACAGAAAATGGCGGATTTGTAAAAACCTAAAATGATCTCGGGAGGACAGACCAAACTCCCTAGACAACTGATGAAAAGTCTTAAATCTCTGTGAGTCATATAATTGTTCTATACGACAAAGACCAGCCCCGTCCCATCTAGAAAAACCTATATCTATACGATTAGGGAGAAAATCCACACAGGTCCGAATGGGAGACTGGGTAGATAACCTTAGTTGCAGACCTAAATTTCTGGTAATCCAAATCCATACTTGCTTTAACACTATCGACCAGGTATTTGTCAGCCAAAATTCTGAGGGACCTGCTTGATCCATAAAAATTATATCCACCAACTGGGCTCTCAGTATGGCTGGTTGTTCCAAGGCTGTCCACAAGGGCTGATCCTCACTAGGCCATAACTGAGCCAATACCTGAAGCTGGGCCGCCCAGTAGTGTCTTAAGAAGTGTGGAAGTCCCATGCCCCCCTCCTCTTAGTCCATTGTAATATCTGCCATTTAACCCTAGGTGGTTTGCGATTCCAAATAAATTTAGATGTGGCTGATGTCAAACTCCTCCAAAATGTGGATGGGGGTTTGATTGGTAGAACTAAGAAGAGAAACAACAGGTGGGGTAATACATTAATTCGTATTGTTTCTATTCAGGCCAAAAATGATAATGGTAGTACCTTCCACCTATTGTACTCAATTTGTATATTCTGAAGTAACTTAAGATAATTAGTATGATACAAGATATTTATTTTATCTGGTATCCACACCCCTAAGTACCAAAAACCTTTATTCGCCCATTTAAATTGTCCCACTTGTGGGAGGGTGCCCTGCTCTAGCTTAGAAACAGGAAGCATCTCTGCTTTAGTTTCATTTATTTTAAAGCCAGAGATGGAACCAAATTATTGTATTAGAGCAAGAACATAGGGTGTTAAATGCTCTGGATCATCCAAATAAAGTAAAGTGTTGTCCGCATACATAGAGATCTGGATCTCCCTACCCTCTACTTGAATCCCTCCTTATTGTTCCAACTGTCTCACTCTAGCTGCGAAAGGTTCCATACTTAAAACAAACAACAGTGGGGAGTGCGGGCATCCCTGTCTTGTTCCCCGTGTTATATTAAACCTGTTGGACAGAATACCATCCACTCGGACCCGAGCTCCTGGATCACTATACATATTGGTAATCCAGTCCCAAAATTTAGTTCCAAATCCAAACCTAATTAAAGTTTTGTTTAAAAATGTCCAATCAAGATGATCAAATGCCTTTTCAGCATCCAGGGCAATGACTGCTCTAAGATTTTGAGGGGGGAGAGGGGCCCAATGCCAAGACATTTAGCAACAGTCGAACATTGTCTTACATATGTAGCCCAGGGACAAACCCTGTTTGGTTGGCATGTACCAAATAAGGAATTAGCCCCTTCAACCTCTCTTCTATCGATTTAGCAAAAATCTTTATATCAACATTTAATAATAATTATATGTGGTGGTGAGTGCTGTTTTTTTTTGTATTTTGATTTAATAAAGAAATCGGCCTATAACTGGCAAATTCGGTGGGGTCTTTCCCTGGCTTTGGAAGGACTGTGATGGTAGCTTCCTTCCAAGTGTCTGGGGTCGACCCCCTGTTCATGTACTGCGTTACATACTTTCAACAGGGTTGGGATCAACTCCTTCCAGAATGTCTTATAAAATTCAACTATGAATCCATCAAGAACAGGGGACTTCCCAGAACTCAAAGATGTAATTACTGCATCCAGCTCTTCAGCTGTAAATGGTCTTTCAAGACCCAGAGCTTGCACTTTAGACAGCTTACGGAGTTGTATTGAGGCTAAAATGTATCTATCCTCTGTTCATGATCTACTTGCCTCTCTCTGGTGTACAAATGTGAATAAAAATCAACAAAGGCTCCTGCTATCTCCATAGGCCAAATTAATACCTCTCCTGGGTTTTTAAAACTTTTAATTTTGGGTATAAACCTATCCAGCTCCTGCTTTTTGAGGTGCATGGCCAAGAGTTTCCCAGCTCGATACCCCCCCTTCATAATATTTTTGGCTCGTGTATCTTAATGAATTAATGGTATAATGTAACATTAACTTATTGTATTCTTCTCTAGCCTCTTGTAATTTTTGATATACCAGGGGGGGTCAGACGTGAGCTTGTGTTCTGACTCTAAGGATGTTATAGCTGCAAAAGCTTTGTTGATCTTTAATTTATATAATTTATTCCTGTGTGCAGAATGGTTGATAAATTTGCCCCTTAGCACTGCTATGAGTCCATCCCAGATATATTTTAATTTGGTATCAGAGTCCGAGTTTTCCTTGAAATACCATTTTATTTCCTCTTTAAATGCAGCAACCAAGGCCTTGTCTGCCAGTAACCCAGGATCTAATCTCCATTGTCCCTTTTTCATTGGGGTGTCCCAGTCCTCCCTCGTCTGGACCATGGCATGGTCTGAAAATGAGACTGGTAAAATTTGGACCGGTTTAAAGAGATGTGTTTCCGAACACTAGGTGTAAATCCAATCTAATCAGCCGGCCTGGTGGCGCTGAGGGTTGAGGTGCTGGACGCCACACCTCGCACCACGCCGGTGACACGGGTTCAGGAATGAGCCTGGATCATTGGGGGTCAGCAGGGGAGGAGAAGGATCAAGCATCCATAGGACTGCTCTCCTTCTCCGGGGAGGGGGGCGGGATGCCTCAGTGGCCTAGTGGCCTCTAGCGGTGGCTGGGGGTGACGGCAGGCCATGGGCAGACTTGGGGGATGTGCTGTGGCAGACGCCAGGAAGGGGCACGTGCGGTAGCATGTGCGCTCCTGTCCCTTGGAGTCGCTGCATGCCACAGACGTCCAAAGGGGGAGAAAACAGAAAATATGGGCACCAGTCGTGGCAGCTTGATTGCCGTCTCTGCAGGGGACTCGCTCAGTGCCAAGGGTGTGCGGCTGAACTGGATCCGGTCCTGGTGTGAGAGTGCGAGGGGAGCTCTCTGTCACAAACCCACTCAGCAGGTCAAGCCCTCTACTCCCAAAGTGCCAGCCTCTGAGTGCAGTCTTGTGAACAGTGTAACAGTACAAGGTAACCCTCTTGTCTGTTTTGTGAGTTCAGATCAACCTTTGGTCTCAAGTTCTGGAGGGATTCAAACTGTTAACCTCTTGTTAGCATACCCAATGCACAGGCTCAGATATAACTGTCTTCAGGGGGCCAGATATCTTTGCATATGGGCACCTAACCAGGTATACAGAGATGAACCCTTTAAAACTTTAATAAAGACCTCAGATTTTAAACGCTTATCTTTCCAGTTTGGTATCACCATTCAAGCTTATGTCTATTGTCTGCTATAACCATGTACTTTTCTTACAAATAAAAAAAGAAGTCAAAGACAGACCAAGTGAGTTCTAAAAAGAATTTTACTATATTAAATAAGAATACGTAAAACACAACAATACAGTACTGTTATATCACAAGACATATAAATCTATTAAAAGAACAAGGTTTTAAACAGTGCAATTCCTACTATAGTACTTAGTCTCTAAATACTTGCTTAAAAGTGCTCCCAAGATGATTTGTGGTCAGAGTCTAGGTACAAATGTGTCTCTGTGAAGTAAAACAGACTAAATTAAATGCTGGCTTTTACCCCACCTCTTTTCAGGAGGTCACCTAGCTCCTCCCTGTCAGGATATATGAAAACATATATCTTATACAAAAGTATTATATTCTGCAACTTCAGCATAATTCATGTGCTTCAAATGACACTTTTTTTGATCTCATAATAAGCTTCCCACTTCCAGGACAGGAAAGCATCTTTATGATTTCACACTTCTATATAATAACCTGGGTTTTCCTTCCAACATCATAAAATGGATATGTTATAGCAACTACGGTGGTAGTTAACTCAGACCAACAGGATCTTTAATTAAGGACTTACCTGTAACACATGGTCGCTAAAAACTGAGTGTGTGTGAACTCACATGCTGTCAGCATTTTTGTTATGGCTTTCATCTTTTAGCTAAAATCTGGGGGGGGGTGAGTGAGGTCATTCTAAGAGCATTAGTTTTTTTATTTTTTAGCAGAGACAGTCAGTCATACATCTTATATTAAAAAAAATGATACAGCACTCAGAGCTGGCTGTCTACATCACACTCCTCCCCACCTAGACTGAATTTGGGGGATCTATCCCCTACATGGGATAAGCTTCCCAAATCAGTTCACTCCTCATAGACCCTAGACAGTCAATCTGAGTTCTGATTCTTCGCTCCAGCCCTATGTACGATTTTTAGATCACACCCTTGTAAAGCAAGACTCCATCTTAGTAGTCTGCCATTGTTTTTCCCCATCTGCGTCAGCCAAACCAGGGGGTTGTGGTCCATCTGCACCACAAAATACTGCCCATACAAGTATGGCTCTAATTTCTTTAGGGCCCACACTATGGCAAAACACTCCTTTTCCACCGTGGAGTATGCTTGCTCCCTGGGAAGTAGCTTCCTGCTCAGGTACACTACTGGGTGATCTGTCCCTTGGCTGGACGTCAGGCTCAGTACTGCCCCAATACCCATGTCTGAGGCGTCCATCTGAACTATAAAGGTTTTGCTATAGTCAGGACTTGTCAAAACAGGAGCACTGCACAGTGCCTCCTTCAGTCTGGTAAAGGTTTCCTCACAGGCTGGGCCCCAGGAAATTTTCATTGGCATCTTTTTCTTTGTCAGGTCAGATAGGGGAGCAGCCAGGACACTGTAATTGGGCACAAATTTCCTGTAGTACCCTGCTGTCCCTAGAAAGCTCCTGACCTGCTTCTGGTTTTCTGGTCTGGGCCATTCCTGGATCACCTCTATCTTTATTTGGTTAGGATGGAACTGTCCCTGGCCTACCACATGCCTGAGGTATGCCATTTCCCCCATGGCCACCTGACACTTCTCGGCTTTGACAGTGAGCCCGGCCCTCTGTATCCTGCCCAGCACTTCCCTAAGGTGGGATAGGTGTTCCTCCCAGCTGGTGCTAAAGATGTCAATGTCATCCAGGAATGCCATGGCGTACTCCTCAGCACCATTTAACACCTGGTTCACCAACCTTTGGAAAGTGGCCGGGGCGTTCTTCATTCCGAAAGGCATAACTTTAAACTCAAATAAGCCTATCGGAGTGATGAAGGCTGACCTCTCCCTAGCTCTGTCTGTCAATTCTACCTGCCAATACCCCTTCATCAGGTCAATAGTCGTAAGGTAGGTCGCCCCTCCGAACTTGTCCAGGAGTTCGTCCGTCCGTCCGTCTGGGGCATCGGGTGGGCATCAGACTTTGTGACCGCATTCAGTCCACGACAGTGCACACAGAAATGAGTTGAGCCATCTGGCTTGTGCACAAGGACTACAGGTGAAGCCCAGGGGCTGTGGGATCTCTGGATTACCACTAAATCCAGCATCTCCTCCACTTCCCTCCTAATGTCCTTTTGGACAGCCTCTGACACCCAATATGCTGTCCGCCATATGGGTGTCTGTGTCCCTGTCTCCACATCATGTGTCACTAAGGGGGTTATTCCAGGCTTGGCGCTAAACAAGGGGGCAAAGTCTGCTAACTCCTTTCTTACTTTCTGGACCTGGTCTGGGGCCAGCTGGGGAGACAATTTTACTGCCTCTACAGAGGACTCCCGCTTACTTTCTTCCAGCAAATCCTCCGTTCGTCCCTTCCCCATGACTACACACTGCAAACACCATGTCAGCCCTATTTGCATATGGTTTCATCATGTTGACATGGTACATCCTTTCTGTCTGTCTTCTGTCAGGTAACTTCACAATGTAGTTCACATCATTTACCTTTCTAACCACTTTGTACAGTCCTGCCCACGAAGCTTGCAGCTTGTCTTTCCGGACTGGAATAAGGACCATGACTTCCTGACCCACCATGTTCAAGCGAGCTCTGGCTCTGCGGTCGTACCACACTTTTTGTTTCTGTTGGGCAGCTGACAGGTTGCTCTGGGCTGTCCCCATAAGCTCCTTACGCCTTTCCCTAAACCTAAGGATGTAATCCACAATGGGAGTTCCCTGGGTGGTGTGCTTGCGTTCCCAGTCCTCCCGGATCAAGTCTAGGGGCCCATGTACCTGACGTCCATTTAAGAGTTCGAAGGGGGAAAATCCTGTCGATTCTTGGGGCACCTCCCTGTATGCAAACAACAGGTAGGGAAGGTATTTCTCCCAGTCCCTCCCATGCTGTTCAGGAAACAACTGGAGCATTGACTTTAGGGTATCATTGAATCGATCCACAAGCCCATTGGCTTGTGGGTGATACGGTGTTGTGCATCTCTGCACCACCCCACACTTCTCCCATAAACATTTCATCAGGTCTGACATGAAGGAACCCCCTCAATCGATGATTACCTTCTGCAGAAACCCAACACGGGAGAAACTTCCAAGTAAGGCATCTGCCACTTTGTCTGTCCTCAGAGAGGATAGGGCAACTGCCTCTGGGTACCAGGTGGCATAATCCACCACAGTCAGGATGAATCTCTTCTCTGAGGAGCTGGGGGTATTTAAAGGCCCCACAATATCCATTCCCACCCTCTGGAATGGCTCCTCCACTACGGGCAAGGGGATCAGGGCAGCTTGGGTTTTCTTGCCCGCCTTCCCTATTTCATGGCACCGGTGATGAGACCGGCAATACTCCTTCACCTGCTGGGTAAAGTTAGGCCAGTAGAAATTCTGGGCTAACTGCTGCATTGTGTGCACGATTCCCAGAAGACCAGGCAAGGGAATATCATGTGCAATTTTGAGCAACTGCTCACAATACCCCTGGGGAATGACAAGCTGCCTGCCTAGCATCCCTCCTTCCCTCTGTCTGTACTGCCTGAATATACATAAGTCCATTTTCCCAATAAACCTTATGTCTGCCGTCACCTCCCTGTGTGCCATCCGAGTCTGCCCAAGCCCTCAGCTTTCTAAACTAGGGTCACCCCTCTGAGCAGCTGCAAACCCCTCACACAGTCCCAAGGTATGGGACAGGTCCCCTTCAGTCACTAAACTAGGGTCCCTAGCACTAGCGTCAGGGCCCTCAGGATCACTGTCAATCCCAACCCTCTGACAATGGGTCAGCCCTCCCTCTTTGAAATAACCTTCTGTAGCTGTGTGGTCACTTACTACCGGGGAAAGTTCTACCCCCTTATCAGTCTCCCCATCTGGAGACAGAGGCTGGGGAACCAGCCTCTCAGTGGTTTCCACACTGGTTTCTGTTGGGTTCAGGGAACTACTATTTTCCCTTGCCGCTTGGCTATGGGTAACTGCACATACCACTCCCTGCTGGAGATTGTTACCCAGGATCACATCCATTGCTAATGTGTTGGCTACAGCCACCTGTTGCACAGTTCCCCCTCTTTCACCCCAGTCCAGGAGAACACTAGTGAGTGGCAATGTTTTCTCTTCACCAGTAAACCCTTGTACAGTTACGTATTTATTGGGTATAAGCTAACCAGGCTGTACCAGACCCCCCTTTACCAATGTCAGGGATGTTCCTGTGTCCCTTAACCCCTGCGTCTGTACACCATTTACTATGAGTGGGTGCATGTGTTCCCTCATGTTCACTGGCATGCTCTCAGGGACACACAAACAAACCACTTCTTTTCTAGCACCCTGTTGTGTATTTTGGATCGTCTTTTTGGAGCACTGTCTGGCAATATGCCCAGTTTCCTTACACAGCCAACATGCATTTCTTACTTCATGTAACTCTTTTCATTGAAACCTGGGGCTAACTGGTTTTGGTAGAGGCAGTGAGGGTTTTAGCTGCCCTGAAGGTGCCTTTTCCCTTTCTGCACTGCCACACCTTCCCCATTTGCTCTCAGAACAGGTCTGCTCTTGTCATAACAGTCTGAGAGTTCAGCAGCCTCTTGCACTGTTTTTTTGATCTCGGTCCTCTAGCCAGGTTTTTAGCTCTGCTGGGTATGCCCAATAAAACTGTTCTAATAAAATCACATTTTCAATTTCATCAACAGAGGTTGCCTCAATTCCTTCCCACCAATGTTTTAAAAACTGACATTGTTTCATGGCTAGCTCCTCATAGCTCATATCAGGGCTTTTCCTCGGCTTATGGAATTTAGCTCTGTATGATTCAACAGTTAATTCAAACTTTTTTAACAGTTCAGCTTTTACCTTGCTGTAATCATCAGTGTCCTCATTGTTCATTTGACCCAATGCATCCCGAGCTTTCCTGTTAAGTAGCAGGGATAGCTGGAAGCTCCAGGACTCTCTAGGAATTTTAGCCTAAATACAAACATTTTCAAAAAGAATTTAAAAAGGCATCCATGTCCTCCCCCTCCTTAAACTCGGCTATTAATTTGGAGTTCAATTTGTAACCCAGCCCTGCAGCCCCAGTTAAACCCAAGCCACTTACCTGCTCTGGTGCTGCTGGTCAGAGTCATAACTTCTCCAGTTCATGTTGCCATTGGCGCTCCTCTCTCCTCTCCTCTGCTTCTCTGTGTTCTTGCTTTCTCTTCTCTTCTGCAGCTCACTGGCACTCATGCTCCTCATGGTCTGCCTCCCTCTGTTGTCGCTCTGCCTCTAGTTCCATCCTGTGCAACTCAATTTGCAGTTTGAGTGCCTCTGGATTCAGGATACTGGTGACCATCCCCTGCTGCTGTGGCCCTTCACTGACAGTGGCTCTGCTGTCCTTTTCAGTCACGGTTGGTGACTCGCTGCTCTGGGTATCTGCTACCATCAGGGGCCTCTATGAGGTTCTACTTTTTGGCTGTCACCTCGAATGGGACTCCCCTGTCCCTGCACAACTGCTTCAAATAATCTACAGTGTGCCTGCTATAGTCTGAAGCCATCTTCTTCTTCCCTCACTACTGCTACTCTGACTTGCACTTTAGAAAAAAAACTTTAATAAAGACCTCAGATTTAAAACACTTCTCTTTCCAGTTTGGTATCACCATTCAAGCTTATGTCTATTGTCTGCTATAACCATGTACTTTTCTTACAAATAAAAAAAGAAGTCAAAGGCAGACCAAGTAAGTTCTAAAAGAATTTTACTATAATAGATAAGAATATGTAAAACACAACAATACAGAACTGTTATATCACAAGACATACAAATCTATTAAAAGAACAAGGTTTTAAACAGTGCATTTCCTACTACAGTACTTAGTCTCTAAATACTTGCTTAAAAGTGCTCCCAAGATGTTTCGTGGTCAGAGTCTAGGCAAAAATATGTCTCTGTGAAGTAAAACAGACTAAATTAAATGCTGGCTTTTACCCCACCTCTTTTCAGGAGGTCACCTAGCTCCTCCCTGTCAGGATATATGAAAATATATATCTTATACAAAAGTATTACATTCTGCAGCTTCAGCATAATTCAGTCCTTCAAATGACACTTCTTTTGATCTCATAATAAGCTTCCCGCTTCCAGGACAGGAAAGCATCTTTATGATTTCGCACTTCTATGTAATAACCTGGGTTTTCCTTCCAATGTCATAAAATGGATATGTTACAGCAACTACGGTGGTAAGTAACTCAGACCAACAGGATCCTTAATTAAGGCCTTACATGTAACACATGGTCTCCAAAAACTGAGTGTGTGTGAACTCACATGCTGTCAGCATTTTTCTTATGGCTTTCATCATTTAGCTAAAATCTGGGGGGGATGAGTGAGCTCATTCTAAGAGCATCAGATTTTTTAATTTTTAGCAGAGACAGTCAGTCATAAATTTTATATTAAAAAAAATGATACAGCACTCAGAGCTGGCTGTCTACATCACACTGTCCACCTCCCCGCTGTTGGGGGCCCGAATATGGAGTCGGGGGTCCTTGGGATGGCGGCCAGAAACCTCAGGAGGATGCCTGGAAGTGTGAGGTAAGCAGACTGGTGCCCAGGGGAAAAAAGTACCAACAAAACAAAAAAAATCCGATCTAATCTAGAATAGGTATTGGTGGCAGGAGAGTAGAAAATGAAATCCTTTCCTGCAGGGTGTTGCCACTGCCACAAATCTACCAAACCAGCCTCGACAACTAATGTTCGGAGAATCCTAGAGCATGATCCTGCCCCACTCCTCCCTGGTGGGGCTCTGTCTAAACTGGGACTCTCTACACAATTCCAGTCTCCTGCTAACACTAAATGTCCTAGAGGGAGATCTGCCAGAATGGAAAACAGTTCTCAGAAGAAATTCCACCAGGATGGAGTAGGAGCATAGACTGACCAAATATTTATGAGGGAGCCTTATAATTCCCCTGAAACTAGCACCCATCAGCCTGAGCCTTCTCTTAGCACTGTTTTTGGTATAAAGGAGGGCCCCTTCTAAACCAAAATCAAAGCCCCAGCCTTAGCTGATGTTGGATGAGAGTCTGAGACGACCATGCCCACCCATGACCATCTTAATTTGTCATGTTCCTTCACAGAAAACTTTGTTTCTTGCAAGCATGCAAGATCACAGTTTAGATCCCACAATTCTTTTAATATTCTGGCTCTTTTTATGATATTAGTAATCCCCTTTACATTGACTGTACATATATTAAGTGAACCCATTTTTGAATTGTATATGTACTTTTCGTAACCTTTCCCTCCACCCCTCCACCCTCCCGGTGCTCTCTCCCACCACATAAAAAAATAAATCAAACACACTCAAACGTAATACATTAACAACAGACAAACAATCCTTGCAATACATTTAACAATAATAGTCTCAACAGGAGACTAGTAATTATTTAACAATAAACAAAAGAAATGGTCCTATATGACCAGGGTTTGGATGATAAAGTTCCCCAAAAAGAAGGACAAGCATAGTTGCCCAGTGTGACCTCCTGCAGCTGCAGGGCGGGTTGTGAAGACACTAGTCTTCAGAAATAGAAGAAGAGTGCAGCACTCAATGTGCCAAGGGATTCCTACCGACCGCCGTCAGTAGAAATACACCTTCCCTTCTGATGAGGTGACCTATATACAGGTCCCAGACCCAGCTGTCAGCCCCGTATCATAAATCTTCAATAAAACTATGAAGAGAAAAAGAAGCCATCCTGAAACTGTAGCATGCACAGAAATAGTACCTTTTTATTTGGTGCCCATAATCAGAAAGGAGGTACACTGTAACTTCTCGAGATTCGGGAATTAACTGCTTTCCCCCATGAGAGCATCTTGCCTCACCTTACTTTCAAATATAATAAACAAGTGGATATATGAACCCAGCAATGCCTTAGAAAAAAAGAACCAGGGAGAGCCACAACGCACCCTTCCCCAGTCCATCTCCCAATGGCTTCCTCTGCCTTACTATAAGTCTAAGTGCTACTACAAAGAGTCGCCCTACAACTTAAATAACGATTCAGTGCTATTTCCCAGATTTAGCTGCACGTTTAAATAAGCCACTACCCCACAGTAGAACACACCCATATAAAAGAAAAAAACTGAAACAGTAGGATTTTAAATGAAACTAGAATGTCAAGTAAAAAGTCTTGCTCTTAACTAAAATCTTCCACTCGAGTGAATAATAAACTCGTGGCCTTTAGAAATATAAAAGGAACTGTACCATCGAGGGGAGTCTTCCCATCAGTTCCCTCTACGAGGCAGGTGCCTGGATAAATAAAATTCCCTGTCCTTGCAATCTTCTGCACATGCAAATAACTAATCTGTGGCCACTGGGAATGAAAACAAAGCTGCACCACCAAAGGAGGTATCTCCTATCAATTCCCCTGCACAACAAATACCTTGGAAATAGAGTTCCTTTTTCTGCCAGTCTGAAGGGGGGACCCTCCCCAGCTTCATGAAATGAGTCCATAGTATCTCGCTACCCTCCACAGCACACAGTGAAGAAAAAGGACCCCTTCCAACATGCCAGGACCAAAGGTAAATTCACCAGCTGTTATCTTAATTGTGCATCATGGAGTTGGGTGATGAGGAAGGACCCAGCAGGCCACATCAGCATGTAATGGTAAAAGCAAATCTAACTTTTTTCTGAGGGTGCCATCCCCTGGTGCCAATCCCCACAGTAGATCTTCAATTTCCTGTTCAGCCCTCTCTTCACTCATGTCAGGAATTGGAATCCCCCAGTTGCTCCAACTTTGGAGTAGCTTGCAGCAAGCTTTCATGAATTTGCATACCTTCTGCATCTTGCATCCACAAACGAGCTGGATATCGGAGGTACGCTGTGATCCCGTTCTCCCTCAACTGCTTAACGACTTGTAAAACTTTCTTCCTTTTAACCATCATACCCGGGGGAAAATCCTGTTCAAAGTATACTTTTTGCCCATCAAGGTTCAAGTCTTTTTTACCCCAGGCCATGTGAAGGATCTTCTCTTTCGTCGAAAACTTAAGAAATTTAACCACTATAGACCGTGAAGGGGCCCCTGGTTTAGGTTTGGGGGCCATGGCCCTGTGAGCCCTCTCGATAAATTCAAAGTCATCTGGTAAAGAGAGCTCCTGCTGTACCCAGGACTCCAGGTAGGTGACCATGTCATCTTGTTTGCTCCCTTCTGGAACTCTGAAAATTCGGACATTATTCCATCTAGCTCAGGCCTCTGCATCTTCTGTCCTCTGGGTTAGTTCTCTTTCCCTCCAATGTAAGAAGGGTAATGATGGCCCAAACGCCATGTGTTCATTTTGAAGTGTATCTGTATGTGATTCCACCACAGTTGTACGATTTTCTAACTTCGTAAAATCGGTCTGCAAACATGAAATTTTTGAATCAATCCAGTGTAAAATGCTGAGCATTCTTTTGCCATCAGCTTTAGTAAAAGTCGAGGTAGTCTCTGAGTTGGAATCCTCCTCTCTGGAGGCAGTTAACATGGAGGATCGCAATAGAGATGGACTGGTAGGCCGCTTTCGGTCTGCAGCAAAGAATGTTTAGGAGTTCAGGCAAAATCTTTCTTTTTTGTTTTCCCCATCCTGTCCAACCTCCACCAACTCGTAACTAGCGCGGGATCGATTGGTAGGCAGTTGGATGGCTTGCAATTAAGTGAATAAATGATCTGAGGCTGAGGAGCCGAGAAACTAGGCTGCCATTTGGCTCGTTACGTCACCAGGAGTCAGGACTAGTGAACTTTTCTCTCTTTCTCTCTCTCACTTTCTCTCTTTCTCTCACTCGGTCATTGGTGCTGCTTACCTTTTTGTTGCTTTGTAGGGTAAGTGAGGGCAGGATCAATCAGATAATTTTTTTAAATGTAACAGCAACCAAATAAAAGAAATATGTATAAAACCACTGAAGGTATGGACTTCAGAAGTTAATCTTGCTTAGCGAGAGATGGCCGACATGTTACCGAAAGTGTTCTGCCCTTCCACTGTGGAAAAGTAGCCAACAGTGAGTCACACTTGAGAAATATTGATGTCTGGTGTCTAGTAACCAGCTCCTGATTTTGGACAAATTGTATTCTTTGTAAGGTGGTTTCGTTTTGTGTGATGGAATCCATTTTTCCGGGTTTTGTTGAGTGTCTGCGAGCAGTGAGCCGTCTTTCTGTGAGAAAAATGGTTTGAGTGAAAAGCCGGCTTGTGCGCCACATGCAATGGTAGCTGCTTTCATGCTGCTGAAATTTGTTGATAATACTACAGTTGGAGATGACCTTTGAACTGTAGTATTATCAACAAAAAATGCAGAAGGTATGAACTTCAGAAGTTAATCTCACTTAGCGAGAGATGGTCGCCATGTTACCAAAAGTGTTCTGCCTCCCACTGTGGAAAAGCAGCCAATAGTGAATCACACTTGAGAAATATTGGTGTCTAGCAACCAGCTCCTGATTTTTGGACAAATTGTATTCTTTGTAAGGTGGTTCCGTTTTGTGTGATGGAATCCATTTTTCTGGGTTTTGTGGAATGTCAGTGAGTGATGAGCCGGCTTTCTGTGAGAAAAATGATTTGAGTGACAAGCCGGCTCACGCTCCATATGTGCTGGTAGCTGCTTTCATGCTGCTGACGTTTGTTGATAATACTACAGTTGGAGATGAACTTTGAACTGTAGTATTATCAACAGAAATGATAGCATTATCACTTCTCAGCATAGCATTATTGAGAGAGCAGTAGTGTATCACCAGGAAATTTTTGTATGACTTAGAATACTATTATTGAGGCTTATACATACATTACAATAAAGTAATCCTGTGACTGTTGTGCATCACCTGTTATTAGATCACTAGCTGCATGCAATATATCATTTTGTATTGTTGGTGAAAGATAATGCATTCTTATTAGACCACTAGCTGCATGCAAGATATCATTTTGTATTGTTGGTGAAAGATATTGCTTTCTTGTCTTTATACCTTCCTGTCTTAGCTCAGAGAGTGTGTGCAAATGTGACTGGAGTGAATGCACATATTCAGCAATGAGTTTAATTAAGTCCAAACATTTCACACCAAAATCTGCATTAATATTTTCTCTATGGCCGCTTAAGGCATTATTATGAGATGCAACATACCATATTGCTTTTTTATTGGCCAGATAATTTTTCTGTTCTTTTCCTTTTCATGATCTGCTTGCTTAAGTAGTGATGTGTCCACATGAATACTCTAATTTTGAAAGTCTCCACTCAAGTACATTTTCTCTGTGTACAAATGATTTATTGTGTCACAATAAATTCAAGTGCTTTACAGAAATGTGTTACATCCCCTTGGTTCCACAGTGATTTTGTCTTTCCAAAAAGCATGCATGGGGAGCAAAACAGAGAACTGTTTGCTATACCATACTTGAACCAGTCTTGTTTAACACGTTTGCGTTTTACTTCATTGATGGTATGCAAAATATTTTCAGTCTTGTTTACTGCTCAGTTCCAAATCAGCTACAAATAGCAGTTCCCCATACTTCTGGCTGGTTTAGAAGGTGGCATGTTATTCATTTTGACTTCTGTGTGTCAGCTGTGGTGGAGAAGACTGGTATTTTAAGACTTTAGGATATAGAGGACATCCCTTATAACAGACAAAACCTGCTTGCACAAATGTGTCCTTTATAAGAGGGTTCCACTGTAGTACCAATCATTTTGAAATGTTCTAAATTGTTTACCAGCAACATCATATATCATGGGTCCATAGAGAACCTGGCCAATCAGTTGCTGCTGATTAGCCAGGTTCTCCATCTGCTTTACTCCAATTGACTGCTCCACCCTAGGGACACTGCCTGAGTTCCCCAGCCGAGTCTCGGTTGCCACAGCTCGAAAGAACCTTGTTTTCAGCCGTACGTCTGCTGAAATTTTCTTTTACTGCTGCCTTCTCTCTCTCTCTCTCTCTCTCTCTAATTTGCTCAAATGTGTGCTAGTTAGCCAGTAATATTTAACTACTGTTTAATGCTCCAGTTTTGCCTGCCAATTTTGTGACTGTTAATTAGTGCAGCTTAATCTAAGTTTCCTACCCTGCCAGTGTTACAGTGTCGCTCATGCTTTTTGTTCATTTTTGCTGTTTAAAGCTACTGCTGGTCACTCCATTTGTGTTTACTCTTTCCTACTCCTGGTCCCCCCACTCCCCCCCCCAATCTCCTTCTTAACTTTGGAAATAGAAAACCTCTGCCCTGCTCATCCCAGTTTCTAAAAATCCTCCCCTCCCTGTGCTCAGTGTTGACCTGCACTGCCCTGTGTCCATTGTGCTCTGCTGTCTGTCCCGCCCCCCCCATTTAAGCTAATCTCCTGCCACCTCAGGCCTCCTGCTATCTTTTGCCTGTAGTTCAACTTTCCCCACGCTGCTCTATTTTATTACTTTTTCCTCTTCCCCATTTCCCTTAATTAATCCTTTTGCTCTTGTTTCCCTCCCACAGATTCACGTGCCTCCCTGACAAGGTGCATCTCCACTGGCGGTGTGGCATTTTGATCCTTGCCGCCACCGTCTCCCTTGGAGACTTCTCAGCCAGCTCTCTGAATCAGGTACAGACCTCCTCTATTCCTCCAGAGTTCAAGTTTTGGTGCTGCCGACTCAGTTGCTGCTGATTGTCTAGGTTCTCTGACTGCTTTACTCTGATTGGCTGCTCCACCCTAGGCAAACTGCTTGAGTTCCCCAGCTGGGTCTCAGTTGCTGCAGCTCAAAAGGACCTTGTTTTTGGCATTACTTCTGCTGAAATTTTCTCCCCCCCCCCCAGCACTCTTTAAATTACCCAGGACATACCATGACACAAGCATTAAGTTGCTCAGTATATCTTTCCTGGTGAAATATTTCAATAAATAAATAAAAAATAAATAAAGCCACTCACTTCACCTCTGACTCCACCTTTAGTGCAGCTTGTCCAATTCAAGTTTAGGAATATCCTCCCTTAAATCCCCTCCAATCTTCTCACTCTAATCACCTCTTACTGTGCCTGCCTGTTGACACCTAGTAGCTCAGTTTGTAGACTTTTCCTTAGCACCAAGACACAGAGTAAGAGGAGCAGAGCAAGAAAACCATGCTGGTTGAACAACGAGGTAGTGGAGGTGGTGAGAGCAAAATGAGAGGCACACCAGAGGTATAGAAGGACAGGGAAGGAAGTTTACAGGGAGGAGTATGCAAGATGGTCCAAGGAGGTGACCAGAAAAGTGAGAGAAGCCAAAGCCCAGAGGGAGCTGAGATTAGCACAGGGAATTAACGGGGGGCGGGGCGGGGGGACTTTTTCAGATACATCAGGGAGAAAAGGAAGTGCAAGGAAACAATAGTGAGGATAAAAATGGGTGGGGAGTGGACAGAATAGGGTGAGAAGCAGGCAGAAGCACTGAATGAATACTTTTGCTCAGTGTTCATGGAGGAAAAGGGGGGACCACTACCACCATGGGCTGGTAGGGTGGGGACAGGGGGAGAGGAGGCAACAGATGGAAGAATTGAGGCAAGTAGAGTCCTAGAGGGACTGAGGGCACTGAAGGTAGACAAGGCACCAGGGCCAGATGGTATCCATCCAGGGTGCTGAGGGACATGGCAGAGGTGTTGGCAGAGCCGCTGGCAGATCTGTACAGCACCTCACTGGAGTCAGGATGTGTGCCACTGGACTGGAGGATGGCACATGTAGTACCATTACACAAAAGAGTGGACCAAGGGATGAACCGGGTAATTATCGCCCTGTAAGTCTCACCTCCATAGTGTGCAAACTCATGGAGACAATACTAAAGGAAAGACTGGTATCATACCTGGAGGACAATGGCCTCCAGGATGTGAGGCAGCATGGGTTTGTTTCAGGGTAGTCTTGTCAAACCAACCTGATACAGTGTTATGACTGGGTGACAGGTGAGCTGGATAAGGGTCATGCGGTGGATGTTCTTTACTTGGACTTCAGCAAGGCCTTCAATTCTGTGCCTCATGGGTGACTTGGGGAAAAGCTAACTGGTGTAGGGGTAGGGGCAAAAATGATGAACTGGATTACAAGCTGGCTAAGTGGGAGGCTACAACGGGTGGTGGTGAGAGGGGAGCTCTCAACTCCAAGGTCGGTGATGAGTGGGGTGCCACAGGGCTCTGTGTTGGAGCCAGTATTGTTTGGGCTCTTCATAGCAGACACTGCACATGGGGTGGTGAGCAAGATAAGTCTGTTCGCTGATGACATGAAAATCGGAGCAGAGATGAATAGAGAGGAGGGATGGAAGCAGCTGCAGGAGGACCTAAGCAAGCTAGAGAAGTGGTCAGAGATGTGGCAGCTGGGGTTCAGTGCAAAGAAGTCTAAGGTTATGCACTTTGGGGTGAAGAACCCCAAGGAAAGAATACTGGCCGGGAGGAGTTAAGCTGGGGATCACTGAGGAGGAGAAGGACCTAGGGGTAATGATAACAGGGACCATGGACAACACTGCCCAGTGCAGGAGAGCGGCTGCAAAAGCAAACAAAATGCTGCGGTGCATAGCGAGGGGTTTTTCATCCAGGCGGAGAGAGGTGATCTTGCCCCTCTACAGGTTGCTGGTAAGGCCGCACTTAGAGTACTGTGTGCAGTTTTGGAGGCCATATCTAAAGCGTGATATCAGGCTACTGGAGGGGATGCTAGCAGGGTAACAAAGATGATATGTGGAATGGAAGGGACAGACTATGACAGCAGGCTGAGAGACCTGAATATGTACACCCTGGAGGATAGAAGGGACAGGAGTGATATGATACAGAAATTCAAGTATCTGAGGGGAATCAATAAGGATGGAGCAGATGGGGTCTTTAAGTTAAGGATGGGTAGGGTCACCAGGGGGCATGCGCTAAGAATAGAGGGGGGAAGATTTAGGAAGGAAATGAGGAGACACTATTTCACAGAGAGGGTGGTAGCAAAATAGAATGCCCTACCAGAATGGGTGATATCATGTAAATCTGTGAACAGTTTCAAAAAGGCATAGGACAGGGAACAGGGGAAAGTGAGGGTGGGGGAGGTGGGGGTGGCAGTGGGATAACAAATGAGAGGGGGGTGGGGCAGCTGCAAACTAGGGGTGCTAGCTGTACACCCGAGCAGACTTAGATAGACCAGGTGGTCTGTTTCTGCTGGCACATTCGTATGTTCGTAGCAGTTCTTTCCCCTTTTCCCTCTTCTTACCCTAACAATATACCTTTCTTGCTGCTGCATCCATTCTTCCACTACACCATGCCTATGCACCTCTCCTGACCATGCAGCCCACCCTCTCTTCCCCTCATGACTCTCTTCCTGCCTCCTCCTTCTTCTTGCCCTCCTTCGACAGCTTCCCTGCCTTATCTTGCCTTATCTGCTGTCCCTCTCCTCACCCCTTTCTTAGCTTCCCCTAACCCCCCACAGTCCACATTGACGGCCCCTTTAACCCTCCCTCTCCCCTTCTTCCACCACTCATTCTGCTGCACCTCTCCACCTCTGTCTTTCCCCCCATCATTCACCCCTCCTTGCTACCCTCCTACTTCCTAAACCTAGAGGCCTTATACTGCTGCCTAAACCTCTATGCCCTACCAGCCAGGTGCAGTTCAGTAAAATCAAAACACCCCTCACTCCTTCCCCTATCCCTCCTCCTCCTGCTCCTCGCTAGTGACATCCAAGCCAACCCAGGCCCCCCCATGCCCCAAACCTCCAGCACTTCGACCACTACCCTCCCAAGGTCATCCCTATCACAGACCCCATCTTCTCTTCCTAAGGGTCTCTGTATTTTTCATCTCAATGCTAGGAGCCTCCTCCTTTGGGTTTCTCAGACATAATGCCAGCCTAACCAAAAACTTGCCCTTTTGATGGCAGTGCCAGGCAAGACACCCTTATCGGTTCCTAACCGTGTCACGGGTATTTGAAAAAAAATATTTTAAAAGCAAGGTTTTTTTAGAACCGATAAGAACCGGGAACCGCACTCTAAAAGCCCAACCAACACTTTAAAAGCGTTAAATTAAGCAAACCGATCGGTTCAAAACCGAACCGATAATTGAATTTCCACACAGACTTTAAATTTTCTACTACGGTTTACCAGATAGAGCTTTTAACGAAATGCGGTAAAATAAATACTTTTGCGGTTCAAATGAACGATACTAAGCTGAACCGAAAATGAACCGATGTGAAGGAGCTGATCTCGGAGCGACTGTTCAGTGAAGCGGAGTAAAGAATCTGACAGTTTCATTTGAAACTGGCCAGATAGAGCTTTGGTATAGCGCCCTCGCGCTGTGGAACTCCAGACTCTCTGGAGTTAACTCTTTCCTCTCCGGGGCAGTTCAGCTGCAGTGGCTGACTGCATATAGTCATAATATAGCAAGACTTCATGGTGTTTGAATGACTTCATGGGAGGAAGGGCTGGATTCTTTGAAGATGATTGAGCTGGAGAGGGATTGCCAGATGTACAAGGCTACTCCCCCACCTCTCTTGCCTCCATCTTGCCTGAATAGGTTAAAATCTACCTACAAAAGTGCCCAGGCTAAGGAGAGGCATGCCACTCCACAGAGGCACGCTCCCAGAGGTAGGGGCAGGCCTTTCCACAGGCCTTTTAACCAATTTCAGGCCTCCTCTGCATTTGCACAGAGGGGTTTCTTTAGAGGCAGAGGTAGACGGAGCACAAGTAAACCATCCCCTTCCCCTCAGCCTAAGGCTACTGCCAAGCAGGCACCCTGATGGGGTGCCCAGGGCCGATTCTCCTGTACCAGTGGGGGGCAGGTTGGTTTATTTCAGCCAGAACTGGGTGTCCCTAACTTCGGACAGGTGGGTTCTGGAGGTAATAGGCCAGGGTCTGGTCCTCAGCTTCAAACAGTTTCGAAGATGAGAGCCAGACATTTTCCACAAATCCTTCAGAAGCCCTTGCTTTGGAAGCAGAAGTTTCTTCTCTTTTGGACTGCAAAGCAGTAGAAAGGGTCCTCCTTGCCATCAGGGCAGGGGCTGTACTCAAGATACTTTCTTACCCCAAAAAAGACAGGAGAATGGTAGCCCATTTTAGATTTAAGGTACCTGAACAAGCATCTTTTGAAACCAAAGTTCAAAATGTTAACTCTGACAATGATTTTGCCCTCCCTGAGGCCAGGGGACTGGTTAGCTTCCCTGGACCTCAAGGATACTATTTTCATGTTCTGATCAGGCCTTCTCACGAAAGTACCTCAGGTTTGAACTACCCTCAGGCCACTACCAGTTCAGGGCAATGCCCTTGCCCTTACCTCTGCGCCAAGGGTATTCACGAAATGTCTAGCTGTGGTAGTGGCTCATTTAAGAAGGCAAGGTTGCTGTGTTTCCCTACCTGGACGACTGGCTCATAGTGGGTCAGTCCCCAGATCAGGTAAAATCCCACTTGCAAGTCACCCAGCAGCTTCTCACTTCCTGGGATTCCTGCTGAATTTACAAAGTCAGTTCTTGAACCAGTTCAGGTACTAACTTTCATAGGTGCAGAATTGAACACAAAGTTAGCCAGGGCATTTCTCCCTCGGAAAGGGTAGACAGACTCATTGTCCTGGCATCCTCCTTTACCCTCGGGTCTCTCGACCAGCAAGGCATTTTCTGCAACTCCTAGGGCACATGGCTGCTTCCACAGCTGTAGTGCAAGGAGCAAGATTCAGATGAGGGACATTCAGTTCCATTTGAGGGCCTATTGGTCTCAAAGGAGGGACCCCTTTCCAAATTGGTTCCAGTGACTCCAAACCCTGATCCTGGCCTTACACTGGTGGCAGGATCAAAGCAATCTAAAACAAGGGTTCCTTTCATTCCCGTTTCCCACTCCTCACCCTCACCACGGATGCTTCCCTGTTAGGGTGGGGAGCTCATAGGCGACCTGTCCACTCAGGGTGTGGTCTCCCCAGGAATCTCTGCTCCACATCAATCTTTTGGAACTCAGAGCTGTCTTTTAGCTCTTCAGGTGTTTTCAGCTTCTGTCAGAACAAAGTAGTTCAAGTCAGGACAGACAATACCACAACAATGTGGTACATCAACAAGCAAGGGGCACTTTCGGTCATCAGCCTTGTGCACAGAGCAATGAAGTTATGGTCTCTGGCTTACTCCCTGAACACCTCCTGATAGCAGTTCACCTTCCAGGAAGGACAATGTCCTGGCGGATGCCCTCAGCTGAGATTTCTCAGGGCCATCACGAATGGGCTCTTAATCCTCAGGTGCTGGGGTCAGTCTTTGCCAGATGGGGCACCCCTCAGATAGATCTTTTCGCAGCCCCAGACAACCACCAACTTCCTCTGTTTTGTTGCAGGCCTCCAGTGCTGGGATCAGTCCCCCTGGACGCCTTTCAGTTGGATTGGAAAGGGAAGTTCCTGTATGCCTTTCCCCCCTTTCCCCTTCTTTTCAGGGTACTAGTAAAAATCAGATCTCAGCCCTGCAAGGTGATTCTGATTGCTCCAGATTGGGCCAGACAGCCCTGGTACCCACTGCTTCTGTCCTTGACAGTCCACCCTGCCCTGAGCTTGCCCAGAGTCCACAACTTACTGGCCTGTGCACAGGGGAGAGTGTGGTATCCGGACCTCAAATCCCTCCATCTCAAGGCATGGCTCTTGAGGAGTTAGAATTGCTGACTTACACCTTTCTTAAGGTGTTTGGATATTTTAAAGGCTTCAAGGAAGCCTTCCACTAGAGCCACTTACAATTCTAAGTGGAAAAGGTTTTCCATCTGGTGCTCTGAGAAGCAGATTGTCCCAGAATCTGCTGATCTGCCCATTTACTGGACTATTTGGTCCATTTAAATTCCTTAGGCCTTGGGCCAGCTACCTAAAGGTTCATCTGGCAGCTGTCTCTGCTTTTCTGTCAGCAGGAAGCCTGCTTCCTTTCTTCTCACCCTGTGCTTTCCAAGTTTTTTAAAGGGTTACTTCACCAACCCTCCTTTTAGAACCAGCTCCCGCCTGGGACCTGAATGTTTGCATTGCTCAGTTAATGCACCCCTTGAGCCTCTGTCCTCAGCAGAGCTCAAGTTTCTGACTTGAAAACTGTTTTCCTAGTGGCTATCACTTCTGCCAGATGCATAAGTGAACTACAGGCCCTGTCAGTGGAAGAAGATTTTATCTCTTTCCACAGAGATAGAGGAGTCCTCAGGACTAACAGAAAGTTTTTGCCTAAAGTGGTTTCAGATTTCCACCTGAACCAATCCATCTCTCTTCCAGTATTTTCACTGAGCATTCTTCCTCAGTTGAGAGGAGTCTGCACAGCTTGGACGTCAAAGAGCCTTAGCTACTATTTGGAGCGCACCAAGAGTCACAGGTTGAATCCTCCAACTCTTCCTTACCTATGGCGAGGTGGGCAAGGAAACCTGCCACTAAGAGGACAATTGCAAGGTGGATTGTCTCTTGTATCAATTTTGTTATCAAAAACTAGGTAGAAACCCCCTCAGGACTGAGGGGCTCACTCCACCAGGGTACAGCTGCATCTCTAGCGGCTGCTAGAGATATTCCCATTCTGGAAATCTGTCAAGCTGCTACTTGGAAAACAGTTCACACTTTACCAAGCATTCCCTGGATATTCAGTCCAGGAGAGATGCTCGCTTTGGCACAGCTGTGCTTCAGAGCCTATTCCTAAGTAGGTTCTGACCTCCTCCATGGAGGTACTGCTGTGTAATCTGCATATAGTCATAATATAGCAAGACTTCATGGTGTTTGAAGAAAAAATTACTCACCTTAGTAATTGCTTTTCTTCTCATGGAGTCTTGCTATATTATGACCACCCTCCCTCCTGCCCCTCTCAGAACTTCTACTTGGGTAGGGGTGGCAAATTAGTGCAAGTACTGTGTCATGCCATTTTAGTTCTTCCCTTCACCCCCTTTATTTAGGGTTAGGGAATTAGGTATTTCTGTTTTAAGTAATATGTTGGCCCCCTTCCTGGACTTGAGTCTTGGGGGAAGGGGGTCTAATAGTGCTTGTTAGGGAGAAACTAATAATACTATTATTCATTGTTATTATTATTATTGCTGTTTATATTGTTGTTTATATTGTTGTTATTCCTACTAGTAGGTAGCCACTTGGATAGTGTAGAGCTTTCACACAGACTTGTTGCTTAGTGTTAGCTTAAAAGGTCTGACAGTTTCATTTGAAACTGGCCAGATAGAACTTTGGTATAGCGCCCTCGTGCTGTGGAACTCCAGACTCTCTGGAGTTAACTCTTTCCTCTCCGGGGCAGTTCAGCTGCAGTGGCTGACTGCATATAGTCATAATATAGCAAGACTCCATGAGAAGAAAAGCAATTACTAAGGTGAGTAATTTTTTTCTTATAGCCCAACTATCCCTTCCCTCTTCTGCCCCCCTTTATATTGGTGCTTTATACACCCTGCCCAAGGCCTCACCTGACTCCATCATCAAGCTCATCTCCTCTGTCTCCACCCTCACCTCTAATGGAGAACGTTTGCTCCTAGGTGACTTCAATCATAACTGGCTCTCCTCTGCTGTCAAGCACACCACCCTAGCGATTGAAGCCCTCAACCTCTTTCAACTTATCCAGGAACCTACCCATCTAAATCCTCGGTCCCAAAACCACTCCCTCTTAGACTGGATACTATCCTCCCACCCCCAACTGCATCTCTGCCTCTGGCATCCTCTCTAATGCCCTCAGCGATCACTGTATTACCTACTACATTCGCAAAATCCACACTCCCCACTCCCATCCCAAATTCATATGGCCCCAACCCCTCCATTCCATTGACGATAACGCCCTGCAACATGATCTCATAAACGCCAACTGACAACCTGTCTTCTCTGCCCTAGATGTTGACCTTGCCTTATCCTACTTCCACAACATCTTTAATAGCGTCTGGGACCTTCATGCACCACTTAGAAAAGTCAGAGTGAAACGTTACCACCACCCATGGATTACTTCTGACCTAATTGCCATGTGTCGTGCTCGGGACAAGGCCTGGAAACTTTAAAAGATATCCCACTCCACACATGACCATCTAGCCTAGAAACAACTTAGAAACAGGTGCACCCAAGCTATTCGCCAGTCCAAGGCATCTTATTTTAAAACACAGCTTGAACAAGGCCAGAACTCCCCTGCATTTTTCTGGAAGATAATCCACGCCCTCCTGGATCCCCAATCCCAACAAGCTTGCTCAGTCCTTAAAATTGACGGCGCCCCTGTCTCTGACCCTGCCTCCATAGCTGAAGCTTTCAATAAGTTCTTCGTCTCATGTGCCCTGCCTGACCCCCTTCCCCCTTCACCTGACTCCACTCCCTGCCCTCCTGAATCCCTCTCCCCTCCCACCGGCTTCTTCTTTCCTCCCTTCTCTCCTCTGAAGTATACTATGTGCTCATTTCTCTCAATCTTTCCAAATCAAGCCCTGATGGTATCCATGTTAGACTGCTCCACATCTCTGCTCCCACAATAACCACTCCTGACCTACATTCTAAACCTTTCTCTTTTCACTGCTACAGTTCCCAAAGCCTGGAAATCAGCTAAGGTCCTACCCTTGCACAAGGGTGGTGACCCATCTTCCTCAGGGAATTATCAACCCATATTGCTCCTCCCTTCCCTTGTCAAAGTCCAGGAATCCCTAATTCTTGCAGATCTCTCAGACTTTCTCTCATCAAACAACTCCCTATCACCTGTACAATCAGGCTTTCAGAAACAACACTCCACTATCATGTCCCTGCTACGTGTCACTGACTATTTTCTCTGCAATGGACCAAGGCCATATCACTGCAGCTATTTTCATTGATTTGGCTAAAGCTTTTGGTTCTGTCTCCCACCTTCTCCTCCTCCATAAACTTAATTCTTTCAGCCCTAAAAAGTCCACAGTCGACTGATTTTGCTCTTACCTAAATAATAGGAAACAGTCAATCCTAATAGGTGACGTACTCTCCCCTCTTCTCCCTATCCTCTCTGGGGTCCCCCAAGGCTCTATCCTTGGTCCCATTCTTTTCTCTGTTTTTATAAACTACCTTCCCTCTGCCTGCCTCTCCTCTAACTTGCACATGTATGCCGATGACACTGTCATCTTTGCCTCCTGCCCATCCCACGACAGTGTCCTCCCTATACTCCAAAATGACTTCAGTAGGGTTCAGTGCTGGTTCCAATCAAACCAATCAATGCCAAAAAGACAGTTACCATGTCCTTTGGTTCCAGACAGAAATTGGCCTCTCTCTCCCACCCCCACCAGTGATCACCACCCAGGATGGCTCGCCCCTTGAGATGGTCTCTGCCTTCAAATATCTGGGTGTCTGGATAGCCACCTAGATTTCTCCACACATATTGATGCCATCTGCACAAAACTCTGGCCCAAACTTGCAGTTCTCTACCACCACAAAGCCAGCCTCCCTTCCCCACCCGTTGTGAATTAGTACTTAAAACAATTTTGCCAGTTCTGGATTATGCTGACATAGTCTATGGCACTGCCCAGCCTCTTCCCTCTCCAAATTAGACACTCTACTCAACTCCTTCTGCTGTTTTGCCACCGCCTCCCCTCCCCTTACCCATCACTGTCTCCTTTACGCTCCACTCTCCCTCGCTCTGCTATCGCACAGAAGAACTGTCCTCTGTCTCCTCCTCATTACCAAATCTTGGTTTGGCTCCCTTCCCACTACCTCTCATCCCACCTGACTCCAATCAAATCCACAACCTACTCTCTACGTCACAGAGATTCACGTACCTTCTCCATCCCTCACCTGTACTTCACTGTGGGCCAGTCTGCCTTCTTCTACCACCTCCCCCTCTGGAATAATCTTCCCTCTGACCTTTGCCTTGCCTCCCCTTTCTTGTCCCTCAAGAGACTCCTCAAACTCTCACCTCCCCTTTGCCCCAGTGCTCCTAATTCCCCCTTCTCCCCTCCAATCCTGCATGCTTACCCTGCATCTTGCTCATCTCTCTTCATTAGCCTCCCACCATATCATTTTAGGCCTATGGGGGCCAGTGTTGGTTACACTCCTGATCTCGTACTCAGCCCCTGCCTGCTTCAAATTCCCCGCTCAAGGGACCTCTATTGTCTTAGGAATCCTGTGTTTTTTACCTTTATATACTATTGAGCCTTCACTGGCAATATTAGAATTCTTGTAAATATCTGTAAATTCCTTGTACTGCACATTGTTGTAAATAATCTTACGTAACATTGTTTTACAACAGTGCTTTCTTTTTACTGCTACTATGCTTTCGTTGTACCCAGATCGCACCTGGAAACGAGCCTTGGCTCAGTGTGCCTTTCCCAGTCATCAATTTTAAATAAATAAATATTTACTTGGCTCCGGTTGAATGGGCCCTGTATTTGTGAAACTAGAACTTATCAAAAAAAAGAATTAGAGGAGGCCGATCACTGGGATCAAGCACCACCTGAGAACTTGCATCACTCCTTGGAACACCATGACAAATTGCTAAACGGCTGTCATATTCATTTTTACTGTCTGTATGAATAGATAGTGGCAAGTCATCTAAACAATTATTTTATTTATTTATATTCACATCGGAATTACAACCCTTTGAGTCACAGACTTATTTCCAAAGGCTCCTTGTCAGTTACAGAGATACAACTATATAGCAAGACACAAATACAACAAAAATAGGACTTGCAGGACATAATTACAGCAAAATAGAAGGACATAAATACAACTGATAGCAGAGTTACAGGCTTGGTTACAATTTGGTATTGTTTTAGGAGGATTACAACATATTAGCATGGGCACATTTACAGAAACTTAGACAGTGCAGCTGCGGTCCTATACAGGCAGTGGCTAGGCAGCTTACATAGGGTTGGTACATTGCTTCAAGAGGTGTTCAGGATGCAGTCTTATAGAAGACATTGTCAATGAGGCAGTAATAATTGAACTATATGGGGAGTGGGCACCCAGAGACTAGGACCACACCTACTGCACACATGCGCATTTGCGGACAGAGAGGATATGATTCCTAAGTGCGACCTTAAAGAGGCCTATTTTAGGGAGGGTGGAGACAGAGGAGGGGAGTGCATTGAACCAGCAAGGAACCCTATAACAGAAGGATCTTTGGGCAAGTGATGTCCTTACCCTGGGCACTAGGAAGGTCATCTTGGAAGAACTGTGGGTGGAAACAGAGGGGGTGGCAGGGATTAGAGATGTGGACACCCCGGGGTGGGGCGGAGAGAGACCAAGGAGTATTTTTTTGCCAGGAGGCAGGACTGGTATTGTAGTCTCTCCTCAAAATTGAGCACATTGGCTAGGGGGTATACAGTGCATGTATGGGTTCGCTTGTCAGCACCGGATAGTAGCCGGCAGGCCTTGTTAATGGACATTTGGATTCTGTTGATAGCAGTGGCATCAGCTGTTGTGTAGACAGGGAGTCCATACTCAACTAGGGACAGAACACAGGAGGTGACAGCCAGGCGGAGGGCTTCTGGAGGTAGACAGTCTTTATGTCTATATAGAAGGCCAATACGAGCATTGGTGGCTGAAGTGAGTGTGCTTATGTGTGCGTGAAAAGAAAGTGCAGGGTCAAATGTGATGCCCAGATATGTATATGAGACGACTTGCTCCACAGGCTGAAGCGAGCTGGAGAGTATCTGGAGGGGAGTGTCCCTGGCTTTACTTTGACGATGTGCAAAAAGCATAGATTTGTTTTTTTTTTAATGTTAATGATAAGTCTGCGGTCTAGGAACAAGATCTCGATCTGGTTAAAAGCATGCTGTAGGGAGGTCTGAAGTGAGGAGGGGTGTGGGTGGGAGGCGAATTAACATCTATGTGTGGTCTACAGTCATCAACGTCCATGTGGGGCTCACCAGAATCATGCCAAACATTAACAAGGAATAAAGAGTTGATGTGAAGATCCCATTCTCTTCTTTCATTGACAGTGTGCCCAACATCAGTGTCCTGAATATCATCATGTTTTTCAGCACTGCTTTGATCAATAATTTCATTACAGCATGCAGAACACACTGAAGTAGTTGCAGCAAGTACTGTTCAATCAATAGTTGTCATGGACCAGATACTGCAAGGTGTGTCACAATCTAATTATTCTTTAGAATGTTATGTTCCAGTTGTTCCCACTATCTGCTTGTGTTGTGGATGTAGTCCCAATTGGAAACTAGGAATCTCTGGATGAGATGTACTTGCAGGAAGTTTGTAACAAATTGCTTTCCTTGATTTCAGGAGATCGCCATGCATTTTTAAATTATGCTTATTTCTGTAGTCATTGTCAAATACTGAACCACATTGCAGACAAGTTACTTGTCTTCTTTTTGTTTTAGGCATTTTTGTATAAGTTAGGTCTTAGACAAATAAGTGATGTGAGATGAACTGAGAAGCAAAATTAGGTAATGGCTGTCTTGTGACAGACAATAACCAATAGTTTATATTATATGATCGCTTTAGTACTTCACCAAAGGAAGGACAGAATTCACTAAGGACAAGACAGCGATATTCATCACTGTACTATAAATATTTACAGAAGTGTTACACTGAAATCTGTATGCAGTATATTGCTGTACATTCTATTGGGAAGAATAAAAAGAGAGGTGTTATGAGAATGGTCTTCATCTTCAAACAGTTGTCTTTTAATGTGAATTAACAGAACTAGTCAAAAGATTTTATGTACTCTTAAGTCTGTGTTACACACACACACAGAGCCCGATTTTCAAACGGGACGCAGGGCTTGCAGCCAAGCCCTGCATCCCCACATGGTTCACCACAGCTGTGGCCAAGGGTTTGCCACAACTTGCACTGGATTTTATAACCCAGGATGCAAGTTGTGACATTACCCTCACTTCACGGCAGCTCAGTGATGCAAGCCTCATCACTGGACCCCACAACAGCCACAATGGTACGCCAGGGGGGAACTGGCATAACCGTGCTGCATCCCCACACGGGATATGTGGCAGGGAAAAATCCTTACAATACTGGACTGTGGCACGGGTTTGCTGCATGTCAACACTTGCGTCAGACTCCCAGCCACAAGTCCAGTGCAGCGTCATAGTGGGTCCGAAAATCAGGCCCACAGCCTATGGGCTGCAGCAGTAAAAACAAAACAGCACAGATGAGAACTTAGGCAGAAATTAAATACTACTGTTTATATTTTTTTCTTTGTGACTTCTGACTTTCATAGATTTGTATAAATGAAAGGTTCTGATTCTAACATAACTTCTAAGGCTGTCTCGAGGTACTGGCAGCAGCACCTCACAAACTACAACAATGCCACCATGCTCTAGTTTCCACACTACTATGCACCAGCAGTGTGAGCACCCGGTAGGTTTACATAACGTAGCACCATGTGGGCGCTAGACAGAAAACACACCATGTGTCGGTCACTGATTTGCATAAGACTAGGTTCAGGTCCTGTTTAGCCTATTTTGAGCAAGAAACTGGCAGCAGCTCCTCACAACCACACAACAAGGACACGTCCACTCCTCTTTCTCATACTAGCTCAGAAGACCTCTTCAGTTATTAAAATTCAAAAAGCCGAAAAGGTTTTGTCTCACTCCACTTCACAACTCACTCTCAACAACAATGAACACTGTTGTTCTGCTGCCCGTAGTCCCTCACTAGAACAGTGTTTCACTCTGAAGTCTGTGTCTCACAGCAGTTACAAAAAAAAAAAAAACAATCAACACAGATAAGAAGTCAGGGCAGGCAGACATTAAATACAGCTGCTTTTAGTTGATTTCTTTGTGACTTTGAAACTTTCCCAGATTTCTATAAATGATACTATAAGGTTCTATTCTAATAAAAAGTCTAACTCTGTCTTGAGAAACTGGCAGCAGCTCCTCACACACTAAGACGCTACCGCTCTCTGTACTGCCACACTACTAGACCCAGCAGTATGAGCGTCCATACATAGAAACATAGAATTTGACGGCAGATAAGGACCGCTTGGCCCACCCAGTCTGCCCATTTCCCTACCTGATGGATAAGCTGCAGGTCCTAGTTAACCAGCAGCCTACTTCTTCCTACCCCAACCCCCTAGAATTGCCTTATGACTGTCCCATGCATGCTTGAATTCCACCACTGTTTTTGACTCCACAACCTCCTCTAGAAAGCCGTTCCATACATCCACAACCCTCTCTGTGAAAAAATACTTCCTTAAATTACCTCTGAGCCGCCCCCCTTCTATCTTCAAATTGTACCCCCTTGTTCTTGCACACCTCCTTTTTTGAAAGATGCTACCCTCTTGGACGTTGTTGATTCCCTTGAGGTACTTGAAAGTTTCTATCATGTCTCCCCTCTCCCTCCTTTCCTCGAGGCTATACATATTAAGCTCCTTTAGTCTCTCTTCATATGTCTTCGGTGCAGACCCTGCACCATTTTAGTTGCCCTCCTCTGGACAGCTTCCATCCTGTCTATGTCTTTGCGTGATTGGGTCTCCAGAACTGCAGCAGTACTCAGATGGGGTCTCACTAGCTGTCTGTACAGAGGAATAATAACTTCCTGTTTTCTACTGGTGATGCCTCTTCCTATGCATCCAAGTATCCCCCAGCCCTCCTTGCTGCCCTCTCACATTGCTTTCCCACCTTTAGGTCATCTGATATGACTACCCCAGGTCCCTTTCCATTTTTGTTGTTGTTAGTATCTCACCCCATTGTGTACTCTTCCCTGGGTTTTGTTTCTCAGGTGCATTACCTTGCACTTCTTAGCATTGAATCTAAGCTGCCATACATTTGACCTCCTCTAACCTTGCCAAGTCCCTTCTCATCCTTTCCACTCCACCTTGTGCATCAACTCTGTTGCAGATCTTTGTGTCATCTGCAAGAGACATACTTTTCCTTCAGTCCCTCTGCAATGTAACATAAAGACATTGAAGAGGACTAGTCCTAATACTGAACTCCTGCGGTACCCCACTACTAACCCCCCTTTTTCAGAGTGGACTCCATTTACTATTACTCTCTGTGTCCTATTCTCCAGCCAATTCTTTACCCAGGCTGTCATCTTGGGACCCACTCCCAGGCTGGCTAACTTGTATATTAATCTTTTGTGTGGGACTGTGTCAAATGCCTTGCTAAAGTCTAGGTAGGCCATGTCCACAGCCCCTCCCTGATCAACTACTTTGGTCACCCAGTCAAAGAAATCTATCAGATTTGTCTGGCATGACCTTCCCGCTGTGAATCCATGCTGCCTTGGGTCCTGTGCCCTCTGGCCTCTAGATACTCAACAATTCTTTCCTTCAGAAGTGATTCCATCATTTTCCCTACCACTGAGGTTAAACTAACAGGTCTGTAGTTTCCTGCTTCTGCCTTGCTCCCACTTTTGTGAAGGGAATTACATCTGCCCTCCTCCAGTCCTCAGGTACCACCCCATCCTCCCATGATTTGTTAAAGAGGGTAGTCAGTGGTGTCACTAGTTCTACCCTTAGTTCTTTTTAGAATTCTGGGATGAATCCCATCAGGCCCCATTGCTTTGTCCACCTTCAGTTTTAAGAGTTCTTTCAGAACCCTTTCTTCTGTAAATGGGCTGGTATCAACTTCTGTATCCAGAGTGTTTCTACTGTTTGTTTTAGGTATGTCCCCTCTTCCTTTGTAAATACTGAGCAAAAGTATTTGTTTAGTATCTCTGCCTTTTCACAGTCACCCTCTGCCCACCCTCCTCCCTTTACTAAGCCTCACTATCCCTCCCTTGGTCTTACTCCGCTCCCTGGTGTACCTATAAAAGGTTTTATCCCCCTTCTTAACTGAGTTGGCTATCTTTTCCTCAGTTTGGGCCTTTGCTGTTCTGACTGCTTTCCCAGCTTCCTTTTGCTTTAACTGATACAGTTCTCTGTCCTGCTCCTTCTGTGATTCCTTGTACTTCCTGAATGCTTTCTTTTTCTCTTGAACCTTCACTGCCACTTCCTTTGAGAACCATAGTGGTTTCTTACCTGGTTTTGTTTTGTTTATTTGCTTTACACAAAGGCTTGTTACCTCTGTGATGGCAGTTTTTATTATTCCCCATTGTTCTTCCACCCCTCCTTCCTGCCCATTTGCTAGTGCATTCCTCAGGCACTCACCCATTTTGACAAAGTCAGCCCTCCTAAAATCCAGTACCTTTGTCTTTGTATGGCTTGACTCTATTGCTGTGTTTATTGTGAACCATACTGTTCGATGGTCGCTAGTTCCCAGATGGCTACCCACTTCTACATCTGTGATCCTCTCCTCATCTCCATTTGAGAGAACCAGGTCTAAGATTGTTCCCTCTCGAGTGGGCTCCAATACTAGTTGTCTAAGGCATGCCCCCTGTAGGGCATCTAGAATAACCCCACTCTTAGAAGTGGCTGCTGCAACTGCACTCCAGTTAACATCTGGCATATTCAGATCACCCATCAGCAATATCTCCCCTTTTTCTGCCATACTAAGTATACTTTCTATCATTTCCTTGTCCATTTCCTCCCCCTGAGGAGGGATCTGTATACAACCCCTGTGCGGATTGTGGTGCCATTGCCGGTCTCCAAATTTACCCACAGTGCTTCTTCTCCTCCCTGTTTACCCTTTTGTTCTGTTGCTTTGATTCCTTCCTTATGTGAAGCTACTCCTCCTCCTCTTTTACCCTCCCTGTCCCTCCTGTAGATAGTGTATCCTGGTATGTTTACATCCCAGTCATGGTTTTATTATTACCATGTTTCTGTGACTGCCACGATATCCAGATGTTCCTCCTCCATAAAGGCCACTAATTCAGGAAGCTTGTTACTCAGACTACGGCATTGGTACTCATTGCTCTCCATTTTTGATGGCTTTACTTTCTGTTGCAGCATCCCCACTGACCTTTCTACCTCAGTCTTTTCCCATTTAGCACCCTGTTTTGTAGGGAGGCTGGGATTTTTCTGCTGCTATCAGTGCCTCCCCTTGACTAGTTTAAAAGCTTGCCAATGAAGCATTTAAACCGATTGCTCAAAAGACTTGTTCCTTCCTGGACAGATGCAGACCATCCTGCCAGTATAGGCTGGTGTCCTCCAGGTGGAACCCCAGTCCCCAATGAAGCCAAACCCCTGTGCTCCACACCATTTTTTCAACCACTCATTAAACTGCATGGTGCAATGTACCCTTGCCTCACTCATGCCATTTACAGGCAGCACCTCTGAGAAGGATACTGTGTGTGCTACTTGTCTTAGGCCTCTCCCTAGTTCTACAAAGTCCTTCTGCACTGCTGTAAGCTCATGTTGAGCCAAGTCATTTGTCCCTAGGTGGACAATGACATCCAGCTCAGACTCCCGTGCAGCTGTTCTCGTGATCCTGAGGATGCGTTTCCTGTCCCTACAAGCCATGGCACCAGGCAGGCACTTTACTTCAGTTTTCCCTGCTCCCCCCAGTTCTATCCCCCTAATAATTGAGTCCCCCACCAGGAGCTGCTTCCTTTCTTGTGGCATCCTCTGCCTCCTTCCTGTGGGCCTCCTTGTGACAGGTGTCCTCAGCCTCCCTAATCTCCTCCGTGGGTGCATCCATGGGGAGCTGTGCTCCCCAGAATGGTGTATGGATTGTGGAGTGGAACAACTGACTGGGTGTGCCTCTGTTCCACCCTTCTCACCCTCCTGAGCCCACAGTGGTCCAACTGCTGTGCTTTCTTTGCAACCTCTGAGGTAGTGGTGGTGGCTCTGGTGCTCCCTGGATGGGGGGTTCCCTTCCTACCATCCAGTCTGCCTGGGGAAGGTTTCTTACTGCTGTCCAGTGTGGCCTGAAGGCGGGCAACTTCCTCCCTCAGGGCAGAGGTTGTCTGCAAATGAGGCAGCATCTCAGCCTCCAGAAAGACTCCGGAAGACTGCGACCCCACAGCCATTACATTGCACTACTCCCCACATGACTATGTACTTTTTTTTTTTTGTGTGTGTGTGCTTGTGTGAGTGATCGGTTTGTTATATAGAAATATATATATATTATACAATGTGTATGCGTATATTTTCAGTGCTGTGTGCTAGAGAGGATATGACATTGATATGCACCTTGCACTCTTGAGGAAATGATGTCAGAACCCCAGGTATAAAGGAACTATTTCCAGGGGGGTTGGGCCTAAACTGTGCCCTCACAAAACAATCAGCTAAGAGCTCTGACCCACCACTACGATGAGTGCCTTCCTGTCTGCAAGATACTATACACAACAATTTGACAGAGAAAATCCCCTGCTACTCAAACAGAGAAAATCCAGACATTCAAGTCAGACACAGGTAAACCTCCCCAGCCCCAAAACAGCCTGGTGGTTTGTGCTCTGAAAGCAGTCAGTCCCAAAATAAGTGAGCTGTGCTTTGAACTCTTCCTGCACTGAAAATCTTAAGAATTGTAACAAGACTGTCTTTTCCTGATAATTGTAAATACCTTATTTCACCTTTCAGTTAGAAGCAGTCTCCACCTGCAGTATATCTGCTACAAAGCAAAGACAATTGAAAGGTTCCCCCTCCCTCTGTTGTGAGCACAACTCGCTTTCTTGCAAATCCTATGTTCAGTATTGCAGTTCCCAACAAGAGATAGTTTGACTAGGAAAATTAAGTCCAGTGTTGCAGCTTGCAGCCAGAGGTAGCTTCACCTGAAGACTATGAGGTTACCTGATGAGCCTGCTAAAATTAGTACTTTTATCAAGGTCTGTAAGATTCTTCCAGAGCTATTGGCTGTTAAGTAGCTATGATTTAAGCACTTCCTGACACAGTCTGTCTTGGCCTTATAAGGCACTGAGGTAAACAAAGAAAAAAACAGTTTTCACCCACTAGGGACTGTCTGGGTCCAATACACAGCCTGTAACCTGCTCTCAATTCAGGGCTTATGACAAATTCTTAGCCCAGTGAATACTCACAGTATTACAAATATTGCAATGCAAACAGTCAATCACTAACTCCAATCAAGTCAGAAGGGCAGAAACACAGAAAACAGTAAAATCTTAACAATTGTAACAAGTAAAGCAAACTCCACCTCCCTCTGTTGATTGAAAGACTGCCTTTTCTGATAATTCTAAGTTGCTTATTTCACCCTTCAGTTAGAAGTATCCTCCACCTGAAGAATATTAAGTTTCCTAAGGAATCTGCTTCAAACTAAAGACAATTATAAATTGTAAAGTTCACCTCCCTCTGTTGTGAGCACTACTCACTTTCTTGCAAATCTTAAGTCCAGTGTTGCAGCTTGTAGCCAGAGGTAGCTTCACCTGAAGACTATGAGGTTATCTTCTATAAAGTAGCAAAACACGGGCGCTGGAGAGACACAGAAAGCACGCCATGTGGTGGCACAGTTCGTGCCACTCATGCATGTGGTGTGCAGTACCCATCACCCTCATCATTAATCACTCAGCCAGTCGCACTTACTTAGGCAAGCTGAGAACTTTCCCGCCTGATTTGCACACATAGGTGGAGCCCCGGTAGCTCACTGCAAAGCTGCAGTCAGCAACGATGGTGATGAGCTGAGCCACTGGAAAATTGTGCAAAACGTCACCCGAAATTGCGAAGAGTTTTTGAAAAATTGTGTAGGTTCTACTATACACCCCGAGTGCTTCACAATAAATCTTTTACTGTTTTCTGCAGCATATATTAGTCAGCATAAACTGCAAAATGAATGCACTGCCATTTGCATATCTTTTAAACATGAAGAAAAGCTTATGTTACTAAAATGAATACTAAACTGATAGCTATGTTGTCTGTCTTTTAAAATTTCAAAACATCTGCCTCACACAGTGCTAAATAGATTCTATTCAGTGAACCACAGCAAATGTTAAATAACTCCAGAATCAATACATTTGTCTGTTTCTGAATGTAGAATAATGAAGCCTGATCAACAGCTATTTACAGCGCTCTGTCAACTATTCATCCGCTTTGGCACAAGAAAAAATAAAGCAGTTAGAGTGGCGAATAATTGAGTTTTAGTAAAATGTTGTTAAAGTGTTTAATGTGCAAAATTTGCACTGTAGGTACTGCACTCAATTTTTGAAATCACATATTAAAACATTAAATCTGAAGATTATTAGGACTGGCAGTATAGCCTAGAGGTTAGAGTAATAAACTGTGAATGTGTCAGCTACATCCAACAGACCTGGGTTTGATTCCCACAACCTCCCCTGAGTAAGTCACTTAACCTCCCCAGTGCTCCTGGATCACCCCTGAAAACAGGTACTTGTGCCTAGTGGGCCTTACCCAGTTACCACAGAAAAAGTATATATATAAAAAATACCACTATATTTTTACTGCATCATACAGTAGTCAGGGTCCCCCGTAATTTACATTTGTTTAGTTAAAGATAAATGTTCAGATACATTTTGTGTGTTTTATAAGCTTGTTTTCAGACTTTAGTCAGGTTTTTATAGATGTCTTTGCATGTGAGCATCTAGGTTGTAGATTGCTAAGCATGGGATCGCTGTAACCAACTAGTTTATTCAAGTTTATAATCAGCAGGCCTGTCCAAAATCCTCAGCTGTTTGAATCAAAACTAGCCTGAACTAAAGTATTTTCACAAGGAAAAACCTGCCCTACCACTACAAAAAGGCTTCATAGTTAGCACTCCATTTAGGTGAATGAGATAATTTGCACATTTTCTCCCACCTGTTGTTTCAGTCTCTGTGACAACAAAAAGTTTTCTGATAACATTTGTTTAGGCCAGCTCGGTGGAGTGGAGGGCTGAGGTATCATGCCTTACCTCCTGCCACGCCGGTGACCCATGTTCGCAGTGTGAGCAGGTCACCAGGGGTTGGCCAGGATGGGAGAGGATCAAGCGTCTGGAGGACAGCTCTCCTCTCCCGGGGAGGGAAGGACATGGAGGCCGGCACACCTCTGACACCTAGAGGTGGATGGGTGTTGGAGAGCCCAGGTCCCGTACGTGATGGAAGGGGGCAGAACAGTTGGCCAGCATGCTGTTGGTAGAAGCATTCACAGCTCAGCCATTGCTGACGCTACATTGCTCCACCTCCGGGGGGGGGGGCTGGGAGAAAACCGGAAGAGAAAAGCCTGGGTGGTTGGATGACCACCGACCATCACAGGCACCGCCCCTGCAATGGCAGCCACCTCCAGAACTGAATCCCTGTTGGTGGGTTGAGTGATCCCCGCTGCCCCACCACGGGGGCAAGCCATGGAGGAAGACAGGAGGGTGCACTGCAAGCGGATGGACAGGGCTGGGGGGTCGGCAAGAACATGGGCAGCCCAGAAGGGGGAGAAATTGAGTAAAAAAAAAATGTTAAATGTTCAAGGGAATTTGAAACCAAACCAGACAAGGATTAAAAAGAAAGCAGTGTCACATAAAACCCTTCCCCACCTTACACTGCATTGTTTCGGCCAAACTTAAGTCTGCATGCAAAATTGTCAATATATTTGAGAATCTTTTATTGAAAATGTTAATATATTTTACATAGTTCAAAGTAAAAACTCAAAAATTGCAAGAAATTGCAGAACATGTTGGTTTTTGTGAAGAATGGTGACAATTGTGGATTCCGCAAAAAAATTGTGGGTTCAATTTTCCAGTGCCCCTGATGATGAGGTAATCTGACTGTTGCATATGAGGCACTGGGCAGGGATCTGAGGTTCAGATCCCCTCCCCATATGTAAACTGGATTCAGAAAGTTGTCCCTGTCAACAAAGGAAAAATCACATAAAGTTGCAGCTTGCTCTGCTGCATGTGCACACTTACCTATTCACTGCATGAGTTGCAAAGTTCATCAGTGAATGAAAAGTTTTCATTCACTGATGAACTCAAAAGGATTTGGAGTCAAATCTTTTTTAATTTATTTATTGAACTCTAGGATTACATTACCTTTAAGCAAGAACAGCTCATTTACAAAGGTTCCACATCGCAGTGAAGGGTATCAAACAAACAAAGGACAACACAGTAAATATGGTAAAAAAATAAAACAGAGAAGGAGGAAATATAACTATAACATAGAATCATGGATGAGGTACAACTATAACTAGGAACTCCACAGAGTACTAAGGTGGACTATTTGGAAAAGCACAAGTAATATGAGGACAGTTTGGGGTAGACCCAGGAGGAGCAGGCAGGCTGGCAGGCCATTGTCGTTGTAGGAGGAGGGACAGAGAAGTGCTAAGAGAGGTAGGCAAATGCCAATGTGGGGTGCGGGTTTGTGTGGTATGGGTGGGGGGAGAAGTGAGGAGTAGGAGGAAGGGGTGGGGAATTGCAAATGGGGGGACTCCAGTGGCAATTAGATAGTTAAGGATAAGCAGTGCAGACCTACTGGGGAGATGTGGGGGGGTCCCCTTAGAAGAAATAGTCACAGCTACTGGAAGAGGTGAGGTGCTACCGAAGCAGCCATTTGAAGAGGCCAAGTTTGGGAGTTGTCAGGATTTCCTTGTTGAGCATATTGTACCAATGAGGTGCCCTGTAGACGAACAACCTCTGCCCCATGGAGGTCCTACATCTGGGGACCTGGAAGGTATGTTGGCTGGAGTTATGAGTATGCTGTGAGCTACAGTGGGCACTTAAGAGCTTTACGACACCTGGTGGCATGAGACCAAGGAGCACCTTTTTGGTAAAAAGGCAGGTCTGATATTGGATCCTGCTAAGGAATGGAAGCCATCCAGCCTTGGCATAAAGGTCACAGGTGTGAGTTAGATGGTCTGCACCGTAAGAAGTCTACAGGCTTTATTAAGAGCCACATTTATTCTACGGAGGGCAGTAGGGTAAGCGGAGCCATATATGGCCAGACCATAGTCAATGATGGAGGTGACAGAGCTATGAATTGCCAGTCTAAAGGCATCAGCAGTCATACTGTGCTTATGTCTGTGTAGTAGTCCAATCCGAATATTGACAGCATTTGCAACATTATCAATGTGCTGTGCATAGGAGAGGAAGCTGTGTAATGTAATGCCAACGTATTTGAACTGCAAAACTTGTTCAAGCGGGACACCAGAGCAGTTGCTGATGGTGAGGGGATGGGATCTGTGTTTGCTGTGCGCACTGCTGAACAGCATAGCCTTAGTTTTGCTGTAGTTCAGGACCAGTTTGTGGGAGCCGAACCGCTCTTCAACACGTCCAAAATCAAGCTGTATATGATGCTCAAGGAGTTTAGTGTCATGGTGACTGGTGTAAATGACAGCATCGTCTGCATATAGCAGTATTTTCTAGTTGCAGGCATTAGGAAGGTTGTTCAAGAAAAGACTAAAAAGTAGAGGTCCCAAGATGGAGCCCTGAGGTACACGGAGAGGACCGGCTTGTGCTCCGAAGTGACATTGGCAATCCTTACTTGCTGTACCCAGCCCTCCAGATAGCTTTTGAACCAGAGTAGCACATCATTGGAAAGTCCAATAGAGTCCAATAGAGGACAGCTGTCTAAGTAGGAGTGAGTGGTTGACTTAAGGTCAATGAAGGCTGCACCCACATAGTTTCCTCAATCCAGTGAATTGTGGATGAAACTCATAAATTTCAAGAGGGCAGTGGTGGTGCTAAGCTCTTTTCTAAAACCATGCTGCTGTGGGCATTGGATTTCGTATTTTCCCAGAAATTCAACTAGCTGGTCCGATACAATGCATTCCAATGCTTTGGATAAAGGATGGAGGATGGAGATAGGTCTATAATTAGTGTGCAGCGACCGATCTCCATTTTTGTGCACAGGTGTTATAGCGCCTGTTTCCAAATTAAGGGGAACTGAGCCAATATTATTGCTAGGTTCAGGATCTTGGTGATAAGTATGAGGATTTCATCAAGCACAAGGGCAGCCAACTTTAGGTTGAGGGAATCACCGCTGAGTCGAGTTTTACTGATGGCCTTGTGAATATAGGTTTTGGCAAGATGCAGAGGATCCTCTTTAAAGTAGAACTGCGTGATGGGATGGCCCAAGGATGCTGAGTCCTGGACAGTACTAGCGGTGGTGGTGTTGAAGAAATCAGGTGGAGGAACACTGCTTAGATCTAAAAATGCATTATTGAAGATATTGGTTATAGTGCCAAGGTCAAATTTCGGTGTTCCGTTGATGTTGAGCATAGTGGGCAGCAGCTTGGGATCTTTCCCGGTGAGGTCTTTCATATTACTCCAAAATTTCTTTCCGTCACCAAAGGAGTTAGAGAGTGTTTCCCTGCAATATTTGCTTTTTGCATTTCGAATAGCTTGTGTGCATTCATTTCTGGCACCTTTATATTTTTCTACATCCACTTTCCTAAATGTGGCTCTTGCACAGTGCCAGAGGTGGTCCCTTAATTTCATACAAGTAATGAGCTCAGGTGTTACCACTGGTTGGAGTACCCTTTAACCTTTTTCTTTCTCAGAGGTGCATAGGTATCGCAGGCCATAATAAATTGTTTGATGAAAAGATCCAGTGTACTGTTAATGTCATTGAATCAATCAAGTGGGGTCCAGTCCAATCTGAGAAGATGTGATTTGAGTGGTTCATGGTGTCCCCGTTTTAACACTCTGGCATAAATTAACTTGGGAGGGGGTTTGCTGATCTTATTGGACCAAACACAGATAACGGGCGAGTGGTCACTTATGGTATCAGGGAGCACCACTACCTCAGAGATATGTTCTGGGCAATTGGACAGTATCCAGTCAAGTAAGGTATTTGAGCCTGTCTTGTAGTTACATCTGGTGGGGTTAAAGACCAGCTGAGTGAGGTGCTGGTGCGTGGTGACAGCATCCTTAAAGGGGTGAGCATTAGGTGACAGCCAGTTTATGTTAAAATCTCCCAGAATTATTGTTTCCAAATTATGGTGCAGGCCCCTTAGAAACTCCATAATGTTATTGAAGCCAGTAGCCTGATCCTTTGGGGTAAGTACACCGATGCAATGGTAAGCACCTTGTTATGAGTCCCAAGGAGAACTTTGATGCCAAGGACCTGTGAGGGGATCTGGGGTTAGGCATGGGTATGGCATGGATTATAAAAGTGTCCCTGAGATAAATGGCGCAGCCACCCCCCCCATTTAGCCATCCTGTCTTGCCTAAAGATAGTATATCCTGGGATAGCCACTGCAGTGTCAGGTATCCTTGGGTTTAACCATGTTTCAACAACAGAGAAGATATCAGAATTATGCTGCTGTATCTAAATCTGCAAATGAGGAAAAGTTTCCGGACACAGGCTGCAAAGATCTTCCTCAGGTCAACTTGTGCATTTGCCAAGGATCATCAGTCTGATGATTGCTGGCAAATGTACGAGTCTCAGACCCAATGTTTAAAAATGCAGTGGCAGCAGGAGGAGCCATCAGTTTGGGTGGAATTTCACAGTGGGTCCTGGCTGAGGTACATCTACACACTCTATCACTTGCTGGCTCCTCCTCTGCCACCTCCTCCCAGGGACAGCCAGATGACAACGAGGGATTACCAAGGAGCTAAACATTTGGGACTACTGAAGTTCGACCCAGGCACATTTCACCTTGTGTATGCTGCAGCTCTTTTTACCTCACTCTCTTACTCACTAGTCACTCTCCTGCCAAGTTCTTAAGTTTTAGTTCAGCAGTTTCAGGGAGTCTGCTGAAAGTCAGTCTCTTTGTGTTGATGGCTTTTAAATAAAAATATGAGCATGAATGAATCTGTCACACAGCTATGGCAGGCTTTGGCAGCAGATTCACAAACCCTATTTGCGACTGTGCTGGGATACTAGCTGCTGCTGCTATTAGGAAACAGTCTACACAGTCTGCTTGTAGTTTGAGGAAGGGAGTTGGAGGACCATTGGGGAGGGATAGCATCTAGCAAGGGAAGAGATCAGGGCAGCTGGGCAAGTGGAGAGAGAGTGGAGTGATCAGAAATGTGGGCACTGTCAGTCATGATGTCGATATTGACAGTTAGGAGGGACAGAGTGCTGAGCATTTTTAAAGGCATTGCATTTCCTGTGGGACCCGGCCATCACTTCACTCTCCCTCAGCCTCAATTATGCCCTGACCGCAACCCCATGACAGAGGGTGGAGATTCTCTGCCAAAGAAGAGTGTAGTAGCCAGAGGAGGGCAAGCAGTAACTCATTGTCCTGGCCTAGTTTATCTCTATTCCATCCTTTTGATGAGGTCCCCCCACCCAACTCCAGACATACATGGAATACCAACCCCAGGCATATAGTGGGAGAGCTTTAGTGAGTCAGTTTGGTTGGGTCATGGCACAGGTTTCTGTCTCTGCAGGGTGGAGGATGGTGCAGCGAGCAGAGCCAAGAAGCCAACACAACAACAACAGCAGGTAAGAGATGGGTGGAGGGGTATGCAATGTCTGGACAGATCGGATCATATCAGTGATGCGATCCCATCTATCCTGGCATTGCGCACCCTCTCCCCTCACGCATTACATCAAGTTAGGAAAAACACAGAAGTTGACAGCAGGTAAGGGCTGCATGACCCATCCAGCCTGCCCTTCTTTGTTGCATTGCTTACACTGTAGACCCTTCCAGGTCTACAGCACTTTCTCTGCCACCCCCTTACCTATCCTTTATGACTCCCTTGTTCTTATACCAGGCTTTTTTGAATCCCACCACTGTTTTGGCCCCTACAACCTCTGCTGGAAGACTATTCCAGGCATCCACCACCCTTTCTGTGAAGAAGTATTTCCTCACATCTCTCCTAATCCTACCCCTTCCAGCTTCATATCATAGCCCCTTGTTCTGGAGCACCCTTTCCTCTGAAAAATACCTCCCAGTTCTACTTTATTCACCTCCGTGAGGTATTAAAAAGAGAAAGGAGAAGAAGAATAATAATCAGCATTTATATAGCACTTTTCATGCACAATGTATCCCAAAGCGCTTTACAAGCAATGCTAGACTGGTAGTGAAGTGACTGAATGTGTAGTGGTGGCCATATCACAGATCAACACCCACACACAGCCTGGACAATTGCATGAACCAGCTTTATGGGAAGGAGAATATTGACCAAGACACTGGGAATGTCCTTTGTGAAGACTGCCTTGGGTTCTTTTACTTCCACCTGGACACCCACCAGGACAGCACCAGGATGGGTAGAAGGAACCTTGGTTTAACGTCTCATCCAAAGAACTGCACACCCTAGTAGTACAGCACCCCCCAATACCACACTTGGGTGCCAGCATTTTTAGGTATGAGTCCAATCCTGGTGTGGGACAAGAATGCTGACCCTCTGGTCCAGAGGTAGATGTGCTACCAACTGAGCTGATGGTGAAGAGCAGAGATCACAACATAAGGAATGGATAAGAGGTGGGAAGAGGGGAACAAGCGGAAACTAGGATGGTAAGAAACTTAAAGAGGATAAGGGAGCACATCCATGTGTCTTAAAATCTTATGGCCACAGGAATAGCAAGTAATCAGCCTGCGCTCACCAGTACTCCATATGCGAGACCTAAAGAGACAAGTTCTGGTCAGAGCCGATAAGGCTGCGGAGAGCTTTTGGGATGCTTTTACCCATTATTTCTAATGAATTTACACAATGCAGATCTGTGGAGAGGCAGTTTCAATGTGGTCTTCCTTTTACACATTTTTACAATGTGTTGTCCTAGAATATGCCTGCTGATTGCTATATATTTAGCCTGGATATTTCACAGAAGAAATAGCATCTTATTTTCAGTGGGGCTCTACAGCTACACAATATTATGCTGCATTGCGTAAAATAAGAATGCAGTGAAAACAATATTTTACATCTGGGGGGACATATTAAGTGCCGGACCGATGCATGAGCAGAAAGATGAGTTGTACAAAGAGGGTGCACTGGTCGGCACCGATACAATATTCAAAGAGAATGTGCCAATCTTTGCAGATGACACAAAGATCTGCAACAGGGTTGATACACAAGGTAGGATGGAAAAGATGAAAAGGGACTTGGCAAGGTTGGAGGAATGGTCAAATGTATGGCAGCGTAGATTCAGTGGTAAGAAGTGCAAAGTAATGCACCTGGGAAACAAAAACCAAGGGGAAGAGTACACAATAGGGGGTGAGAGACTGACAACAACAAAAATGGAAAGGGACCTGGGGGTAGTCATATCAGTCGACTTAAAGGTGGGCCAGCAATGTGAGAAGGCAGTAAAGAGGGCTGGGGGGATACTGGGATGCATAGGGAGAGGCATCACCAGTAGAAAACAGGAAGTTGTTGGCCCTCTGTACAGACAATTGGTAAGACCACATCTGGAGTACTGTGTACAGTTCTGGAGACCCGTCTCTGCAAAGACATAGACAGGGTGGAGGCTATCCAGAGGAGGGAAACCAAACTGGTGCAGGGTCTGCACCAGAAGACATATGAAGAAAGACTAAAGGAGCTTAAGATGTATAGCCTGAGGAAAGGAGGGAGAGGGGGGACATGATTGAAACTTTCAAATACCTCAAGGGAATCAACAAAGTCCAAGAGGGTAGCATCTTTCAGAAAAACAGATGTGCAAGAATAAGGGGGCACAATTTGAAGATGAGGGGGACGTCTCAGAGATAATGTGAGGAAGTATTTCTTCACAGAGAGGATTGTAGATACATGGAACAGCCTTCCTGAGGAGATCATAGAGTCAAAAACAGTGGGGGAATTCAAGAATGCATGGGACAGACATAAGGCAATTCTAGTGGAGGGTAGGAGGAAGTAGGCTGTTGGTTAACTATGATCTGCAGCTTATCCGTTAGGTAGGGAAATGGGCAGACTAGGTGGGCCATGCAGTCCTCATCTGCCATCAAATTCTATGTTTCTATGTTTCACTGGAACAGGACGCGCATACAGTGAAGTCCACCAGGACGAAGCACAGCACTGCAGAATTGTGCAGTAGAGTTACTGCAGCAAACAGTACCATTTCAATGGGAGTTTATCCTATTTTTTATGCAGTAAACCTGTGACACTGCACTTCATCCTGGCAGGCATCATTGTACCTGTTGAAAATGTGATCCTGGATGGGAGTTGCAGTGCAGGCAGCGTCAAGACAGGTGCATTCAGGGTGCCCCCGACTGAATACCTTACAGGAGGAATGTGTGTCACATACCGGTGTGTGCCACAGCCCCCATGGGTTATATTCAGCCCAGGAATACAAATGAGCTAACTGAGCATGCAGGGTGCAAATAGGCCTTATGCATACTCATTACCAGCCCATTTGCATGTTGGCATGGGGATGAATGTGCCAGAGCAGCTCTTGCCTCCAAGCCTCGACCCCGATCGCTCCCATGTGGAACACACCCTGAAGTCTCTGGTAGTAAAGTTGCACCCCCCACACATTCCACCAGTCCCGATTGTATCAGAGTCCAGGCTCTATCAGTTCCATACTGTAGGGACCCCACTCCCATCCCTGATGGCACCGGAATACACCTACAGTCCATATCCATAGTGTAGTGGTACCTGCCCTTCCAACGGCGCACAAACATCCCCCTCCCTGCCCCCCCAACCCATCACATTGCCCATTGCGACGACTGGCACTGTGACTGGATCATACCACTGTATCGGCGGGTGGCGGAGCACTGGCAGTAGGACGCTGGAATGTGTCATACATAGGCATGAGCTGCGTGTGGGTGATAATGCCCAGTGGTCATACACCTCAGGCACTCACATGTGGCTCCATTGTCCCGGTGCCATTGCACTGCTCAGTGTGGGTGGCAGCCAATGCTGTACCCACTCACATAGGTCCTGGAACAGGCATGTTACAGACGATCTGCCATTCATTTGTACAGTCGGGGAACTGCCGATGAACTATTCATAGCCTGGAGCATGCACTGCAAATGGCATTGCAGGATACCGCACCCCATGGCACCTGAGATACCTCAGCAGTCCAGAGGGTGGCATGTTACACAGGGGAATAGGGGAGAGTGTGGACTTGCAGTGGTGTATGACAGAAGCAAGATACAGCATCGACAAGGCATGCACTGGAGGTACGTCAATTCCCTCTAACGGTTTGCCAGGGACATACACATGGCTGCATACACTGGTGGGTCCGCAGCTTGCATAGTGGCCCAATGCACAGTACAGCCACTTGGGTCATTCTGGAGTGCAGGTCCCCAGCCTGGGTCCAGTGCATTTGGTGGCTAGCCATGGCAGGGTGTGGAGGGCAGTGCCAGTCTTTGCAACAGGTCGGGTATGGGGGAGTGAGGGTGTCTGCGTACCGGGGCGGTGGATCCTCAATACTATGGATATGGACCATGGTTTCCTCTGGTGCAAGCAGGTCTGGGGAGGCCCTACACTATGGAGCTCTTCGGGGACGGAGTTGGATCAATTGGGGATGGGAGGGGGTACATCTAGTCCACCAGGGCTGCCAGGCTGCTGTACACCTGGGTGCATTTCCTCAGCCCATCTGTGGGAGGCTGGCCGGGTTAGGCCAGCTATTCATAGCCTGTGCATGGGAATGCCCCCTTGACTTTCACAGCATATTGTTTGTGTGTGCCCTGGCCCATTCCCTTGCAGCCAGCGCATCCTGCATGTTTGAATATCGCACTGTGACGCACTGTTGGAGTTGTGCGGCACATCTCCCTTTTCCGCCAGGATGTGCTGCGCATCTCCTTTGAATATGGGGGCCCTGGACTAGGTACCCTGAATAAATACATTATAAAAATGGTAAAATCATTACCTCACTGAAAACAAGACATTGCATCTAATCTGGGACAGCCTGAGTAAATACAGTGCAAAAATGTGTAAATGAAGATCCCTATGATAATGAGATGAAGCATCTCCCCAGCGCTATCCAGGATACAAAATATAAGATAAGAAATATTCAGTGCTGCCAGATCCAAATAACCATTTCCCTGTAACTGGCCCTCATTTTTCCTGTATTTTCCCTGCAGAGGCAGAAACAAATCACTATAGATTTTTCCATAAGCCACTGGGTCCTTATTTATGACTTTGTTCTTTATTTATTATATCAGCAGTCTTTTATCAGGAAAAGAACTCTGATTTGTTGTTCAGTATTAATATTATACATCAAGATGGCCTTGGAATGATTTGGATCTACATGGTATGCATAAGGCACAATGGGGGAATATATGAAATAATAAATACCACACTCATTATTTCATGAACTATACTCAAAATTAGGAATCACAAGTCGGCCAATCTTTCAAAAGATACTAGTAATGCCTGTAAACAAATTTATTGCAAATAAATTAGAGACATTTCTCCATATACATATACACAGATTCTATTGTTTGCATCTTATATTTGTTAGTTTCCAGACAAATTCTCATAGACTTTTTTCTGTCCGCCTGATGGAATCTTGAATGAGTTACGTAAATGTTTTGTTATTTTCTTCAAGGCCCTGATCCAGCAACTCAGTAAATACAAACTCAGTACATCATATTATACAATGACAAAAAACAGTCTTCTGTTTCTAGTTGTTTGATCAGGCCCTTTTACAAATGATATAGTTATATACTAGTATCTTGCAAGTTCCCCAGAAAGATCTCTGACATTTCAGGAATAATATCAAGCCTACATGAAACCTCCAAAAATATAAAAATAATAATATAGAAAAACATAAAGGGAACTTACAAGCTCAAATGGGCAGACTGGGTGGGCCACAGTCCCTTATCTGCCGACAGTGTCTATGTATCTATGTATCTAAACAATAATTTTTCTCCTAATAAATGGCATGATCTCTTTCATTCTCAAAAATAACACATTATGGCCTAGATATTCAAAGGGGTTGCACTGTAATGCAGGGCAATATTCAAAAGGGGGAATTGCGCAGTGTAATTCTCGATGTACCGGGGTGCAAAGATAATGTATGCGGCACATCTCCAGGGGGTGTGCCCATGCATATGTGACACATCCCGATATTTAGCCTGGAATGTGCAGCGGATCTGCTAGCACAACCCAGAGATGTGCCACATACCTGGGCACAAAGTTGAGCCCATCAGAAAATGCTCGACTGCTAGTCACCCACAGGCGGGCCGCTGTAGTGCAGGGCGCAACACAGCAGCCACCGGCCGTGGGTGGCAACCCCCCCCCAACACCGTGCACAATCATTCACAAACTGTTCTGGTAGTCTAGTGGTGCTCCCCTCCCCTCCCGTACCTCAGATTGTCGTATGAAAATATTTGTAATCTCCCTGGTAGTCTAGTGGTGCCCCCCTCCCCTCCCGTACCGCTGATCGCCGTGTGAAAATATTCGTAATCTCCCTGGTGGTCCAGTGGTACCCCCCGTCCCTGCCCGTAACACCAATCACCGTAAAACTGTTTCAGTATTTTCTCTGGTGGTCCAGTGGTACCCCCTCCCCATCCCATAACACTGCTCCCCCGAATTAAATGTGTTTACTTCCTGGTAGTCTGAGTGGTACCCCCCTTCAGCCCGTAACCCGGTTATGAGTATTCATCCAATGTCATTCCCTGATAGTCTAGTGATTCTACCCCCACCCACATAGGACCCCAGCCATCCCAGCTCCCCCCAGTCCTTCGGTGGGCAGCAAACCCACCGCATACCTCCGTGGCTGCCTGCCAAATGACAGCTTACAGTATCTGCTGGAAGCTCATTGAGTCCTCACTGTGGACAAATGGGCTTGCAGTGCAAACTGTATTAGTCATTCACTCACAAAGTTGTGAATAACTATTACAGTATGCACTGCAGAATCCATCGATCCTGATGTGGACCAATGAGCTGCAGCGAGATACTATGATCTGTTTGGTGAGCAGCTACTAGAGATGGTGGGTTTACTACCGATGACGAAGGTTGAGATGGGGTCCTGTGTGATGGGGGACCACTAGACACCGAAATGACATTGAATGAATACCAGTGATGGAGTTACAGTGAGGGAGGAGGATACCACTAGACTACCAGGTAAGTAAAATACATTTCATTCATGTGATCGGGGTTATGGGATTGGAGGGTACCACTGGACCACCAGGGAAAGTACTGAAACAGTTTTACAGTGATCAGTGTTACAGGCAGGAAGGGGGGACCACTAGACTGCCAGGGACTGTACTGAGCCATATTTATGGCGATCATTGGTACGGGATGGGGAGGGGTACTACTGCAGTCTCTGGTACAGGGACCGCATGCTGTGCAGGGTGCCAGCACATTTTGCTGGCCAGTCCTGCACAACTCATGCAAATGGAGCCATAATGACATGCAAATGGCCCCCGTTTGTGCCTTGTATGCATTATGGCCCCATTTGCATATTTGTGTCTGAATATCAGGAAGTTGCAGATGGCATATCTCTGATGCGCTGGCGCATTTACCATTCCTGGTATTCAGACCTGTCTGGGGGATGCGCTGGTGCATTATTTGCTATATTCAGAAGAGATGCGCCATGGCATATCTCTTTTGAATATATCCCTTTGTTGCTCCACGCAACTCAGTTGCGCTGGACAACCACTTGCGCCACTGCCAGGTACAATTCTGAGTATCGGGCCCCTATATCAAGTCAATATCTCCTCCATCTTGGCACCAAATACAATCCTGGCTTATAAAAAGTGCTGAAATGCCTAAAGTTTGTTGTAATTAATTGAAAAACATCAACATGTCTGTCATGTATTGTGTCTTTTTGATACAGGTTGTATAGTGTATTTGCTATGCTCGTATTTGTGTACATATTCTGTGTAACTATTTGTTTGTTTTATACATTGGGACCCCTTTGAAAATGAGCTTCCGCTCAACTGGGCTATCCTTTTCTGAATTTTCAGAATATATTTTGACTGCTACTACTATATGTTATGAGAGAACAAAGCAAGTTAACACACACCCTGGCTACATTATTATCAGACCTCAAATTTATTTATAGAAATTATGCACGATTACATTATTAATATTGCAAATTAAAATATTACTGTTTAGATTGCTCATTCCAACTACAAACAATACATTTACGTTCCACAGCCTAGAGTTGGAGGTCCAAAACATAAGAAAAACTCAACTGTTGTCCCCTACAAATTTCTTTCTCAGTTGCTTTGACTAACTTTTTTTATAACTCTATATGGAAACATAAGAAATCAGATAATTATACAGATGAATTTCTCACTCTCATGGTTTGTCAGCAGTTAATTCATTATATAAGGTCTCCCTTGCCAGGGATTTGACTGGTTCTCCACCCTTCCCCCAAACACACACACACACACACGCACACACAATAAGAGACCTCAGTATTTGGCAGGCTCTTATCTGTTAAGTTTGGAAAGCAGGTGCAGCCCCCTTGCTGTCAAAAAGAAATCTATATATTTAGTCTGAGTAGTTCACTGAAAAACTGGCATATATCTGAGACCGTGCTTATCAGATAGTGTCTTGAGGTTAAATTAACAGTGTAAATCTTTATAGATTTGCTTAGAAAGGGTGACATTTATGAGGTATAAATCTTTCTTTAAAGATAATACATACCTCAACTGAAGTTAGTAGCTAAAAATGTTTAAATGCTAGGTATTTAAATGTGCAGGTTGTTGCATTTCAAAGGGGGTAGACAAATCTCCAGTTTAATAGGCAACCAATATTTAACAAGCTGTTCCAGTTTCCTAATGGCCATCTGTTTAGTAGCTTGGAGTTATGTCTCCAACATTCTAAACAGAAAGAAGGGAGTATTTTATTTTAGTTGGCATAATGAATTATAGATGTGGAAGGATACATGAAAAAGTAAAAAAAAAATGTGTTCTACAATACTCCATTTTCAAGCTACAGACAGCAAGATGGCTGTAGACTCCGCCCACAGCCATAAAAACAGAAATTATAGATGAATATCAAAAATATGTAACCTGTATTGGATATTAAACTATCAAAGGAAAAAATCCAAAAACTCTCCTGCTGTGACAATTTATGAAGCCTATCACAACCCCTTTTACCCAACCTTACCTGTTCTATTCCCATAAATCGAAGGTCTACTGGGTCTCTATTGTGTTGACTAAGTAAATGTTCGGCTACTGGGCTTGAGACATCCCCATTTTGAATATCTCTTATGTGCTCTTGTATTCATAGTTTCAGTTGTCTGATGGTTCTTCCCACATATAGTTTAGTACGAGGGCACCATAAGACGTAAACTACAAACTTTGTAACACAAGAAATAAATTGTTTGATTTGCACTATTCTAGGCATCCCACCTGTGAAAAGCTGTTCCCTTGCACACAGTGGCCCAGATATTCAAAAGGGTTGCACACAGCGCAACAGTGTTGCGCCATCAACCACTGATGCGCCCAAAGTATATTTAAAAGGGAAAAGTGCACCTGCATGAAATCCCGATGCACCGGGTGCATCAGTAATGTATGCAGGCACAGGTGGGGCGTGCTCATGCATAAACTGCACAGCCCGATATTTAGCCTGGGCTGCAGAGTTATGCAGGCACAACCCCTACACGCCTGCACAAAGCTGAGCGAAAAAAGGAACAAGTTGAGGGCCACCCACAGGTAAGCTGCCACATTGCAGGGCGCAACACAGCAGCTGCCACCTGTGGGTGGCCCTCCACTGTTCCCCGCATCTGGCGGTGCCCCTCATGCCCGATGGTGGGCAGAAGTGTAACTCCCTACCCCGAGTAGCCCGATCGCGGGCGAAGTACCCCACCCCCAGGTAGCCGATCATGGGCGGAAGTGTAGTCCCCACCCCTGGTAGCCGATGCGGGCGTCAGACCTCTCCCCAAGGCCAATATCCCTGGTGGTCCAGCGGACCGCTAGTACCAGTCGCGGACGGCATTCCTCACCCCCATGTCCAAATCCCTGGTGATCTAATGGCCCCACCCCACCCGCCCATGGAGCCCCACCACCCTGCTCCCCATCAGCGGTGGGCAGGCACCACCCCACCTGCCCCGCCCGCCACCCGGACCCGGCTGACTTGGTAGGGCTGCCGCCCATTGGTTCAAACGCCAAATAATGGGTGCAAGCCCACTACCATCTAGTCAGTCAGATATGTGAATAATTCATTCACTCATTCATTCACATATCTGGACTGACATGCAGTATGGGCTACATGCCCTGGCTCATGCTCTGAACCAATGGGCATGCAGCCCTACCAAGCTGTCAGTCAGCGGGCGGCGGGCGGCAGGCAGGTGGTGCTGCCGGCTGACGGGGAACGGGTGGGGGGCTCCTGTGGGCGGGTGGATGGAGGGCCACTAGATCACCAGGGATTTCGGACGTGGAGTGAGGAATGCTGCCAGCGATCGGGCTACTCACGGTCCACTGGACCACCAGGATCTTGGACTTTGGGGAGTCTGATGCCCGTGATTGGGCTACCGAGGTGGGGGCACTGTTCTGCCTGGCGATCGGCTACATGGGGTGGAGGGTACACTGTTCTGCCCGCGATCGCTGCTACTCCACGTCCACTGGACCACCAGGGATTGGAGACATGCATTGTCCCTTATGGGACATAATGCGATCGGGCTGCATGGGGCGTCGGTCCCAACGGCTGCTGCCTGGCAGGGCGCCAGACGCAAGTCGTCGGGGATCGGCACACCTGCATGCTATTGGCATGCAAATGGGGCCGTAATCAGATGCAAATGGCCCCCGTGAGCCTTGCATAAATTATGGCCCCATTTGAAGGTCACTCTTTGAATATCGCAGGTACTGTGCATGGCGCAATGGAACTTGTGCCACCGCATCTCAATGCCCCATTCTGACCACTTGCGCTGGCATAGTTCCACTGCACCATGCACTGTGGGTGTGGCCAGGGGGCAATATTCAAAGAAGTTGCGCCATAGCGCCAGCTCGTTGAATAGTGCCCTGGCCACACCCCTGCGCAACTATTTTGAGCGGCGCAGGGGCCTGTGCCACAAAATGGCACGGTTTGAATATCTGGGCCAGTATGTGCAAATGTTGCATTTACCGCAAAGAAACATACCAGGTGGATTAACAGGTAGCCATGTTCTATTTTGAGTGTGTGTGTGTGTGGTGGTGGGGGCTCAAAGTAGCAGCTTGACACCAGTTTGTCTCTTGAACTGTTTCCCTTTCTAAATGTAATCCTGCGCTTGTTTCCAGCAGTACTGAACGGTGTAGTGTCACTTGACAATAGTGGCCAAAATTTGGTAAGCACATTACCAATTTTGCCTGCCACTGAATTAAATTCAGTTATAAAGCATATATGATCCACACTTTCATCACATTTGTTTTTAGGTGTAAGTAACTGTGTTCTCTCCATTGATTTCACTCTAGCCAGGGCTTTGTCCAAAATGTGTGGAGTGTGACCCCTAACCAAGAATCTTAATTTAAGATCCTCTGACTATATCAAAAAATCCAATTCCAATTTACAGTTGCGCCTATGGTGCAAGAACTGTCCATATGGTATAGAATCTTTTAGAATCTGGGGGTGAGAGCTCCTGGCATGCAATAAACTGTTGGTAGCATTGGGTTTCCTGCATGCTGAGCTATGATCCTGTTCTCACTACTGACACTTAAGGTGACATCTAGAAAGTTAAGTTGTTCCCTCTGTATCTCAGTGGTGAACTGTAGATTTAACATGCTGTTGTTAAGCCATTCAGAAAATTCTTCAGCCTCAGATTTCGCACCGTCCCATAGGCAGAGTATATCATCACTGTAGCGGCACCACTTGATGATTTTATTCCGAAACAGATTTTTGTTTACACTGAATATCAAATCCTTTTCCTGGAGACCCAGGAAGAGGTTGTTGTATGGGAGGCCATAGCTGCCCCCATCGCTGTGCCACAACATTGAAGATAGTATCTGTCATAAAACATAAAATAGTTATGCGATAGAACACATTTCAAACCATCCAAGATCGGTTGTTTTGGGATCAGTTCACCTAGTGGATTTCTGTCGATGTACAATTTACAAGCCCTCAACCTGTCTACATGTCTAACAGATGTGTAGAGGGATTGCACGTCCACACCCAGCCAAAGCTAGCCAGGTTCCCATGTGACATCCTCCAACTGTTGTAACAGATGCGTGGTATCTCTAGTGGAAGAGTTAACTCATTTGCTCCCGGTGGCCATTTTGGGTCAGAGCCAGCAATGGATGGTCCCGACGCCATATGGCATCTATGGGAACAAATGAGTTGGGACATAGCACTATGTTGTAAAAAATAGTCAAGAAAAACATACAGGTTGTCTGTTAAGGAGCCCATCCCGGAGACAATCAGACGCCCAGGAGGGTCTATGGCATTTTTATGAATCTTTGGTAGAATGTACAAAGCTGGAGTTAATGAAAATTTAGGCCACATGTATTGGAATTCTTTTTCAGTGATGTAATTCTGTGCTTTAGCATTTTCCAAGCTATAGAGACAGGTGAATTCCAAGGGATAAATATCAGGTATTCATGTAAATGTTGTCAGTAATACATAATGGGCAGGAGAAATCCATTGAATATACGTGGAATGCAAGCTGATTTGTACCTAAGTATTACGGTTTTCAAAGTTTTCTTTGAGGCATCAGTGGCTCTTTAAATTCTACCAAAGGATCACCTGGCAATAGCCTATAGTTATCTGTGATGTTTAACAGTTCCATTACCTCCTTAGTGAGAACAACAACATTACCTCCTTTGTCGGAGGTTTAATTATTACGCTCGGTTCTGTCAGCGCTCATCTCTCTTGCACTGTTAGAGTACCATGATGTTGAGCTGGATTGTCCAATACCACACTAATCTCATGCTAAACTGTCTTTTTATAGGCCCTTATTGCTGGATTCTGTGGGCAAGGACAAAAGTCAGATCTCAGCTTAATTTCATTCGGTTCTTGAGAAAAGTGTTTTTCTCATCCACACTTGGTTCTCACGGATTCATCATACTGTCTTCGCATCTTTCATGCTATAATGATTCCAGGGCCATTAAATTCTAAAAATTCATTCCTGACCATCCCTCAGTCTCTACTCCACAAATATCAGAATCCACATTACAGATGTCAAAGGTGCCATTTGGACTAAAGTCCAAAATGGAGGGATCAATAGTGACATCAGTGGTGACATCAACAGGAGACTCACAGAACAATGATAAGACGTGTCGCCCCATGTTTGGATTTTTGGAAAAAAAGTATTTCAAGTGTATTTTTTGAAAACATTTCTGAAAAATCTATAAAGACGGCAAGTGTTGTAATAACTGATACTTTGAAGGTTTGTATTATCACAATGGAACACTGAAGCAATCGGAGAGCAGCTTGTACAATGCCAAAGACATCACAGTTGCCTAGTACAGCACTGAAACTAGCAGTTGATATTAAAGAGAAACAGTTAAATCTTCAAATAAACAGCAGATTTAAAAAGTTATAGCTAGTAAACTGATATATAAACAAATATGCAACGGTTTGACTCAAAATACACAGATTATCATTACTTGTGAGGGGACAGGGCTTTAATAACTCTTTGTGGCTCTGCCACTTGTGAGCTACGGCTCTGTTCCCCTCTTACTTGAAGATATATTACATATTTTTAGTTAGGCCATTGTATATTTCTATATATGCAACCTGAAGCAAAGATATACTGTGAAAGTGTTTATCTTCACCTCAAAAGAGGTTTTGCTATTCTTGCACAATGGAAAAATAAAATGCATTAACTGGCCCAAATTGTGCATTTTTATTCTGAGTGAACTTTTTATTTACTTATTTAATTAAAAGTTGGTAACCAGGAAAGGCACACTGAGCCAAGACTCATTTACGGGTGCGACCCGGGGGAGGGGAAACAAAACAAGCAGCAGTTACAGACAACTGAAGTGCAAGAACAACAGTAGAAAGTGCAATACAATGAGCAACAATAGTGATATGAATACAATGAGGGTAATTAAGACAGCAGCACAGTGCACTGGTGTCATTTACTGGTTTACAGCTGTATGAAGGGGGGTCAGACTGGTTTGAAATTGAATAGGACAAGACCCTCAGGGAGGAAGGGGGAGGGGAGAGTCAGAGAAGATTAGGAGTAGAGAAGGGCAGCAGGGGGAAGGGAGGTGGGGGGAGGAAGTTAGAGATGAGAGACACAGGAACAAGGAGTGGGGGGTAGGCTTTAGCAGCCACTTTAGGGATAGTATGGATGACGCATGACAAAGAAGAAGAGAGAGCTGGTTCCATAGGGAGTGGAGATGGTAGGAGAAGGCAGCCATACCAGCACTAAAGGGAGGGTGTGGGATTGAGAAGGAACAAGAGTCTCTAGAATGAAGGGGGTAGAAGGAGGGAACAGAGGGGGAGAAGAGAGAGGATAGCTATAAAGAAGGGAGTTGAACCTTTATCAATAAGACAGAAGCAGTGGAAAAGACAATGCCAGGGTAGCAGGGCAATAGAAAGGGTGGAGTAGCGAGATTAGGTGCTAATCACTTAGACTGAAATTAGATTAGTACAATTTCAATAGTGCCATACACAAAATATAATTTGCACAAAAATAAACAAAGTTCTCACCCCAGGAATCCCTCAGTATGCTTGACTTATGCCGTATTGCCATCTGGGTTCAGCTGCACTGGAGGTGGTGCCTATGCTAATGATGTCCGGGCATTAGCCAGTCAGAAAGTGGTAAGAGACTGCTGCCTGTAGGTGTTGCTGCTGGTGAGTCAGATTCATTTCAAAGCCTAAGGGACAAAAGTCCCCAATTCCTAACCTTATCCTAGAGTAATGGAAAAAATATAGAAAAAGAAACAAAAGGAAAAACAAACTGCTTAAGGGTGAACTATATACAATATGTCTAACTGTGAAACATCACACCAAATATGCCCCTCAGTAAGAATTTGGCCTGTGATAAGGACTACAGAACTGTTAATAAATGGGTTATGTGAGGGGAAGATGGGTGGGGCGTCAAGCATACTGAGAGATCCCCTGGAAGAAACAATATCCTATGGTAAGTAATTTTTTCTTCTCACCCCAGGAATCCCTCAGTATGCTTGACTTGTGCAAACTACAAAACAGTGTAGTTGGGAGGAGGGAACAGAACCTACTTTGAAACAAGTTCTGCAGGACTACAGTGCCAAATCTGGCATCAGATCTTGACTGTCCATCCAAGCAGTAGTGCTTTGTGAAGGTGTGTACAGTCTTCCAAGCAGCTGCTCTGCAGACATTGAGTAAGGGTAGAAACATAGAAGTTAATGGCAGAAGGAGACCACTAGGTCCATCTAGTCTGCCCATTTTGTTTAGACCTATTTTGACACTCAAGTTGCCCTTTGTAGTCAGGGCTCCCTTGTGTCTATCCCATGCATTCTTGAATCCCCCCACAGTGTTGACCCCCACAACCTCTTGGGGCAGGCTGTTCCAGGTGTCTACCACTCTTTCTGTGAAGAAAAACTTCCTGGTGCTGCTAGAGAACCTCCCTCCTTGCAGCCTGAGGTCATGTCCCCTAGTCCTGGAGCCCTTCTTGAAGAGAAAAAGGTCCTGTGCATGTACCTTTGTTAATGCCTTTTATGTACTTGAATGTTTCAATCACGTTCCCTCTCTCTCTCTTCTCTGCTCCAGGGAGTACATATTCAGTTCCCTAAGTCTTTCCTCGTAGGACATGTACTGCAGACCCTGAATCATTTTTGTCACCTTTCTCTGTACTGTTTCAACCCGGTCAATGTCCTTCCTGAGGTGAGGCCTCCAGAATTGGACTCCATATTCCAGGTGAGACCTGACCAGTGATCTACAGTGGTAGTATATCCCTTTCTGCTGCTGCTGAGGTTGCAGTGCCCCTAAAGGAGTGGGCCCTTACGCCTTGTGGTGGCCGTCTGCTAGCCTTGCTGTAGCAGAACTGGATGCAAGAGACTATCCAGAGATAATTCTCTTTGAGGCCGGTCTGCCTGTGCCCACCTTGCCATAGGTGAGGAAAAGCTGGGTATGGTAGGCTCTTTGCTGCTTAGTATGCTCCAGGCAGTAGGTCAGCGCCCTTTTAACATCCAGGCTGTGGAGCCTGCGCTCACCAGAAATGGATTTGTCTGTGAAAAATACAGGAAGAGTTATAGATTGGTCGAGGTAAAATTCAGAAATCACTCTAAGAAGGAATTTTCTTTTAGTCCTGAGCACTACTTTATCCCTGTGGGAGATGATGCAGTTAGTTTTTTTTTTTATAGTTGTTTAACCAGGATTTGCACACTAAGCTGAAAGAGCACAGGGAAGTTAAGTAACTTGCTCAGGGTCACACAGTATGTAAGTGGAAGCTGTAGGATTCAAACCCAGGTCTGGTCTGCTGGATGTCACCAGATTTGCAGCTCAGAGCCTTAAACCACTGCGCTATACTGCCTCCAACCTGCCAGGTGATGGCCACTAGGAATACTGTTTTCCAAGTGACATACTTTAGGTCTGCTGTTGCCATAGGTTTGAATGGGGCATCCATCAACTTGGCTATACATAGGTTCAAGTCCCAGGGGGCAACAGGCCCTTAAAGAATTTCTTACAATGGAATGAAAAATAATAGATTTCTCTTTGCCAGCAGAAATGTAGTCTGAAATGGCCACTAGGTGGACTTTCAGGGATGAGGTCTTAAGGCCTGAAGTCTGCAGATTAAATAAGTAATCTAGTGTGGAGGACAGGCTGGACTGCAAGGGTCAATCTGCCTGTCTTTGCACCAGAAGGAGAACCTCTTCCAATTGGAAGCATATATCTTTTTGGTACTTGGTTATTTTGCCAGTCTAAGAATTCTGAGGATCTGTTCTGAATAATGAGAGTCAGGGAACTCTTGTACCAAGTTTTGAGGCAAAGAGATTCTATGTTGGGGTATGTTACTCCCATATGAGACAAGGTCAAGAGACTGTGGCTTGAAGGCAGGCAGATGGGCCGTTTGGCTGCCAGGGCGAGGAGCAGAGTGTACCATGGCTGCCTTGCCCAGTCTGGAGCCACCAGGATCATTGTTACTGGCTGTGTCCAGAGCTTGAGAAGCACTCTGAGAATCAGTAGAAAAACATAGAGAAACCTCCTGTCCAGTTGAGGAACAGGGCATCCACTGGCACTGTGTCCAGTGCCAGAGACCTGCAGCAGTACAAGAAGATCTGGTGATTGTGCTTGGAGGTAAAGAGATCAATCTCTGGAGTGCCCCAGCTCCTTAATACTGTAACCAGTACCTGTCTGTTTATGGACCACTCATAGTGGCCATGGCTGATGTGGTTCAGAGAATCTGCCAGCACATTGTCCTTGCCTGGCAGGTGAATGGCAGTTAGTTGCATGTCCAGCGAGTAACCCAGCAACCAGATCTTTATGGCTTCTGTGCACAGCTTTGAAGATCTTGTGCCCCCTTGTTTGTTGATGTAAAATGTGGTGGTGATGGTGTCTGTCCTGACTTTGACAGAGTGGCCCTTGAGCTGGGGGGCAATGGCTTTTATGGCTAGGTGCACAGCTCTGAGTTTAAGAAGGTTTATGTGATATCTGGACTCCTTGGGAGATCACACACCACTTACTGATTGTTTTTTCCAGGTGTGCACCCCCACCCTAGCAGGGAGGCATCCATAATGAGCACTCTGGAGGGTTCCTTTTGCTGGAAGGGAATTCCTTCCCCGAGATTGTGACTGTCTTTCCACCAGTCCAAGGCTTGAAGGAGAGCCTTGGTGGCTGGAATCAGCTTTGACAGTGAGTCTCTTATCTGAGACCAATGAGCCCTCAGATGGTACTGAATGTCCCTCATCTGAAACCTGGCACCTGGGACTACCGCTGTAGTGGAGGCCATGTGGCCTCGGAGCCTGAGAAGGTGTCTGGCTGGCCTTTGTTGACCGAGGACAAACAAGTTTGCCAGGGTCTTGAGGTTTTCTACTCTGTCTAGAGGAAGCAGGGCTTTCCCTTGCTGGGTGTCCAGCTCTGCTCCTATGAATTCTAGAAGTTGGACTGGCTCCATGTGAGACTTTTCTGCATTGATCAGGAACCACAGTGACTCCAGGGTGAGCTGAATGAGTCATATACAGTCTCTGAGCTTCTGAGGAGACTTGTCTACTATGAGTCAATCGTCCAGATAAGGAAACACAGAGATCTCTTGTCTTCTTAGGTGGGGTGCAGCCACAGCGAGGCATTTTGTAAAGACACTGGTGGCTGAGGACAGGCCAAATGATAGTAGTACTGCAAACTGGTAATGGCTTGAAGACAGTCTGAATCTGAGATACTTTCTGTGAGATGGCCTGATTGGGATGTGAACGTAGGCATCTCTGAGGTCCAGGGATGCTAGGAAGTCTCCCTGTTGTAAGGAGGGGATCACCACTGACAAGGTGATCATCTTGAACTTGGTGTTTAACAGATGTTTGTTTAAGTACCTGAGGTGTAGAATGGGTCACCAGTCCCCATTTTTCTTTTAGGTGAGAAAGTATCTTAAGTAGAGGTCTTTTTCCACTGGGAAGGGAGCACTCTTTCTATTGCATTCGCTTGCAGGAGAGATTTTTACCTCTAACTCCCACAGAAGCCTTTCTGTGGGGGTTAGAGGCTTGAAACTCCTGCTTCCCTACTGTGTATGGAATTTTTTGAACTGCAGGGTGATCCCCTGATCCACCACCTCCAGCACCTACTTGTCTGTGGTGATGACCTGCCACTGGGGGATGTAGTGGGTCAGCCTTACTCCTACTGGGAGAGTGGGGTGACCTGGACCTTCCCATCAGGGGTTTTGTTTGGACTGGGCTTTAGGTGAGGGGGCAGGGTCAGTACTCTTTTGAGTCCTTCTACTTCTTCCTCTAGAGTAGCCTCTCACTTGGGAATAGTCTATGGGCATGGGATAGAAGGCTCTGGGGTAGTAACCCCTGCCTCTGCCTCCTCTTCCTTGGGGCTTCTAAGAAGTGGAGGCTTTCTCTTCAGCTGCATTACTCTTGTAGGTGGTTTTTTGTTCTTCTGCCTTTTTCATGTATGCCTCTGTTTTGTCCCCAAAGACAGAATTGTTCTCACAGAGGAAATCTGGTACAGGCTCATAATGTCGTGGCCGAAACCATGCAAAACAACAATGCCACACAGAAAGCTGTGTGCAGCATAAAAAAAAGTTCTGGAAAAACACAGACCACAGAAGTAACAGCGCACATGGTAAAAACAAACACAGTATCTTTTTTCAGGGGGCTTTGCCCCCCGCACCCCCTGACATGGGGGTCTTCATCTCCCACACACCCCAGACTAAATATATCTTAATTCTGAGGGGATGTGGACTTTAGGGATGGGGTGAAACACTGGAGAAGGGCTTTTTTTTTTGTAAAAAAAAAAGCTGCAGCAGTATTGAACCTGGCAGGAACCGAACGGTGGTCCCAGGTTCCCCACGCTGCCAGATGCCGGTGTCCTAGACACTCCACCATGGGAGTGGCTCAACCAGACACTGCACTGGCAGCCTCCTTGACATTCCTCCAGGTGAACTTACAGCGACAGGGGTAGTGGTTATTCTCATACGCTAAGCTACCCGTCACTGTAGAAACTTTCACGCTTTTGGCAGTGCAGTCATTCATGCGCTGTTTAGGTGCTATATTCACCAGTACTGGGAAATCCATAGCTTTAGTTTGAGTATCCTGAGAGAGGTTAGTAGTTCTCAACCAAGCAAACCTTCTGAGGGAAATGGCTTGTGCCATAGATCTGGAGGCAGTGTCACTGGCATCAACTGCCATATGAAACTGGTTCTTTGTGGCTTCCAAGGCAGTTTTAACAGTTTCTGCCAGCTCCTAAGCAACACTGTCAGGAGCTTTCTGGCTAATAGCCAGAACTGAGTTCCACAGTCTTTTGGTGCTGTGCTGTGTACGCCATGAACGTAGAGAGGCGTAACAGCACAGAGGATGTGGTGTAAGATCTTTTGCCCATGGTGTCCAGCTTTATGGACTCTTTATCAGGAGGCTGAGAGGAAAGAAGCAATTTAGCCTAGTTACAGGCTGCAGCCTGTACCACTTCTTCGTGGTCAGGATGAGTGTAGAGGTACTCAGCATTAATTTTATCTCTCTAGTACTTCTCTATTTTCTTATCCACTCCAGGAATGGAGGTGGGATTCTGGAGTAGTTTGAAGACTGCCTGCGATGGGACTTGTGAACTGGAAGTAGCAGCTTTTTGGGAGAAGGGAGACCCATTATATCCAGAAAATCTGCCTCCTCCTCCTCAGTAGTCTCCTGTATGGAGAGGTCTAGAGTGTCCACCATGCACTGGACAAATGTGTAATGGGAGGAAAAATCCTCCTGACCATGTGAAGGGGAGTCAAATTCCTGGTCAGGGGACACATCAGGTTCTATGCCCTCCTCCTCATCATTATCACCCTCCTCATAATAGAAACCTTGGCCTTGGTCAGGGTCTGAGGAGACAGTCATAAAAGGACCACCTGGGGCACCAAATAAATTGCCCACAACTTGAAATGTTTGATAAAGTTGTCAAGCCTCCTCAGGGGCAGGCATATTTTGTTGTGACACTGGTGTCTCCCTTTGCTCTTCAGTGGGAGGGGCAGTTTTCTTTTTGTTTCTTTTTTGGCAAGCCCTGAATCAGAAACCTGCTCAGAATGTCTCTTTTGTTTGGCTTGGTCTGTATTATTTTTGTCAGGCATATTTTCTAAGGGGTCCCTGGAGGACCTATCTTTAGATTTATTCTAAGAGGAGGATGCATTTTCAAGAGGCTTATTAGAGGGGGTGGCAGACTGAGAAAGCCATACTTTCTAGTCGTTTTGCTCTTTTTTAACTGTTTTAGAGCAAACTTTAGTGCAAAGTTCAAAATTATGGTTTGAACCCAGACAACTTAAACAAAGATTGTGGCGGTCTGCCTTGGCCCCGATTTTAAAACACTTAATGCAATTTTTAAAGCTGTAGGTCCAGTTCTTTTTTTAGGTCTATCTGACATATCAAAAACGTTAGAAGACTGAATATTTAGTTCCCAATAGGGAAAATGCATAAAATTGCAGTCGGTTCCCAAGCGAGATGGAACCATGAGAAACAGTTCCAAAATAACAAAATATAATAGACAAAGTAAAACTGAATGCGGTTTCATCATAAAAGAAGGGAACCGATTTAAAAAAAAAAACAAAACTGAGATTAGAATATCAGAAACAGAAATTTTTTTACCACAGAAGGCGGTTTTCCAATCAGGAATAAAGTGCCTGAACCACAGTAATAACCCCTGTCAGGGGAAGATTTCTCAGTTCCTGGAACTGAGGAAAAAACTCAAACAAAAATAGTCAAAAAAACTATAAAAAAATGACTAAAGGAAACAGAAACTACAGAAATAAAATGACTTTAATGAAAATAAAATTCTTCAAGCAATGAGAAATGATGCGTACTCTGAAGCCAGAGGGAGGAGAAATTAATCTGACTCACCACCAGCAGCACCTACAGGCAGCAGTCTCTTGCCACTTTCTGATTGGCTAATGCCCAGTCATCATTAGCATAGGCACCACCTCCTGAACCCATCTGGCAATACTGCTTAAGTCAAGCATACTGAGTGATTCCTGGGGTGAGAACTTTGTTTATTTTCGTGGAAGTTATATTTTGTGCAAGGCACTGTCTGAAACTGAACTAATTTAATTTCAGTCTAAGTGATTGGTACCTAATTCCTCTAGTCCACCCTTTCTATTGCCCCACTATCCTCGCGTCACCTTTTCCACTGCTCCTTCCTTATTGGTAAAGGTTCGCCTCCCTTCCCTTCTATCTATCCTCTCTCTGCTCCCTCCTCCTACCCCCTTCATTCTAGAGACTGTTGTTCCTTCTCAGTCCTACACCCTTCACTCTAGTGCTGGTATGGCTGCCTTCTCCTATCGTCTCCCCTGCCTATGGGACCAACTCTTTCCTCTTCTTCATCATGCAACATCCCTACTATCCCTAAAGCAGCTGCTAAAGCCTACCCCCCACTCCTTGTTCCTGTGTCTCTCATCTCTAACTCCCTCCCCCTTCAACTGATACAACATTTTTCTTCTCTGAGTTTTTGCTCAAGTACAACATTTTTCTTCTCTGAGTTTTTGCTTAAGTTTGTTTAAATTGCAAAATATTTAATGAAATGCATTGCACTGTGTGTGTTGGGGGGGGCAGTCTGCGCTTCTTACTTGAACTTACCATAGCTGATATACAGCCTTTTTATGTCTAAACACAACTCTTACTGTGCGTCCCATGCAGGAATGGGGCATCTCTCAAGGTTGATTATTTTCAGAAAGGAATATTTTAGCGATTACCTGCAGCATCATTTGTAACACTTATAGCAACACTTTTTTTTTAAATCTTGCCATTTGTGTTGTCAACAGCCAAGATATCACTTTTATTTTGTTACTTTTACCACCACTTCAGTATCAAAGTGCATAAATTCTGCTGTTTATATGAGTAAACCCCCCAAACTTTGGGCTTACCATAATGGCTAATGGGCCCTCAGCAGTCCCCCTCCATTGAACCTGAAGGGACCCTCTTTACCCTATGGTCACCCAAGAACTAAACTGCTGCAGCATGGAGACTTGGGGGGGGGGGGGTTACTGGCAAGGAGTCTGTGGCAGGAGTCAAGCCATTGCTACCATGATCTTCAGTTTCCTGACACAACAAGCAGCGCACCCCTGAAAAGAACCATCTTCCTGGCTTCTGAAAAGAGAGCAGGGCCTGAATTTGCACAAAGTCGCCCCTCTGGGCAATAAAGAAAGCAGCAGAATACTGTATAGCAAAGACTCCAAATGTAAACAAATACAGCTGCTGCCATGCAGCACATAGCCCTCAGACCCCACAGGGATTGTTGGAAGGCTCAGAGCCTGTAAAATCTGCCCAGAGATAGCATGAACCAATCTTGAGCTCCAAGTTGCTGAGAAGCAGGCATGCAGACCTGACTCAGGATTTTAATGCATGGTCTACCTGAGAACTTTTTGTTCAATCAGATGTCGAGTACAGAACTCTATAACAGAGAGTGGAATAAAATATCAGGTTTCTCAGTTTCCCAGTCTGCACTACCATGGAAACTGAAATCCAGAGACTGACTAGCTACCAGGGGAAAACAGTCCTTGTATGCTCAGCATGTGTGCACACAGAGACTTTTGAAGGAAGCAGTTTCAGTCCAAAGTGGAACAGAACAGACAACTAAATATTTTTCCCCCATGGGAACTTTTTCCTTTGGAGGGTAACTTCAAATTGCAAGCAACTAATGCCACTACCTGATGGAATGTTACTGTGGAGTAACGAACTGGCACATCAGCCGAGAAAGACAGGAGCAGTACAGCGTTCCAGCCACTGAGTTAGGTGCAGGTGGAGTTAGGTTGCTTCCTGAATTGCAGGAAGAGAAAGAGGAGAGATGCTCTGGAGATGGCTACCTCACCCAGAAACAGCTCAGAGTAATCCCTGCCTCTACGACAGGAGAAAACCATGAATATGAATTGAGACTACAAAATCATAGTTGACTTTCAGGGTTCGGACCCTACAACTGGAGGTGTAGTTAGTGTTATGGGATAGAGCATCAGAAGTCCTGGGAAGGGCTGTAATTGCTCTGATAGGCCCAGGTCGAAGACAGTGTGTGCTCTTTTTTGAGATTTGTTCCCTTTTGGATTACAAATAGTGATTAACTGTCACTGCAAGTGTATGCTGGACTATTTACTCATGTTATATACTGTATCACCAAGTCTGCAATGCTCATCTGGTGTCATATCCACCTCACATAATCAGGGAGCTCCCTATAGGCCTTCGATGGGATAATGTGTGGTGCACCAGCTAGGTGGTGGACTGTGGGGAATACTGTGCACTTACTGATAGCTACCATTTGCTTTCATTTTTCCCTATGGATGCCTTGACTTTTTTTTTCCCTTTTCATTTAATGAATTGTTATATATTTTCCTCTTATGGCATATGATTATGTTACAGCATCACTGCTGTGTAGGACAGGGTAATGTAGTTCCTGGGGGTAATAGACCTACATAACAGTGCTATCCTAGGTGGAAGCATTGCATCATTACAAGACTGGTGTACCCAGTGCAGCACACCTCTAGTAACCCAGGCTGGCCCCCTCAGAGAGTTGGGAGAGGAGGACCCATGGGCCCTAGGCGGAAGTTGCATACAGTATGTACTGAATGATTTGATGTCATTTGAGTAAACCATGCTGAGGCCTTTTAAATCCAGTTACAGGTGTGTGTTTTTGTATTTGGGGAAAGGGGTGGGAAAGACTAGAGGGAGCTGGGGGGGGGGATAGTCCAAGGCCAATTAACCTCCCAGTGTGAAGTACAGGAACCTTTGGATATGGGGGTCCCGGCCTTCCCATCGCCTACGACACCTCGTGCTAGGATATCTGGAGATGCCAGATTGGGTGGGGAGTGGGCAATAGAACAAAGGGCCAGTTGGAGGTCAGCCAAGTGAGTGGATATTCTCATGGCAGGAGGCCTGGGCCCACCTCCTGGAGGTGCCCAGGAAAGGTTTAAAAACCCAATGCAGGCATTGATCCAGCCCCTTTTTTTTCTGTTAGAATTTTCAGAGGCTGTCAGCATACAACATGTAAGTATTTGTGGATGATGTTAGTCAGCGCTCACATAACTTCTTCCTATAGCTTTCCTAGCATGTTCACTCCTTGTACATCTGCTGAAGGAAGTAGTGGTAGCCAGGGGTTACCTCAGAAAAGCTGTTTTCGGGCAAAATTTGCCCCGTTCTCCCTGCTGACCTAAAGCATGTGTGGTAGATGGCTGGTTAGGAAGAGTGTGCTTGCCTTTCAGGTATCCCCTCCCTTCTAGGGGTGGGGATGTAATGGAGGAGTGTCTTGCTTATCTTGCAAGCCAGAGGAGGTGTGGTGGGCCCCCTTCAGAGTCAATGGCCTCCTTTTTCTTGGGCGGCCCATCTCCTGTTTTGTGTCTTGAGGTTCCCTGTTCCCAGTCACTTATGTGGGAGGGTTTGTTTACTGAAAGTCCTCTTTTAAGGGCTGTGTAAATATCTTGGATTCATGTTTCATATTTGTAACACTCAAAATGCATGGATTTCACTGTTCATATGTAAGCATTGCTATAATTTGTCAGTGGCTTAGCAGGCTGCACACTCTCCTCTGAGGCTGGAAGAAAGATGGCTTCAGGTTCTAGCCCCACACCAGGAATTTGGGGAAAATGTCAATACTGACACTGTAGCATGCTATGAAAGAAGTGCTGAACTTAGTTCTGAGGTGCCGTCTTTTGGATGAAACATTATACCGAGGTCCCATCTGCCTGTTCTGGTGGTTGTTCAGGTGGAGGTTAAAGATCCTATGGCACTTCTTGAAGGAAAAAAAAAAGAGCAGGGACATTTTCCCCATTCACTGAAAGTACCACCAACAGTTTAACCTGATCCAATACTGTGTGTAAGTTTGCATCTCCATTCAACCCACTACCTACCACAACCCCCAGGACGTGGCTGAAAATAAACAGAATTGCCTATCTCTCATTTCCCAGTCAAAAAAAAAAGATAGCTAGATATGTACAGTATACCATGCTAAGGCATTTTAAATCTAGTTACTGGTGCTGTTTTATTCTCCCAGGGAAAGGCAAAGGAAAGAGGTGATGAAAGTGGGAGATTCTGAGGCCCTTGGACCCTGTGCACTATGCCAACGAGCCACGTAAACTGGGCGCATTGGCATAGCAAAGTCAAAATGCCGTGGAGCAGTGGTCACGCAGCATTCACTACTGTGGCATGCAGCTGGTATGTGCCCGACCTCCCGGCCACATGAACAACAATGCACGGGGGGGGCATGCCAGCACTATGCACCATGGCGAGTAGTGCTGCACACCGGGGCATGTAAGAGGCCAGATAGTATGTCAGGGACAGCCCTGCCATAAGTGCCCCTATGCACACCGAACAATGGAATGGCCCAGTGACATGCAGGCAGTCCTCCCACACACAGCTTGGGCCGACCCTGTACCCCCATGGCAGACACCCCCAAATACATAAAAGTGCTGTCCCAACCCCTTGATGCTACACCCTCCCATCCCAGGGCTGTGCTGCCGTGCCCCTGCAGCCCATAAGGACACAGTACCCACATGGTACCCACTGGAGACCTAGCCCAGCCCCACATAGTGGCACCATCCATGTACTGTGCCCCCGTGGGGTCACCCGACCCTGGGTGGTGGCAGCCAACCCACATAGGCAGGGGTGCCTGTGTCCCCTCAACCCATACCGCTCCCCACAGCACCGCCTCCCCCATACCTGCAGTGTCAGTGCCGTGGTCAGGGCCGGCTTCAGCAGCACAGCCCTCCGCGCACTTCCATGGCCGTCAGCCATCTGATATATGCAGGGGTGCACACCACCGATGCTGCAGGTATGGGGGGGTTACACTTCTACAACTGGGGGTGCCAGTTTCAGGGGTCAGGGTGTGTGTGTGTTGCCACATTGGGGTGGGCACAGATGTGTGGTGGAACAGGGTCGTGATCCACCTGCTGGGGTTCCAGCAGTGCACCGGGAGGGCGCTGTGCATCATGGGCTGGGCCAGGGAGTATGCCGGACATTGGGTCCATGCTGCACGAGTCCGGGTGCTTGTAGTAGGCATTCACGCACCCAGACCCATGCCATACCGCACAAGGGATCAACTATTGGCCCAGTACAGGCATCTGATTGGATACCCACCTGGGACCACAACTCCGCCCCCAGCCACCCTGCAGAGTCTGGCATGCCATGGGGGCAGGGCTGCAGACAGGTGGCCACCAGTTGTGCATACCGGCATGTGCGCACCTGTCTGCAAGTGTAGAGCTCCATGGGCGGAATACGCACCCTTGGCCCGTCCAACACTCAACGACATACAAGAAATGCAGAGTGTCAGTTCTTTAGGAGCCCTCATTGTCGTATCTCCCAAAAACAAAGGTCTTTTGCCCACCAAGCCCCACTCTGGTTTAACTCCCTCAGTAATGATGTATCTGCAACTGCTACCTTGGGCCCATTTAAGAGGAAGTTGCGGCAACACCTAGTAGCAAATGTCAGCTGTGACTGCTTCCACTAACCTACCTAAACCCAGTACCCAGCAACACCTAGTAGCACTTAACCTCCTTCCTCCCCATCTTCCCTTATCACTGACTTGTAGCACTTCATCCTCTACAAGCCCCACTCCCTTCCTCCCTCAAACCTGCCTTCACCCTCTTACACTATCCTCCTGTTTCCTTGCCTGCTTTCTATACCACCTCCATACACACTCCTACTTACTCCTCCCTTCCTCCCCTACCTCCTCCTCCCCTTCCCTTCCTCCATCTCTCTGTACCCTCCCCACTCCACCCCATACTGTTCTTATCTAGACCCTCCTGCTACCTCGGCCTCCTTCTTTTTATCCCCCTTGTCACCCCCACTCCATCCCCATCCCAGCCACTCCCTTTCTTCTTCCCCTCTCCCCTTCCATTTACCCTGCCAACAAGGCCTCCTGAGCTGATTCTCCCTTCCCCTTTCCCCTTCCCTGTCTCATCCTGCTGATGAGGCCTCCGGGGCTGATTCTCCCTTCCCCCTATGGTACCCTCCCCAGACTCAGTTCTCCTAGCTGAAGCCTAAGCCTAACTCTCCTCTGCTCATCAAGGCCCATGGGTCTATCCTCCTCCCCTTATGTCATTTCTCACTACTTGCTCTCTGCCCCCTCTCATGTGTACCACGGATGTCTGTAAGTTGATGTTCTCTGTATTTTGCCATTACCAGATGACACTACTTAACTGTACTACCTTGTCACTTTAATTTCATTGTAAATGTTGCTAGCTGTCTGCTTGCAGCATAACCTCTACTTTCTCTGTAACTTACATGACGTGGAACCTACGTAATGAGCTTCTAGCTCAATTAGTGTCTACCAAGATTTCAATAAATAAAATAAAAAAATAAAAATGAATTAGTGCATAGGGCCCAATGTGAGAAGAGATAAAAGCAGAACTTAGTCTTAAGCTAGTGGCATTGCACTGAATAAACCTGTCGTGGGTTGAACAAATCAGGTCACAGGAATCGACAAATTTGGTACAACATACCTAAATGGTATGATTTTTATTAAACAAACAAAAAAAATGAAATACAAAAAAAATAACAGCTTACAGCAGCGAACTTACGATAATAAACAAACAAAATAAAACTTGAAAATAGCACAGCTTCCCTGCCAAGGGTCTAGCAGTGGAACATAATCTTGTGCAGTATAACAGAGAGCAGGAGGTCCTCACATGAACTCTCCCTAACAGCATCTAACCTGAGGATCTAGGCTGGCTTCTTTTAAAGAGTGGAGCTCCACCTCTTAGCTCAAAGCCCCACCTAATTATTAAGTTATTTCCGGGAAATCTTCTTATTTCTTTGTACAATCAATTACATAGAATACACATATATGAAAGGCATAACAAATAATCCATTATTATGACATCAACATAAACACCCTAATGCTCTATCAGATATTATTGCACATATCTTGCAGAGTGGGCTGCATTATAGACAACTTCTCCCCTTCTGTAAAGGTAACCTAGGAGCTGCAGCATATAAAAGAAGGGAGAAAGGTGCTGCTGACTTTCTATAGGAGACAGCACCTTGCAAGGACACCAGCACTGATTGGAGACATGATACTCCTGGGAGTTGTGTAGGTAGACCACATTTTAGTTCTTCTCTATTATCCTGTATTTTAGTTAATTTGCTATCTGTTTAGCCTTTCCAAGAACAGGATATTCCAATCTGCACCTGTACATATCCTAAAGAAAACAACATTTAAACTGGCATTGGTAATTTCTTAAGTTTGACTGTCAATCCCAGCTTGCTTTTTACATTGTAAAAGAACCTTTGCCTACCAAGTCTCTTTACAGACCTTTATTTACTTTCATTCTTTAAGCCTGCACATTTAAGGGCAATACAGGGGAAAAGTGCTTACATTTAACTGGACCATGACGTAGACGAGCAGAAATAGGAAGGGGATGTAAAATAGTTTAAATTGTAATACACAGTGCCAGATGGCCAGTCTGACTGCAGCATATTCTGACTGTTTTACACAGAAAAGGGGGGGATAGAAAGAGACAGGAAGACATAAAATGAAGGAGTAAAGTGCTGTTGTGCAACAGTCTTTGGAACAGATGTAGGAGAGAAGAAGAAAACATCAGGTTCAGCTAAGCACTACTCACATGGGGGGTTCAACTACCACAGGTTCCCCTCTTTAAGAACAAACCAATAATTTGGTTTGAAGACCACATTCCCTTTTCCAGAACATAAACCCAAGGGAATGGGATGGGACTTCCACCCACCCTCACACCCACCCTCACAGAAGTTCCACCCCAGGGCACCCTATAAACAAAAACAATAAATACAATTAACATCATTCATTGTCATATGTCATACTTTACCCTGGGGTTGAAATAGGTTACTGTATCCCATTTTAGATTCAATTTCCTTGAGCACCATATCTAGAAAGGAAATCTGCATTTTTATGTTTGCTGCCTGGTCTATGCTTAATCTCAAAATGATAGGGCTGTAGAGCCAAGTATCAATGGAGAATGCATGCATTTTTATCCTTCATCTGGTTAAGTCAGCATAAAGGGTTGCGATTCATAATTAAAGTAAAATGAGACCCCCATAGATAGAATTTCAATGTCTCTATAGCCCATTTAATCGCTAAACATTCCTTTTCTATTGTAGCATACTTCTGTTCTCTGGGATATAGTTTCCGGCTGATGAATAAGATGGGGTGCTCTTCTCCATTGATATTTTGACACAATACAGCACCAAGACCAGTTTCTGAAGCATCTGTTTGTAATTCAAAAGGTTTATTAAAATCTGGAGATTGAAACACTGGTGCTGAACACAGTGTAGCTTTTATTGTCCTAAAAGCTAAATCACAAGCAGGTGACCACGAGATTTTATTTGGGACTTATTTCTTAGTCAAGTCAGTCAATGGGGTTGCAATTGTGGCAAAATCAGGGATAAAGCGTCTATAATAACTAGCTAAACCCAAAAAAGATCTCACTTGTCTTTTTGTTTCTGGGACTGCACATTGGGCTACTGCCTCCACCTTCTCTATTTCTGGACGTACTATTCCATTACCCAAAATGAAGCCCAAATATCTTGTCTCATTCATGGCTAGGGCACACTTGGAAGGATTAATAGTTAAACCAGCTTTTTCAATGGTATATAAAACATTAGACAAATGGGTAAGATGAGTTGACCAGTCTGAACTGAAAATCACCACATCATCCAAATAAGCAGAACAATAGGAAGAGTGATCATTCAACAATTTATCCATATATCTTTGGAAGGTGGCAGGGATCCCATGTAAGCCAAATGGCATATAAGCAAACTGGTATAACCCCTTAGGAGTGCTAAAAGCTGTTTTTTTATTTAGACTGTTCTTCCAAAGGGATCTGCCAATAGCCCTTTGTAAGATCGAGAGTAGAGATGTATTTTGCCTGTCCAATGTGATCTATTATATCATCCACTCTAGGAATTGGATAGCTATCAAACTGAGATACTTGACTGAATTTACGGAAATCGAGACATAAACGGGTACCTCCTTCCTTTTTAGGTACAATTACCATAGGGGATGACCAGGGACTTCTAGAAGGTTCAATAATATTAAATTTCCATAATTTCTCAATTTCCTGTACAACCTCAGACCTACTTCTTTCTGGCAATCGATATGCCTTTTGCCTTATTGGGACAGAATCAGTTTTAATCGTATGTACCACACCAATGGCTTTACCTGGGATAGTTGTGAGAACTTTTGTATAATGTTGTAGTACATTTTCCAATTCTGCATGTTGTTGACTGGTTAAATTTGAGTTAATATGTATGTCTCTAATAGTTTCCTCTGATTCAAGCCTTTTATAGGCAGAATCTAATTCAGTGTCTGAACTACTGGGCATAACATAAAGGTCAGCTTTAACATCAGAAGTAGGTCTCTCATGCCATTTCTTTAAGAGATTTGCATGATAAATGGGTGTACACTTTCGTCTCCTGGGTATCTCAACTTGGTAAGTGACAGGACCAGTCTGGGAAACAATGGAGTAAGGTCCCTGCCATTTCATTAAAAGCTTATTGTCATTGGATGGCAATAATAACAATACCTTTTCCCCTGAATGGAATTGTTTTTCCTGAGTTTTACTGTCATAATAGCATTTCTGCTTAGTTTGGGCTATCATATTTTGTTCATGTGCCTTTTTTGTGTACTGCACTAGTTGCTTTCTAAGATTAACCAAATAGTCTAGAATATTGGTATATTTCACTGTGGTCTCTCCCTCCCATGTTTCTTTAACTATGCCAAGAGGTCCCTGGGGTTTTCTTCCATACAGCAAACTGAATGGTGACAATCCTGTTGAGGCTTGTGGGACCTCTCAGTCTGCAAACAGGAATAGGGGAAGATATTGATCCCACTTTTTACCTTCTTCGTCCACAAATTTCCTAATCATATGTTTTAATGTGTGATTAAATCTTTCTGTAAGACCATCGGTTTGTGGATGGTAAGGGGTGGTTCATAATGTAGTAATTCCTAAAGCTTTGTACAATTCAGTGAGTAGTGCAGCATTAAAATTTGTACCACGATCCGTCAGGATCTCTTTAGGAATACCCATACGACTGCAGAATTCTACTACTTTTTCTGCTATTTTTGGGGCTGTAACTGTTCTCAAGGGAAAAGCCTCAGGATATTTGGTTGCATAATCACAAAGGACAAGTATGAATTTATTACCCTTACTGCTTTTTACCAATGGTCCTACCACATCCATAGCTATTCTTTCAAAGGGTTGAGCTACAACTGGTAGGGGCATTAAGGGTACTTTGTCCCTGTGGGTTATCTGGCTGATTTGCTGACAGAAGGGACAACATCTGCAATACTCAGCAACGTCCTCCTGTAGACCAGGCCAGAAGAATCATTGCAGTAGTCTAGCAGAAGTTCAGTCTTGTCCTGCACGTCCAGCACTAGAGATATCGTGTGCTAAAAATAAAAGATCTTTTCTAAATTTCTGCGGTACCAGTATTTGTTCTATCTGTTCTTGTATTTTTTTTTTTGAAATTGTATTTTATCCTCCTCCTCTGCCTCCTCCGACCCTTCGGCGTTGTCCCACAGACATCCCACTACCGCGACCCAGCTCACACAATCCACGGGCCCCATGGAGCCATGGTTTACACCCCAGGGTGGACGAGGTAGGGGCCATCCTCAGAATCTCACAGTTTCTGCTGGCTGGCCCCTGTGGACTTGGGTTGAGTGGGCGCGGCAAATCGCGGGCACGTCCCAGGACCCCACTTCCTCCCGGACAAGGCAGGCTCCATTTTCCTGTTCCTCCCTCCCTTTGCAGATGCAATCCCTAGCGTCATGGAATCGTCGATGTCTGCTCTGCTATTGGTGGCCGTCGGACCAATCCCTGAATGGGCATGCGCTTCCTCGAGCCTCCGCTCGGGGTCGCTCAAGGGCCGGAATGTGGCCGAGTCCCCTCCCCGGAGTAGGCAAGCTGTCGTCGGATGCTCAAGCCTGACTCCCCCCGGCCGACCCACCGGCTACCCGAGTCTGCTCCCGAACCCGGGTCGCCAGCGTGGAGCGAGGTGTGGTGTTCAACGCCTCAGCCCTCTGCGCCACTGGGCCGGCTCTGTTCTTGTATTTTAGGAATTATGCATATTCTATATAGAACTCCATTCTGTTGTACAACATATGGTGAACCAAAAGGTACTTGTTTGTTAAGCTGTGAAAAGAAAGGGTTAAGAGCATTGTCATTTTGCTGTTCAGTTTTAATATCTACAATATGATATTGAGGGATGACATCACCAGTCCCATTTTGTTTTTGTTTCCAGTCTTTCTGTAATAATTTCTTTTCAGCCTTTGTTTTTCGTGGCCCTTTACCCTCTTCAAACAAAGAATCATCAAAAGAAAATATAGGGTCCTGTTGTATCAGTTGTGACTGAGCCCTCGTGGTTACAGCTGATAAGGAAGTATCACATGAGGTTAAAGGTCATTAAAGGCTGGAAGTCCTGACCAATAATCAAAGGCACAGGTAAAGTGGGTACAACTCTAATGTCATATCACATGTCTGTCCATTTATACATACTTGTGTCTGTGCAGTTGGGTACTGATGCACATCACCATGGATACAAATTACACCAGTGGGTTTAGTACTTAATAACTTGTTATCTAGTAGGACAGCCCGGATTAAGCTTTGTCGGCTCCCTGAGTCCACCAGCCCTTCTACTTGAGTTCCATTTACCATAGTCTTTATGAAAAAGTTCCCCAAGTTCATAGAAGGTAGGTATGCAGACTTTTTCTTTGGGCAGAAATGGGCTATGTGTCCCAGTCCATGGCAATAATGGCATTCTATGGTGGATTCAGGTTTTTTTGATGCTATCTCCTGACCTTCCCCTCTAGTCTTAATAATTCCAGATCCAACTGATGAAACAATAGAAGGTCTTACCGTAGTGGTTGTGGATGTTTTAGGAGGGATGACACTTTCTGTTCTCCTATACCCTTTTTGTACTGGTTGTCGTGCAGGTAAGAAATTCTTGGCTAGGGTAATTGCAGCTTCAGCATTATCAGGATGGTGTTCCCTTACCCATAACTGGACATCTGCAGGCATAATCTGTACAAATTGCTCCAACACAAACTGCTCAATGATGGCTGGTACAGTCTTTCCCTCAGGTTGTAGCCATTTGTGACACAAGTCATTCAATCTGGTATAGGTCTCCAGAGGTGGTACATGGGGTAAAAGCTTTAAAGAGCGAAACCTTTGTCTGTATGTTTCTGTGTTAATGACATATCTCTTTAGTATCTCCTTCTTTACAGAAGCATAATCATTAGCAATCTGGATATCCATACAGGTGTATGCCAATTGAGCTTTGCCAGATAGATATGGGGCAAGTCTTACCACCCATTGGGTTGCAGGCCAATTACAAGCCTGTGCTACACGTTCCAATGTTGTAAGATATGCCTCTATGTCATCAGAGGGAGTCATTTTCATTAATTTTATGTCTCTGGGATTTGTATGGGCGGCCCCTTGACCAGCCCCAATAAGTTGTAAGGCCTGTATTGTGTCAGCCCACCTCTGGTCTTGTCACCTTCTTTCTTCCTCTCTTTCCCTCAGATTTACCTCTTGCTGGCATTCCATCTCCATCTGACGTATAGCTAACCAGCAGAGTAAATCCCTGAGGTCTTCGGGGGGGGTTCCAGCTGTTCTTCTAGTCTCTTCACACCTGCCTCCTCCATCTTCTGTATGCCCTGTTTAACTTTAGGACATGTGGCAGCAGGTAATCCTTCAAGAAGTGGTTCACCTACGGCAGCCACTTGGGTTCTGGTCAAAACCCCTGATAAGGCACCAGCTTCCTCGGGTTTATGTGCCATGTAGTTGTTGAAAACCACTTGTGACCTGGATACTATGTGCAGTATCTTTACTGGAGTCCACCTATTCCTTATGGATCTCTCAACCCCACTTCTGGTACCAAATGTCGTGGATTGAACAAATCAGGTCACACAGGAATCAACAGATTTGGTACAACATACCTAAACGGTATGATTTTTATTAAACAAACAAAAAAAAATGAAATACAAAAAAAATAACAGCTTCCAGCAGTGAACTTACGATAATAAACAAACAAAATAAAACTTGAAAACAGCACAGCTTCCCTGCCAAGGATCTAGCAGTGGAACATAATCTTGTGCAGTATAACAGAAAGCAGCAGGTCCTCACATGAACTCTCCCTAACAGCATCTAACCTGAGGATCTAGGCTGGCTTCTTTTAAAGAGTGGAGCTCCACCTCTTAGCTCAAAGCCCCACCTAATTATTAAGTTATTTCCAGGAAATTTTCTTATTTCTTTGTGCAATCAATTACATAGAATACACATATATGAAAGGCATAACAAATAATCCATTATTATGACATCAACATAAACACCCTAATGCTCTATCAGATATTATTGCACATTTCTTGCAGAGTGGGCTGCATTATAGACAACTCCTCCCCTTTTGTAAAGGTAACCTAGGAGCTGCAGCATATCAAAGAAGGGAGAAAGGTGCTGCTGACTTTCTATAGGAGACAGCACCTTGCAAGGACACCAGCACTGATTGGAGACATGATACTCCTGGGAGTTGTGTAGGTAGACCACATTTTAGTTCTTCTCTATTATCCTGTATTTTAGTTAATTTGCTATCTGTTTAGCCTTTCCAAGAACAGGATATTCCAATCTGCACCTGTACATATCCTAAAGAAAACAACATTTAAACTGGCATTGGTAATTTCTTAAGTTTGACTGTCAACCCCAACTTGCTTTTTACATTGTGAAAGAACCTTTGCCTACCAAGTCTGTTTACAGACCTTTATGTACTTTCATTCTTTAAGCCTGCACATTTAAGGGCAATACAGGGAAAAAGTGTTTACATTTAACTGGACCATGACGTAGAAGAGCAGAAATAGGAAGGGGATGTAAAATAGTTTAAATTGTAATACACAGTGCCAGATGGGTGGGGGTAGGAAGAAGTAGGCTGCTGGTTAACTAGGATCTGCAGCTTATCCAGTAGGTAGGGAAATGGGCAGACTGGGTGGTCCAAGCGGTCCTTATCTGCCGTCAAATTCTATGTTTCTATGGCCGGTCTGACTGCAGCATATTCTGACTGTTTTACACAGAAAAGGGGGAATAGAAAGAGATGGGAAGACATAAAATGAAGGAGTAAAGTACTGTTGCGCAACAGTCTTTGGAACAGATGTTGGAGAGAAGAAGAAAACATCAGGTTCAGCTAAGCACTACTCACATGGGGGAGTGGTTCAACTACCACAAAACCCACGATCCACTTATTTACATTTTGTTAAGGATATATTTAAAAATAAAGAAAAGGGCACTTTTATGGTAACGTATTTGTTTGTTTTACTTTCCATTGCCCACTGCAAGGCCAGACATTCATTCAACCTGTCCACGTCAGTGTAGGGGCATGGATTCAAGCTAGCATAAGTAATATTTGGGTTACCGCACACCCACAAAAAGTTCCCATTACTTACTTTTAGTAATCTTTCAATCCATGGTTTCCTGAATTAATGTTTCTATCTCTGGTCAGTGTGTGTGTGACTGTTGGGGGGATTTACATACACCCAGTGTGCATGCAGACAGGCAAATGAAGACCTTTCCTAGAGGCACATAGCAGGCATCAGAAATTCATGCTGCTCAGGGGAAGGGGAACAAGTACACTTCCCAAGATGGAGTGGATGTGCATGCTTTATTTGTGGCCAAAAACAGCAGAATCCAACACTGAGGCAAGCAACATTGCAAAAGTAAATTGCCGGCCACCTGCCATTTTCATACCCCCATCTGATCAATCAAGAAACAGCACTGGCATCAGATGTGAAAGCAGCTGCTTGCTTGTCTTCAGGACTGAAGCAAACGGTATAGAAGCACTGATCTCATCATTGGGGTTGGTGACAAGGGAGTCATGGGGGGAGAAAAAGTACAGTTACATGAGAACTTACAATTGTGACACTTCGCCTATCTGCTTGTTATTATATTGTATTATATTTGTGATAAATATGTGTTTTTTTTTTTAATTTCTGCTTGGAAAATATGGCAGTCAGCACAAGGCATTGTGGGACCTTGGATTTTCAAAAAAAATACTGCTCTCCCTCTGACGGGAAAATCTAATTAAGAGCTTAATTTAAGAATCAGTTTGAATTGGTTGTAAACCAGCCACTTGTATAAAGTATTGCATTTTATGACCTGTTAGGAGGAAAGCAACTGACAGATACCTGTTACATTTCTCACCATTAGGAGAAATAGCTGTCAGGAAGTCCCCTGAAGATCAAAGGGGTAATTCTGACCTGCTATAAAGCAGGCTGACTAATTTAAAAAAAAATATATATTTTTTTTTTTATGGGATGCTTAGCAAAATGCAGATGCCTGAAACTAATTTGGTAGGCAGGAAGAAAGTGACCTCACAGCCAGCATCACCACTAAGCTGTAACCTCACAAGCTGGGAGGGACCCTTGTTTCCTTTTGATGGTCAAAGCCAAGAGAACATTTCACTTTTTATCTCTGGACTCCTGCGAGGACACACTCTCAAGAGCACTTCTACTACATTTGGTAAATCAACCACCTCTATTTATTAATTGAAACAAGGGTAGGATTAGATACTCAGTAATAAAGCAGTTTTGTTTAAATTGTCCATTTAATTTGTACGACTGTACACTCAATGTTATATGTTCTGTGTTTTGTATTTCATTTACTATTTTTAATTTTAGTAAACTTTTTTTTTGAAATCCTGCCGAGTCTTTTTATCATTTTGAATGTGAATGCTGGGGCAATGTTGATAAGTCTGAGAGAACTATTAAGCATTTACAGTGTGTTACCATATGCACCAAGGTAAGAAAAGTACCTAGGTCTCAATCGAGTCAAAAGGGGGATTATGAGCTAGGTTGGGTGCCTGCTGGGTTAAGTATTGCACTGCAGTTCCCCAAAGAGGGTGTGATATTTGATCCTGCTAACTGGGCATGCTAGCGAAAAAGTGTTCATATTTGACCCCAAGACTCGAGACTGGTAGTTGTTCAGACCCAAAACAAACAGGAGTGTTACCCTGTTTGTCTCCTGTTCATACATTGCACTTCAAGGTTTGCCACTGTGGGAGCAGAGGACCTGTCCACCGGAATGCATTTGTGACAACCATAATAGCAGATCTTCGAGTGGAGCTCTTGCAGCAGGCCAACACTGGTAGGACTAAGCCGCCAGGCACCAGGACCACACAGAAAACTTTCTAGCTCACTGAATCCTGGTGACCATTTCAGGTCAGGTTCTGTAATGGATGGTTCCGACACCATATGGTGTCTACAGGACCCAATGAGCTAGCTAGCAGTCTACCATGGGGGACTGCCCTCTGCCGACATCACCCCCTGACATTGGCCTATCCTATAAAGGTGGGTGATCCCCCATACCCACCTCAATTCTCCTGGTGGAGACCCCAAGCGGGCAGTGAAAGAAGAACTGAGGAGGTTCCAGAGAGCCAAGAAGGCAAAGGGAAGCAGAAAATGAAGAGGAATTCAGCAGAGAAAAAGAAGGGGGAATGAGGGCAGGAAAATTAGGGCCTGCTGCAAGTGAGCCTCTCAAAGATCTACAGTTATGGTTGTGATGTGGACAGCCAGTTCTGAGTGCTGTACCATATTTATTTTTCATATAAAATGTATTATTGACTGTCTCTGCTGAAAAATCTGGTGCTCTTAGAGTGACCTCACTCATCCCCCCCACCCCCAGGTTTCAGCTGAAAGATGCAAGCCATGAGAAAATGCTGAAAACAGCATGTGAGATCACACACACAGTTTTAGATACTAGGTGTTACATGGAAGGCTTTAATCAAGGATCCTGTTTGTCAGACAGCTTGTCATTCCCCAGGAGTATCATGAGCAGTTGCTCAAAATTGCACATGATGTTCCCTTGTCTGGTCATCTGGGAATTGTGCGCACTATGCAGTGGTTGGCCCAGAATTTCTACTGGCCTAACTTCACCCAGCAGGTGAAGGAGTATTGCAGGTCTTGTCACCGGTGCCAAGAAATAAGGAAAGGCGGCCAAGAAAACCCAAGCCACCCTGATTCCATTGCCCATAGTGGAGGAGCCATTCCAAAGGGTGGGAATGGATATTGTGGGGCCTTTAAATACCCCCAGCTCCTCAGGGAAGAGATTCATCCTGACTGTGGTGGATTATGCCACCCAGTACCCAGAGGCAGTCGCCCTATCCTCACTGAGAATGGACAAAGTGGCAGATGCCTTACTTGGGATATTCTCCTGTGTTGGGTTTCCACAGGAGGTAATCACTGATCAAGGGGGTTCCTTCATGTCGGACCTGATGAAATGTTTATGGGAGAAGTGTGGGGGTGGTACAGAGATGCACAACACCATATCACCCACAAGCCAATGGACTAGTGGAACAATTCAATGGTACCGTAAAGTCAATGCTCCGGGCATTTGCTGAACAGCATGGGAGGGACTGGGAGAAATACCTTCCCCACCTGTTGTTTGCATACAGGGAGGTGCCCCAAGAGTCGACAGGATTTTCCCCCTTTGAACTCTTATATGAACGCCAGGTATGTGGGCCCCTAGACTTGATCTGGGAGGACTGGGAAGGCAAGCATGCCACCAAGGGAACTTCCATTGTGGATTACGTCCTTAGGTTTAGGGAAGGGCTGAAGGAGCTTATGGGGACAGCCCAGAGCAACCTGGCAGCTGCCCAACAGAAACAAAAAGTGTGGTACGACCACAGAGCCAGAGCTCGCTCGTGCATGGTGGATCAGGAAGTCATGGTCCTTATTCCGGTCCGTAAAGACAAACTGCAGGCTGAGTGGGCAGGACTGTATAAAGTGGTTAGGAAGGTAAATGACGTGAACTACATTTTGGAGTTACCTAACAGAAGACAGGCAAAAAGGATGTACCATGTCAACATGATGAAGCCATATGCAAATAGGGCTGACATGGTGTTTGCAGTATGTAGTCATGGGAAGGGGACGGACGAAGGAGACCCCCTTCTGGACTTGCTAGAAGAAAGTAAGTGGGAGTCCTCTGTGGAGGCAGTAAAATTGTCTCCCCAGCTGGCCCCGGACCAGATTCAGAAAGTAAGGGAAGTTTTAGCAGACTTTGCCCCGTTGTTTAGTGCCAAGCCTGGACTAACCCCCTTAGTGACACACGATGTGGAGACAGGGACACAGATGCCCATAAGGTGGACAGCATATCAGGTGTCAGAGGCTGTCCAAAAGGACATCAGGAGGGAAGTGGAGGAGATGCTGGATTTAGGGGTAATCCAGAGATCCCACAGCCCCTGGGCCCCACCCGTAGTTCTTGTACCAAAGCCAGATGGCTCTACTCATTTCTGTGTGAACTATCGTGGACTGAATGCAGTCACGAAGTCCAATGCCCACCTAATGCCCTGGACGGACAAACTCCTGGACAAGTTGGGGGGGGTGACCTACCTTACGACCATTGACCTGACAAACGGGTATTGGCAGGTAGAGTTGACAGACAGAGCTAGGGAGAGGTCGGCCTTCATCACTCCGATAGCCTTATTTGAGTTTAAAGTAATGCCTTTCAGAATGAAGAACGCCCCGGCCACTTTCCAATGGTTGGTGAACCAGGTGTTAAATGGTGCTGAGGAGTACACCGTGGCGTACCAGGATGACACTGCCATCTTTAGTACCAGCTGGGAGGAACACCTATCCCACCTTAGGGAAGTGCTGGACAGGATACAGAGGGCCGGGCTCACTGCCAAAGCCGAGACGTGCCAGGTGGCCATGGAGGAAGTGGCATACCTTGGGCATCTGGTAGGCCGGGGACAGCTCCGTCCTAACCAAATAAAGATAGAGGTGATCCAGGCATGGCCCAGACCAGAAACCCAGAAGCAGGTCAGGAGTTTTCTAAGGACGGCAGGGTACTACAGGAAATTTGTACCCAAATAGAGTGCCCTGGCTGCTACCCATCTGACCTGACAAAGAAAAAGATGCCAAAGAAAATTACCTGGGGCCCAGCCTTTGAGGAAGCCTTTACCAGATTAAAGGAGGCACTGTGCAGTGCTCCTGTTTTGACAAATCCTGACTATAGCAAAACCTTTATAGTTCAGACCGACGCCTCAGACGTGGGTATTGGAGCAGTACTGAGTCAGACGTCCAGTCAAGGGACAGATCACCCAGTAGTGTACCTGAGTAGGAAGTTGCTTCCCAGGGAGAAAGCGTACTCCATGGTGGAAAAGGAGTGTCTTGCCATAGTGTGGGCCCTAAAGAAATTAGAGCCATACTTGTATGGGCAGCATTTTGCGGTGCAGACTGACCACAACCCCCTGGTTTGGCTGATGCAGATGGGGAAAAACAATGGCCAATTGCTAAGATGGAGTCTTGCTTTACAAGGGTATGATCTGACAGTTGTACATAGGGCTGGAGCGAAGAACCAGAACTCAGATGGGCTGTCTAGGGTCTATGAGGAGTGAACTGATTTGGGAAGCTCATCCCATGTAGGGGATAGAACCCCCAAATTCAGTCTAGGTGAGGAGGAATTGTGACGTGGACAGCCAGTTCTGAATGCTGTACCATTTTTTTAAATATAAAATGTATTACTGACTGTCTCTGCTGAAAAATCTGGTGGTCTTAGAATGACCTCACTCATCCCCCCCCCAACAGGTTTCAGCTGAAAGATGCAAGCCATAAGAAAATGCTGAAAACAGCATGTGAGATCACACACACAGTTTAACATACTAGGTGTTACATGGAAGGCCTTAATCAAGGATCCTGTTTGTCTGAGTTAATTACAGCCGTAGTTGCTATATCATATCCATTTTATGACGGAGGAAAAACCCAGGTTATTACACAGGAGTGCGAAAACAATAAAGATGCTTTCATGTCCTGAAAAGGGGGAAGCTTATCGTGAGATCAAAGAGATGTCACTTGAGGAACATGAGTCATGCTGAGGATTGCAGTATTTGATACTTTGAAAAGACATCCTGTTTTTGTATAAATATATATTTTTTTATATATATAATCTGACAGAGGAAGAGCTAGGTGACGTCACACAAAAGGGGTTGGCAAATACAGTTTGCTTAAGGAATATTCTGTTTTATTTCAGACACACTTTTATCTAGACTCTGACAACGAAACATCTTGAGCACTTGTAAACAGGTATTTAGAAAGAGAGTCAAATCTAAGTACTGTAAGTAGGAATTTGCACTGTTTAAACTTTGTTCTTTTAATAGATTTGTATGTCTTGTGATATAAGAGTTCTGTAGTTTGTGTTTTATACATTTTTATCTATTTTTTTTTAGTAAAACTCTTTTTAGAGCATACCTGGTCTGTCTTTGACTTTCTTTTAGTTGTAAGAAAAGTATATATGGTTATAGCAGACACTAGGCATAGCTTGAATGGTGGTACCAAACTGGAAAGAGAAGCGTTTTAAATCTGAGGTCTTTATTAAAGTTTTTAAGGGTTCATCTCTGTATACCTGGTTAGGTGCCCGTAGGCAAGGATATCTGGGCCCCGAAGACAGAAATATCTGAGCCCGTGCATTGGGTACGCTAGCAAGAGGTTCACAGTTTGAATCCCTCCAAGACTTGAGACCAAAGGTTGATCTGAACTCACAAAACAGACAAGAGGGTTACCTTGTTCTGTTAAACTGTTCACAAGACTGCGCTCGGAGGTTGGCACTTTGGGAGTAGAGGGTCTGACCTGCTGAGTGGGTTTGTGACAATGGTAAGTTCTTACATAACTGTACTATCTTACTTTGAGGGAGGCTCTTGCAGCAGGCCTACACTGGTAGGACTGAATTCCAAGCAGTTCCAGTAGTGTAAAGGAAGCAGCAACAGGAAGAGGTTAGACAACAGCCAATGGCCTAAGATACAAGGCCTGCAGAACAGTGAGGCCAAAATTGGCCCTGCACCTAGAAGCAATGAGCAGACTGTGATGCTTGGTGAAAGTGTGGATAGAACTCCAGGTGGCAGCTGCATAAATCTCCGCAGCAGAAACATTCCTGAAACAAGCCATGGAGGCAGCCATACCCCTGGTGGAATGGCCCTAAACCACTCCCGAAAGGTTCTTGTACTTGCGGTAGCAATAAACAATGCAATAGGCTAACCATATAGACCAACACTGTTTAGAAACTAGTGCGCTCTCTCTCTCCCGGGGGCGAATTAAATGAACAACTGATCAGACTTCCTCAAAGTCTTGGTCCGGTGTGTATAGTATCGGAAGATTCTATGTACATCTAAAGTATGGAGCAAAACCTCCCCCTGATTAGAATACATGGGTAGGTGAATGGCCTGGTTCAAAGTAAACTCCGACACCACCTTGGGAAGAAACTTATGATTAGTACACAAAGACACCCTGTCTTTGTGAAAAATCAAATAAGGCTCCCCAAGAGCCTTAAGCTCAGAAATCCTTTGAGCAGAAGTATCAGCAACTAAAAAGAGCACTTTCCACAACAGAAAGCACAGCTCGCAACTCATGGCTGGTTCAAAGGGAGGTAATGTGAGTTTCTCCAACATAAAATTGAGATCCCATGGAGGAACTGGGTCCTGAATGGGTGGTTTCAGATGCAGAATGCCCAGAAGGGTGCGAGACACCTCAAGTTGAGCCACTGCCCTCCCCTTGATAGGTGCATGGTACGCAGAGATGGCAGAAAGTTACACCTTGAGGAAGGAGTACCCCAAGCGCAAATCTGAAAGGGACAGAAGGTACTCCAGCATCTCATTCACTGGACAGGTGATGTGGTCCAGCCAGCACAAAGTAGCCCAAAGGGAGAAGCGCTTCCATTTCTTGGCATAAGTGGCTCTCATGGAGGGCTTTCTAGCAGCCACCAGAATGTTGGTGACTTTAGGAGAAACTCCAAAGCAAGCAATGGCTAAGTCCACAGGAGCCATGCAAGGAGATGCAGAAACTTTAGATCCAGATGGACCAGGGTGCCCTGGTCCTGGGAGAGCAAGCTGGTGCACAGGGCCAAAGGGACTGGAGGTTCCACCGCCAGCGGCTGCAGCTACAGGAACCAAATCTGATGCGGCCAGAAGGGGGAAGGGGTATGAGAATCATCTGTGCCCCCTCCAACTGGAGCTTGAGCAGTACCCTCTGAAGGAGCAGGAAGGTATACAGAAATCTCCCCTTCCAGGAGAGGGGCAATGCGTCTCACCAAAAAACTCCAGGCCCAGGATCGAGTGAGCAAAAAAGTGGCAGTTTTGCATTGAGTAGGGATGCAAAAAGGTCCAACTCTGGCCGACCCCATCTGTCAAACAGATCTTTGACCACCGGAGTCAGCAGCGCCCACTTGTGAGCCCATGACCAGGAGTGACACAGACTGTTCGCCAGGACATTTTGGACACCTGGAACATGACCGGCCAAGAGTTCCAGACCATGCTCACTGGCCCAATACCAAACCCTTATCGCCTCCTGACACAGGATAAGAGTGAGTTCCCCCCGTTTGTTGATGTAATGCACCACACATGTTGCCCATCTTCACCAGCAGCAGACTGGGGAGAATATGAGTCTGGAAAACCTGCAGAGCATATAGGACTGCCTGCATCTCCAGGACATTGATGTGGAAATCCTGTTCTACTTCTGTCCAAGTGCCCTGAGTCTGGTGAGACACCAAATGAGCTCCACAGGCCTAGACCTGAGGTGTCCATTGTGAGAATCTGATGAGGGGCTGAGATTTTAAAGGAAACCCCAGAAACAGGTTGGCTGGCTCCAGCCACCATGACAGGACTCTCTTCACGGGTCGGAGACCATGACCATCCGGTCCAGGCCATCCATGCATTGATCCTACTGAACTCTCAATGTCCACTGAGGTATCCTCATGTGAAGGTGGGTGAGGAGAACCATGGCAATGGCTGCTGCCATGTGACCCAAGAGCCGCAGGAAGACCCTGATGAGGACCTGGCGTCTGGAGACCAGGTTGGCTTGGGCCATCAGGCACTCCACCCTGTCCATGGGTAAGAAGGCCATACCCTGGGTGGTATACAGAACTGCCCAATATACTGGAGGTGCTGACAAGGAGACGGACAGGACTTTGACTGATTGATGGTGATACCCAAGGCCTGGAAGAGGTGAAAAGTATACTCCGGAGTCTGGACATGACAGTCCCTGGAGGGGGCAGACAACAGCCAATCATCCAGGTAGAGGAATACATAGAAACCCTGTCTCTGCAAGGCAGCTGCTACCATTGCCAAGCACTTGGTAAAAGACCCTGGGGCTGAAGAGAAGCCAAAAAGGAGGACCATGAATTGGAAATGGAGTCCCTGGAAATGAAAGCAGAGGAAGTGCTGATGGGAAGGAAACATTTTGATATGCAGATACACATCCTGTATGTCCAGAGAACAGAGCCAATCCCCCTGGTGTAAGAGGGGCAACAACCCCGAAGGGTGACCATCCTGAAGCATTTGCACTCTATGTACAAGTTCAGATTACTCAGATTCAGGATAGGCAGGAGATGCCCGATCTTTTTGGGGACTTGAAACAATTGGGAGTAGAATCCCCTGCCCCATTGCGCCAGAGGGTTGGGCTCTACAGCTCTTTTTTTTGCAGAAGTGCCTGAATTTCCTCCAGGATGAGAGACACATGAGCTGGGGGGTAGGCGTTGTTTCCCAGAGGATTTTCTGGGGGCCACTCAAGAAGCTTGAGCATGTAGCCGTGTTCTATGATCTGCAGGATCCAGTTGTCTGAGGTAATGCCCTGCCACCCCTCGAAGTGAAGGGAGAATTGATCCCCAACAGCCTCCCCCAGAACCCTTTCTGGAGGAATGGGAGTTGGACAAAGAGTCATGAGGTAGAGGCAGGTGCTGGGAGGGTGGCCATGGGGGCTCTGGTGGCAGCTGTGGAGGAAGGGGGAGATGATGCTGCTTTGCATTTCCCCTGACATTTGGAGGGTGGGCAGATCTGCTTGCAGGAGGAGCAGCGAAAAGGAGGCCACTGACCAGTCTTAGGCTGGGTATGGTACAGCGAGTGAATGGACTAGAGAGCATGGCCCAACTCCTGGATGGAAGAAAATGAGATCATGGACATCCCCTCTGAACAGGACAGCACCCCAAAAGGGGGCGTCCAAAATACTGGACTACACATCTGAGGCAAACCGGGCACTTGGAGCCAGGAATGGTGCTGGAGGCAGATGCCTTCTGCTGCTCCCCTACCCGAGGTGTCCACAGCATCATAGGTGGACCACAGGATGTGGTTGCCCACATCAGAGCCTGCCTTAAGGAACTGGGCTAGCTGAGTTTTAGAGGAGTAGTCTGGCAAGGCCTGAACTAGGTCCCTGGCCTGGTCCCAGAGGACATTCTGGTATTGGACCATATGGACCAGATAGCTAATGGCCCTGATGGCCCAGGTGTTGGATGCAAAAACACGCTTGCCCAGGTGGTCCAGCTGCCTGGATTCCCTGTCAGGGGAAAGGGCCCTGAGGTGCTTGGGTTTCTGGGTATGGTAATGCACCGTGCTGATGACCACAGAGTCAGTCTTGGGTTGGCCCTCTAAAAAGGGCTTATCCACCGAAGCATGGTAGAGTTGGTCCACCTTCTCGGGCACTGCAGAAGTGATAGAGGGGTGGTTCCAAGCTGCCATTGTGACATCTTCATAAGAGTCAATAAGTGGTGGGACAACTACAGGGAGTGTGTCAGGCTTCTGCAAGTAAACGGCCAGATGACACTGCTCTGGGTCTGTTCCTCCATTTCTCAGCCCATGATGGCCTGGATGTGCCTCATGATGTCCATGAAAGATGAATCATCAAGAGGGGACTTAGGAACTGCCGTAGCTGGTTCTTCACCTTCAGCAGAATCCCCCAGGGTAGAGGAAGACTCTGAACAGCCAGAATCATCCTCATCCAGTTCCTCCAGATCACTTTCAGCTGGTGGACACTCATCTTGGCAAGTACCAGAGCAGACGTCAGGTCTGGAGCCGGTGGACCCCGGCATACGGGGGCACTGACATCTGCACACCCCCAGTCTAAGGGTGGAAAGTCCCCTGCAGCAGTCTAGGGGACCCCAGAGGAGGGCCCTGAGGAGCGGGGGTCTGCTTCTGCATGAAAGACCACCACACAGAAAACAGGATATTGTAGTCCACTGAGGAAGGATAGTTATATACCAGTGGATAAAGGTAGGCCAACACTGGATGGGGAAGGGCGGTGGCAGGGCCGGCAAGCTCTGGCTTTGGGACCTGCATTGGTCCATCAGGCTGTGGTAAAGGCAGTACTAGTGCCGGGCTCACAGGCTGTGGAAGAGGAAGAACTGGCACTGGGCCCGCAGGTTGTGGCAGTGGCAGCAGCAGTAGTATAGGCAGTGGCCCTGCAGACACCGGGGGGGGGGAGGATGCCTGGGAGGAGAATCTGTTGGCAGCAGTAGAGAAGAAATGGGCACCTGGGGGAAGGAGACCTACCTGGCAAAGGCAGTGAAAACACTGGGCTAGATGAAATGGTGGTAGCCTGCAGCGTGTGCTGCTGAGGACTGGTGTTGGACCCCATAGAAGGGACAGGTGCAGGCAGCGTCTTGGCCAGCCGGGGGGGGGAGTGACGGCAGAAGGGGCCGATGCCAGTGGTACCCACGCCGGCCGAGCCTCCTGGCCAAAAGCCCGTGAAAGTAATGGGCCTGAGGAGCAGGAGACACAGTCCCCTACCTCGAGGAGACACCGCCTATGACAGCTATAAGGGCAGGCAGCAGGGCCACCGGCAGCCCTGTGAAAGTAAGGGTAGGAGGGGCCATAGCGGCTGACTCCCTGTGGGAGGCCGACCTTGACACAGTCAAAGGTTTACGTGGAGACCGCGAGCGGGAAGCAGACCGGTTCCAGTGTTTGTGCTTCCCAACAGATCTTTCCCAGGACTGAGAGTAGGAGGAAGTCCTGGAGGACCAGGCTGGTGAAGTCGAAGAGCTCCTGGCCTGCAGCTCCTTTTCCATTGCAGTGAGCTTCTGCTTGTTAAGATGGCTTTCCAGGATTTTTACATGACATTTCTGAGTGGCCTGGTTGAATTTCTGGCAAATCTGGCAGGTTTTGGTGTCATGACTGGGGCCTAGACACAGGATACAAGCAGAATGAACGTCTTTTTCAGGAAATTGTTTGCCGCAGGCTCACTTTGTGGAGCGGTCGGATGATGAAGCAGGTGTAAAAGATTTAAACTCTATGACTGTAACACTGAAAACGCGATGTTAATACTTAAGAAGAAAGAAAATAAAGCACAGCAAGCGTGGGTAATGACGGTCAACTGTAGCTGCGGCATCCACTAAGGACCGAAGAGCACAGGTCAATGGTGGAAAAAGAACTGAAGAGTGTGTGGGAGACCTCCCGCTTTTATAGGATAAGCTGATGTCAGAGGGTGACATCGGTGGTAGGTGGTCCCCCACGGTATACTGCTAGCTAGAAAGTTTTCTGTGTGGTCCTGGCACCTGGCCGCTTAGTCCTACTGGTGTTGGCCTGCTGCAAGAGCCTCCCTCGAAGTAAGATCATCTGAATACTTGGCTCTCCAGTCAGGGGTGCATATCAGTTTTGGGACTTGGAAGTACTTACATACATACATAGATACATAGACAGTGTCGGCAGATAAGGGCCTATGGCCAACCCAGTCTGCCCATTTAAGTTTGTAAGTTCAGTTTATGTTTTCCAGGAAGTCTGTTGCCCCTTACCCCTGACCTCCAGAATTCCTTTATGTCTATCCCATGCATTCTTAAATCCCGTGATTGTTTCAGCCCCCACCACTTCCTCTGGCAGGGTGTTCCACTTGTCCACCACCCGTTCTGTGAAGAAATTCTTCCTCACGTTTCCTCTGAATCGTCCTCCCTCCAACTTCATCCCATGCTCTCTAGTCCTGGAACATCTTTTTCGCTTAAAAATAGTGCATTCCTGCACCCTGTTCCTCCCTGTAAGATACTTGTATGTCTCTATCATATCCCCTCTCCCTCCCTCCTCTCCTCCAGGGAGTACATGTTCAGTGCCTTCAACCTGTCCTCATAGGACTTGTGATGCAATCCATGCACCATCTTTGTTACCCTCCTCTGAACCTTCTACCCTGTCTATGTCCTTACGTAGGTAAGGTCTCCAGAACTGCACAGTGTACTCCAGGTGCGCCTCACTAGTGTCTTGTATAGTGGAATTATGACCTCCCTTTTCCTGCTGGTGATGCCCCTGCCTATGCATCCCAGCATCCTATTTGCTTTACCTGCTGCCTTGTCACACTGTTTCCTGCTTTGAGGTCATCAGAGATGATAACTCCAAGATCCCTTTCCTGCTTGGTGCATGCTATATCCTCACCCCCAACTGATATACTGTGCCAGGGTTTTGTGCCCATGTGCATTATCTTGCACTTCCTTGCATTGAATTTCAACTGCCAAACCCTGACCATTCTTCAAGTTTCTGCAGGTCCTTCTCATTCTGTCTACACCCTCTGGTGTGTCTACTCTGTTACAGAGCTTTGTGTCATCAGCGAACAGTGAAATTCTGCCTTCTAGGTCCTGCGAATGTCACTGATGAAGATATTGAATAGTACCGGTCCCAGCACTGATCCCTGTGGTACCCCACTGGTCACTCTTCCCTCTGTGGAGTGACAGCCATTTACCACCACCCTCTGTGTCCTGCTGCCCAGCCAGTTACCTACCCACGCACTACTGTCCTGCCCACACCCATATTCCCCAGTTTGTGCAATAGTCTTCTAGTGGCACAGTGTCAAGGCCTTGCTGAAGTCCAGATAGGCCATGTCCACTGCCCTCCCCTGATCCACCTCCCTAGTCACCCAGTCAAAATATTCAATGAGGTTGGTCTGACATGACCTCCCCCTGGTGAAACCATGCTGCCTTGGGTCCTGTAGTCCATTGACAACCAGATGTTCCACCAATCTCTCCTTCAGTAGTGCTTCCATGATCTTCCCCACTACCAAGGTGAGGCTGACTGGTCTGTAGTTCCCCACTTCCTCTTTGTTCCCACTTTTGTATAAGGGGACTACATCTGCTATCCTCCAGTCTTTGGGTACCTCCCCTGTTTCTAGTGATTGGTTAAACAGGATAGCAAGAGGTTCAGCCACCACCTCTCTTAGTTCTTTAAGGACCCTGGGGTGCACCCCATCTGGCCCCATTGCTTTATCAACTCTTATTACTTCCAGTTCCTTCAGGACCCTTTCTCGTGTAAAGGGACTTGTGTCCATTTCTGCACCATTCTCACCCTTGTACTCCATTCAGACCCATTACCTCCTCTTCCTCAATAAAGACTGAGCAGAAATACCTGTTCAATATGTCAGCTTTACTGTTGTCATCCTCACACAGCCCCTTCCTCCCCTTCAGTCTCACTATCCCTCCCTTTGCCTTTCTTTTTCACTTATGTACCTGTAAAGGTTTTGTCCCCTCTACCCACTGATTTTGCAATGTGTTCTTCTGTCTGAGCTTTGGCTTCCCTTACTGACCTCCCTGCCTCCCTTTGCTTCTCCTGGTACTTCTCCCTATCCCCTTCTGCCTGTGTCTTTTTGTATTGCCTGAATGCAATCTTTTTGGCTTTCACTTTCTTTGCTACCTCTTTGGAAACCATAATGGTCTCCTCTTCCTTTTCCTCTTGCTAACCTGCTTAATACATAATTCTGTTGCTCTTGTAATCCCCATTTTAAATACTTCCCACTGTTCCTCAACCCCTGATTCCTGCCCCATTCCCCTTAATGCCTCTTTCAAGTATCTCCCCATTTTCCCAAAGTTTGCCCCTAAAATCCAGGATACATGTTTTGTGTGGTTTGGTTCTGCTCTTTCTGTGATTTCAAACCACAGTGACTGGTGGTCACTGTTCCCAGGTGCTCCCCCACTCTTACCCCATCCACACTGTCCCTGTTTGTGAGCACAAGGTCCAGTATTGCCTTCTGCCGAGTTGGTTCCATGACCAGTTGCTTGAGGAAGGCACCCTGAAGGAGTCCAGGATAAATCTGCTCCTAGTTGATGCTGCTGCTGGGATGCTCCAGTCACGTCTGGAATATTGAGTCTCCAACCAGTACTACCTCACCCTTGTCTGCCATCCTCTGGATGGCTAGCATCAACTCCCTGTTTCTTCCTCCTGGGCTGGTGGTCTATAGACCACACCTGTGCGGATGGCTGGCCCCATTTTCCTTTCCAGCTTAACCCACAGTATCTCTCCCCCATTTTGTTCCTCCTGGATCTCTGTGGCCCTTATGTCATTTTCCACATACAGTGCCACTCCTCCTCCCTTCCTGCCTGTCCTGTCTCTTCTGAATATGTTGTAGCCAGGTATGGCCAACTCCAAGTCGTGGTTATCATTACACCAGGTTTCAGTGATGGCCACAATGTCCAGGTCTGACTGCACCATGACAGCCTCCAGATCTTCCATCTTGTTGCTAAGGCTCCTGGCATTTGCACTACTTACTTACTACTTACTGGCATTAGCACAGGTTTCTTTAACCTGCCAACATTTTCATCTAAATGGTAGTACAGTATACCATTTACAGACCAGTCTTGGACCTCCTGCTATAAACCAAGACTGCCCACTGCAAAGCTGCAGCCACCAGCTATCTTTGCCCAATACTACCATGGAGTTGAAGATACCTTCCTTTTGGCTACATAATGCTGTGACTTTATTTTTAATATTTGGCAAGGTTGCAACAACACTTCTATCCAGTCCGTGATCAATTCCTGACAATGTTTCTTACACTGTATACAATTTATACTGATGTTGCCATTTTCTGTCCCACCCATATTGCTTCCATTCTGTTAATGTTTAGTGCTGTGGTGGCTAGCATTGCATGGTACTGGCAAATTTGTGTAGGTGTACAGTGCCAATAATATATACTAGAAATATGAAGGGTGAGGAAAAATTATTGAAATGGGAAGCAAATCATGCAAACATGGGAGTAAAATATTTTTTGTACTCCCTTGCGTATCTCTTAGCACCTTCCTCATAAATCGGGGAAAAGGCTTAGAAAAATCAGGGACAAATGGTTAAAATGAGGGACAGTTCTTTTAAAAATGGTTTGACTTGCTAAAGCAATCTACAGGAATATTTGGCTTAGTATGAACTCATTTTCTAACACAGAACAAGACTTTATATGTGGCACTTTTTTTTTGGTTTAAAATCTCTGCTCCTCAGTGACAGAAAAGTCAGTTTAAAGGAATTTTTTTCAGATAAGTATGTGAGCTTCATAACCCATTACCTTATGTTGGTACTAGTCTTTTCCAGCAAAAAATAAAAAATGTTATGAGGTTCTGTGCAGGAAGGAAGGGATTATAACTGAAACCGAACCCATGGGCAGGTGATCCCTTCCACTTCCTGGTCCACCAGCACCTCCCCCGTGCAGAGACATTTTGTGATGTCTAAGCAGGGAGTGTGCAGGGGTGTGCTCCATGGAAGTCTATGGGGAAGGATTTCAATATCAGTTTCTAAATGATTAAGCAAACTTTAAGAAAAATGAAAGCCACTAATCAACTAATAGAGGCTGTGACAAAACGTCTCATCGTGGGGGTGGTGCAGGTGGACCTGAAGTAGAATGGGTCCCCCAGCTATGGGTTTGGTTTCACTAACAATCCCTTCCCACCCACACAAAATATATTTATTTATTGAATTTTGTTGACCGGGTAGGCCCACTGAGACTAGCAGGTCTTTTTTCAGGGGCGATCTGGGAGGATACAGATGGTAACCAACTAAAATTGAACCAGATTAAGCTGCTAGTGGTATTTGTTTTTTTCAGTGAATGGGGGAAATTTGGCCAGGACCCGGGGAAACTTATTTTATTTGTAACCCCTAGGTGGTGCTATCCCATGGGCTACTACCCCTGCCTGCTTGGCTAGTAGCAGATTAAGGGGCCTAGGTTCTGCTACGGGTGCCTCCACCCAGAGGTCAGGGTAGTGGTCAAACTAACCTGGGCACAGCCCTCTGGGACACTGTAACCCACCTCTTTCCCTTCTAGTGGCCTGAACAACATACGATAATCACTTTCACAGTACCCCTTGTACACCATACAAGTACCCACACTGTTTGCACTTACCACCAGGGCTGGTTCCTCTGGCTCGACCCTGGGGACCCCCTGTAAAACAAGGTTATGCACAGCAAATAGCAACAGTACAGTACTTTTAAACTGGAAACACAGTCAGTTAAATGCAGAAAAAGTCAGATCTTATTTATTCAGGGGACTTGAACAAGGAAGGGGCGTAATCAGTTTGATTGGCTTAAAGGCTATATTAATCAAACAGTTATGCATGTGCTTTAAGTCCCCACACAGTCACACCTGTGGGTACCCAGGTAGGGAGACGATGGGCTAGCCAGGTACATTGCAGCTGGTTGGGGCCCTGTGATGGAAGAAAGCAACATGCACAAAACACACTATTTGTAATCCGGAGCCAGAGGGCTCAGTTTGTGAAAGAAAAAGCAATCAGCCAATCAGATGACAACACTTTAGATTTAGCTGTTGTTGCAGGGAGCTACCCTGATGTTTACTCACGATACCCAATACTGGACACAGGCAGGATGAAATCGAGACTGCAGGTTGTTGAGCTGGAGTGCCCGGAGAAGCGGGGCCCAAACGAATCATCGAGGCATCATTCCTGTTCAAGTGTTGAGCAGGGGGGCTGTTCCCCAGGCAGGTCTCTCGTCGATGGCTTTCTCTGTGCAGTTGGTAGTCGGGCTCGGCCAGTTTGGCAAGGCCCAGGCCCAATGGAGATGGTTTTGGATTCAGGCCGTGATGCTAGATGCAGCTTCCAGCAAGCAGAATACAGTTCAAACCACAGTGGGGAACCAAATCGCGACCCACTAGCAGCACACAGCACATTTACACATAAGGAAATTCTAATGCAGCTTCCAGCAAGCAGAACACAATTCAAACCGCAGTGGGGAACCAAATCACGACCCACTATAAGCACACAACACATTCACATGTATGAAAATTCCACTGTACCAGGCAAAAGGCTCTCTGGTCGCAATTACAGAGCCTCTGCACAATCTGGGAGTTCAGAGGTGGCTGGAAGTCCTGACAGGCCGATCGCATTCAGCAAATCTTCGGTTTTCTTCAGGTTAAAACCTGGTCACAGTCCATAGAAACATAGACTTTGATGGCAGATAAGGACCGCTTGGCCCATCTAGTCTGCCCGTTTCCCTACCTACAGGATAGGTCGCAGATCCTAGTTAACCAACAGCCTATTTCTTCCTACCCCCCACAAGAATTGCCTTATGTCTGTCTCATGAATCCTTGAATTCTCCCACAGTTTTAGACCCCACAACCTCCTCAGGAAGGCTGTTCCATGCACCCACTACTCTCTCTGTGAAATAATACTTCCTCACATTGCCCCTGAACTGCCCCTTCTATCTTTAAATTGTGTCCCCTTGTTCTTGCCGTCTCCTTTTCTGAAAGATGCTACCCTCTTGGACTTTGTTGATTCCACTGAGGTACTTAAAGTTTCTATCATGTCCCCCTCTCCCTTCTTTCCTCAAGGGTATACATATTAAGCTCCTTTAGTCTCTCCTCATACAGCTTCTCTTGCAGACCCTGCACCATTTTGTTGCCCTCCTCTGGACTGCCTCTTTCCTGTCTATGTCCTTGCGGAGATGGGGTCTCCAGAACTGGACACAGTACTCCAGATGGAGTCTCACCAACTTTCTGTACAGAGGGATAACAACTTCCTGTTTTCTGCTGCTGATGCCTCTCCCTATGCATCCCAGTATACCCCCAGCCCTCCCTACTGCCTTCTCACATTGCTTGCTAACCTTAAGGTCATCTGATAGATTACCCCAGGTCCCTTTCCTTTTTGTTGTTGTTATTACCTCCCTCCCCCATTGTGTATTCCTCCCTGGGTTCTTGTTTCCCAGGTGCATTATTTGCACTTCTTTGCATTGAATCCTAGCTGCCATACTTCTGACCATTCCTCCAACCTTGCCAAGTCCCTTCTCATTCTTTCCACCCTCGTGTATCAACCCTGTTGCAGATCTTTGTGTCATCTGCAAAGAGGCATACTTTTCCTTCAAGTCCCTCTGCAATGTCTCTTATGAAGACATTAAAAGGACTAGACCATATAACTGACCCTGCGGTGCCCACTAGTAACCCCTCTTTCTTCAGAGTGGTCTCCATTTACAATTACCTTCTGCGTCCTGTTGTCCAGCCAATGTTTTCCAGACTACCACCTGGGACCCACTCCCAGGCTGGTTAATTTGACTATTAATCTTTTGTGTGGGACTGTGTCAAATGCCTTGCTAAAGTCTAGGTAGGCCATGTCCACAGCCCCTCCCTGGTCTACTACTTTGGTCACCCAGTCAAAGAAATCTATTAGATTCATCTGACATGACCTTTCCGCTGTGAACCCATGCTGCCTTGGGTCCTGTGCCCCACTGGCCTCTAGGTACTCAACTATTCTTTCCTTCAGAAGTGACTCCATCACTTTTCCTACCACAGAGGTCAGACTGACAGGTCTGTAGTTTCCTGCCTCTGTCTTGGTCCCACTTTTGAGAAGGGGAATCACATCCGCCTTCCTCCAGTCCTCGGGTACCACACCATCCTCCCATGATTTATTAAAAAGAGTAGCCAGTGGTTTCACTAGTTCCCCCCCTTAATTCTTTTAGAATTCTGGGGTGAATTCCATCAGGCCCCATTGCTTTGTCCACCTTCAGTTTTAGGAGTTCTTGCAGAACCCTTTCTTCTGTGAAAGGACTGGGATCGACCCTCCCTATCAAGAGTGCTTCTGTAAACTGGATTAGGCACTTCCCCCTCCTCTTTTGTGAATACTGAGCAGACATATTGGTTCAGTATCCCTGCTTTTTCACTGTTCCCCTCTGCCCACCCCCCGTTCATTCTATTCAGCCTCACTATCCCTCCCTTTGTCTTTCTACGCTCACTGATGTACCTATAAAAGGTTTTATCCCCCTTCTTAACCGAGTTGGCTATCTTTTCCTCAGTTTGGGCCTTTGCTATTCTGACTTCCCTCCTGCTTCCTTCTGCCTTAACTGGTACAGCTCTCTGTCCTGCTACTTCTGTGTTTCCTTATACTTCGGAATGTTATCTTTTCTTTCTGACTTTCACAGCCACCTCTTTTGAGAACCATAGTGGCTTTTCTTTCATTTTGATTTGTTTATTTGCTTCACACAAAGGCTTGTCGCCTCTGTGATGGCAGTTTGATGATTCCCATTGTTGCTCCACACCTCCTTCTAGCCTGTTTGCTAGTGCTTTTCTGAGGCACTCTCCCATCTTGCCAAAGTTAGCCCTCGAAGTCCAGTACCCTCACTTTTGTATGGCTTGATTCTGTAGCTGAGTTTAACGTGAACCACACTGTTTGATGGTCACTTGTTCCCAGATGGCAACCCACTTCTAGATCTGAGATCCTCTCACTGCCCCCGTTTGAGAGTATGAGGTCTAAGATTGCTCCCTCACGAGTGGGTTCCGAAACTAGCTGTCTGAGGCCTGCCACCTGTAGGGCATCAAGAATGGCCCTGCTCTTGGATGTGGCTTAAATCATTGTCACAACTCGGATTCAGTCCAAATAAACTCTATTTTCCCTCTCAGGGATAGTAGGCAGACATGCAGGCCAAACTCAGGCCTTTCCACAGTTCTCCCACACAAATCCACGCCGGGCTGCTGCTTGAATCATTCAAGCTGTTATCTCTCCACTTCCCAACTCAGAACTGAAACTAGCTGCAAGCAGCTTGGAAAATTTCCCCAAGATCCAAAAGGTTCGGTTGGCTGTTTTGTCTGTCAGTCACAACACGGGCTCCCCCTCCAGGTTATTTTAGGCGCCAAAATGCAAAAACTACAATTCCTACAAGTTTTGACCCCACCAAGCTCCTGTAGGCAGGCTCCATTTTAGAGTCCCAAATGTACTGATTGGCCTATTTCAGCAGTCCAGGACCAAGATGATGGAAACAAACAGAACTGTTCATGCTGCAAAGAAGGCAGGTTAGAACAAATTGCAATATTATTACTACTCTAACAAATGATCAGCAAACAAGCACATCTTCTAACAGAGCTCCCGTTTAGATTAATTTTGACTGCAATCCAGGCAGCTCTTAAAGAGACAGTACACAGAGGCTATATAGGCACTCTCTGGGAATCACATTTAAACTGCAAAAAATGCAGGACACCAGGCTGGCAGTGAGCATTTAGACAAGCTCAAGGAAGACTTTTCAGGAACCCCCATTTGTAGGGGGGGTTACATCCTTCCCTGCCTGGAGAAAACTTGGCATCTGTGTCAATTCTGCACCATCACAATATCAAAAATGCAATATAAATGAGACATATATATATATATATATATATATATAATAAAAAACAGAGTAAGCGCACTCAGTTGGAGGTGCTCCAGACATAAAAACCATATCACTTAGAAAAAAGTCAAGCACTCACCACCAAATATAATAAAGTATGCTGCTCTCTGGAAATGTATTTAAGTGCCCAAATTTATTCAGAGTGCCACACAATACCTTGATGCGTTTTGGATATCAATCCTTTATCAAAAGGCTAGTGATGTTACAAACCAGTCGCCTTATATACACATCAATCCAATGACGTCATAACAGTGCATCCATTTATATTCCCATTCAAAAATATTTTTAAAAAGTTTTTCTTTTAATACATATCAAAAAATGAATAATTTATTACAATCTACATTATAAACTCTACAAAAATACATTTTGCATTTCTTGACTTTTTTCGTTTCACTTCTGTAGAAATCTTGATAAAACATCCAATGTACATTTACTGAAGAGACAAACACATTTTTTCTGCAAAACAAAATAGTAATTTTAGTAATATAAAATATAAAACAGACAATTTCTTCTTTAATTAATTTCAACTATTTATAAAAAATTATTTCATATTATAAATATCAACACAACAAATCAAATATTTAAATAACTTTCTTATTCAAATACATATTTTGTCAATCACAAATAATATTGAGATCCCATTTGCAGAATGTTATTTCAAATATGGCATAAAATCAAACATTCCATTAAGACCAGGATATTTACATGCTTGTAATGTATAGATCCAGTAATCCTCTTTTTTTAATTAAATTATCAAAATTCCCACCTCTTGGATTCATACACACTTTATCAATAGCTCTGAAAGAGAAACAGTGTGTTAGTAGGGTTGAAGAGCTGTTCACATGTAAAGCCATCGCATACTTCAAATCAGCATTATTAATCGCTCTGCAGTGCTCTGCGATCCTATTTTTAAACTTTCTCTTGGTTTTACCAATGTAAAAAACACCGCAAGAGCACATTGCTGCATAAATAATTCCTATGCTGTCACACGTAATAAACTTCAAGTCAGCTGGATAGAGAGGATTTATCACAAAATAAAAAGTCTAAAACTAACAAAAAAGTTGAGGTTTACCATTGTTACATCTTTTTCAGCCCATTCAACATTCGTTGAGAAGATTTTAAAAGACAAATGGCATATACTCAAAGGTGATCCAGGTTTGATACAAATTTCTAGTAATGTACCACAAATTACTTATAGGAGAGCTAATATGCTAAAAGATACATTGGTACATAGTTTTCAGAAACCTAACCTGTTGGAGAAAACATGGTTAATGAATAGAGTTGTAGGATGTTTTATATGCAAGAAATGTTCATTTTGTAAACATGTATCAGTTGGTAAAAGCTTTGTTAATCCACATAATGATAAAGAGTATGAAATTTGTCAGTTTATTACATGTGAGCAGAGGAATTATTTATGTAGCAATGTGCTTTTGCGGTGTTTTTTTACATTGGTAAAACCAAGAGAAAGTTTAAAAATAGGATCGCAGAGCACTGCAGAGCGATTAATAATGCTGATTTGAAGTATGCAGTATATGAGGTATGTATGAGGCAGTATAGCGCAGTGGTCTAAGGCTCTGAGCTGCAAATCTGGTGACATCCAGCAGACCAGATCTGGGTTTGAATCCCACAGCTTCCACTTGCATACTGTGTGACCCTGAGCAAGTCACTTAACCTCCTTGTGCTCCCAGGTCGCTCCTGTAAAAAAGCTTTCAGCTTAGTGTGCTATACCTGGTAAAACAACTAAATAAAAAAAAAAGTACGCGATGGCTTTACATGTGAACAGCTCTTCAACCCTACTAACACACTGTTTCTCTTTCAGAGCTATTGATAAAGTGTGTATGAATCCAAGAGGTGGGAATTTTGATAATTTAATTAAAAAAAGAGAGGGTTACTGGATCTATACATTACAAGCATGAAAATATCCTGGTCTTAATAGAATGTTTGATGTTATGCCATATTTGAAATAACATTCTGCAAATGGGCTCTCAATATTATTTGTGATTGACAAAATATGTATTTGAGTAAGAAAGTAATTTAAATATTTGATTTGTTGTGTTGATATTTATACTATGTAAGGATTTGTTATAAATAATTGAAATTAAAGAAGAAATTGTCTGTTTTTATATTTTATATTACTAAAATTGTTATTTTGTTTTGCAGAAAAAATGTGTTTGTCTCTTCAGTAAATATACATCGGGTGTTTTATCAAGATTTCTACAGAAGTGAAATGAAAAAAGTCAAGAAATGCAAAATTGATTTTTTATAGAGTTTATAATGTAAATTGTAATTAATGTATTCATTTTTTGATATGTATTTATTAAAAAAAAAACTTTTTAAAAATATTTTTGAATGGGAATATAAATGGATGCACTGTTATGATGTCATTGGATTGATGTGTATATAAGGTGACTGGTTTGTAGCATCACTAGCCTTTTGATAAAGGATTGATATCTGAAACGCGTCAAGGTATTGTGTGGCACTCTGAATACATTTGGGCACTTATATACATTTCCAGAGAGCAGCATCCTTTATTATATTTGGTGGTGAGTGCTTGACTTTTTTCTAAGTGATAAATCATTAGCTTGTTACATTACTATACCTTTAAATATACTTCACATTACTACAGCCATATTGACAATACTTATGCATGTTTCATACAAGTAATACTGATTCATTTAATAGCTTCTTGTACATTAAACAATGTAAGAGGGGGCCCTTCCCTATCAGCTAACTTGGGGCTGGATGGGGCAGGGGCACCATGGTGAGAGGGAAAAATGAGTAACCTGGAATTGGCCGTCAAGCTCAATTTCGGCAGTGAGCTTTGGCGAGTTGTAAACCCCTTTGTGAACGACATTGCGAGGCAAATCCACTGGCCTCCCAGGGGAATCATAACTAAAGCGTAGTACTGGCTTGACAGCTAGGCCAGTTTTTCTTGGGGGGAGCAGCCACAGTCTCTGTACTTTCAGCACTAACTTTGGAGCTTTCGTCACTTGTGAGGGGTGCTTCTGCATGGATGGGAATGTCCAAACTTGGAGCACTGTCAGCTCCCTTGCTCTGTAGGCTCTGTTTTCACAACACTTTGCTCATTTCTGAAAGAGCTTCTGATTCCTTCACTGCACGATAAGTTCGCTCACGGACAAGGGATTGCTAGAGGTTCCGAGGGTTACACTGAAGTCTTCTGGGGCCAGGGCTTTTGTGTTTGTGGCCCCAACCCTCTGGAATTATCTGCCTGGTCGGCTTAGGGAATGCATGACCGTGGAATCCTTTAAATGGGATTTTAAGACAATTTTATGGAGTAAGGCTTTTATGAATTGATGTTGCTGAAATTGATTTTATATGTGTATTCTTTGATTTTATCATTCATTTGTACAGCGCCTTGGTGCTTGAAAGGTGCTTAATAAAGTTTTATTATTTATTATTATCTTCTGACGAAGGCCCAGGTTGCTCATTTTGAGGAGGCTCTGGCCCAATTAGGCTTTGCGGCACTGAAGGGGGGCTGTCAACACTCTCACATTGTTCTTCAAGTTCTGGTGTGTCACCAGAGAGACTTAGACCATCAGCCCCTTCTTCGGGCAATTCACACAGTTCCACAAAACACAAAGAGTCCGCAACCTCAGACGTAATACTTTGCACTTCACTTTCAGGGAGCATTGGCTCCAAGAATGAAGCTAGGGTGGGTTAGGCAGTCCAGAAGGCACAGCTTCATCCCCACAATTAGTCATAGGGTTACCTCGAAACAGCTGACTCAATTCATAGGAGGGGTAATAGGCATTGTCACATTCACTTTCATCAGCGGTGGACTGACAGTCACTATCATTCTGGGCCTGCTGCGGGGGAAACCTTAAATCTGTAACTACTGGGGTAGGTTGGCTCTGTCTCTTTTTTGCAGCAGCATGAGTCACCGGCCCAGGGGAGGCCATGTCTGCTTCAATAATAACTTGGCCGATAGGCAGCAAGTGGTTACGGTGCATGGTCTTGACAGCTTTGGAGTTATTCTCTGGGCATACCTTGTACACTGGTAGATCATCCAACTTTCTAACTACTACATGAGGAAGATAGTGCCACCTATCAGCAATTTTGTGCTTGCCATGTAGTCCCAAACTGCGTAACAACGCCCAGTCTCTGGGCCGTAGCTCTTGAGCCTTTACTTTCTTATCGTGCCTTTCTTTGTTGGTGAGATTTCTCTTGGTGGCCATTGTCTGGGCCAGTTGATATGCATGGTTCAATTGAGATTTCAGTTTCTGTACATACTGTAGGTAATTTTTTGCTCAGACCCCATCTGGAAAGACCCCAAAGCAGACATCAACGGGCAGTCGGGCCCCTTCCCGAACATGAGGCAGTAGGGGGAGACCCCAGTAGCGTCATTTTTTTGTGCAATTGTATGCGTGGACCAAGGTGCTAATTTGCTGGCTCCATTTAGACTTGTCTTTGGGATGGAGGGTGCCCAGCATGTCTAGAAGGGTGCGGTTAAAACATTCTGGTTGAGGGTCCCCCTGTGGGTGATAAGGGGTGGTTCCTGACTTCTGCACCCCCCATAGAGAGAGCATTTCTTTGATTAGTCGACTTTCAAAATCTCTGCCTTGGTCAGAGTGGATCTGCTAGGGGGCACCATAGTGGACGAAGAAATTTTCCACTAGCACCTTGGCCATAGTAGAGGCCTTTTTATCTTTAGTTGGAAAAGCTTGCGTATACCATGTGAAATGATCCGTAAGCACTAACACATTGCCAATATTCCACTGATCAGGTTCTAAACACAAAAAGTCTATGCAGACCAGTTCCATGGGGGTGCTGGTAGTAATATTGACAAGGGGGGCAGCTCGCTGAGGCAGGGCTTTCCTTTGCAGGTAACAACTGCAGTTCTTTACATGGTGCTCAACATCGGCCCCCATCTTGGGCCAGTAGAATCGAGATCGTACCAAGTCGAGGGTTCTGTCAATACCAAGGTGCCCCATGTGATTGTGGAGGGACCTCAGTACTAAATCTTTAAAGGCCATGGGCAGGATCAATTGCTGCCTGTCTACTTAACCGCCATGATCCACTGTCTCTCTGTACAACAACTGATTGAGTAGCTTCAACCTGGGGCCTTCTTTAAACAATAGAGCAGTTCGCAAGTCAGGGGAGCGCAACTTGGACACATCTTTCCCCGCACACAGGGCATGGAGTGCAGGCTGAATCATAGGATCTTGGGATTGAGCCCACTGAATGCTGTCATTGTCAAACTGAGGTAATGCACTAATATCTAGAGCAGAAAAGTGGCAATAGGCAGCCAGTATGCAGGTATCAGGAGGGCCCAAGCAATCTACTAAACAGTCCACTGTGTCTGCAGACATCTGTTCATCTCGGTCAAATTTTTGGCACAAGGCTCGGATGTCAGGTTCAGACAGCCTGACCCAATCACTCTTGGAAACTGGCCTTCGTGACAAGGCGTCAGCATCAATATGGTTCAGTCCTGGCCTGTATTCGACAGCATAATCATAGGTTGATAAGGCGGAAAGCCATTGGTGCTGAGAGGCAGCTAACTTAGCTGAAGTCTGTACATAGGTTAACGAGTTATTGTTGGTCTTCACCGATATCTTTGCCCCACAGAGGTATTCATAAAACTGGTCAATGGCCCATTTTAGCGCAAGGAACTCCAACTTGTGCACAGGGAAGTTTCACTCTGACAGGATCAAGCTCCTACTGGCGAAGGCCACTGGACTCAAACCATCCTCATGGGCTTGATACAGCACAGCTCCTAGACCCTGCAGACTGGCGTCCATATGCAGCACACAGGGCTTGGTGAGGTCAGCACAGGCGAGGATGGGGGCATGGGTGAGGTGGTATATGACTTCGTGAAAGGCTGCTTCACATTCGGGTGTCCAGCGGGGCCCAAAAAGTTCACCTGTGTGGAAGTACACTTTCTCTGGTTCTTTGACGGACCCTTTTTTATATTTATAGTTGGTAGGAGGGTAACCCTGGGAAGATTCAAGAGTGGGTGAATAACCTTTGAATAGTCTTTTATGAACCTGCGGTAGTAGCCACAGAACCCCAGGAAACATTGTAGTTCTTTCAAATTATGGGGCTGGGGCCAAGTAGTCAGTGATTCAACCTTACTGGGATCAGTATCCCTTCTGCAGATATGATGTGCCCCACATACTTCACGGAGGTTTGAAAATCTGGCACTTGTCAATGGACAGCTTGAGGCCAAAGTCTTCCAATCGGTCTAGGACTTTAAACAGTCGGGTCTCATTCTCCTCTAATGTGCGCCCAAACACAATGATATCGTCTAGGTACACTATACATTCCAGCAAGTTCATATCTCCCACCGCACATTCCATCAGTTGCTGAAAGGTGGCTGGTGCACCTGAAATCCCCTGTGGCATTCTGAGGAATTCGTAGAACCCCAAAGGACAGATGAAGGCTGTTTTCTCATGGCTCTCCGGGGCCATCGGGCTCTGGTAGTATCCGCTGCAAAGATCCAATACTGAAAACCATTTGCTCCCATTCAAACAATCCAGGGCATCTTGTATACAGGGCATGGTGTATTGATTGGGGATGGTCCGCCAGTTCAGGGTTCGATAATCAATACACAGCCTTACCAACCCATTCCTCTTATGCACAACCACAATGGGAGAGGCATATGGGCTCCTTGATTCTTGTATCACACCAGCAGCGAGCATTCTCCTACAGGTGTCTCCTCACATCATCTATGTCTGCTGGGGCGAGACATCGGGATCTCTCTCGAAATGGCCGGTCATCATGCAGGCTTATGTGATGCTCTTCACCCTGGATACACCCCGCTTCCCATTCTTTTAATGAAAACACTTGGTCCCTCTGAGCGAGTTTCTTGCTAATTCTAGCCTTCCATTCAGATGGCAATGGGGAGTCACCAAAGTCAAATAAGTCCAGGGTTACTCTTTCCTTCTCGCCAGAGCACTTGTTGCTGGGTAATTCGGCAGTGTCTGCACAGTGTACTGTAGCTAGGGTACACCCTCTGTTCACCCGAATCTCCCGATCTGACACATTCTGAATCTGGACCACCACTTGTGCACAGGCTTGAGCACGAACAGGCAAGATGCTAGGTTTGACCAATAATCCCTCTGGCAAATTTCCATCTCCTGGTACATCCAACATTAATATTTTGTTCTTTACATTTCTCTTTAGGCGGACTTCTCCATGGATTGTGCACTGGGCATTGGGGGCCAATACCAAGGAGTCAGGTTCCTTTTTCCACATCATCCCCACTGGCTCATCTGGGTCCACTTCATTGGGTCTCTGTTGCCAGTCATAAGCCCTTTTTACTAAGGCTGGAATTCTTAGGGCCCGTCCAGTCAGCTGCCCTTGTTTCTCATGGCAGAGCTGTGCTAGTCTCTCAAACATGTGGGCGTTTGTTCCAATTAATAGGGGAACCCCATCATACAGTCCGTTGGGGGGATACACTAGGGCCAGTGTCTCTACTTGCTCCTCTATGCCAGTGACAGTTGCAGGAAAAGACAACCAGAGGCGGGCATATCCTAGATATGGATAAAACTTGTCGCTCAGCCCCCACACATGTAGGCCTTCCAGGGATTATAAGGGCACATTAGATAAGTGTTTGTCATACCAGTCCTGAAACACAATGGTCACTTGCAACCCACTGTCAAGCACAGCTAGAGTAGGAATACCATTCACAGCCACATTAGTCTCCATTGAAGGGACCACTATCTTGGACCTGTCTGGAGGGACAACAGCAGGGGCCTGGACAGATGATTTAGCCACAGAGGGGTTTGAGTTAGGATGGCTGAAGCCTTTACTGCGGTCATTTCATGCACCCCTTGATCACTGACTCATTTTCCGAAGCTCTCTTTGAAGCTGGTTCATCACTTTCTCTAAGTCCTTCTGAGACTGGCATTCCCTCTTCATATGGCCATCCTTGCTGCAATTGTGACAAATGAGATGCTCTCGGGGCATCCTTGGGGAAAACACAGCAGTGGATGCTGGAACATCAACGGGAGATTGTGATCTGACTTCTGTGGGTAGTGTACCATGTCTCAAAAGTTCCTTTAGGGTGGCAGTCAATTCCTTGAGCTCAACCAAGAAGCCACCCTCAGTAGAGGATGCCTGAGGTGCACCCCCACAACAGTCATGTCCTGACACAGGCCAGGGTCTCTGTCAGCAGGGGATACCTCAGCAAATGCACCCAGTTGTACTTTTCTGACTTCCTTCAGTAACTCCTCACCCCACTGTTTAGCCCACGGCAGGACACTTTTAGTGGTCTCCGTTTCGGAAGGGCCTTCCGGTGCCATGATCACTTGGGCTGCACTCACCCCATAATTACAATCTCCCTCTTCACCCTTTACCTCCCAGAGTACTTTTACCAAGTCACAGTAGTCAGGTGGGTTACCTCTCCATCCTGGAGCCTTAACTGATGATCTGCAGTTTAGAGAGAAATCAAATAAAGCTCCATGAACAAAAAGCAGTTTAGAACAAGCCATGCAGCTCCTCAAACAGGGTGGCTAGCCTTACAAATATATAGTCCGAGAAGTAGAGGAGTGCAACAATGCTTCACTCACCATCTTCACAAACAGACACCTCAATAGTAATTAAACCAGCTAATAAAGGCAGGAATATTGTGGTGTTGAGTAGTGAACAATATAGAGGGATGGTTTGGGATTTATTGTTAAATGACTTGAACTATAAAAAACTAGGTTATAATCCCACAGCAGATTACCACAAGGACCTGAGTTCGTTTCTTAGGGATGCTGTTACTAAAAAACAAATATCTGAGGCAGAATTTGTTTTTTTGTGGGCAGAGTTTCCTAGGGTACCTAGCTTTTATGCATTACCAAAGGTTCTTAAAGATAGTGGGAAACCACCAGGACATCCTATTGTTTCAGGGATAGGGTCTCTAACCCACAATTTGGGTAAATTTGTAGATTTCTTCCTACAGCCCTTAGTAACAAACCTTACTTCACATATTTGAGATAGCTCTGACCTGTTAAGGAAAAATTAAAAGTTGAGTGGAAAGATGAATATAGCTGGTTGGGAATAGATGAATCCACCTTTTGCAGTATCCATCATGAGGATGGTCTTAGGGCCACTAGGGAACATTTAGACTTATACCAGGAAACACACAATGTGCCAAAAGAATTTTTTTGGTGCTTTGAATTCATTCTCAGACACAACTACTTTGAATTTGAGGGAATTTTTGAACAAAAATATTGGCACCGCTTATGGGTGCCTCCATGGCACAAGTTATGCCACATCTGTTTCTAGGATCTTGGGAAAAGACCTGGGTATTTAATGAAGTAAGTAACCCCTTCCTTAAGAAAATTATCCCATGGTATCGCTTTATTGATGACATCATTTGTATATGGAAAAGGAGTGAAAGTGAAGCATTTGGTTTCATGGAATATTTAAACATCAATAATTTGAATTTGAGATTCACTCATGTTTTTGATAAAAAGAGGTTGAATTTCTTAGATCTTAGTCTGTGTATTGACCTTGATGAGTCAAATCAATATCAAATTAGGACTAAAACCTTTAGAAAAGAAACAGCTACAAAACTGGTCTTGCATACTGAGAGTGCCCACCCCCTAATCTAAAGAAATCCATCCCTTATACACAACTGTTATGAATCAGGAAGAATTGTAGTTCTGATAATGATTTTGAAAAGCAATCAGATCTGATAAAGAGATCTGAAACTAGGGTTATGATAGGAATCTATTGAGTGACGCCTTGAGAAAGTCAAAACTTTAGATAGAGAACACATTCTAAAAGATAGAAACAATAAAGAAGGAACCAACATCTTATGTACCTTTGTTACGGAATATAACTGTATGGCAAGACGAATTGGAAATGTTATTTTCGAAATTGGCCTATATTACTAGGGGATGAGTAGGTAGAGAGTAGGGGACAAACTCAGGTTATATTTTGTAGAGCCTAGAACATCAGAGACAAAGTAGTGAACAGTAGAGAAAAGAAATTGAAAGTGGAAAAACATACTTGGCTCCCAAGGAGGTCCAGAGAGGCTTCTTCACATGTAAAAGATGTAACATCTGTAAACATGGGAACCCTGGAAATATTTTTAAACATCCAGGAGATCATTGCAAGGAAATTGAAATAAGAGAGCTTATAACGTAGATACTCTTATGTGTAGTCCATGCTATAGGTGTACCTGTGAATTTTTGTATGTGGGGAAACCATTAGACCTTTAAAACTGAGGATTCAGGAGCACGTTAGGTCCATTATTAGTGTCAGACAGAATACCCCAGTAGGTACTCATTTGCCCTCCACCATAATTCATCAGCAGACGGTTTTAAGGTTTATGGGAATTGAACAGGTCTCTCCCTTACCTTTGGTGGGGATAGATCTAATAAATTGCTGGAAACAAGAATTCATGTGGATCTTAAAATGAATAGTGTGAGACCCAATGGGTTAAATGAAAAATGGATGTGAAACCATTTCTAAAGAAATGAAGTACTAAATTTATTTGTCCTCTCTAAGACACTTGGTCTTTTTTTGTGCTACCAGGCTTTAAAATGTTCTGACTAAAAATGTGTATTGACCAAGTCTTTATAATGTTTTGGAATTTTTCATCATCCTATTTATTTGTTTATTCAGTTGTTTCATTATTGCAGCTAATTAGATATCCCTGCTTATTCTCACTTCTTTTTCTTTCTTTCTCCCTTTATTAGGACTTTGTTGAATTTTGATACAGAGACTGCTTCTATTGATCCTGTATAAATGTGCAAATAAATGTGTAAAACTTTAAAATGGACCAGTGATAAAATAAGATCCTGTAATGCAGTTCGAGGGTCAGATCTAAATTATTTAAATAATTTAAAAGTTTTTTTGACACTTTTTTATCATTTTTTGTATAGAAGTTTTATAAGATATATGTGGTATTTAATACTGTTTTGATATTTATTTATTTATTTAGTTTTTGTTGACCGGGTAAGTGCACTAGACAAATCCTGCCTATTTTCAGGCACGACCCGGGGGAGGGGGATACAGATGAATGCCAACTAACCTTGAACCAGATTAAGCTGTTGGTGGTATTTTTTTAGTGAATGAGGGAAATTTGGCCAGGACACGGAAGTTCCTCTACTCTTTCGATAAGTGCCATGGGATCTTTAACATCCACCTGAACTACCACCAATCCAGGCAGATGGGACCTCGGTTTAACGCCTCATCTGAAAGACGGAATGGTAGGTATTATGATTTGGTGTAATTTTGTCACTGTGGTGCTTTAATAAGGACTTCTGCATATTCATGAGTTATGACCTTAAAGAAAAAACTACTCACCTTAGTAATGTTGTTTCTTCTAATGGAGTCTTGCTATATTATGACACATGCAGTGAGTCCCAACCTTCGAACTGCTCCAGAGGTGAAAGAGTTAACTTTCCATGCCAGGCATGGAACGCTGAGCTCGAGCTCGGTTGAAACTCTGTCTGTTGTTCTTCAAACTCAAACCATCAGATCTTTACGAGCTAAACTCACTGAAGTCCTGTGTGGAAGCTGTAAACCTACACTAGCCAACTGGCTACTAAACATAAGAACTCATTTTTTGGTCCCAAAACAAAGACTCAGGTCAGGAGACCCAAAAATGAAAACACAACACCAAGTCACCCCAAAAGGAGGTGAAACAACAAAATGGCATCTACTAAGTGCCAACATTGCACTGCCCACCCACATCCCAAAATCAGAGGTTCTGAGAGGGGCAGCAGGGTGAGTCATAATATAGCAAGACTCCATTAGAAGAAACAACATTACTAAGGTGATTTTTCTTCAAACAACATGAAGTCTTGCTAATATGACAAATGCAGACTACACAGCAGTACCTCCATGGAGGAGGTACAGAACCTACTTAGAAATAGGCTCTGAAGCACAGCTGTGTTGAACCGGAGCATCACTCCTAGCCTGGATGTCCAGGAGTAATGCTTGGTAAAAGTGTGAACTGTTTTCCAGGTAGCTGCTTGACATATCTCTAGAATAGGATGTCCCCTAGCAGCAGCCAGGGAAGCAGCTGTACCTTGGTAGAGTGAGCCTCAGGCCTGAGGGAGGAACTCACCCAGCTTTTCATAACAGAAATGGATACAAGAGACAATCCACCTGGTAATGGATCTTTTAGTGGCAGGTTTCCTTTATCCACCTCAACCATAAGTGAGGAACAGTTGGAGGAGTCAAACCCGTGACCTTGGTACGCTCTTTTGTAGTAACTAAGGGCTCTTTTCATCTAATTGTGCAGCCTCCTCTCGCCAGAGGAGGAATGGTCAGTGAAGTACACTGAAGAGATATAGATTGATTAAGGTGGAAAATCTGAAACCACCTTAGGCAAGAACTTCCTGTTAGTCCTGGAGGACCACCTTATCTCTATGAAAGGAGATAAAATAGGCTCCACTGACAAGGCTTGTAATTCACTTATGCATCTGGCAGAAGTGATGGCTACCAGAAACACAGTTTTCCAAGTCAAGTACTTAAGCTATGCTGAAGACAAAGTTTCAAAGGGGGTTGCATAAGCTGAGCAATGCAAACATTAAGATCCCAGGCAGGGGCAGGGTCCCTGAATGGAGGGTTGGTGTGAAGCAATCCTTGAAAACTTCAAGAATACAGGATGAGCTGAAAGAGAAGAGGGCTTACCTGCTGATAAAAAGCAGACACAGCTGCCAGATGCACTTTTAGGTAGCTGGTCTCAGCCCCAAGGTATTTAAGTGGACCATATAATCCAGGACTGTGGGTAAGTCAGTAGATTCTGGGAAATATGCTTTCCAGAGCACCATATGGAAAACCTCTTCATTTGGAATTATAAGTAGCTCTGGTGAAGGTTTCTAGAAGCCTTCAGGATATCCATTACACCTTGGGAGAGGTGTAGATCAGCAACTCTAACTCTTCAAGAGCCAGGCCTTGAGATTGAGAGATTTGAGGTTTGGGAACCAAACTTCCCTGAGCACATGTTAAAAGTTGTGATTTCGGGAAGACACAGGGAAGATGGACTGCTAAGGACAGTAGGAGGATACCAGGTTGATCTGGCTCATCTGGAGCAATCAGGATCATCTTGCAGGGTTGATCTGATTTTGACTAGCACTTTGAACAAGAGAGGGAAGGGGGAAGCATAGAGAAACTTCCTTCCCAATTGAGAACCAAGGCATCCAGAGGGACTGAGCCAGCACTGGGGCCTGCGAGCAAAAAGGGAAGTTGGCATTGTCTGGGGCTGCAAAAAGATCTCATCTCGTGGGTACCCCATCTGGCAAATATCACCTCCAAGACCAGGGGGTCCAGTGACCATTTCGTGATGGCCCTGGGAAATCCTGCTGAGAGCATCTGCCAGGACATTGTCCTTGCCTGGGAGGTGAACTGCCGTAGGGAGGTGTTCAGGAGAGTGCTTCAGAGACCACAACTTGACATTGCCAGCATGTAAGGCCGTAGACCAAGTGCCCCCTGTTTGCTGATGTACCACATTGTGGGTGGTGTTGTCTGTTCTGACCTGTACAACTTTGTCCTGAACAGACTTGGAAAAGCTGAAGTGCTAGAAAAACTGCTCTGAGTTCCAACTAGATTGATGTGGAGCAGAGATTCTGCAGGGGACCACAATCCCTGGGTAGTGAGGTCGCCCATGTGAGCTCCCCACCCCAAGAGGGATGCATCTGTAGTAAGGATTAAGGAGTGAGACTGAGTGACAAAGGGAACCCCTTGTCTCAGATTGCTCTTTTCCTGCCACCACTGAAGGGCCTGGATCAGAGTTCGAGTCACTGGGATCAATTTGGTTAGAGGGTCTTTCCTTTGAGACCAAAAAGCCCTCAAATGGAACTGGATGTCCCTCATCTGAAATCTTGCTCCTTGCACTACTGCTGTAGAAGCAGCCATGTGCCCCAGGAGCTGTAGAAAATGCCTTGCTGGTCGAGAGACCTGTAGGGTGAATGAGGAGGCCAGAGAGACCAGGGTCCTGCCCTGTCTAAAGAAAGGAAGGCTCTGGTTTTCTGTGTTCAGCTCTGCGCCTATGAAGGTGAGGAGTTGACAGGCTCTAGAACTGACTTTGAAAGATTCAGAAGGAAACCTATAGAGGTGAGTTTAGTGAGTTATCTGTAGATGTAACTGATTTATTCTGAGACTGGCCTACTATGAGCTTAGTCATCCAGGTATGGAATATGGCAATTTTTGCCTTCTTAGGTGGGCAATTGCTACTGCCAGTCTTTCAGAATACCCTTGAGCAGAGGTGAGGCCAAAGGCCATTGCCTGAATTGCAATGGCCTGAGGCAGCTCAACCTGAGGTACTTTCTTGATGTGGGAGCTTGATGAGAATATGGAAGTAGGTATTCTGAGGTCTCAGGGACGCTAGCCTGTCCCCTGGCCTTAGAGAGGTAGAATAATTTCAGAGTCACCATTTTGAATTTTGGTTTTAAAAGGTGTTTGTTTAAATATCTGAGATCCAGGATGGCTGCCATTCTCCTGCCTTTTTGGGGTGAAGGGTACCTGAGTACAAGTCCTTTCTGGGTGTAGGGGTGGAACCTTTTCCACAGCTATGAGAGCCAGGAGGAAGGAGACCTCTGCCTTAAGGCAAGAGCCTCTGTGGATTTGCAGGTAAGTGATCTGGCTCATCTTTGGAAATTTTTGAAGCTGAGAACTAGTCCTGGCTTACTACTCCAGGACCCACTTGTCTGATGTCAGAGACTTCAGTCCTGACAAAGTAGGCCAGCCTGCCTACAGGTAGCTGTGAGACTCGGCCCTGGCAACTCCCATCAGGGTGCCTGTTTGGCAGGGGCTTTTGGGCTGAGGGGTGGAAGCAGGCCTGCTTGCACCCCTGCCTGCCTCCTAAAGAACCCCCTCTGAGTATAGGGCAGAAGAGGAGGCTGACGTGGTAAAAGGCCTATGAAAAGGCCTGCCCTGGAAAGTTAGCTTCCTTGAGGAGTGGCCTGCCTTTCCTTGGCCTGTGCACTCCTATAGGTAGGTCCTATATCATCCATTTTTCTTCATGTAATTTCTGTCTGCTCCCAAACACAGAATTACCCACAACAGGAAAATCCATGGCCTTAGTCTGGTATCCTGTTACAGGCTAGTACATCTGAGCCGCGCTTATCTCTGGCGGCGTTACAGATGTCTTGACCTTTGATGACACATCATTAGAGTCCACTGCAGCATGGAATTGCACCTGATGCCTCACTATCAGCAGCCACCTGCTCCAGCTCCTTGGCAGCTGGCCAGGGACCTGTTTTTACAGGAGCCATAACAGTATCCCATCTGGATTTCTGGTATCTAGCAACATAAGCCATATAATTTGCCTGTCTGAGTCCCAAGGATGCTGCTATGTACTGTTCTTGCCATGGCATCAATCCTCCTGAAGTCTCATCCGGGGTGTAAGCCAAGGAATATTAGCCTTGTCACAGGCTGCAGCCTGCACTACCCAACATGGCTAAATTGTTGTGTGAGAACTCTGTATCAGAGCCTGACAATGTGTACTTTTGTCCATTCTCTTATCAACAGGAGTTATGTGAGGAGCTTTTAAATTTTAAAAGTCTGTTTCCCAAAAGATTTCTGCAAGGAATAGACAGTCTCCTAGACTCTGGGATAACCATCATTTCCACATAGTCAGGCTCCTCTTGATCATCCACAGCTTCCATAGGGAGCTGGAGGGTTTCAGCCACTTTTTATAAAACATAAATGAGAAGGGGGACTCCAAAAGCCCAGGAGGAGACATCTGAAGGTCTGTCTGGGAGATGTCCAGGTCAATGGTACATCGAGACTTTCAACCATCTACTCACTTCCTCATACTCTCTTCCCCTCCTCTCGTGTATAATACTCTCAAATCATACTTTTGAACCGTGGAACTGGCCAAACTAGGCGCTTACTAGATGGTGCCGTCTGGTCGGAACCGGGAAAGCGACTGGACAATTTTTATCGCTTGGTTATTTCTTCAGCTGTTGGAGAGGAAAGTTTTGGCTCCATACCAGCTGATTTTTCTAGTCCTTTTGCTGGACCTGTCCTCAGAGTCGGATCTCCTTTGCCCGAGGAAGTCTCGGCCTGGTCAGAGTGGGCACTCCTCCAGTTCAGTTGAACCGAACCGGCTGGCCATCCCATTCAGCAGACTTTTGGCTCTTTCCCTGAGCCTGCCAACTCTTTTCCAGGGTAGCTGCAGGAAAACTTTTACAAATCTGCAGTCTGCATTGAGGTGGTCAAACCTCAGACACAACACAGGTGGTGTGGTGATCAGCCTTGGCAAGGACTTCCCACACACCTGTAGTGTTGAAACCCAGTGGGCCTGTTTTCTTTTGGGTTTCTCAGACATAATTGCCAGCCTAACCAAATTACCCGCTTATGGCAATCCGTAGACCTCTTTATCGGTTCCCAACCGTATCATGGGTCATGGAAAACCATAATAAAATCCGCTGGAACCGATAAGAACCAGTAACCACACACTAAAAGACAGATTAAGATATTTTAAACAACTTGATCGGTTCAAACCAAACCGATAAAACCGTTTATAAGTCCATTACAGAATAGAAATGAATGTAAACCTATCCAATACTCACAAATACCACAGACAGAGTCTGAACCACTGGTTGTGCGTTTAAATTTGTCAAAACCGAGAAAACAATACTTTAACCGACAAAATGAACCGAGCAGAAGGAGAATTTTGAGCCACTTGTTCAGTGAGGTGGAGTAAAGAATCTGACGGTTTGAGTTTGAAGAACAGACAGAGTTTCAACCAAGTTTGAGTTCTGCTGCCCATGCCTGGTATGGAAAGTTAACTTTCACTCCGGAGCAGTTTGAAGGTTGGGACTCTGTTTCTATATGTCATAATATAGCAAGACTTCATGTTGTTTGAAAAGAATGTGATTGATTAGATGCTTCACCCTCTGAAGATCTACTTGAGTCATGGCTTAGGGTATTTTGCTTCCCAGAGCCCTGTTCACCAGGGTCACCTTCACCTAGGTGGAGTCTTTTGTGTTAATTTTAATAAATGACAGTCCTTGTAATGTTTGGGAAACTAGTTGCTACTGTTTGTAATCCTTCTCCACTACTCGGTCAAATTTTTGGCACAAGGCTCGGATGTCAGGTTCAGACAGCCTGGCCCAATCACTCTTGAAACTAGCCTTCGTGAACAAGGCGTCAGCATCAATATGGTTCAGTCCTGGCCTGTATTCACAGCATAATCATAGGTTGATAAAGTGAGGAAAGTCATTGAAAGGAGAGGCAAAGCAACTTAGCTGAAGTCTGTACATAGGTTAACGAGTTATTGTTGGTCTTCACCGATATCTTTGCCCCACAGAGGTATTCATAAAACTGGTCAATGGCCCATTTTAGCGCAGGAACTCCAACTTGTGCACAGGGAAGTTCTCACTGACAGGATCAACAGCTCCTGCTGGGAGGCCACTGGACTCAAACCATCCTCATGGGCTTGATACAGCACAGCTCCTAGACCCTGCAGACTGGCGTCCATATGCAGCACACAGGGCTTAGTGAGGTCAGCACAGAGGCGGGAGGATGGGGGCATGGGTAGGTGGCATATGACTTCGTGAAAGGCTGCTTCACATTCGTGTCCAGCGGGCCTAAAAGTTCACCTGTGTGAAATACACTTTCTCTGGTTCTTTGACGGACCCTTTTTATATTTATAGTTGGTAGGAGGGTAACCCTGGGAGATTCAAGAGTGGGTGGAATAACCTTTGAATAGTCTTTTATGAACCTAGAGTAGTAGCCACAGAACCCCAGAAACATTGTAGTTCTTTCAAATTAGGGCTGGGGCAAGTAGTCAGTGATTCAACCTTACTGGGATCAGTATCCCTTCTGCAGATATGATGTCCCCACATACTTCACGGAGGTTTGAAAATCTGGCACTTGTCAATGGACAGCTTGAGGCCAAAGATCTTCCAATCGGGTCTAGGACTTTAAACAGTCGGGTCTCATTCTCCTCTAATGTAACGCCCAAACACAATGATATCGTCTAGGTACACTATACATTCCAACAGATTCATGCATCTCACACCGCACATTCCATCAGTTGCTGAAGAGGTGGCTGGTGCACCTGAAATCCCTGTGGCATTCTGAGAATTAGTAGAACCCTTAAAGGACAGATGAAGGCTGTTTTCTCCCATGGCTCTCCGGGGCCATCGGGCTCTAGTAGTATCCGCTGCAAAGATCCAATACTGAAAACCATTTGCTCCCATTCAAACAATCCAGGCATCTTGTATACAGGGCATGGTGTATTGATTGGGATAGTCCGCCAGTTCAGGGTTCGATAATCAATACACAGCCTTACCAGCCATTCCTCTTATGCACAACCACAATGGGAGGCATATGGGCTCCTTGATTCTTGTATCACACCAGCAGCGAGCATTCTCCTACAGGTGTCTCTCCTCATCATCTATGTCTGCTGGGGCGAGACAGGAAATCTCTCGAAATGGCCGTCATCATGCAGGCTTATGTGATGCTCTTCACCTGGATACACCCGCTTCCCATTCTTTTAATGAAAACACTTGGTCCCTCTGGCGGTTTCTTGCTAATTCTAGCCTTCCATTCAGATGGCAGGGGAGTCACCAAAGTCAAATAAGTCGAGGTTACTCTTTCCTTCTGCCAGAGCACTTGTTGCTGGGTATCTGACAGTGTCTGCACAGTGTACTGTAGCTAGAGTACACCCTCTGTTCACGAATCTCCCGATCTGACACATTCTGAATCTGACCACCACTTGTGCACAGGCTTGAGCCACGAACAGGCAAGATGCTAGGTTTGACCAATAATCCTCTGGCAAATTTCCATCTCCTGGTACATCCAACATTAATATTTTGTTCTTTACATTCTCTCTAAGGAGGACTTCTCCATGGATTGTGCACTGGGCATTGGGGCCAATACCAAGGAGTCAGGTTCCTTTTCCATCATCACCACTGGCTCATCTGGATCCACTTCATTTGGGTCTCTGTTGCCAGTCATAAGCCCTTTACTAAGGCTGGAATTCTTAGGGCCAGATCAGTCAGCTGCCCTTGTTTCTCATGGCAGAGCTGTGCTAGTCTCTCAAACATGTGGCGTTTGTTCCAATTAATAGGGGAACCCCATCATACAGTCCGGTGGGGAGATACACTAGGCCGAGTGTCTCACTTGCTCCTCTATGCCAGTGACAGTTGCAGGAAAAGACAACCAGAGGCGGGCATATCCTAGATATGGATAAAACTTGTCACCAGCCCCACACATGTAGGCCTTCCAGGGATTATAAGGGCACATTAGATAAGTGTTTGTCATACCAGTCCTGAAACACAATGGTCACTTGCAACCCACTGTCAAGCACAGCTAGAGTAGGAATACCATTCACAGCCACATTAGTCTCCATTGAAGGGACCACTATCTTGGACCTGTCTGGAGGGACAACAGCAGGGGCCTGGACAGATGATTTAGCCACAGAGGGGTTTGAGTTAGGATGGCTGAAGCCTTTACTGCGGTCATTTCATGCACCCCTTGATCACTGACTCATTTCCGAAGCTCTCTTTGAAGCTGGTTCATCACTTTCTCTAGGTCCTTCTGAGACTGGCATTCCCTCTTCATATGGCCATCCTTGCTGCAATTGTGACAAATGAGATGCTCGGGGCATCATGGGGAAAACACAGCAGTGGATGCTGGAACATCAACGAAGATTGTGATCTGACTTCTGTGAGTAGTACCATGTCTCAAAAAGTTCCTTTAGGTGGCAGTCAATTCCTTTGAGCTCAACCAAGAAGCCACCCTCAGTAGAGGATGCCTGAGGTGCACCCCACAACAGTCATGTCCTGACACAGGCCAGGGTCTCTGTCAGCAGGGGATACCTCAGCAAATGCACCAGTTGTACTTTTGACTTCCTTCAGTAACTCCTCACCCCACTGTTTAGCCCTCGGCAGGACACTTTTAGTGGTCTCCGTTTCGGAAGGGCCTTCCGGTGCCATGATCACTTGGGCTGCACTCACCCCATAATTACAATCTCCCTCTTCACCCTTTACCTCCCAGAGTACTTTTATCAAGTCACAGTAGTCAGGTGGGTTACCTCTCCTATCCTGGAGCCTTAACTGGATGATCTGCAGTTTAGAGAGAAATCCAAATAAAGCTCCATGAACAAAAAGCAGTTTAGAACAAGCCGTGCAGCTCCTCAAACAGGGTGGCTAGCCTTACAAATATATAGTCCGAGAAGTAGAGGAGTGCAACAATGCTTCACTCACCATCTTCACAAACAGACACCTCAATAGTAATTAAACCAGCTAATAAAGGCAGGAATATTGTGGTGTTGAGTAGTGAACAATATAGAGGGATGGTTTGGGGATTTATTGTTAAATGACTTGAACTATAAAAACTAGGTTATAATCCCAGCAGATTACCACAAGGACCTGAGTTCGTTTCTTAGGGATGCTGTTACTAAAAAACAAATATCTGAGGCAGAATTTGTTTTTTTGTGGGCAGAGTTTCCTAGGGTACCTAGCTTTTATGCATTACCAAAGGTTCTTAAAGATAGTGGGAAACCACCAGGACATCCTATTGTTTCAGGGATAGGGTCTCTAACCCACAATTTGGGTAAATTTGTAGATTTCTTCCTACAGCCCTTAGTAACAAACCTTACTTCACATATTTGAGATAGCTCTGACCTGTTAAGGAAAATTAAAGAAGTTGAGTGGAAAGATGAATATAGCTGGTTGGGAATAGATGTAGAATCCCTGTACACGGTATCCATCATGAGGATGGTCTTAGGGCCACTAGGGAACATTTAGACTTATACCAGGAAACACACAATGTGCCAAAAGAATTTTTTTTGGGTGCTTTGGAATTCATTCTCAGACACAACTACTTTGAATTTGGAGGGGAATTTTTTGAACAAAAAATGTGGCACCGCTATGGGTGCCTCCATGGCACCAAGTTATGCCAATCTGTTTCTAGGATCTTGGGAAAAGACCTGGGTATTTAATGAAGTAAGTAACCCCTTCCTTAAGAAAATTATCCCATGGTATCGCTTTATTGATGACATCATTTGTATATGGAAAAGGAGTGAAAGTGAAGCATTTGGTTTCATGGAATATTTAAACATCAATAATTTGAATTTGAGATTCACTCATGTTTTTGATAAAAAGAGGTTGAATTTCTTAGATCTTAGTCTGTGTATTGACCTTGATGAGTCAAATCAATATCAAATTAGGACTAAAACCTTTAGAAAAGAAACAGCTACAAAACTGGTCTTGCATACTGAGAGTGCCCACCCCCTAATCTAAAGAAATCCATCCCTTATACACAACTGTTATGAATCAGGAAGAATTGTAGTTCTGATAATGATTTTGAAAAGCAATCAGATCTGATAAAGAGATCTGAAACTAGGGGTTATGATAGGAATCTATTGAGTGACGCCCTTGAGAAAGTCAAAACTTTAGATAGAGAACACATTCTAAAAGATAGAAACAATAAAGAAGGAACCAACATCTTATGTACCTTTGTTACGGAATATAACTGTATGGCAAGACGAATTGGAAATGTTATTTTCTGAAATTGGCCTATATTACTAGGGGATGAGCAGGTAGAGAAAGCAGTAGGGGACAAACCTCAGGTTATATTTTGTAGAGCTCAGAACATCAGAGACAAAGTAGTGAACAGTAGAGAAAAAGAAATTGAAAAAGTGGAAAAACATACTTGGCTCCCAAGGAGGTCTAGAGAGGCTTCTTCACATGTAAAAGATGTAACATCTGTAAACATGGGAACCCTGGAAATATTTTTAAACATCCAGGAGATCATTGCAAGGAAATTGAAATAAGAGAGCTTATAACGTGTGATACTCCTTATGTAGTCCATGCGTTATGGTGTACCTGTGAACTTTTGTATGTGGGGAAAACCATTAGACCTTTAAAACTGAGGATTCAGGAGCACGTTAGGTCCATTATTAGTGTCAGACAGAATACCCCAGTAGGTACTCATTTTGCCCTCCACCATAATTCATCAGCAGACGGTTTAAGGTTTATGGGAATTGAACAGGTCTCTCCCTTACCTTTTGGTGGGGATAGATCTAATAAATTGCTGAAACAAGAATTCATGTGGATCTTTAAAATGAATAGTGTGAGACCCAATGGGTTAAATGAAAAATGGGATGTGAAACCATTTCTAAAGAAATGAAGTACTAAATTTATTTGTCCTCTCTAAGACACTTGGTCTTTTTTTGTGCTACCAGGCTTTAAAATGTTCTGACTAAAAATGTATTGACCAAGTCTTTATAATGTTTTGGAATTTTTTCATCATCCTATTTATTTGTTTATTCAGTTGTTTCATTATTGCAGCTAATTAGATATCCCTGCTTATTCTCACTTCTTTTTCTTTTCTTTCTCTCCCTTTATTAGGACTTTGTTGAATTTTGATACAGAGACTGCTTCTATTGGATCCTGTATAAATGTGCAAATAAATGTGCTTAAAACTTTAAAATGGACCAGTGATAAAATAAGATCCTGTAATGCAGTTCGAGGGTCAGATCTAAATTATTTAAATAATTTAAAAGTTTTTTTGACACTTTTTTATCATTTTTTGTATAGAAGTTTTATAAGATATATGTGGTATTTAATACTGTTTTGATATTTATTTATTTATTTATGTTTTGTTGACCGGGTAAGTGCACTAGACAAATCCTGCCTATTTTCAGGCCTGAACCGGGGAGAAAGGATACAGATGAATGCCAACTAACCTTGAACCAGATTAAGCTGTTGGTGGTATTTTTTTAGTGAATGAGGGAAATTTGGCCAGGACACCGGGGAAGTTCCCCTACTCTTTTCGATAAGTGCCATGGGATCTTTAACATCCACCTGAACTACCACCAATCCAGGCAGATGGGACCTCGGTTTAACGTCTCATCTGAAAGACGGAATGGTAGGTATTATAGGATTTGGTGTAATTTTGTCACTGTGGTGCTTTAATAAGGACTTATGCATATTCATGAGTTATGACCTTAAAGAAAAAACTACTCACCTTAGTAATGTTGTTTCTTCTAATGGAGTCTTGCTATATTATGACATATGCAGTGAGTCCCAACCTTCGAACTGCTCCAGAGGTGAAAGAGTTAACTTTCCATGCCAGGCATGGAACGCTGAGCTCGAGCTCGGTTGAAACTCTGTCTGTTGTTCTTCAAACTCAAACCATCAGATCTTTACGAGCTAAACTCACTGAAGTCCTGTGTGGAAGCTGTAAACCTACACTAGCCAACTGGCTACTAAACATAAGAACTCATTTTTTGGTCCCAAAACAAAGACTCAGGTCAGGAGACCCAAAAATGAAAACACAACACCAAGTCACCCCAAAAAGGAGGGGTGAAACAACAAAATGGGCATCTACTAAGTGCCAACACTGCACTGCCCACCCACATCCCAAAATCAGAGGTTCTGAGAGGGGCAGGCAGGGGGTGAGGTCATAATATAGCAAGACTCCATTAGAAGAAACAACATTACTAAGGTGATTTTTTCTTCAAACAACATGAAGTCTTGCTAAATTATGACAAATGCAGACTACACAGCAGTACCTCCATGGAGGAGGTACAGAACCTACTTAAGAAATAGGCTCTGAAGCACAGCTGTGCCAAACCGAGCATCACTCCTAGCCTGGATGTCCAGGGAGTAATGCTTGGTAAAAGTGTGAACTGTTTTCCAGGTAGCTGCTTGACATATCTCTAGAATAGGGATGTCCCTAGCAGCAGCCAGGGAAGCAGCTGTACCTCTGGTAGAGTGAGCCCTCAGGCCTGAGGGAGGAACCTTACCCAGCTTTTCATAACAGAAATGGATACAAGAGACAATCCACCTGGCAATGGATCTTTTAGTGGCAGGTTTCCCTTTATCCACCTCACCATAAGTGAGGAACAGTTGGAGGGAGTCAAACCCGTGACCCTTGGTACGCTCTTTGTAGTAACTAAGGGCTCTTTTCACATCTAAACTGTGCAGCCTCCTCTCGCCAGAGGAGGAATGGTCAGTGAAGTACACTGGAAGAGATATAGATTGATTAAGGTGGAAATCTGAAACCACCTTAGGCAAGAACTTCCTGTTAGTCCTGAGGACCACCTTATCTCTATGAAAGGAGATAAAATCAGGCTCCACTGACAAGGCTTGTAATTCACTTATGCATCTGGCAGAAGTGATGGCTACCAGAAACACAGTTTTCCAAGTCAAGTACTTAAGCTATGCTGAAGACAAAGGCTCAAAGGGGGGTTGCATAAGCTGAGCAATGCAAACATTAAGATCCCAGGCAGGGGCAGGGTCCCTGAATGGAGGGTTGGTGTGAAGCAATCCCTTGAAAAACTTCAAGAATACAGGATGAGCTGAAAGAGAAGAGGGCTTACCTGCTGATAAAAAAGCAGACACAGCTGCCAGATGCACTTTTAGGGTAGCTGGTCTCAGCCCCAAGGTATTTAAGTGGACCATATAATCCAGGACTGTGGGTAAGTCAGCAGATTCTGGGGAAATATGCTTTCCAGAGCACCATATGGAAAACCTCTTCTATTTGGAATTATAAGTAGCCCTGGTGGAAGGTTTCTAGAAGCCTTCAGGATATCCATTACACCTTGGGAGAGGTGTAGATCAGCAAACTCTAACTCTTCAAGAGCCAGGCCTTGAGATTGAGAGATTTGAGGTTTGGGTACCAAACTCTCCCCTGAGCACATGTTAAAAAGTTGTGATTTCTGGGAAGACACAGGGGAAGATGGACTGCTAAGGACAGTAGGAGTGGATACCAGGGTTATCTGGCCCAATCTGGAGCAATCAGGATCATCTTGCAGGGTTGATCTGATTTTGACTAGCACTTTGAACAAGAGAGGGAAGGGGGGGAAGCATAGAGAAACTTCCCTTCCCAATTGAGAACCAAGGCATCCAGAGGGACTGAGCCCAACACTGGGGGCCTGCAGCAAAAAGGGAAGTTGGTGATTGTCTGGGGCTGCAAAAGATCTATCTATGGGTACCCCATCTGGCAAATATCACCTCAAGACTAGGGGTCCAGTGACCATTGTGATGGCCCTGGGAAATCCTGCTGAGAGCATCTGCCAGGACATTGTCCTTGCCTGGGAGGTGAACTGCCGTGAGGAGGTGTTCAGAGAGAAGCCAGAGACCACAACTTCATTGCTTGCACAAAGGCCATGACCAAGTGCCCCTTGCTTTGCTGATGTACCACATTGTGGTGGTGTTGTCTGTTCTGACCTGTACAACTTTGTCCTGAACAGACTTGGAAAAAGCTTGAAGTGCTAGAAAACTGCTCTGAGTTCCAACAGATTGATGTGGAGCAGAGATTCCTGGGGACCACAATCCCTGGGTAGTGAGGTCGCCCATGTGAGCTCCCCACCCCAAGAGGGATGCATCTGTAGTAAGGATTAAGGAGTGAGACTGAGTGACAAAGGGAACCCCTTGTCTCAGATTGCTCTTTTCCTGCCACCACTGAAGGGCCTGGATCAGAGTTCGAGTCACTGGGATCAATTTGGTTAGAGGGTCTTTCCTTTGAGACCAAAAAGCCCTCAAATGGAACTGGATGTCCCTCATCTGAAATCTTGCTCCTTGCACTACTGCTGTAGAAGCAGCCATGTGCCCCAGGAGCTGTAGAAAATGCCTTGCTGGTCGAGAGAGACCTGTAGGGTGAATAGGGAGGCCAGAGACCAGGGTCCTTGCCCTGTCTAAAGAAAGGAAGGCTCTGGCTTTCTCTGTGTTCAGCTCTGCGCCTATGAAGGTGAGGAGCTGGACAGGCTCTAGAACTGACTTTGAAAGATTCAGAAGGAAACCTAGAGAGGTGAGCAGTTACTGAGTTATCTGTAGATGTAACTTGACTTGGTCTGGAGACTGGCCTACTATGAGCCAGTCATCCAGGTAAGGGAATATGGCAATTTTTTGCCTTCTTAGGTGGGCAACTGCTACTGCCAGGCATTTTGTGAATACCCTTGGAGCAGAGGTGAGGCCAAAGGCCATTGCTCTGAATTGGTAATGGCCTGAGGGCAGCTCGAACCTGAGGTACTTTCGATGGGAGCTTCTGATGAGAATATGGAAGTAGGCATTCTTGAGGTCCAGGGACGCTAGCCTGTCCCCTGGCCTTAGAGAGGGTAGAATAATTCTCAGAGTCACCATTTTGAATTTTGGTTTTAAAAGGTGCTTGTTTAAATATCTGAGATCCAGGATGGGCTGCCATTCTCCTGCCTTTTTTGGGGTAAGAAAGTACCTGGAGTACAAGCCTTCGCCCTGGTGTAGGGGTGGAACCCTTTCCACAGCTATGAGAGCCAGGAGGGAAGAGACCTCTGCCTCTAAGGCAAGAGCCTCTGGTGGATTTGCAGGTGGAAAGGATCTGGTTCTCATCTTTGGAAATTTTTGAGCTGAGAACCAGTCCCTGGCTTACTACTTCCAGGACCCACTTGTCTGATGTCAGAGACTTCCAGTCCTGACAAAGTAAGCCAGCCTGCCCCCTACAGGTAGCTGAGAATCGGCCCTGGCAACCCCATCAGGGTGCCTGTTTGGCAGGGGCTTTGGGCTGAGGGGTGGAAGCAGGCCTGCTTGTACCCCGTCTGCCTCTCCCTCTAAAGAACCCCCTCTGGGCATAGGCAGAAGAGGAGGCCTGGGCTTGGTAAAAAGGCCTATGAAAAGGCCTGCCCCTGGAAAGCTGCCTTTGAGGAGTGGCCTGCCTTTCCTTGGCCTGTGCACTCCTATAGGTGGTCCTATACTCATCCATTTTCTTCATGTAATTCTCTGTCTGCTCCCAAACACAGAATTACCCACAACAGGAAAATCCATGGCCTTAGTCTGGGTATCCTGTTACAGGCTAGTACATCTGAGCCAAGCCATTCTGCGAAGTGCCACAGATGTAGCCATGACTCTTGATGACACATCATTAGAGTCCACTGCAGCATGGAATTGCACCTTGGATGCCTCAATACCATCAGCAGCCACCTGCTCCAGCTCCTTGGCAAGCTGGCCAGGGACCTGTTTTGCTAGAGCCATAACAGTATCCCATCTGGATTTCTGGTATCTAGCAACATAAGCCATATAATTTGCCTGTCTGAGTCCCAAGGATGCTGCCATGTACTGTTTCTTTGCCATGGCATCAATCCTCCTGAAGTCCTTATCCGGGGGGTGTGAAGCCAAGGGAATATTAGCCTTGTCACAGGCTGCAGCCTGCACTACCCCAACATGGCTAAATTGTTGTGTGAGAAACTCTGTATCAGAGCCTGACAATGTGTACTTCTTGTCCATTCTCTTATCAACAGGAGGTAGTGTGAGGAGCTTTTAAAATTTTAAAAGTCTGTTTCCCAAAAGATTTATGCAAGGGAATAGACAGTCTCCTAGACTCTGGGATAACCATCATTTCCACATAGTCAGGCTCCTCTTGATCATCCACAGCTTCCTCCATAGGGAGCTGGAGGGTTTCAGCCACTTTTTTATAAAACATAAAATGAGAAGGGGACTCAAAAGCCCAGGAGGAGACACTCCCTGAAGGTCTGTCTGAGGAGATGTCCAGGTCAATGGGCACATCCGAGACTTTCAAATCCACATTCACTCTCCTCATACTCCTCTTCCCCTCCTCTGGTTCATAATACTCCTCTAATCATACTCTTGAACCGGTGGAACTGGCCAAACTAAGCTATACAGATGGTGCAGTTCGGTCCGGAACGGGAAAGCGACTGGACAATTTTATCGCTTTGGCTATTTCTTCAGCGGTTGGAGAGGAAAGTTTTGGCTCCACACCAGCTGATTTTTCTAGTCCTTTTTGCTGGACCCGGTTCCTCAGAGTCGGATCTCCTTTTGCCCGAGGAAGTCTCGCCCCGGTCAGAGGGCACTCCCTCCAGTTCAGTTGGAACCGAACCGGGCTGGCCATCCCATTCAGCAGACTTTTTGGCTTCCCTTTCCCTGAGCCTGCCAACTCTCTTTTCCAGGGTAGCTGCAGGAAAACTTTTACAAATCTGGCAGTCTGCATTGAGGTGGTCAAACCCCAGACAATAAACACAGGTGGTGTGGTGATCAGCCTTGGCAAAGACTTCCCCACACACACTGCAGTGTTGAAACCCAGTGGGCCTGGTTTTTCTTTTGGGTTTCTCAGACATAGTGCCAGCCTAACCAAACTTACCCGTTTATGGCAATCCGCCAGGTAAGACCCTCTTATCGGTTCCCAACCGTGTCATGGGTCATGGAAAAAACCATAATAAAATCCGTTTTTTTTAGAACCGATAAGAACCAGTAACCACACACTAAAAGACAGATTAAGATATTTTAAACAACTTGATCGGTTCAAACCAAACCGATAAACCGTTTATAAGTTCCACACAGAATAGAAATGAATGTAAAACCTATCCAATACTCACAAATACCACAGACAGAGTCTGAACCGACCGGTTGCGGTTTAAATTCTGTCAAAAACCGAGAAAAACAATACTTTAACCGACAAAATGAACCGAGCAGAAGGAGAAATCTCTGGAGCGACTGTTCAGTGAGGTGGAGTAAAGAATCTGACGGTTTGAGTTTGAAGAACAGACAGAGTTTCAACCAAGCTCGAGCTCAGCGTTCCATGCCTGGCATGGAAAGTTAACTCTTTCACCTCCGGAGCAGTTTGAAGGTTGGGACTCACTGCATATGTCATAATATAGCAAGACTTCATGTTGTTTGAAAAGAATGTGATTGATTAGATGCTTCACCCCCTCTGAAGATTCACGAGAGTCAAGGCGCTAGGGGTATTTTGCTTCTCACAGAGCTCCTGTTCTCACCAGGGTCACCTTCACCATGCGATGTGGAGTCTTTTGTGTTAATTCTTTAATAAATGACAGTCCCTGTACTGTTTGGGAACTAGTTGCGACTGTTTGTAATCCTTTCTCCACTACGTTGTTTATGAAGCTGGTGAGAGAAGCATTGTTGCGCTCCTCTACTTCTCGGACTATGATCTGCAGTTTAGAAAGCTTGGCATGTTGCAGTATGTGCCCCAATCTCACACGGTGCAAATCACTAGTGGCTACCCGACCTTTCCGGTAAGCTTTCTGCAGAGCTCTTTCTAGGCAAGTAACATACACTGACAAACTTTCCCCTTTCCATTGTTTGGTACCTCGGAATTTCCACATCAAAGTCTCCTCTGACTCAATGCTCCCAAAATTGCCTTCAAGTACAGATAGGTACTTTTTGAGCAGATGCATCAGGGTTCATGGACCTCAAAAGTTTAATGGCTTCAAGGGTGGGGCCCCTCAAACTTTCTATGATTCTTTTCCGCTTCTCAGCCTCTGCACACTGCCACTTGAGTACCAAGGGGGCAACATAGTCATTCCAGGTCTCCCAGTCATCCTCCCCCTGTGGGGTGGGGAGGGTGCCCGAGAAGATTCTCAGCCTTCGGTAGGAGTCGTGACTACTGGCGGGTACAGATATAGGGGCCAGCATTGGCATGGGCTCAGAAGGCGGGGTAGTAACAGGTGTTGGAGTGGGAGGGGGTGTTGAGGAAAGAACACTCTCAGGTGGCAGGAACAGTTTTTTAAAGTCCTCTATGGTTTTCCCTTCCTCCAGCAACAACTCAGCAAATTTCTCCTCAAAAGTCTCAGATAATGGTGGGAGCTCATCCTCCCCAGGGTCTTTACTGTCTTTTGTTATCATTCTCCAGGTGGCTGGGACCCCTTCTGAGGCAATAGTCTGTGGCACTGTAGAGCTGTCCACGAGGTCACTACACTCTACCAAGGCTATGAAAGTTTGGGCAATCAAATCAGCCTGTCGACCCACCACCACAGGGTTTTTTAAACATTCAGCTTTGGAGAGTGTTCCCTCTACAGTGTCCTTACTAGTACCCAGGGGAATATCCAGAATAAGCAGAGCATTTTGGGGGTCAATCTCCTGCCCAGTACACCACCCCACCAACTGGTGTACAGCCATTTCTACTGGGGTAGCCATTAATCTTTAACAATAATTCGTAATTTTTGGCCACTAGAAGGCACAAAATCCCAGCGGTGAGCCTCCAAGATGTAACCTCTAGGTGGCGCTATCTCACGGGCTACTACCCCTGCCAGCTTAGCTAGTAGCAGGTTAAGGGGCCTAGGTTCTGCAACGAGTACCTCCACCCGGAGGTCAGGGTTGGTAGTGGTCAAACTAACCTGGGCACAGCCCTCCGGGGCACTGTAACCTCCCTCTTTCCCTTCTAGTGGCCTGAGCAATATACGATAATCACTTTCACAGTACCTCTTGTACACCATACAAGTACCCACACTGTTTGCACTTACCACCAGGGCTGGTTCCTCTGGCTCGGCCCTGGGGACCCCCTGTAAAACAAGGTTATGCACAGCAAATAGCAACAGTACAGTGCTCTTGGCACAAACTGGAACCACAGTCAGTTAAATGCAGAAAAAATCAAATCTGATTTATTCAGGGGATGTGACCAAGGAAGGGGCGTAATCAGTTTGATTGGCTTAAAGGCTATATTAATCAAACAGTTATGCACGCGCTGCAAGTCCCCACACAGTCACACCTCTGGGTACCCAAGTACGGAGACGATGGGCTAGCCAGGAACATTGCAGCTGGTTGGGGTCCTGTGATGGAAAAAAGCAACATACACAACACACACTATTTGTAATCCGGAGCCGGATGGCTCAGTTCGTGAAAGAAGAAGCAACCAGACCATCAGATAACAACACTAGATTTAGCTGTTGTTGCAGGGAGCTACCTTGATGTTTACTCACGATACCCAATACTGGACACAGGCAGGATGAAATCGAGACTGCAGGTTGTTGAGCTGGAGTGCCCGAAAAAGCTGGGCCCGCACGAATCACCGAGGCGTCGTTCCTGTTCAAGTGTTGAGCAGGGGGCTGATCCCCAGGCAGGTCTCTCGTCCATGGCTTTCTCTGTGCAGCGGGTAGTCGAGCTGGGCCAGTGTGGCAAGGCCCAGGCCCAATGGAGATGATTTTGGATTCAGTCCGTGGGGCTGGATGCAGCTTCCAGCAAGCAGAATACAGTTCAAACCACAGTGGGGAACCAAATCGCGACCCACTAGCAGCACACAGCACATTTACATGTAAGGAAATTCTAATGCAGCTTCCAGCAAGCAGAACACAATTCAAAACACAGTGGGGAACCAAATCACGACCCACTATAAGCACACAACACATTCACATGTAAGGAAAGTCCAGTGTACCAAGCAAAAAGCTCTCTAGTCACAATTACAGAGTCTGTGCACAATCCGGGAGTTCAGAGGTGGCTGGGAGTCCTCCTGACAGACTGATCACATTCAGTAAATCTTCGGTCTTATTCAGGTTAAAACCTGGTCACAGTCCAGTGGCTTAAATCATTCTCACAACTGGGATTCAGTCCAAATAAACTCTATTTTCCCTCTCAGGGATAGCAGGTAGACATGCAGGCCAAACTCAGGCCTTTCCACAGTTCTCCCACGCAAATCCATGCCGGGGCTGCTGTTTGTATTATTCAAGCTGTTATCTCTTCACTTCCCAACTCAGAACTGAAACTAGCTGCAAGCAGCTTTGGAATTTCCCTAAGATCCAAAAGGTTCGGTTGGCTGATCTGTCTGTCAGTCACAACAAGGGCTCCCGCTCCAGGTTATTTTGGGCACCAAAATGCAAAAACTACAATTCCTACAAGTTTTGACCCCACCAAGCCCCTGTAGGTAGGCTCCATTTTAGAGTCCCAAATGTACTGACTGGCCCATTTCAGCAGTCCAGAACCAAGATGATGGAAACAAACAGAACTGTCCATGCTGCAAAGAAGGGAGGCTAGAACAAATTGCAATATTACTACTTTAACAAATGATCAGCAAACAAGCACATCTTCTAACAGTGCTCCCATTTAGATTAATTATGACTGCAGGGGCACAATCTGAAGGTCGAGAGGGCAGCGAGGAAGCCCTCCCCAGAACTGGTTTGCGGTCCCCCCCCATCCGACGAACACAAGCATTCAAAAGCTTCGGGGCACAATCTGAAGGTCGAGAGGGCAGCAAGGAAGCCCTCCCCAGAACCAGAGTGCACCCCCCCCAACTGACTGACAAGCTTTCAAAGGGTACAGCTTGTCTGCTACACAGTTGAATAAGCAGACAAAGTGGAACAAGGAGAAAAGGCGCCAAATTTTAAATTGCAGTCAGCAGACGAGTGGAGATAGTTTTTTTTGTCTGCCTTAAACCTTAAAGTACTGTGTTATTTTGCTCTACTGCTGGGTACTTTAATTAATCATCTGCAGCACACATTAATTTATTGTCTGCCTTTGCAGTGCTCCGAACAGGGTGCTTTAAAATAGTCACTGTAGAAGTAAATTGCTCGAGATACAGTTATTAATCACAAGTTGTGCAGGACATCTAAAAGCCGCTGTTTGTAAAAAAGAAAAGTTTAAACTGTAAATTACCAGCTGCAATAAAGCACCTCAGAGTTGTTAAAGCTAGTAGTTAAAGACTTTAGTAAGCCCCTCCCTCCCTCTTACCTATTTGAACTCTGTCTTCTCACAACAGCTTCGGGGTACAATCTGAAGGTCAAGAGGGCAGTGAGGAAGCCCTCCCCAGAACCGGGGTGCGGACCCCCCCCCAACCGACCGACACAAGCATTCAAAAGATACGACTCGTCTGCTACACAGCTGAACAAGCAGACAAAGCGGAGCAAGGAGAAAAGGCGCCAGATTTTAAATTGCAGTTGGCAGACGAGTGGAGATACTTTTTTTTGTCTGCCTTAAACCTTAAAGTACTGTATTATTTTGCTCTACTGCTGGGTGCTTTAATTAATCATCTGCAGCATGCATTAATTTATTGTCTGCCTTTGCAGTGCTCCGAACAGGGTGCTTTAAAATAGTCTCTGTATAAGTAAATTGCTAGAGATACAGTTATTAATCACAAGCTGTGCAGGACATCTAAAAACCGCTGTTTGTAAAAAAGAAAAGTTTAAACTGTAAATTACCAGCTGCAATAAGGCACCTCAGAGTTGTTAAAGCTAGTAGTTAAAGACTTTCGTAAGCCCCTCCATCCCTCTTACCTATTTAAACTCTATCTTCCCACAACAGCTTCGGGGCACAATCTGAAGGTCGAGAGGGCAGCGAGGAAGCCCTCCCCAGAACCGAAGTGCGGAGCCCCCTCAACCGACCGACACAAGCATTCAAAAGGTACGGCTCGTCTGCTACACAGTTGAACAAGCAGAGCTCTGCTGACACTGCGTGTCAGCTCCCCACCACCACCCTTGGCAGACACTCCCTTATATAGCAGAAATCACATGCTAGTTTTAACCTATCAGCCTACTTTCCCATTTGCAGGCTATACCAGGTATCCACTAGAGGCCACTACACCAAGGTTTTAGCAATAAGACACCATTCCAAACCCTTGCTCTGTACCCTCTCCATTTTGCCGCAACTATACTTATTAATCTTCTTTACCCTCACACCCTGGGTGTCCCTCCCACCATCAATTTACCCTACGCTCCCAGATCACATCACATCTTGCGACAGACTGCTAACAAATATTCCTACCTCTGCTATCACAGCTGAGTCGCACCACAGCCACTTCTACCATACACTAACTCTATTTTCCCTCTCAGGGATAGCAGGCAGACATGCAGGCCAGACTCAGGCCTTTCCACAGTTCTCCCACGCGAATCCACGCCGGGGCTGCTGCTTGAATTATTCAAGCTGTTATCTCTTCACTTCCCAACTCAGAACTGAAAGTGCGGCCCCCCCCCCAACTGACCGACACAAGCATTCAAAAGCTTCGGGGCACAATCTGAAGGTCGGAGAGGGCAGCGGGAAGCCCTCCCCAGAACTGGAGTGCAGACCCCCCAATCAACCGACACAAGCATTCAAAGCTTCAGGGTACAATCTGAAAGTCAAAGAGGGCAGGAAGCCCTCCCCACCCCCCCAACCGACCGACACAAGCATTCAAAAGGTATGACTCGTCTGCTACACAGCTGAACAAGCAGACAAAGCGGAGCAAGGAGAAAAGGCGCCAAATTTTAAATTGCAGTCAGCAGACGAGTGGAGATAGTTTTTTTTGTCTGCCTTAAACCTTAAAGTGCTGTGTTATTTTGCTCTACTGCTGGGTGCTTTAATTAATCATCTGCAGCATGCATTAAGCAGCACTATCCACCAGCCCCGGGCTAATCCCAGCTACCTTCCGTATGTCTTCTAGTCCTTCTGCCACATACCTGGAGACCAAAAGCTGCCATAGTCATACCTCATACCACCTCTAGAAAGCTTCAGTGGATGGCTCATCACACCAAACTCCTGGTCACCCTGCTGCTTCTCCTTGCAGGTGATATTGAACTTAACCCTGGACCAACCCATCTCCACGCCCAAAACCCTTCTGTCCCACTCCATCTCCCCCCGGGCCTTAAACTGTTACACATAAATATATGTAGTCTCTTGCGCAAAATAACCTTGTTTCAAGCCCTCACCGTGTCCCTCAGCCCAGACATACTGATTATCTCCGAAACCTGGCTAAAATCACATAACACCGATGCAGAATTTGCTATACCCAGCTACACACTTCTCCGCCATGACCGTGTGGGCAAAAAAGAAGGTGGCATAGCTATGTATGTTGCCTCCACCATCCAATTCTCCACGATTGCCCTATCCCTACTGTCTGACTCCATTAGTGCCTTAATGGTAAAACTCACCATCCCCCATTCAATCCCAAACTACATAGCAGGTACCTACTGCGCTCCAGACACCACCTCACCTGCCATACTGGACTACCTGGGCTCCTTAAACTCCCTGGCAGCAGGTGGTGAGATCCACATCAGGGATTTTAACCAGAACTGGCTTGGTTGAGTCCCTTTCCAAATTTCGCGGACAAGGTAACAGCCCTAATCCTAACACAACTAATCACTGAACCTACTCGGTTAAACTACAAAACACAAAACCATACACTGCTAGATTGGTCCCTCACATCTCACCCGCACAGGGTCATAGCCTCAGGACTCCTTCTGGATGCCCTTAGTGACCACCATGGAATCTACTCCGTATGCAAAATTCACAAACCTAAAGCTCCCCCACCCAGAATCTTACTGTCTAGATCCTACAAATCTCTGGACCTCCCCTCATTATTAAATGATTTGGGCAACTATGACTGGTCATGCATTAGTCAATTCACCTCGACAGACGAGGCACTGTCGTTCTTTAAGTCCAAGTTCATCGCCATCTGGGACCGATACACCCCCCTCAGACGTACCAGAGTCCGAGGTGCTCATCTCCCTTGGATCTCTCCCAAAATTCTAGCCCACCTCCAAATCCGAGACAAGGCCTCGAAAACCTTTAAGACTTCCAAATCTCAGGCCGACCTCCAGACTTACTGTGCGCTCCGCAATTCTAATACCAAAAGAATCCGCCAAGCAAAGGCCAACTATTTCTTATGCGCATTCAATTCCTCCTCCCATCTCCTGGCTCGATTCTGGAATGTAGTCAAATCGCTTCTCTGCCCACCATCACAGCCCCCCACCCCTTCCCTGCAGGTTGGGGGTCTCTCCATCACTGACCCCTCAGCAGTTGCCACCTTGTTTAACACTGTCTTCACAACCAGCTATGCTACTCCCTTGTCCACCCCCCACCCTGCTCAGCATGCCCCCACCATCACCCCATCTTGTGGCACACCTGCAGCTCACCCCTTCTCCTTCCTGCAAGTCACCCCTGATGAGGTATACAATGCACTGGTTGCCCTTAACCCAGAAAAGGGCAAATGTCCCACTGGGTTGGACTCCAAAATGCTCCACCTGTCGGCCCCTGCCATAGCTCAACCCCTTGCCTCCCTTTTTAACTTATCCTTCTCCCTAGCAGAAGTCCCCACTGAGTGGAAACATGCCACTGTAATCCCACTTCCCAAGTGTGGTGATGCCTCAAACCCAAGCAACTACCTGCCCATCTCCCTCCTACCGACCCTTGCCAAAATACAAGAACGTCTGGTTCTCTCTCGCCTATCCATGTATCTGGATTCCTCTTCCCTTTTTCTCCCCCTACCAGTCTGGCTTTAGGAAATCCCACTCCACTACCACCTCCTTTCTTAGGATTACCAACTCCATCCTCACAGGGATGGATGCTGGCCACATCACTGCTGCCATCTTTATCAACCTGGCAAAGGCTTTCGATACTGTGACTCACTCTCTTCTCCTGACCAAACTCGTCAATGCTGGTCTATCCGACTGGGCCACATCTTGGTTCCACTCCTACCTCACTGGCAGATCCCAAGCTGTCCGTATCAGTTCATCCATGTTGGCTCCCCTCCCAATCACGTCAGGAGTGCCACAAGGCTCTGTCCTAGGCCCCCTCCTGTTCTCGGCCTTCCTGAATGACCTGCCATCCGCCTGCACACACACCGCCATCCACATGTACGCAGATGACATGGTGCTATACACATCCAGCCCCTCGTCCTCGGAGGTTGCGACCAGACTACAGCAAGACTTTATCTCAGTCCAGCACTGGCTCCGCTCAAATAACCTTCTCCTAAATGCCAACAAAACAGTCTCCTTAACCTTTGGCATGAGGCAAAACATTTCTAGGCTCCCTTCACCATTAGTATTCCACACCCTGGAAGGGTCACCTCTGGAGTCCTGCACCACCTTCAGATACGTCGGTGTCTGGCTTGACCAGCACCTCAACTTTTCCACACATATTGACTCTTTACTCAAGAAGCTGCACCCTAGGCTTGGTGCACTTTAGCGGAATCGTGACAGCATCCCCCTTCTAGCCAGGAAGGACACTGTGAAAAAAATGATCCTCCCTGTCCTTGACTATGGGGATGTAGTCTACGGCGCCGGCCCACAGACCACATTAGCCAGGCTGGACCCTCTCTTCCACTCTTTCTGCCGCTTCACCCTGAACAGCCCCTACTCCACACACCACTGTGCCCTATATCAAGCAATGAACCTCACCTCTCTTGACAATCGCAGGCTAACCCACTGCGCAAAGGGAAGCTGCACCCTAGGCTTGGTGCACTTTACTGGAATCGTAACAGCATCCCCCTTCCAGCCAGGAAGGACATTGTGAAAAAAATGATCCTCTCTGTCCTCGACTATGGGGATGTAGTCTACGGCGCCGGCCCACAGACCACATTAGCCAGGCTGGACCCTCTCTTCCACTCTTTCTGCTGCTTCGCCCTGAACAGCCCCTACTCCACAAACCACTGTGCACTATATCAAGCAATGAACCTCACCTCTCTTGACAATCGCAGGCTAACCCACTGCGCAAAGATCCCGGCCAAGTATTGGTCGCAGCGTCTCCCTTCCTACCTCTCCGACGTCTTAACACACCCTAGTGAACAAGCATACACACTCAGAAACTCAGACTCCAGGTCCCTAGCTGTCTCCTACCGGTCTACTACCACAGGGCAGTCAGGTTTCAACTACCGCATTCCCATGCTGTGGAACTCCCTCCCAGCTAACATTCATCGCTTCACCTCCCTTTTGCACCTAAACTCCATGCTCCAAGCTCATTTCGTCCCTACCTGTGCGTGTGTCTAGGCGTTTCCCAATCACTAGTAAAATCTCACGGTATGTCTGCACTTAGCAAATTGCAATTAATCGGTGCCTAACTTTCGTTCTCTCGCCTTATACTGTTTCTCATATGGCTCAAAGTTCATTTTATTGTACACTTGCTGTCTTTAACTGTGGTTAACAACTGACTCTCTCAATCCACTACGAACGTGGAATCAGAACCAATTGTTAGTGATCTTCCACTATGCAGTCACTTGTCTAAACTGTCTTCAACTGTCTACCTCATGCCGTATGTACTGTGGTTATCAATTGACTCTCTCAATCTACTACTGACTTGTAATCAGAACCAAATGTTAGTGTTCTCCCACTATGTATTCACTTGTCTATACTGTTTTCAACTGTCTACCTATGTTCCCCCCTTCCCCAGGGTGCATCTGAAATCGAGCAGTATTCTGCTCAGTATGCCTTTCCTGGTAAAACGCTTAAATAAATAAATAAATCCAGGCAGCTCTTAAAGAGACAGTACACAGAGGCTATATAGGCACTCTTTGGCAATCACATTTAAACTGCAAAAAACGCAGGACACCAGCCTGGCAGTGAGCATTTAAACAAGCTCAAGGAAGACTTTTCGGAAACCCCCATTTGTAGGGGGGTTACATATTTATTTATTCGTTTCTTGGAATTACAACCTATTAGCGAAAGCTCATTTACATAGGTTCCACGTCAGCAGAAAGACAATCAATGAAAAATACAAGGACATTACAAATTATCGTGAAATTGCCAGTGAGGATAATCACTGTGTTACAAAGTAAAGTACATAAATGCATGTAAATTACAGGAGGGCAATTATTTTTGAAGTTAGGTCAAATACATAGTGCAAGGTAGAGGGAAAGGAACAAGTGAAATAGTGCAGGAAACCTGAGCCAAAGGCTTTCATTGTCAGACTGAAAGTAAGGGAGGGGAGTCAAGACACTTAGGCACAGTAGGGAGAAGGGAACAAGTGAAACAGTGCCGGAAATCAGTACAGTGGTTTCCATTGTCAGGTTGTAAATCAGAGGGGGTTGGGAAGATAGAGGAGGAGTGGTGGATTAATTAGGGGAAGGGTGGGGGAGGAGGAAGGTGGGAGGAAATGAATAGGGGACAGAAGGGGGTGGTAGGAGAGAGGAGTGGGCAGCAGGCAGAAATGAGTAGATAGCAAATTGTGGAAGAGTGGAAGTGCTACATTCAGAGGATGAGTAGAAGTGCTATATTCAGAGGGGCAGAACAGTCAATGGTAGGTGAAAACAGGTTATGGAAAGCAGAAGCAGGACATGTGAAGGCCTCTTTGACCTGTCTGCTGTAATTTATGAAGTACCTGCTTTCCCCTTAGCAGGTTATACTGTTTCATCTCTAGAGGGTGTTACATAAAGCACAGTGTTTTCTTTCCCTTCCACCCTCTGTGCAGCCTCCCCTCCACCCTGCTCAAAAAAATGTCCCTCCTTGAGTAGTCTCCCCACATCTCTGCTTGCCAAACATCCTCCATCCTAACCTTACTAATTTCTTCTTAAATCCAGCCTCTGTTGCAGTGATGATCTCCCTCTCCTCCCTCCCCATTCATATTTCTAACCCTCTCCCTTCCCCCCATTTGCTCACGTCACACCTGTGTTATACAACTCCAAACCCCCACCCCAACCCCCTACTTACATTCTTGCTATTACTCCTACCTTCCCCTTTGAATTATGGTCTCATTTCCCTATCATCCCTCATGCATCACTGCTAACTGTGCCAGATTTCTTTGCTGTTCTCCACCTACTGCTTCCATGCTCTACCACTCCCTCTTCCTCCAAACATCTTGGCGTCTCCATCCAAATGCCCAAAGCTTCACTTCCTCATCCTTGCTCTGCTATTGGTCTCCTCAGGGGACATCCACCCCAACCCTGGTCCTGCTGCTTCCTGCGCTGACATCTCCTTATCTGTCACCACCCACCTCCCTACTCCCACAGCCCTCCTAAAGGGTTTCAAGATACTACATCTAAATATCTGTAGCTTGCTATAAAAAACTGACCTCCTACAAGCCATGGTTGCCACTCTAAAACCAAACATTCTAATCATCACAGAAACATGGCTAAAGAGCACAATCCCTGACCACTCGGTCTCCATTCCTGGCTACTCCCTCTTAAGGCAAGATAGATCCAGCAGGGGAGGTGGTGTGGCCATGTACGTCCTTCCCTCGCTCCAATACTCCACTGTTTACTCCTCCTCTAACCCAGTGACCCATGACGTTTTAGCAATTCACGTGCCCCTTCTATTTACTCTCCCTATCTTTGTAGCTGGTATCTACTGCCACCCTAACGTCCAGCCCTCTATCACTCTCAACCTCTTAACTTCCATCACTTACTTCTCTCGCTCTGAGGAGCTATACATCCTAGGCGACTTCAGTTTAAATTGGCTGTCACCTACAACAACCAATGCAAGAAATGCAAGCGGTGCCCTCAACCTCGCACAGCTAATATTGGAACCCACCTGCCCCAACCATAAGACACAAAATCACTCCCTACTCGACTGGACTCTTACCTCCCACCCCTTCAAAGTCGACACATCTGGTATCCTTCCTGACACGCTTAGTGACCATAATCCAGTATTCGTAGTCAGAAAAGTTCACAGCCCCAAATCCCCACATAAAAACCTACAAATACGATCTTATAAATCCTTAGAATCAGAACCTCTCCTACGCAGCCTAGCCCTCTCCGACTGGTCCCCACTAACCAACATCCCATCGGTTGATAGGGCCCTTGCTTATTTTAAAGACATATTCCTAGCAAATTGGAATGCCTCTGTCCCTCTCAAACAAACCAGGGTTAGGGGAGATCACCTACCTTGGATTACGCCAGAACTTATGGCCTGTCTCAAAGCTAGAGATCGTGCCCAGAAACACCATAAAGCTACCCAGCTTCCTAGTGATCTCATGTCTTACTGCAAACTCCGAAATGCCTACACTCAGGCTACAAGGCTAGCCAAATCAGAATATTTCAAAGCTGCCTTCCTTACAAACATAAATTCCCCTTCCAAGTTCTGAAAGGTGGTCCATGCCCTCTTTACCCCACCATTCAATCCACACCCACCTGTACTTAAGATAAATGACACCGTTGTGGACGACCCAGGTGCCGTAGCTGCCGAATTTAACTCCTACTATACCTCATGTGCCACTGAGTTACTGAAATCCCTCCCTATCTACCCTCCCTCCTCTCCAGCCTCCAATGGTCCCCCTCCTATCCCCTTTTCTCCTTCGCTTCAGTCTCCCCAGATGACACTCTAAAAGCCCTCCTCGCTATCAACCCTTCTAAAGACTCCTCCCCAGATGGCCTAGACCCTAAACTACCCTCTCTCTCCCCCGGCTATTGCCTACCCACTCTCTCTTATTCTAAACCTCTCATTTTCAACTGCCTCAGTCCCGTCCCCTTGGAAACATGCTGTGGTCCTCCCTCCCTTGGTAACCAGAGCCCTTTCTCTCTCCTTCCTACCCTAGCTAAACTTCAAGAACACCTAGTTCTCTCAAAGCTTACCTCATATCTAACTGACACCTCCTATTTCACCCCTTTCCAATCTGGTTTCGGGAAAAATCACTCCATTGCCACCTCCCTACTTCGACCCACTGACTCTGTCCTTACAGGGATGGACAATGGCCAAATCACCTCAGCCATTTTTGTCGACCTGGGCAAGGCCTTTGACACTGTCTCCCACTCCCTTCTCCTAGACTCCCTCTCAACAGCTGGTCTATCCCCCTCAGCCACCAACTGGTTCAAGGCCTACCTCACTGGTAGAACAAAATCAGTTAAAATCTCTGATGCCATTTCCCCTTCCCTCCCAGTTCGAACTGGTGTCCCACAGGGCTCAGTGTTAGGGCCCTTATTAGTCTCCATCTTCCTAAACGACCTTCCATCCACCTGCTCACCCTTCTCCACCACACATATGTACGCCAATCATACGGTCTTGTATGCATCTGGCTCAAGCCCTGCCGAGGTTACATCCAACTTGTAGCATGACTTCGACAAAGTTCAGCTCTGGTTTGCTAACCATCAACTTTTTCTTAACACCAAGAAGACTGTCTCTATGACCTTTGGCACAAGACAGAGACTCTCTAGGCTTCCCTCCCTGCTCACTTTTCACATCGTTGATGGGACTCTGCTTGAGGACACATCCTCCTTCAGGTACTTAGGCGTTTGGCTGGACCAACACCTAAACTTCTCCGGACATATCGATGCCATCCAGAAAATATTGCACCCCAAGCTTGGTGCCTTGTTCCGGAACCGTAGTTGTATCCCTCCTATGGCTAAGTGCAAACTTATTCAGAAGATGATCTTGCCCATTTTCGACTACTGTGATGTAGTCCACGGTGCTGCTCCCAAGTCTTCCCTGGCCAGATTGGATACCCTCTTCAATTCCTTCTGCCATTTTGCCCTTGATACTCCCTCCCGCACCCACCACTGTGATCTCTATCATGCTTTATCCTTCCCCTCCCTTACAAATAGATGACTCTCCCACTGCGCCAAATTCACGTCCAAGCACTGGCTGGGAGAACTCCCTTTCTACCTCTCCTCCTTTTTATAACTCCCCCCCCCCCCACACACACACACACTCCCTAAGATCAACCAACTCTCGAGCTCTGGTGGTCCCTCGCCGAGCCACCCTCATCGGTCAATCTGGTTACTCCCACCGCCTCCCAAAAATGTGGAATTCCCTTCCCCCTCAAATTCGTCACTCGTCTTCCTACTTTTTCATCAGCTCTGCCCTCAAACACTTCCTTGCACCTAGCTGTTCCTGCTATGACCCTCCCTAACTCCCCCTAAGCCCCTACAAGCCCACCCCTTTTTTCTATACCCACGCAATTGCCCATGCTCCACCTCCCTCCCATCTAATCTACCAGCCTTCTCCTCCTCCAAATCCCCCTGCTCTCTGCCTATACACATATATGCCCCCACCCACCCCTATTCCCCTCACCTTACCTAGCCCTAGTTATTTGGCCAACCCCTAATCTCTAATGCACTTATAGATAACCTTGTACTTTCGTTACACCTTGCAAATTTTATTCTGTCTGTATCTCTCCTCGCAATCTTGCCCTAGTTCAATCCTCCTTGTCTCTATTCAGCCTGTCTCTAACTACAAAGCTATGTCCCACCAAGTGTTTGCCAAATGTTATTTGTGCTATCATATCTATCTAATTCAAAACTGTTAGCACTGTATCCATCTAGTTCACATCTGTTAGCATTCCTCCTTTTCAGTACTTCTGTACAGCCTGCTCACTTTATTGAATATAATCAAATTGTATATCTATATTGTGTACCAAATCACTGTATACTATCCTCATGTTCTCCTACCCCCCAGGTCGTACCAAGAGATGAGCAACTTGTTGCTCAGCGTGCCTTCCTGGTGAAACATTTCAATAAATTAATAAAATTAGTGAAGTGAGTGCAGAGTTTGGATTTAAGGGACCCAATCTTAAGTTCAGCAATGAGATCAGTTCCCATGCTCTTTTCAAAAAGTGCCATGGGATCTTTAACATCCACCTGAACAACCACTAGAACAGGCAGACGAGTCCTCGGTTTAATGTCTCATCCAAAAGACAGCACCTCAGGAGTGCAGCATCCCCCTCATGATGCACTACAGTGTTAGTATTGGGATTTACCCCCAAGTGCCTAGTGTGGGGCTAGAATCCACCTTTCAATCTTCCAGCCTCTGAGGGGCATGTGCAGCCTGCTGAGCCACTGACACTGCTAACCTGAACCTCATAAAATGTTTTATTTTTTGCTGGAAAAGGCTAGCGCCAACATAAGGTAATGGGCTGTGAAGCCCACATACGTATCTGAAAATATCCCTTTAAACTGACTTTTCTGTCACCGAGGATCAGAGATTTTAAACAAAAAAAGTGCCACACATAACTTCTTGTTCTCTATTAGAAAATGTATTCACACTAAGCCAAATGTTTCAGTACATTCTTTAGCTTGTTACCCCTCCTGAAAAGAACCTCATAAAAAAAAATATTTTTTGCTGGAAAAGGCTAGTGCCAACAGCCCAAAACAGAAAACAAAAATCTGAACAGAGAACTTTTTTTGAAGTGAAATCAGGGACACCTGAGAGGTATGCACCCAGCACTGCCCCCTGCCTCTAGCCCTTTGTCTTTACAGTTTCAACAACAGGATACAGAAGCAAGCTACTGCCTCTAGCCCGTCTCTTTATAGTTTCAACAACAGGCTGAAGCAAGCTGCTTCATTTAAAAAAAACTTTAAGTCAAATATTGAAATGACTACACAGCATGCATGTGGTTTGATTCTGAAGTAACCAGCAAAATGTCTACAGGAGACATAAAAATATCTTGCACGTGGTGACGTATTTGTGCGAGTTTGAAATCCAGGCTCTGCAAGACTTTTGTCTTCACTTCCCCTCTCTCTGCCAAATAACTGAGAACACAGAAGGTGGACTGTACCATTCAGCAGTTTAGAATGAGAGAATAAATACAAGTTTTTAAGGAGGTTATTACAAGGAACCAGAGAAGAAGTACTCATGATCATGGGATTATAGTGGATAATCTAAATGACTTGATTAATCGCGGGTCATTTTCATTTCAAACCGAACTTTGTTTAGTTCCCCTGCTAAGCTTGCATAATTACATGACCTGAACTTTGGACCAAACCCAAGTTAGGAAAAACAAGTTGGGTATAAATACCAGAGGACAGCTGAGATACTTGTTTATTTTCAAGACAAACGGGATAGTGAAGTAGGAAAGAAAAGAGGAAAATGTAAGTTGTCTTTTTTTTTTTTGCAAAAATATGTATATTTTATGTGTTATAAACTATGTCATGTACTTTGATTCCAGGATTTGCAAGGAATATATCTGAAAATCATAAAAAATAATTGTATGTGTACTATTTATACACAGCATGAAAAGCAAAATTCAGAAGGAAGATACATAATTAGAAAACAAGTTATATTTGTAACCAAAATGTAGAATTTTAGAACATGCTTGGTTTACAAAATGTTATCAACGTTTATCAGAAAGCTTGAACTGTTATCACTGGGAGCCAAAATTATATTTTTAGGCTTCTGCAACTGTTGCAACAAACTGCATGCTGTGTTAGCTCTAATACTGATGCTCATTAATTCCATTGTTGGCTTTGCAGTTTACAATCTGTGCATAACGGAATAGACTCCCTTTGTGCCTAATTTAAAAAGCATATAAAAAGGTTGGAACCCTCTTGCATTGAACTCTAATATTACAGTGACTTTTGCTGAAGTTTCAAGTAATAGAGTCTAAAGTAATTTCTTCTGAGGTAATAAAATTCCTGACATTTTGAATTTTCTGCTCAGCAAACTGGACTTCATTATAACAGGATTCTACTGTCATAATGCATGTCAGAAATGTAGATGCACTGTAGATTGTTTGAGGCAAATCAAGGGGGACACAAGAGGTCCCGTGCACAGTCACCAAACACGTAGTGGGCTAAATTTATTTAAAAGTGAATCAGGAAAGGCACATTGAGCTGCAACAGCTTGCTTCCAAGTGTATCTTGGGGGAAGGGGATGAATGGGGAAAAAAATAGGATAAAACAAAAGATATAGTAACTAAATCAGTAACAATATACTGCATGATGGAAGACGGCTGGTTGGTGCACTGGCAGAGCTGACACTTGTGACGCTGGTGACCTGGGCTTGCTTGCAAGCCTGGATCAGTGGGCGGGGGAGGAGGATTCAGCATCCCAGATGACAATCTCTTCCTTTGGTAAGGAAGGGTTGAGTGACTCACTGCATTACTGCCACCTGGGTGACCACAAGTGGCAGTGCAGTCTCAGTAGCCCACAGTGTGCACTGGGAGGGGAGAGAGGGCTCACTGGTGCAGCAGGCATGCCAAGACCTAATGGCACATGGCACGCTCTCAGTGGATGGGACAAAAAGGGAAAAAAATGGCCACCAGTTGGGTAGATGACACTCTACTAACTCCACATCTTTTCATGCTCCTACCATTGGACCCCATGGGATATCCTCAGGATGACCTCAGCCGTCTGCAACTTGATCTTGTAGGTGAAGCTCCCAATGAGCTGAAGGCAGGACCCCATCTACAGGGTAACACAGTGCTGAGATGTGCTACCCAGAGGTCCCAATGGAGATCTGGCAAGGAGGATCTCCAAGGAAGGGGTAGGTGGCACTGGCAGTAGCCAACAGAGGTCCAGGCTGGTGGGCCACAGGAGATAAACAGAACTGGGGGTATGACTAGGGACAGAGACTTCAATAGCCAAGCAAGATTGCAGAGGATGAGATTGTGGAGATAACAGGCTGGTGTCTGGGCAAACTGCTTATGGAGCAGACATGAAGAAGTATGGAGTAGATCCCAGGAGTGATTCTTTAGTGACCACTGTGAGGTAAAGGACTGGAGCAGGGAGGGAGTGAGTACCAGAGGGTAGGGAATATCCAAAAGAAAGTTGCATGTGCAAGTGACCCATGACATCTGGGGATAAGGAAAAAGCAAAGTTTGGAGTATCTCAGAAGAGAAGCAGAGGGTGACACAAGCATGAGCAGAGAGGAAAGGTATTCAGGGAGGGTGTTATACCAGCACCTACAGATCAAGGATGCAAATGATGACAACCCTCAAGGTAAGGCCAGGCCAGGAGGGTGCAGAGGTCACAGTGGCATGTGCAAAGGGAAAAAAGTATGGTAAATAGGGTCCAGTCTGCTAAATATGGTCTTGAGAGCTGTGCTATAGACAATGTCACCATAGTAGAAAACTGGACATATTTCTTGATGAGCTCCTATCTGGCTGCAGCAGTCAGACAAGCTTCTACTATAAAGGGCACCAAGCTTAGGCAAGACCTTGAAGGAAATAGAGTCTATATGGACAGAACAGTCCTGAAACTGTTCTAACCAGACACCAAGGTACTTGAAAGATGTGACCTGGACAGACTAGATGGACCTTTGGTCTTTTTCTTCCACCACTGTCTATGTTTCTGTGACATGGTCCAGTGGAAACATAGGTCTTAAACAGGGTCAGGAGGACAGGGTTGCCAGTTTAGGTTTAAAATTGAAGGTCGTGTCCACAGTGTTGTCCACATTCCACATTCAGGGTCAAGTGATTTGAGCAAAACCACCACTGAACCCATTTGGCATGGTGGCAACCTGGGTTTCAGTCCCAAGCATGAAACTTCAGGAGCAGAGGCTGGCATGAAGGGTGATAAACCAGCAGAGGCTGGCAGGAAGGGTGATAGACCATTCATGCAGACATGCTCCTCTCAGGGAAGGATACTGCGGAGCACCACTCAGACAGCAACACCTGGTGGTGTATGGAGCCATGCTATCAGGGGTAACCACATGTTAGCTAGCTCTGCCTCTAGGGCATCACTGCAGTGCATGCCACTGGGGTGTGGGGAAGGGCCCAGAAAAACAGAAAACTGGCTCCCATCTTGGCTTGCCGGATCATAGCTGCCTAGTCCCACCCACGCTATAGTCCTCTAGTGCATTGCTCTTGCCCCTCACCCCTGTGTACCTCGGAGGACCCTCCAGGAATGCTACTACCCTGCTCTTCCCCCAGGGAGGGGGAGCCCCAGCAGGGATAAACTGGACCTGCTGAGGATGCAGAGAAATCCTGGGGAGCCAGGTGGCAGGAAGCAGCATCCAAGGGTGAGACTGGCAGACAGACAGGGAGAGGGGAAGGCAGGAAAACCCCCCACTGTTGAATGGCATCCAGATCAAACTGGATGTTGGATTCAGAAGAGTTGCTATATGGGCCACTGACATACAGACCTGTATGGTCTACACATATAGTATATGTAATGAGGACAGACTGAGGGAAGGTCATTAAAGAATATAGGGGCTGGCCCAGTGGTGCAGAGGGCTGAGGCACTGGCACCTTACCTCACACCACACTGGTGACCTGGGTTCGGGAACGGACTTGGGCGCCGGAGGGTCGGCAGGGGAAGGAGTAGGATTGTTCGTCCAGAGGACTGCTCTCCTGTCCTGGGGTGGGTTGGGGAATGGTGTCACTCTGTAGCGGCCCCTGGTGGAGACCAGGGGAAGCTCAGTTGAGGTGTGACTAGGGGAACTGGAGGAAAAACTAGAAAATGGCATCTCCTCCTACTGGATGATGGCCACCTGGACCAGTGCCTCCTCGAACTCTGCGGCAGCCGACCCAGCCACAGCAGCAGCACCCAGGGCCAATGCCTAGGCCATTAGGTCATTTCTCCTCAGAAGAGGAGGACCCACCCGATGAAGGGTTACGTCGGGTTACCCTGAGGTGGCTGCGATGTGGGGTCGGGATCTACAGCGGAGACGAGAGAGTCCTTGTGGCAATTGGCCTGAAGAAGAGGTAGGTGGGGGTTGCAGGGGAGATAAACAGATAAAAAATATATATATAGGGAAAGCCAAGGACAGAGCCTTGGAGAAACCTCATTTCAATGAGGAGGCAGGGGGAGAGGTGGACCCTCCTAAAAGAATAGACTGAATTCTGTTGGAACAGGTAGGAGTTGAAGCAGAAGGCAGCAAAGTCTGACAACTCCATGCTGGGCAACTGATTTAATAGTAAGTAGTGGGAGATCATGCTAAAAGCCTTAGAGAGGTCAGTGAATATGGCAGATGGAAGGAGACCCTCAGCCATCCTGATAAGGATGGAGTCAGTGACTCTGAGTAGGGAGGTAACTGTAGAGTGGTTAGTCTTGAAGACAGACTGGAACGGACTGAGGAAGAAGAGATAAGCAAAAAGCTGAGAGTACACAAAGTGCTCTGGCAACACTGCAGGAGCAGAGAGGAGGGAGCTAGGTCTTTAGTTTCCAGGTGGGTTATCCTCTTGGGTAGAGGGATGACTCACAAACCTCCAGGCCTGGGAACCTATGGAAAAGAAGAATGAAAGGTTTACAAGGGAGGAAATAGGAGAGACAAGAACATAAGCAGCTAGAGAGAGGAAGGTCTAGTCCATGCCATCTAGGTTGTTAAGTTTTGTAGGGTTGAGGGCTTGTAAGACTTTCAGGATGCAGGAGGAGAGATGGGTGAAAAGGTAAAGAGGGAGAAGTGGGTGCTGGGGTTGGGAGGCAGACAGAAGAACAGTAAGGGAGGGGAGTAGGTAGAGGAATAGTAATGTGCGGTTTGGCACAGCTGGGGAAGTGCTTGTTGAAAGCATCAGCAACTTCAGAAAACTCCCAAAGAGGGGACAGTAGATTAAGGGGGGTGGGTAAAAAAAAAAAAAAAAAAAACACCTTCCAGAATTTAGGCAAACAGCTTATGTTTGATTGAAAGGTAGGTTCCAAATGACTTAACTTGGCTGCTCATACTTGCTTATTAGTACTTCCTCTCTGAGCTCATTCAGTGTCATCACAGTTGGGGGGGGGGGGGCTGAGCTAAACAACCCGAGGACTTCTTCAGTGTATCACATAGGTCAGCTGCATGTTCACAAGAGTAAGCCCACTTGCTCAACAGTTTCTCATGCACTCCTCTCCTTGCAGCCAACAGAAAGTTAGCAAAGCATTACAGACAGCTGCAAGAAGCAATAGCAAGGCACAACACTCAGTTACTGACAGCCATAAAACGTCATGTCTCAGCCCCCAATGTATTTCAGTGAAACAGCTGCAAAGCACTTCAAATTATTTGATATGCAGACCAGTCCTAAAAATAGCAAATCCAGATATTAGTAGGCACAAATGGGGGCTACATACACTAAAATGCTGGACTATGACAATCATACGGGTCTGGGCATGGCATACTGTGCCCGAAGCCAACCGCTCTACAACAATAGTCTGCTCCCACACCACTCTCAATGCTTATCACCTTGTTGCCTGACTGTGGACCTGCCAAATTCATGTCTTCTGGCTCCTGTGTGTGTGCCTCTCTGGTGGTCCAGTGGCCCCCAACACCTAATCATTAAAATTCCTTCTGTGGTGTCCAGTAGCTGCTCCATTTCTCAATATGTCCTTTTCCCCTGATGATTGGTAGTGCTATGTGCACCTAAACCATTCCCCACTGGAAATGTTATTCTGGTTGCATGCCTGCGTCAGCCTATAAAACTGACCATAGTAATTTTACATTGGGGGGACTGTGATTTGTAACCAGGGGTGTGACGGCTCTGCATTTCCATGGCTGCCCTTTCCCCTTCCTCACATGGTTCCAATGCACTTCATGACTGCACAGGGAAAGGCATAACTGGGCACAAAACAGTACAACTGCACAAAGTGGTCATTCTTCTGATCACTTTGTCCCAGTAAGCTGAAGCTGTGTATGGGTCCAGTTGTGGGCATGTCAGAATCACAGCTGCTTTTTACTGGCTAAGCTGCCCCTCCAGTGCACCAGGTAGTACAACTGACCCATAGATAAAGAAGTCCACATATTAATATTAATTCACTGTGAGCTGCCAGCAAGACAATTTTGGTCTGTCTAAGCTGCAATAGGGTTTCTGTTTTTAGATGCAGCAGACACAAACTGTGTTTAAACTTCCAAGCGTGTGTTTATGTCCTTACTGAATGCCTGGTGTTCCTTATTTCTTTCTTCAGTTCTCCATATGACCGTAATGCTGCCACTTAAAATAGCCTGTTACAGAATGCCACAATGGAATAAAGGGTAGTGACTTTAGACAAGTGCAATTCCAGAAACCCACATTAATCAGGACCTTAATCTGTGAGGTACCATACTCACTAGGAGCTAAATCTCAATTATATTTTGCGTATTCATATTTCTATGGCAGCACTGCCTGTATTGCTTTATATTTTGATCTGGAGCTGTTCTTTTAGTTCATATGCCAGAGCCACAGTTCTGCATTTTAGCAACTTCACATGAAAATGTTACTACAAGAGTACAAATAAAATGATTATTTTATAGTTGTTATTGCAGTGCATTTCTGTACATTGAGGCAATACTATAAACAATTGGTTTTAGCAGAAACATATTTATTTGGAGAAACATTTTAATTGCGCAAAGCTAATTTTCAATGGCTTTCATACATAGAGCTCTTGTACATTAGTTTCAATATAGTGTATGGTGGAATGCTGTTCTGCATGGAATTTCATGCCTGGAATGACTTAAATACCTCAAGGGTGTAAACAAGGTACAAGAGGGTAGTATCTTTCAAAAAATAATTGTTCAACAACAAGGGGACATGATATGAAGATGGGGGGGAGACTTGGGGGTAATGTGAGAAAGTATTTTTTCATGGAAAGGGTGGTAGATCCATGGAACAGCCTCCCAGCAGAGGTTGTAGGGTCAAAAATGGTAGGGGAATTCAAAAATGCATGGGACAAACATAAAGGAAATCTAGCGATAGGAAAGAGAGGGTAAGGCGCAGATCATTTAAGATCTGTGGTATAAGAAACAGGTAGGGAAAATGGACAGACTAGGTGGGCCAAGTGGTCCTTAACTGCCGTCAAAGCCCATGTTTCTATGGAATATGCTTGTGCTGCAGTAGTGACATCATTATTGTTTTGTGCTGCAGCAGTGATGTCACTACTGCAGCACAACAATGTAGAATGCTGTCACACAGCTGCTTTCCTCTATAAAATTGAGCTGGAAGCTGTTTTTCTTTTTTTTTTAAACTTGAACTTACAAAAACAGCTGATGCACACTGAATCAGTAATTTGAGCCTACCACCAACCCTCAAGTGCAACTCCCCCAACTGCCAGTTCACTGAAAGGAAGTGGAGTGTCTGAAATGGGCATGGATGCCCATACACTATAAAAGGTAATGTATGGGCATCCATGCACAGACAAGCCTGTGTCTTCAGCTCAAGTTTTCTATGGCAGCCAGCTTGGTGGCACTGAGGGTTGAGGCACTGGATGCTACACCTCGCTCCACGCTGGCGACCCGGGTTCGGGAACGAGCCTGGGTTGTCGGGGGTTGGCAGGGGAGGACTAGGATTGAGCGTCCAATGACAGCTCTCCTAGTTCTGGGAATAAGGGGTGGATGTACACCGCACTCTGCTGGTCCCTGGGGACGCCCAGAGGTACTACAGAGGCACAGGTACCTAGTAGGGGGAAGCATGGCAGACATCTTCACGTTAGTGCACTGACGTCATGGCATGCCCGTGCTTCCACTGGGGGATAAAGGGAAAAAGGCAGCACAAGCTCACAGCAGCTTGATTGCTGCAGTTCTGCCGACCGACCAACAATGCCTGGATAGCATGTGCCGGTAATGGTTCCTCGCCGGGGCGGGGACTATGAGGGGGGCCCCTTTCACAGGTGTAGTTGCGTCGGCCAGCTGGGCATGTGAGCTTCAGGGTTGGAGGTGAAGCGGAGAAGCGGTGGCTGGATGTGGAGCAGGGCTGTGGCTGCAGGTAGGAAAAAACTGTTGAATAATAAAAAAAAGTTTTCTATGGCAACGAGTGAACTTCCCGAGCTTCACTCTCGAGGTTCCTGGTTGCTAAAGAAACCTCTCGATACAGACACAGGCTTGTTGCGTATGGCTGCCCATACATTATCCTCTATATACTGTACACAACTAACAGCAGGCAGAGGGTTATATAATGGTTACATGTTTTTCTGTACACATTCCATATTACATATGGACATAACAGCCTTAGGATAGACTGGATTTTAGAGCTTGATCATTTTGCCCCATTCAGCGATTTTTAGAAGTTTTATTCATCATTTTCTAAACAGAGTGGCATAGCAATACAGATGGCAACCCCAACAACTGAAAGAGTGGGGATGATATTCTTCCACTTGCACGATGTAGACTGGTCATGTCATATGTTCAGGCCAGTACCAGAAACTGTCGGGTGTGGTGGGTGGACCTGGTGTATTCTATTTCTGACTGACCAGAAACAAAAACCTCCCATCTTGGGCTGTACCCCACTGAGGTGTGCATCGGAGATTAGAGGTTGAACAAAAACAGGCAAAAACAATATGGTGGTGCTCAGGTGGATATGTCACCATGCTCTTCTCACCCAGTTGTGGTACCTGGACCTCTGGATCCCTTTTCTGCTCACACCCCGGGTAAGGAAAGTTCTACTTGTCTCTAACTCCAGGCAGGACCTGCACAGAAGAGTGCATCCTGGATAGTATTTAAGAAGACAGGCAGTGGGTATTTGGGGACCAGTTTTGATAGCTCCAGAAACTGTGGAATCCAGGACTTGTGGATGGACTCAAAGAGAGGCAGACCCACTAGGCGAGGAAAGAAAATACACAGTTAAAAAGGGGCATCATGTTGAGGTCATCCTCTTCTTGCTGTACATGAGGAAAATGGTACAAACTAAAAGGTGAATATGTGCTGGTTTTTATTAGCTGGTTGATCACAAGTTTGATTCTTGGCCCATATGGATATCTTGCATAAAAGCACTGTAAATTGCACCCAGCTGTGGAATGAACTTTTGAAACTCATTTCATGTTAATATCTGGGCTGGCTTTCTGCCATGGAAGGGGGAGTGGAACAATGTGACCACATCCAGTCACATAGAGTATCTCCTACAAGCAAGGCTAGACCAAACTGCTCCTTCTAGTCTACCAGTAGAGTGCAGGTTTGGCAACTGGAGACTGAGTTTGATTATTGTCCCTGCTCATGTGGACTTTTCACATAGAAATAATTTACAGTGCTTTGTGTGGTGTGGGTAAATTCTTTGTGCAAATGTTCCCAGTACATTACCAGAGACGACTGTTCCTCGTAAGTAAGGGCAAGTGTCTGCACTGCATAGCAAACCCATACAAAGGCAGTGACATGCCTAATTGGAGTTGTTCCACCAGAAGGAATCTGATAAAGAAGGGCCTGATAAAACTTTAAGTCTGCATGTGTCCCAAACTGGACTTTAACTTATGGCAAAAGATATTTTGGTTATAGGGCCCTGACCTTTTCTTTACTGAACTGATGATCCTTTTGTTCACCAGATTATGTCACCATTAGACTATTTGTCACAGTGTCATGTTTCAAAGTATGTGTTTTGTATGTACATTTTTCATTTCACCTTCTGTATCATAGCACCCCACACACACACACACTTTGTCTAGCTTTACCATTAGGTAATAACACTGAAATTAATAGTCTGGAAATGTATGGGTCTGGCTCAGCAGTTTTTCATTCTCAATTCAGGAATCTGATTTTATGGGTTCTGGCCTTCATACTGTTTATTATTAAGTTTTCGTTTACTTGGCATGTGCACTAGACATTTAATGCCTATCTTCAGACACGACAAGGAAGGGTACAAGTACAGAGCAGGTATAGTATCAGCACATTAAAGATCACATACAAAAATTATAAAATCACATCATTATACAAGTGACAGGTGTGTAGGCACAAGTATAAGAAGAATTTGATATAACAGTCATTTATGTGTGAAAACAGCCTTTGAATCAATAAGTAACATAACAAATTGTAAAAGATATTTTAGCAAGATATCCAAGTTGGCTGGATAGTATTTTTGTTTGTTAAACACAGGGTTCTTGTCCAAAGGGCAAGCTGCAAACACAGTATATTATACTGAGTAAGGCAACACATATATAGAAAATGTCAGTAGACAGTTTTTACAACATTCAAAACATGCCATTTTACACTGGTATGACATCATAACTGTGTATAATGGCAGCTGCAATGTCATTTGTTATAGTCACCTATAATGACAATCTACAGCTTCTGAAAACTTGTTAGAAACACATCTACCGAATTATTATAATACAGTATATTTTTACTGATTATTGTGCTATGTTGTATAAACTGCATAACAAATTAAAAGTTTCAGTAAGCTCAGCAATATGGTTTAATTCTTTTGTTTAACAACTATCATGGTAGTTGAATCAGTTATCAAAACAGAGTGTGTTATACAGAACTGCCCATCTATATGTTAAGGAGGACTTCCCAAAGTTTGTATTCTCTTTGGGAATGCAAATATTTCTTGGTGTTACGTTTATGAACTGAGCTCAGGTAGTTGTTGAAATACGTTTTTTCTTGCTCCTGCAGTACGTTGCCTACTAGGCTTGTTACTTACATATATACAGTATACCTTTACTTTGTGTTCTTTAAAACAACAGTGTATTTGCATTGAAAAGCAAACATTTCATCTGTCACAGGGGATCTTTAGATGGGGACCAATATAAAATATCTGGGTGTAACCAAAGACATATTAGTCTGAGATTCCTTTTAACATGAGAAGCGCATGCTATCTTTGTCATACTGTAAGTAATGAACACATTCTTGAGCATCTTCAGTTTTTCAAGTTGCGCCTATTTTCTTATATTTTATAGATACAGCCCAACACAGCGATGTGGAGGGGGCTGGGTGTTGTCCTGGCTCTCTGCATCCTCACAGGAGGAAATGCAGAGAGCCAGGACGGTGGCACCCAATGTAAACCCCCACCTGAATGGCACATTGGTGAAAACAACCCCATGTCAGAATCAGTGGGTTCTGTAACAGTGGTGGCACTTCTACAGGCTAGCTGATCTCTCTGTTTGATGCAGGCATCCAGGTATGACAACTCTTTATAATATATTTACATCCTGACTAAAAAGAGTACTTGCATATTCACTTAAGCTAAAATGTTTGTCAGCATGTGTTTGAATGAAACATTCTTCTACAGTATTAACACACCAATACTCCATAATGAGTTTCCAATTTCTTAATTACAATATAATTTAAAAGATATATTATTGTAAGCTTAGTTATTTATTTTTTCACAAATTTGTTAACCAGGTAAGGTATATTGAGCAGTTCGGCCCGTTTTTAGGAATGACCTGGACCACTGAAGTTGGCACAAGAATGTAGAGTATACAATTAACAAAATTTACAATACATAACAGTACATCTTGCAAGTTACATACAGAGCACTGTGAGAAACAATATAACTGTTACAGTCATGGACATCCTGCCTTTTCTTTGAGGTAGGTTAACAGTTTGCCACATAACAATGTGTAACTGTCATGCTTACGGAAATGTAGGTAACAGGCAAACTATTCCAACTATCTGTTGGTGACAGCCAGCTGAGTTTAGAGTAGAAATGGCTTTTATGGCTTGCCAAGAGTGCAAAATGACAGATGTTATTGTAGGTAACAGCAAGTCATTTTAGGACGTTGGCAGGGACAGAAGTGTAGACTACAGAGCCACAATCTAGGGGTGGGAGAATTCCTCTAGTAATTGCTAGTCTAGCTTTAGGGGTCAGACACTGTTTTCATCTGTAGCCCACTCACAGTTTAACAGACAATGGTGTTAATAAAGTGCTCGTCACACAAACATGTTGCATTCAGTTGTACAAGTAACTTCTGAACCACTGTACTGAGTTATTTGTCAGCCCCAGCTTAAATAATTGAGATAACAGGTGCTCATAGTAAACCAGGTCAAATCCACGAAAACTGACCATTAGTAGGCCTTCAGCATTTGTCTTACTCACATAATCAGTGAACCCGACCAAGGCAGTGGTGATACTGTGATTTTTTTCTGAAACCATTTTGCTCAACAGACTAGAGCAGTAAGCAGTCCAAGCACCATGACTCACAGGGATGGAAAGAGGATCTAAAGGATCACTGGGGCAGCAGGAAGGGAGGGAAACCTGAATGTCATTGCCCATCTGGGGACAAATGACCTGGCTAGGGATTAGCCAGCAATAGTTCAGCAGGATGAAAAAATGACCCACCTTACTAATATTGTTTCTTTCAGTGTATTCTTCTATATTCACAACTGTATGCAGTCTGCCTCCTAAGTAGAACTGCCCGGAGAGAAATGGAACTATATGCAAATGACAGAACCTATCATTGCTCGAGACACATATTCAAACTGCTGCCCTCATCTACTGCAACATTCCATTAATGTCTCAGATTTCGATAACAGCCTACAAGGAAGAAAAATTCTACAGTATGTACCTTCCTAAAACTACCTATGAATACATAAAGGAACTAATTCCACCAAATATGCCCCCTAGTGGCTATTCAACTACGACCCAAAAACAGATAAGGTTTATCCTGGAAACTCAGGTAACCAAAGAATAAGAGATAATCCCAACAAAGTTAAAATGTACTTCGATAGTGTGTACATGCTTATGGAAATCCAAGAGAAAATCAGTAGGCATGCTGAGGCTGTGGTTCTGGTAGGGGAGGCAGGGTGGGAAAGTTATGAACATAGAAGAAATAATATTACTAAGGTGAGTAATTTTTTCTTCTAACCTCAAGTATTCTTCTATATTCATAACTGTACGCAACTTCAAAGCAGTACCTTTGGAGGTGGGCAAAGAACCTACTTAGGAAAGAGGCTCTGCAGGACTGCTGTTCCAAATCTGGCATCACTTCTGGACAGTATGTCCAGACTGTAATACTTAGTGAAAGTATGTACTGTCCTCCATGTGGCAGCTTTGCATATGTCCAGTAGAGAAAAAAACCCTTGAAGCTGCTATGGAAGCAGCTGTTCCCCCAGTTGAGTGGGCCCTAAGTCCTGATGGGACTTGTCTGTCTGCTTTTTGATAGCAGAACTGTATGCAACTAACTATCCAGTGAGAGACTGACCTTTTGGTAGCTGGTGTACCTTTTTTTTACATCTACATAGGTAAGAAATAACTGTTGTTTATCCTGCTTGTGATCTTTAGTGCAAGATATGCAATAGCTCAGAGCTCTCTTTACATCAAGACTGTGGAGTCTACGCTTACCTGAGGCAGAATGCTCAGTGAAAAACACTGGTAGTGTAATAGATTGATTCAAATGAAAATCTGACACCACATTGGGGAAGAATTTTCCATTTGTTTTGAGTACCACTTTATCACTGTGAAAAGACAAATAGTCCTTTTCTACACATAGGACCTGGGGCTCACTTATTCTTCTAGCAGAAGTCATAGCCACTAAAAATACGGTTTTACATGTAACATACTGGAGGTGAGCTGAAGACATAGGTTCGAAAAGGTGGCCTCATAAGTTGAGCAATACAAATGTTCAAGTCCTACCTAGGGACAGGTTCCCGAATGGGTGGGTATGTGTGACACAGACCTTTGAAAAACTTCTTAAAAATAGGATCAGCTGCTATAGAGGTGGTTTTACCCACTGAAATGTGAGCAGAGATAGATGCCAAATGAATTCTTAGGGAAGTATGTTTAAGGCCCTGATCATGCAAAAAAGTAAGATACTCAAGGAGAGTCAAAATTCCTGCTGAAGCAGGTTCGATGCTATGCAGGGTGCACCAAGAGAGAAACCTTTTCCATTTAGCTGAATAGGGTTTCTTCGTGGAGGATTTTCTATACCCCCTTAAGTATGAGCAAAACTGCTTGGGAGAGATTCAGATTTGCAAATTCTATGTCTTCAAGAGCCAAGCCTTGAGACAGAGGGAGCTGAGGCTGGGATACCCTATTTTCCCTTGGTGGGAGGTCAACAGGTTGTGCCTCAGAGGAAGATCTATTGATCTGGATACCGACATGGATATCAGGAGAGGGTACCAATGTTGTCTGGGCCAGTCTGGGGTCATGAGGATCACTGAAGCAGACTGGGACCTGAGCTTGATCAGGACTCTGAGAATGAAAGGGAAAGGAGGAAAAGCATACAGGCTTCTTCCTGACCAATCCAGTACCATGGCATCCACTGGGATTGTGCCCCTCGCTGGACACCTGCACAAAAACAATGGTAGTTTGTGGTTCTCTTGAGAGGCAAAGAGGTCCACTTCTGGGGTACCCCACCTTCTGAATACTGAATTTACCACTTGTGTGTCCAGGGACCACTCGTGGTGGCCCTGATTCTGCTGAGGGCATCTGCCAGAATGTTGTCCTTCCCTGGGACATGGACGGCTTGCAGAGCTACTTTTACAGAGTATGCCAGATCCCACAGTTTCATGGCCTCTGAGCACAGAGGATCTGATCATGTACCTCCCTGCTTCTTTATATAGTACATTGTTGTGGTATTGTCTGCCCTGACTTGTACCACCTTGCCTTGCAGCAAGTGAGCAAAGGCCTTTAGAGCCAGAAGTACAGCTCGGAGCTCTAGGAGATTTATGTGAAGAAGGGATTCTGCCCCAGACCAAGTCCCATGGATGGTGTGTTCCCCCATGTGGGTGCCCCATCCCAATAGAGAAACATCTGTTGTAAGAATAAAGGAAGGGTTCTCCTTTTGGAAAGGGGACCCCTTGCCTTAAGTTCTCTGAAATTTTCCACCACTGTAAGGTCTGAATAACAGCCTCTGTTACTGGGATGAGTTTCGACATTTTGTCTCTTCTCTGTGACCAATGGGACCTGAGATGAGACTGCAAGTCTCTCATTCTGTATCTTGCCCCTGAAACAGTAGCTGTTGCTGTGGCTATATGACCCAGAATCTGCAGATAGTGTCTTGCTGGGCATGGCTGGTTTAGTTTGAAAGAAGCAGCCAGGTCGAAAATACCTTTCACCCTGTCCTGAGGGGGGGAAGCTCTTCCCTGAGTAGTATCCAGCTCTGCTCCTATGAACTGAAGCACCGAAACAAGGGGTAAGAATAGACTATTCCTGATTTATCAGAAATCCCAGGGATTGCAGGAGATGCACTGCTGATTGCAGATGCTCCAAGACCTGTTGTGAGGACTTTCCCACAAGCAGCCAATCATCCAGATAAGGGAAGACTAGAATATCAGACCTTCTTAAATGTGCCACCACTACAGCTAGGCACTTTGTAAATATCCTGGGTGCTGAGGTCAGACAGAAGGGAAGGGAAGTGAACTGGTAATGGCCTGAAAGGAGCCTGAACCTGAGATACTTTCTGCGAGACCATCTCATTGGGATGTGAAAATAGTCATCCTTTAAATCCAAGGCTGCCAGCCAATCCCCTTGCTGGATAACTGGTAGTATGGACGAAAGGGTGAAAATCTTGAACCTTGGTTTCACTAGAAATTTGTTGAGAGATCGGAGATCCAGAATGGGTCGCCACTCCCCATTTTTCTTTTTGGTCAGAAAGTAATGGGAATATAACCCCCTTCTCCTGAGATGTGCTGGTACAGGTTCCACTACTTTCATGTGGATCAATTTCTGCAGCTTTTTTTTACAACAGTTTGCCCTCCATGAGGGAAGCTAGCTTGAAGATTCAAGATTTCAGAGGGGGAAGGGATTTGAAACATAGGGACAAACCCGGACTTACCACCTCCAGAACCCACTTGTCTGTGGTGATGGAAACCCAATTCTGGAGGAAGTAAGTCAGCATGCCCCCCCTGCTGGCACTGGGGAGGTGACCTGGACCAAATGCTCAGGGGTTTTGTTTTGGGGGGTGCCTGAGCTTGGACAGATTGGAAGCCCCTTCTGGAACCCCTCCTGCCTCTAGATCTAAAGTACCTAGTCTGCTGTGGGTAGGGCTGTTGCTGAAAAGCAGCTTGGCCCTGACAGAAAGGCCTCCCACAAGGGGACCTTCCCTTGCCTCCCCTTCCATAAGGCCTCTAGGAAGTGGTAGGCCTGTCCCTGGAGGAGTTACTCTTGTAGGTGGCCTTGTATTCATCCACCTTTTTCATGTATTCTTCAGTGTGTTTACCAAACAGGGAGTTGTTCTCCACAGGAAAATCCATGGCCTTTGTCTGGGTATACTGGATGAGATAAGTGGCTCTAAGCCATACCAGTCTTCATAGGGCCACTGTCAGAGCCATCCACTTGGTAGCATTATCATTAGCATCAGCTGCCATCTGGAACTGATATTTAGCAGCTTCCAGACTGAATCTAGCTGTCTCTGCCAGGTCGTCAGAGAGGGGCGAGGGGGCCTTCTCTGACATAGCCAGTACTGATTGCCACAATATTTTCTGGTACTGTGCTGCATATGCCTTGTAATTAGCCTGCCTCACACCTAAGGAGGCAGCTAAATAACCCTTCTTAGACATACCGACTAGTTTTCTGAAATCCTTCTCAGGAGGGTGGGAAGAGAGAGGGACCCTCGCCTTTTCTCAGCTGCCTGTTGGACTATCCCTTGATGGTCAAGGTGAGAGTATAAGAACTCTGCTCCCTCCCTGTCCAACTGGTATTTCTTATCAGACTCCCTATCTACTGTATAGGGAGAACAGAGTTAGGAGTCTGTAAAATCTTTAACAAGTCTTTTTCAAAGAACTTGTTAATTGGCAAGTATACCTTTTTGTGGGTGTTAAACCCTTCATCTCTAATTATTCGGCTGACTCCTCCTCATCAACCACTTCAGTGGTAGCCAAATCCAATACATCCACTATTTTTCTCACAAAAGAAAAGTGAGATGAAAAATCATCAGGTCAAGGAGGAGAACCAAACTCCTGCTCAGGTGAGATTTCAGGCTCTATGGGCTCGTCCTGTTCAGGATCCACATCACCATAATCTTCACACTCAAGTTCCTGTGGTTCAGGGACAGTAGCTGAGGCAGGAACCTTTGGAGGAGCAAGTTGAGCAGGCAGGATCCCCTATAAATCCTGTAAAACTGTCATAGCCTGAGCTATCTCCTCTGTAGATGGCATGCTGTGAGACACAGTACAAACCCCTTGAGGTGCAGGAGCTTGGGGTTCTAAGTGTTTAGTTTTCTTGGATTTCTTTGAGGGGGCCGGAGAGTCAGCCAGACCACTCCCCCTTTTCAAAGTGCCAGAAACACTCTTATCAGGGGTGGTAACAGTAGATAAAGTGGTTTCATCCGCAGTTTTTGATGGCTGGTTAGAGCCTGAGGGATCACTGTCCACTTTTTTCCTCAGCCTTTCCATTCTTTTTTCAATAATTTTTTTGAGGAAAGGATTTATATATGGCACAGACTGCTGAAAAATGGTCAGATCCTAAGCAGTTTAAACATAGATCATGTTTGTCAGCTTTTGCAAACACTTCCTCACACTTAGTGCAGTTTTTAAAACCTGGGGGACCAGTCTTTTTCTTTGGTTTTTCTGGTAATTCCATTTCCAGGAAAAAAACTGTAACCGCTTATTAGTATTCAAACTAATGTGTTTTTTTTTTTTTTGTCGGTCCAAGAAAGAACTGAGAATTTTTCAAACCGAACTGGGTCAGCGGTTCACAGAAACCAGAGTATTGGTTCCAAAATACAAGTTTTAAACACAGAAAATTTATGAAATATAAGATAAAATAACACTAAACTAAGGTGAAAAGTGCTGAAATTACTAAGAACCCCTCCCCCCGGTTCCTCAGCAGTCATCCCAAACCATGAGGAACCAAGAAAAAATAAAATTTTACTACTTAACTAAATAAATTTAACTTTAAAATGTAATTAGAACTAAATTAAACAACAAATGAAGGCAGCAGTTCAAATATAGAATAAAATATACTTATTTAAACTGGAATCAGCCCAAACAGTCAAGAGAAAGATCTCCAGGCATCTGACTTGTCAGGCAGAGTGAGAAATCTGAGACGTTAATGGAATGCTGCAGTAGATGAGGGCAGCAATTTGAATATGTGTCTCAAGAAATGCTAGGTTCTATCATTTGCATATAGTTCCATTTCTCTCCAGGCAGTTCTACTTAGGAGGCAGACTGCATACAGTTATGAATATAGAAGAATACATGGGGTTAGAATTTAGCAAATTCGGGAGGGGATTTAGGCAAGTAGCATGATCTGTGACCTTCTTGGAGGTGCTACCTGTCTACAACAGAGGGGCAGGATAAGATTCTCCGCATCTTCAATGCATGGTTGAAGGAATGATGCAAAGGAAAAAATTACTCACCATAGTAATCTTGTTTCTTCCAAGGTGTCCTTTAGCATCAGTAACAATATGCAGTAAGCTGACTAGGTTGAGCTGCCTCGGAGGTGGAGTTTATGCTAATGAATAAATTAATTAGCCAATCAGAAGAGAGTTTGAGGGTGTGCTGAGTGGAGCCTGCCCAGAGGGCACCAGAATTTTTTTCAAAGCTAGAATGGGAAAATGCCCATGTTAAAAATCATGCAACAGCATGAACAAAGGACAACTGAAAACATGTAAACCTTGCTTTAAATGCTATTCAAAAGTTGAGAAACAAATCTGGCAATAATGAGGATGCAGGATCCTCTTCAGTCAGGTTTCTTGGGGAGGAAGAGTGGGAGCTTACTGCGGCTAAAGGACACCTTGAAGAAACAAGATTACTACGGCGAGTAATTTTTTCTTCTCACCCCAGGTGAGCATCAGTAACAACATGCAGACTACAAAGCAGTGTAGTTGGAAGGCAGGTACAGAACCTACTTAGGGAAGAGGCTATTCAGGACCACCCTGCCAAATTTGGCATCAGATCTGGACTGTACATCTGTCATCGAGGCACACTTCAGGAAGCATAGGAAAAACCAGGAGCAGTTGTAGAATTCCCAAAAAGTGTTTATTAGTACTAGCAGTAACATAAAAAAAATGTTCAGAATAACTATTTACAAAGGCAGAATAAACAGATCCATCTGAGTTGTCTTTCAATCTATGTGTCTCTTGCAAGAAATTGCAGCTCTGTCTTATAAGTCTTTGCAACCCCCCATTTTTAACAAGCATCCTGTTTCTTTTCTAAAATGTTCTTGTAAATTTCAGGCAGTTGCTGCAAGAACACAATGTCCCAGAACTGAGGCCCCTTCTCCACAGCTTCTGAAAAAGAGCTTAAAATCTGCTATCAGGTTAACCCCTTGAGTTCCCAATAGCTTTCTGCAGTCATCTCAAACTCTAATTATATACATTTCAACAGTAACACTATAATATTTCTAAACAAAGGGATCCCAATATCAGTTACATTTCATCATAATGATTTGCATATATTTTTATACCAGCCAATATGCAAGGAAGAAAAAAGACAGAACAGCAATGAGGGTAGAGAGACAGTGAGAGGCAAAGAACTGCGAGACTGTCGGGGTGATCAAGTCCTAGGTCTCACAGGAAAATTTGGTTGCGCAACCAGACAGACAAGAGACAGGAAAGGAAAGAACAGAACAGATCCCTGCATTCAAGCTCTCCATAACAACTGGGACAGGGTCCTATTCAACCCTGTCACAACATCCAAGCAATAATGTTTTGTGAACATGTGTACAGTCTTCCAAGTGGCTGCTTTGCAGACATCAAGCAAAGGAATATCCCTTGCAGCTGCCACTGTGGCAGCAGTGCCCCTGGAAGAATGTGCTCTGAGGCCTTCAGGGGGCTGTTTACCAGCCTTGTCATAAAAAAGAATACAGGAGACTATCCAGCGAGAGACAGTCTTCTTAGTGGCTGGCCTTCCTCTACCTACCTCCCTCCTCATAGGTGAGGAAAAGCTGGATTGTGGAACCTCTAAACCGTTTGGTGAGTTCCTGATAGTAAAAAATGGCTCTTTTCACATTAAGCTATGGAGTCTCTGTTCTGCAGGAGTGGTTTTTCAGTAAAGAACACAGGAAGGATAATGGTCCGGTTAAGGTGAAATTCAGACACCACCTTAGGCAGGAATTTCTCATTAATTCTGGGCTCTACCTTATACCTGTGAGGGATTAAGTAGTTAGGCTCGGTACATCGTGTCTGCAGCTCTGAGATTCTTCTTGCAGATGTGTTGGTGACTAGGAAGTTCCAGGTAACATACTTTAAGTGTGCCGTAGCCATGGGCTCAAAAGGTGGCTCCATAAGTTTGACAATGCACAGATTAAGGCTCCAAGGGGAAACAGGTTCCCTAATTGGGGGCTGAAGGTGGAGCAGGCCTTTGAAAAACCTTTTGAAAACCGGCAATGAAATGATTGACTTGTCCTTATCTATGGAAAGGTAAGCAGAAATTGCAGCTAGGTGAAGTTTTAAAGACGAGGTCTTTAGGCCTGAGGTCTGTAAATGGATTAAATAATCCAAAAGGCTGGGCACTGGGGCTTTAACAGGATTTATATGTTTCCCCTTGCACCAAAGAGAAAATCTTTTCCATTTAGCTGCATAAATTTTTTGGTACTGGGCTTTTTGGACATCCTTAGAATTTTAAGGACCTGTTCAGAATACTGAGTATTTGGATACTCTACCTCCTCAAGAGCCAAGCCTTGAGGTAAAGGGATTGAAGGTTCGAGTAGGTCACTCTTAGTTGTGGTAGAGTCAGGAGAGAGTGACTGAGGGGAAGCCGAATAGGCTTGCTGTGTGACAGGGCTACCAGGAGAGGGAACCAAGGTTGCCTTGGCCACTCCGGTGCCACCAGGATAATCGTTGCTGACTGGGCTCTCAATTTCAGCAACACCCTGTGAATCAGAGGAAATGGAGGGAAGGCATAAAGAAACTTGTCTGTCCAGTCCAGAATTAAAGCATCTGCTGGGATAGTACCTATTGTAGGGGACCTGCAGCAGTACAGAGGAAGTTGATGGTTGAGGTGAGAGGCAAACAGATCTATTTCTGGTGTGCCCCACCTCCTGAAAACTGTGGCAAGGACCTGTTTGTTCAGAGTCCATTTGTTGTGCTCTTGGCTGATGCGACTCAGGGCATCCACTAGGGTGTTGTCCTTGCCTGGAAGATGTATGGCTGAAAGGCTTACATCGAGAGAATGAGCCAGAGACCAAATTCTTATTGCCTGTGTGCAAAGCACTGTGGATCTTATGCCACCTTGTTTGTTTAAACAGAACATGGCAGTGGTGTTGTCTGTCCTGATTGGCACTGACTGGTGTCTACCCGAGAGGCAAGGGCTTTTGGGGCCAGCTAGATGGCTCTGAGCTCTAGCAGGTTGATGTGGCTTACGGATTCCTTGGCAGACCAAGTGCCACTTATAGAGTGATTGTCCAGATGAGCTCCCCTCCCCAAGAGGAAGGCATCTGTAGTAATGATTTCTTTGGGTATAGAATGCTGGAAGGGAATGCCTACTGATAGCTTTGCTTTGTCCTTCCACTAGTCCAGAGCTTGGAGTAGTGTTTTTGTGACTGGAACCAGACTACACAGAGAATGCCTTCTTTGGGAGCAGTGAGCCTACAGGTGATACTGTATGTCTCTCATCTGGAATCTGACCCCTGGGACAACAGCTGTCATAGAGGCCATGTGTCCCAGGAGCCTTAGAAAATGTCTGGCTGTCCTGGGCTGGTTCAGGACGAAAGAATTTACCACTGACAGGACATTTTGGATCCTGTCTGATGGAAGGAAAGCTTTGCTCTGCTGTGTATCCAATTGTGCTCCTATAAAGGTAAGGAGCTGAGTTAGATTAAAGTGGTATTTCTTTTTGTTGATAAGGTACCCCAGAGACTGTAGAGTTTGTTTTGTACAGCTGAGAGCCTCTGTGACTTGCAGAGGTGTGTTTCCCACCAGAAGCCAGTCATCCAGGTATGGATAGACTGCCATGCTGTTTCCTTAGGTAAGCTGCCACAATAGCTAGGCACTTGGTGAGTACCCTTGGAGCCATGTCAGGCCGAAAGGCATGGCTGCAAACTGGTAGTGTCCTGATGGCAGTCTGAATCTCAGAAATTTTCTGTGGGACTGCCTTATTGGAATATGGAAACAGGCATCCTTTAGATCTAGGGAGGCTAGCCAGTCCCCCTGTTGCAAAGAATGAATCACCATTTTGAGAGTGATCATTTTGAATTTTGGTTTCAGAAAGTGCCTGTTTAAGTGCCTGAGATTGACAACAGATTGCCAGTCCTCATTCTGGAAGAAGTGTCTGGAGTAGAGGCCCTTTCCCATCTGGGAAGAGGGTACCCTCTCCACTACTTTTGTGGATAGCAAATTCTTTACCTTCAATTCCAACAGAAGTGTTTCTGTTGGAGTTAGGGGTTTTGATAGTAAGGGACCCCTGAGAGTTAGAACTAAAGGGATAGGCCCTTTTCCACTACCTCCAGGACCCACTTGTCCAAAGGAGATGGCGCAACCCCTTACATAATTTCTTGAAAATGGGATGTGCACCTAGGGAAGGGCCCTTCCCTGCTGACAGGTAGGCAGAGACAGCTGCCAGATGCACCTTCAAGGTAGATGGCTGTAAGCCTAGTGACTGGAGGTGAACCAGATAATCCAAGAGCACTGGAAGCCCAGTCTGCTGTGGATCCAGGTCTTTTTGGGAGCATCATTTGGAAAACCTTTTCCACTTTGAGGAGTAGGTTTTCCTAGTGGAAGGTTTTCTGGACACTCTCAGGATGTCCAGAACACTCTGAGAGAGATGCAAGCCTGCATACTCTTAAGTCTTCAACAGCCAAGCCTTGAGTCGTAGGGACTCGAGATTGGGGTAGAGGATCCTTCCTTGAGAGGATGTCAGCAGATTGTGCCTCCTGGGGAGGCAAATTGGATTGGCCACTGACAGAGACAGTAGCATTGAATACCATGGTTGTCTAGCCCAATCTGGGTCTATCAGAATCATGGTGGCAGACTGAGACCTCAGCTTAATCAGAACCCTGGAAATCAGGGGAAAAGCATACAGGAACCTGCTGGACCAATCCAACAGCAGGGCCTCCAGTGGCACTGAACTCTGAGCAGGAAGCCTGCAAGGGTACTGGGGCAACTGGTGGTTGTCCGGTGCTGTAAAGAGAGCTATCTCTAGCACTCCCCACCTCCTGAAAATTGACAGGTGGATCTGCCTGTTCAAGATCCATTTGTGATGGCCCTGGCTGATTCTGCTGAGAGCATCTGCCAGGACATTGTCCTTCCCTGGCAAATGGACTGCTGACAGAGAAATGTGCATGGAGTAGGCCTGACTCCAAATTCTCATGGCTTCTGTACAGAGCAGTGAGGACCTTGTTGCCCCTTGCTTGTTGATGTAATACATGGTGGTGGTGTTGGCTGTCTGACTTGCCACACCTTCCCTGTAATAGTTTGGCAAATGCTTGAACTGCCAGGAACACTGCCCTGAGCTCCAGGAGATTTATATGCAACAGAGTTTCCTGGTGAAGCCAGGTTCCATGGGTTGTGTGCTACCCTAGGTGAGCCCTCCAGCCCAGTAGTGAAGCATCTGTTATCAGCACCAAGGAAGGAGCTTGCTGAAGAAAGGGGACCCCCACTCTGAGGTTGCCTGTATCCTGCCACCACTGGAGAGCTTGCAGTAAGGTGGCAGACACTGGAATCAATTTGGACATGGAATCCTTCTTCTGGGACCAGAAGGATCTTAGATGAAACTGAATGTCCCTCATCTGGAACCTGGCCCCTGGGACCACTGCTGTGGTGGAGGCCATGTTCCCCAGGAGTTGCAAGAAGTGTCTTGCTGGGTGAGGGACTCGAGGGTGGAAGGACTCTGTGAGTTGGATGAGGGCCTGTGCCCTTTCTGGAGGCAGGAAGGCCTTTGTCTGGATGGTATCCAGTTCTGCCCCTAAGAAGTCCAGAACATGAACAGGTGTCAAGACTGTTTTTTTGAGATTCACCAGGAACCCTAGAGATTGAAGTGTATCCTGGGTGAGATCTAAGGCTTCCTTTACCAGCTGGGGGGACTGACCCACCAGCAACCAGTTGTCCAGGTAGGGGCAGACAGAGACCCCTTGCCTTCTTAGGTATGCCACTACCATTGCTAGGCACTTTGTGAACACCCTTGGTTCAGAGGTCAGCCCAAAAGGCATGGCCCTGAACTGGTAGTGGCCTGAAGGTAGTTGAAATCTGAGGTATATTCTGTGGGAGTGCCTGATGGGGATGTGGAAGAAGGCATCCTTCAGATCTAAGGGTGCCAGCCAGTTCCCTTGCCTTAGGGTAGGCAGGATTGTAGCCAGAGTGGTCTTTATGAACTTTGGCTTTGTGAGATGTCTGTTCAGGTATCTGAAATCTAGGATGGGCCACCACTCCCCATTTTTCTTCAAGGCGAGGAAGTACCTGGAGTACAACCCCATTCCACTGTGCTGAGGGGGCACAGGCTCCACTGCCCTTGAGAGAAATAGAGTGGAAACCTCTGCCTCCAAAAAGGCTGCTTCTGAAGGGTTGGCAGGTCTGAAAGCTCTTGCTCTCAGTTTTGGGAACTGTTTGAAGCTGAGGGCTAGTCCCTGGCCTACTACCTCCAGGACCCATCTGTCTGAAGTGATGGACTGCCAGGCCCAGGGGTAGTAGGCCAGACTGCCCCCCACGGGGGTTGGGGAGGCAGCCTGAGCAGACTTCCTAGGGTGTCTGCTTGGTAGGGGTAGAGGACTGGGAGGTAGAATCAGCATGACCAGTCCCTCTCCTGCCTCTTCCCCTGAAGAAACCCCTGCGTTGCTGGAAAGAGGGGAAAAGCTTAAGCCTGATGGAAGGGTCTGGGGCATTGCCTACTCCTGCCCCCTCTGGCCTGCTGTCTCTGAGGAGTGGCAGACTTTTCTTTGGCAGAAGCACTTTTGTATGCCACTCTGTATTCATTCATTTTCTTCATGTAGGCTTCTGTCTGGTCCCCAAACAACGAATTATGAGTGAGGGGAAAGTCCAATGTATTATTCTGTGTGTCCTGGGAAAGATTAGTACACCTTAACCAGGAAAAACACCTTAGGGAGATAGAAGAAGCCATAGCCTGAGAGGCTGCAATGTTGTAGTCCACAGCCATGTGGAACTGGGACTTAGATGCATGCACCCTCTGCTGATCAGCTCTTGAAGGTCTGCTGCCAGCTTGGGGGGAGCCTTCTGAGCCAACTGCCCAACAGATTCCCAGAGGGACTTCTGAAATCTGGAAGCACAGGCCATATAAGAAGCCTGTCATGCCCAAGGAGGATGCTAAGTAAGTCTTCTTGGCCAGTCAATCAGTCTTCCTTGAATCCTTGTCAGGAGGGTGGGAAGCCAAGGGAATGCCAGCCTTTTCACAGGCTGCAGCCCGAACCACCCCCACATGACTGTAGTGACTAGTCAAAAATTCTGTACCACTACCAGCCATCTTTTTATCGAGAGGAGGGATGGAACTAGGGATCTGGAGAATCCGAAGAGCCTGCCTTGTCAGGGACTTGTGGATAGGGATCATAAGTCCCTGAAACACAGGGGAGATCCATAATTTCCCTGTAGTCTTCCTCTTCATCCTCCTCTTGTCTGTCCTCCTGGACAGACAACTGCAGAGTCTCTGCTACCTACCTCATAAAAGTGAAATGGGAGGTAGCTTCCCTAGCAGGATGAGGAGGGGATTCATATTGAGGATGCTCAAGAAAAACCTCAGGCTCAATGGGTTCACCCTCATCTTCCTCACAATTCTCACATTCCGAGTAATACTCCTCATTGTCAAAAGGACCTGAGGGACTTGAACCGGCAGGCACCTGCACCGGTGGCTGCCCAACCGGTTTTGCTGAGCCGGTTCACCCCAACTGGACTGCAGTGACTGAACAATGCGAATGGCCTTTGCAGTCTCCTCAGCGGTTGGAACCGCAACTGTTTGCTTACGCGGTTCTGAACTGCTTTTTCTAGATTTTTTGGATGCCGTGGAATCTGGGGCAGACTCTGCCTGCCTTTTAACTGATGAAGGGCTCACCTTGGTCGGATGGGTCAGTAACCGGTTCAGACGGTTCGGTTGAAATGGACCAACCTTCTTGAGACGATTTATCCCATTCTCTACCTCAGCTTACCCAGCCTTCTGTCAAGGGTAGATTGGTGGAAATTCTTGCAAATCTCACAGTCTGATTGCAAGTGGTTGAATTCCAAACAATACAGACAGACCAAGTGCAGATCAGCTTTAGCAACTTGCTCCCCGTACTCGGTACAACGCTAAAACCCAGTGGGACCGGTTTTTCTCTTGGGTTTCTGTGATACACCCTAACAATTTAGTGCTTAACCCAAAAGGCTTAGTTAGGCTGGTTAAGCAATGTCCAGTGGAGATTTATCTGAAATTGACTTAGTCAGACCCGGATAAAGAAACTATTTAAATTTACCACTGGTGGCTTTGTTAGGCTGGGTAAAGCTGAACCGGTCTGTCATACTGCATTTGTCAGAATACAGCAAGACTTCATGTTGTTTGAATCAAGCCACACTAAGATGAGTGTCCTGGACTTCAAGAGGGCCAATTTTAAGAAAATGGGAGAATGTGTCAGGGACACCATAGCAGGGACAGGGAAACTGGGGGGAGTCATGGAACAATGTGCAAAAATAAAGGGGGGGGGGACATTGAAAAGGCAACAAATCTCTGCTTCAGGCAGGGTAACAACGGCAAGAGAAAAAAGAGTCAGGTATGGTATGTGGCCTACTTCGGCTACTGTACAGGAACTATTTAGCAAGCTTTTACTCTGTACAATAACTCTGATTCAGATTGTTAGCTATTTACTGTATTCACTGTAACAAGTCTGTTTGAGTACTACTTTGTAGTGTGTTTATTGTTGTATTGTTCTACTAAATGTGACGTGGAACCTTTGTAAATGAGTCTTCGACTCAAAGGTACTCTCCGAACTGTGAAGTTAATAAATAAATAAATAATCTAGAGAAGTAGCAGAGAAAGTAAGAGCAAATAAAACTAGCATTTAGAAGGTTTAAGAGGACATACATACATACAAACATACGAAGAAGCCAGCAGAAGAAGGACATTTGATTTATCAAGTCTGCTTGTATTGCAGGGTTCACAGCTTGAGCTAATGTCCCTGCCCTCCCTCCCCACTCCTCCCATCTTCCCTACACATGATCCTTACCATCCCCCATGCCTATCCCAGCCTCTCTTAAAGCTTCCCACTGTTTTCAACAAGATGACCTCTTCCGGCAGTGCATTCCAAGTGTCCACCACCCTCTCTGTGAAGAAGTGCTTCCTGAACTCCCTCCTAAACATCCCACCCTCCAGCTTAAGACTGTGCCCCCTCATGTTATGGTTGCCACTCAGCTTAAAGAGACTCTCCTTATCAACCTTATTTATCCCTTTCAAGTGTTTTAAGGCCTCAATCATGTCCCCCCCCCTCTCTCTCTCTCTCTCTCCTGTCTTCCAGGGTGTACATGTTCAGTGCCATCAACCTCTCCTCGTATGCCTTACCCTGCTGATCCACTGTCATCTTTGTAGCCCTCCTCTGGACCTTCTCCAGCAGGCTGATGTCCTTTTTGAGATGTGGGCACCAGTACTGAACTCCATACTCTAGATGCGGCCTTACCAGTGACCTGTACAAGGGCAGTATAACCTCCTCTCTCCTACTACTGATCCCCCTAGATATGCATCCCAGCATCTTGTTTGCCTTTGCTGCTGCTTTCTTGCACTGCGTGGAATGATTTAGGTGACTAGTGATCATCGCTCTCAGGTCCGTCTCCTCCTCTGATGCAGATACTCAGACTCCACCCAGGTAGTACTCTGCCTTGGGATTCTTTGCTCCAATATGCATAACTTTGCATTTCTCGGCATTGAAGCCAAGCTGTCAGATCCTGGACCACCTCCCCAGCTTTTCCAGATCTTCCCGTAGGTCCACTCTCCTGCAGAGCTTGGTGTCATCTGTGAATAGGCACATTTTTGCCTTTAATGCCATCCCCAATGTCACTGATGAAGACACTGAACAACACCGGCCCCAGCACTGAGCCCTGCAGAACCCCACTGATGACCTCTCTGATGCCAGATAACTCTTCCCCCCACGACCACCCTCTGGGTTCTGTCCCTCAGCCAGTTTTCTACCCATTTGGCCATCTTTTCCCCCAACCCTGAGATCCACCAACTTACTGATCAACCTTTTATGGAGAACAGAGTCAAAGGCCTTGCTGAAATCGAGATAGAGGATGTGTACCGCTTGGCCCGTCTACTGTCTTAGTGACACAGTCAAAGAAGTAATTTAGATTTGTTTGACACAATCTCTCCCCCATGAACACATGCTGCCTCGCATATAAGGATAAGGAGAAACAAAGAGAGGCAAAGAGAGTAGTTAGGAGGACAAAAGCAAAAATAGAGGAGAATATTGCACAGTCAGTAAAAAAGGGGATAACACATTCTTTAGATATAATAGGGAGAAGAGAAAGACCAAAGGAGGGATAATAAGGCTAAAAAGGAAAAGAGGGGTTTGTGAGAAAGAAGACCAAAACAAAAAAAGCAGACATATTGAACGATTACTTTTGTTCAGTATTTACAGAGGAAGGGATAGGTGACAGGCCAAAGATTAAGGACAAGGGCATTAAAGGAAGAGGGGTGGACACTAGTCCATTTAGAGAGGAGCAAATCATCAAGGAACTAGCACAATTAAAAGTAGACATGGCAATGGGGCCTGATGGGGTGCACCCTAGGATACTGATGGAGCTCAATGAGGTGCTGGCTGCACCTCTGTTCAACCTATCACTAGAAACAGGAGAGGTTTCAGAGGACTGGAAGAGGGCAGATGCAGTCCCACTACACAAAAGTGGAAATAGGGAGGAGGCAGGAAATTACAGGCCTGTCAGCCTGACTTCGGTAGTGGGTAAAGTAATGGAATCGCTACTGAAGGAAAGGATTGGAAAATACCTTGTAACCAGTGTATTACAGGATCCAAGGCAACATGGTTTCATGGGGGGGAGGTCTTGCTAGACAAACCTGATCGAGTTCTTTGACTGTGACCAGGGAAGTAGATCAGGAAGAAGCAGTAGATGTGGTCTACCTGGATTTAAGCAAGGCCTTTGACACCATTCCACACAGAACATCAGTTAGCAAGCTCAGCAACTTTGGAGTGGGTCCAAAAGTAGTAAAATGGATAAGAAGTTGGATAAGCAATAGGAGTCAGAGGGTGGTGGTAGATGGGGTCCACTCTGGAGAAGGCAATGTAACCGGGGGGGGAGGTGCCACAGGGGGTCAGTACTAGGCCTGATCTTCTTCAATGTTTAGCAACATTGCAGAAGGACTGGAAAGGAAAGTATACCTGTTCATGGATGACACAAAAATTTGCAACAGAGTAGACACACCGGGGGCGGGGGGATGTGGAAAGAATGAGGGATGATCTGAAAAAGCTGGAAGACTGGTCAAGGGAATGGCAGCTGGGTTTCAATGCAAAAAAGTGCAAACTCATGCACTTGGGGCACAGAAGCCCAGGGACAATGTACCAATTGAGTTCGGAGATATTTGCAAAACAGGAAAGGGGCCTGGGGTAATCATTTCTGATGACCTGACGATAGCCAAACAGTGTGATAAGGCAGTGGGGAAGGCTAGCAGGATGTGTGGGTGCATAGGGAGGTGCATCACCAGCAGAAAAAGGAAGGTATCATTACCCCTGTATAGATCATTGGTAAGACCCCACCTTTAGTATTGTGTCGTTCTAGAGGCCCCACCTTCAGAAGGACATAGATAGGGTGGAGGCGGTACAAAGGAGGGCTGCCAAAATGGTGTAAGGCCTGCATCAAAAGCCCTACAAGGAAGGACTCAAGGAACTAAATATGTACTCTTTTGAGGAAAGGAGGGATATGATAGAAACATCCAAATACCTCACAGGTATTACTAAGGTACATGAAGGTAGCAGGTTCCGTAGAAAAAGATGCTCCAGGACAAGGGGTCATGCTATGAAGCTGGGGTGGGGGGCTCAGAGGAGATGTGAGGAAATACTTCTTCACAGAGAGGATGGCAGAGGCCTTGAACAGCCTCCCAACTGAGGTGGTGGGGGTTAAAACAGGATTCAAGCACGCATGGGATAGACACAAGGGAACCTTAGAAGGAAGGTGGGGGAAGAGTAGGGTCTGCAGTGGCACAACAGGTAGGGAATATAGGGCAGACTAGGTGGGCCAAGAGGTCCTTATCTGCTGACAACTTCTATGTTTCTGTGTTTCTAGCCATTGACTTGTGAAAATACTACCTTCTCAACGCTTTTACTTACAGTGGAAAGTATGGAGATTGGGCAATTGTTGCTAATGTGCAGGGAGTTGCCACCTTTATTTAGTGGAACTACCCTAGCAAATTTCCAGACCTGGGGAAAGGAAGTTACATACCATAAATACAGTACTGGGCTCTTAAGTAGCTGGCAGTTTCTGAGATCACAATACCAGCATTCTGCTGAATTCTTTTTTACTGGTAGTATGAAAAACAAAGGTGAAAATCCACCTATTTCACTGCACTGACAAATATTTTATTATGAAAGTAGAAAGCAATTATATTAACACATCAAAATACAATAAATAAAATAGTCAGTTTTCTATTTATTAGAAGCAAACACCTGATCATTAAGAGCCCAGTGTATTTCAGTGAGAAACTAAATATATTTTTCTATCTGTTTCAAAAGAAATTGATACTTATTTTATCAACAAACTTTGCCTTTTATATGTTTGCACTGTAGTGCTCCATCTGTATGATTTTACATTTCTGAATACAATAATTAGCTTCTCTTTACTTCTTTCCAGGTAAAATCTGGTTATGAAGAAAATGTCACCTCCTAAATTATAGCAAAATATCACATTATCAAAAATCACATATTTCTATTAAATATATAACATTTTGGTGACAGGAAATGTTATTTCTCCATATTAATCTGAAAACAGATTTGTAGTTTACCATTGAAATACACTGGCAACCTTGCCAGTAAAGATTTTATAACATCATCATACAGAGATTTCATTGGATTCTTTTTTCACTAGCAGTTGGCAAAACACAAATGAAACTATGGAAAAGTAAGTAAATAAACAAATAAAAGCAAACTGAATGATTGCAGAAGCATCTAAAGGCCCCAAACCTTCATTTTTATGTTTGCTCGCACGCATGTGCAAGAAACATAGTGCCATCATCCGAGATTTCGGAAGTGTGTCACCCCCTCTTCCAATTCAGTCAGTGTGTGTTGTAGGCGCGGCCCTGTAAGCCAATGCATGCTGGAGCTGTCATGACAAGCTCCAAAATGCAGTGGCATACAGTTGAAAGGGAACTACGCTTCAGTGAGCAGCGATAAATATCGCCTGCTCATACGCAACTCCCTACACACACACACAAATGCACGCCGCATACTGCATGCTGCCTCCCCGCACACACGTATAGCGGCGAAGGGTGCCCAATCCCGTTGGCTTGTGCTCGCTCCCCAAAGCCTTCCACATGCCAGCTGGGTGCGACCCCAACATGGCAACTCATAGAATAACCCGCGGGGTGCCCAATCCCCCATCGGCTTCACTGTCCTCACCCCCGAGTACTGGGTGCCACGCTGGGAGCCCACCACAGCGTGGCAACTGATCACTATGGCCGATGGGGTGCCCAATCCCCGTCGGCTCCATGGCCCCCAGCCCTCCTTATGCCATGCTGAGCCCACCCAGCGTGTCAAGCGTCCACGTCTTTTTTTTAATCCCTGTAAAGAAAAAGCGGTCCCAAGTAGTCTCCCTGGCCCCCCTCAGCCCGCACCCACCCTGCGCACCCAGCCTCCCCACCCCCTCACCCCATACTTACCTCCGGACCTCGGCGCGGCGATCTTCGCTGGACCGGGAACCGTCTGCACTCTTCAAAGCCGACCCTGAACTGAGGAAATGCGGTAAGCTGTATAATGGGCTAGATAGGGTTTTTCAACTTTGTTGCATATCTCAGGCATTTTTGGAATTTTGCGCAAATTTTCAACATGGGGTTTTGGGACCCCTTCTCATGAATGATGTCACTGTCATGGCGTTATTCGGGCCGAAGGGTGATTTCACAGTCACTCGTGAAATCACCTTTTGAACCTGAATAACGCCATATTTGTATCATCATCAGAAAGTCTAAACTCTAGATAATTTGATTATAAAATCAAAATGTTTATTCTCAACGTCGTTGTGCAGTTCCTCACGCGGGTTCATAAGTTAGCGATTTTCAATATTTTCCTCCAGATTTTCAACATTGCCATTTTACCACACTTTCTTATGAGCAGTACAGCTGTCATTTCACATCTCACCCAAAATGTGTTCCGCCATGTAGCGCACAATGGCGCGAGTCGGTGTCTTGAAATCAATGTCTGGGACAAATTAAGAAAATCACAGTGACACTGTTCATGAGCAGAGGTCTTAAAATGGTTATGTTGAAAATTTGATGAAAAAATTCCTAAAAATGACTGTTTTACTAGCGTGCGTTGCGCAGTTCCTACGCATGCTCATAAGTTCGCGAATTTTCAATATTTTCACTCCAGATTTTCAATATTGCCATTTTACCACACCTTCTTATGAGTAGTACAGCTGTCATTTTTCACATCTCACCCAAAACGTGTTTCCGCCCATGTAGCGCACAATGGAGCAGTCAGTGTGCGAGATCAATGTACGGGACAAATTAAGAAAATCACAGTGACACTGTTCATGAGCTGAGGTCTTAAAATGGCTATGTTGAAAAGTTGGTGAAAAACTTCCAAAAAATGACTGTTTTATGAACGTGCGTTGTACAGTTCCTACGCACGCTCGTAAGTTCGCGAATTTTCAATATTTTTACTCCACATTTTTCAACATTGCCATTTTACCACACCTTCTTATGAGCAGTACAGCTGTCATTTTACATCTCACCCAAAATCGTTTCCGCCCATGTAGCGCACAATGGGCATGATCGGTGTCTTGAAATCACTGTATGGGACAAATTAAGAAAATCACAGTGACACTGTTCATGAGCGAGGTCTTAAATGGCTATGTTGAAAATTGATAAAAATTCCTAAAAATGACTGTTTCTGACGTTACATTCGCAGTTCCTAATGCATGCTCGTAAGTTTGAGAATTTAATATTTTCTCCAGATTTTCAACATTGCCATTTTATTACACTTCCTTATGAACAGTACAGCTACTATTTTCATATATGTCGCCCAAAATGTGTTTTCGCATAGTAGCGCACAATGGTGCTGTTGGTGTGCAAAGCAATAAGTTTAGGACAGATTAAGAAAAATCACAGTTACACTGTTCATGAGCAGATGTCTTAAAATGGCTATGTTGAAAATTTGATGACAAAAGTCCATAAAATGACTGTGTTACGCGTGAGCATTGCGCAGTTTCCACACACCCTCGTAAGTTCATGACTTTGTAATATTTTCAGTCAGATTTTCACCAGTGGCATTTTCCACACTTCCTTATGAACAGTACAGCTGTCATTTTTCACAACATGGCTGAAGTGTGTTTTCACACTTTCAGCGCAGAGGTGCGTGGTCGCTGTGGGAAATCATTGTTCGGCACAGATAAAGAAAATCACAGTGGCACTGTTCGGAGGCACCAAAATGCTTGAGTTGACAATCTGCTGTAAAAAATCCCCAACCTAATTATATTACGGGTGTGCGTTGCACAGTTTCTATGTACGCTTGTGACTTCACCATTTTTTTAATATTTTTACTGCAGATTTGCAACATTGTCATTTTTTACACCTCCCCATGAACAGTACAGCTGTCATTTTTTACATCCTGTTCGGAATGTTTTTGCACCTGTGGTGCTAAATGCCGTAGTCGCTGAGCATAAGCAGCTTTCCGCTAACAAACTGATATTCCCCCTGTGCATGAGGTGGGGTCACAAAAAAAACATGTTGAAAATTTGGAGTGAAAATACCAACGAATGCCTGAGGTATTAGGGTTTCCAACCATAACACCCAACCCTGTAGAGAATGACAGGCATCAGGGGTGTGACTTGGGATTCTTGCCTGTAATGCTCATACCATTCCACACCCTGCAGCCAGTGAGAGGCACTGAGGTATGCCTTGGACTCTTCGGCCCCAAAGTTCACCCCATTCTCCTATATCGCACCCATCTCTCCGTATTTCCTAATGAAATCGGGTGCGCATAAGGGCCAAAGACCCCAAGGAACACCGTGACACTTGTCAGTGTCTGCAGGGTGGGGTGTGGTGAAATGGCGTGGCCGTTATGCCTGCGACTAGCGCACACCCAATGCCTGTCACTCTCTGCAGGGTGGTGGTGGGGTTGGCTTCAGTTCAATACTTCACTGCCATTCCTATTACGCAGCTCTGTAACTTCTACACTACCACTGCCAATGCCAGCAAGCAAACATCGGCATTGACAAATGCTTGTTTAAGATATGTACCCTTACTGCTCTTTAAAGAATATCTTCTCTATGGAGTACCACTATCTGGTCTTAACCAGGAGGTGCTAGGACCCTGCAGGAGTAAAAGTTTCAGTCATGAGTGTAGTCCCTGCTGACCAACGGCACTGGCTGTGGTGCACAAGTCCAATAACAATGCTGATGCCTTAACAACATATCTCTCAACTGTCCCTGATTTTGCCTCAAAATTTTCCTCTGTCCCTTGTAAAATTTGTGTTTTTGTGACAGACCAGCGGGGATTAAAAGCACAAAATAATGTCAAACACTAAAGTAACAGACTTGTTCTTCTTCAGAAAATGCATCTTAACACAAATCCCTTTACTCTATCAGCTTTCTGACTGAATAGTACCAGTTTTTAAGATGTGTCCCTGATTTGGGGTCTTTGTCCCTGATTTTTTTAAGCCTTGTCCCTGATTCATGAGGCAAGAGGTTGAGAGGTATGCTTAACAACCTTGGTTCTGTTTGTAAGGAGAGGAAAACTGTGGGAAACAAACTCATGCTTGTAGTAGGACAAAGAAAAGAAACTGGATATAAACAGTAAAAAGAAAGGCTAAATATAAACTAATATCAACCTAATGGAAAGAGAGGGAAGAGCATCCCTCCCTTAGAAGCCACCCCCAGAAGAGCATACAGAACACAAAAATATATAGGCAGGCTAAAGCCAGGGTTATGGGCTATGATCCATAAGCATAAAAAGTCACTTATAGCATAGCTCAAATAGCCATAGTGATAATGTTTATTATGATAAAGTGCTCAATTTGCATTTAAAAAATGACACAGCAATACGAGGAAGACTCCATATTTTGAACCCATATAGTGCTTTTTCACTCTCGAAACTGTTCAGTGGTGCCCTATGGAAAAGATATTTTAGAAGATCTCTAGTTACGGTAGCGTAACTATTTTCTAAGAATGAACCTTCTCCATAGAGGTCTACTCACTGGTGAAATAATGATCTTTACACTTAAATGGGAGGAGCAAGCTCAACCTTGAGGGCTCCCCGGATTGTCATCAATTGAATACCTAGCAGGTTAGCGCTGCAGTTCTTATGGGGCAAGGGGTGCAGCTGACCCCAAAAGCTGCCGCCTCACCTACTAGGGAAAAAGTGGGTACCCTGAAATGTGGCATTATGTACCTTAAAATGGGTGACTGGACCTAATCAGGAGAGTCATAGCCAGGATATCCGTCTGAGGTATATGGCTGATGCTGCAGTGCGGGAAGTCACCTCGGAAGCATCATAAGATGCCCTCATCTGCTGATGCGCTGCTTACATACCCTTTATAGCAATGCCCAGGCTAGGCTGCACTTTGTCACTTGCACACATCTCAGATAGCAGAGTGTGCATATATACACTGTTTGGGAATTATACGACTATTAAGGTACAGTAATCTCCTCTTTAAGTTCTTATGTAATATTTATATTTTTCATTTATTGTCTTGTGAAATTAAATGACATTTAACATCTTTTTACTATCATTACTGTCTTTGTAAGCTGAGGGTTGAGGCGCTGGACGATGCACCTTGTGCCATGCTGGCGACCCAGGTTCGGAAATGATCCAGGGTCATTGGGGTTCAGCAGGGGTGGGAGAGGATTGAGCGTCCAGAGGACTGCTCCCCTCTCCCAGGGTGGGTTGTATGGGATTCCCGGTGCTGTAGTGGCCTCAGGTGGAGACCAGGGTCAGTGCGAGAGCATGGGACATGAAAAGGGATGGGATGATGGCAGGCTCCAGCAGCACAGAAGTGTAGAGGATATGCCATGTAGGAGCCACTGCAGGCCACGTCCTGAGGGAGAAACAGTAAGGAAAACCCCCCTCGATGAGCAAAGTGACACCAACAATGGGGGACCTCCCCCCCACAGCCAAATAAAGCCCGAGTAAGCCAGAGTGGGGGCCCTAGGATGATGCAGTCTCTCTCCTGGTCTGGCATCTGCTAGGGGCCCCCTCCGGGAGGGGTAAGCCATGGTCCTCCCCGACTTTGATTTAATGGCGGAGGCTGGCTGATGAGGAGAAGTTGAGCTCCCGTGCCCAAGGCAGATGTGGGGCTAAGTCTGCCCCAGCTGTCCAGAGAAGCATAAATAGAAATGACAAAAAAAAAAGGTTCCATGTGATAAGAGTGAAGTTTAAATATGGACTGACACCGAATACAGATTTGTCGACAATCCAAATGACAACAGAATCTGCTCCCCGTTGTGGGGGACAAGCTCCCCGCACCCCCCAAACTAATGATTCTGAATCTGGGGTGGGCGGACACTGGGGAAAGGAGGCAAACACGGGGGGGGGAGGGCAACCGTTGCAGGGGAACAACATGAGGGGAACAGGAGGATTGTAAACAAAAAAAAAATCAAAGTGAACCGCAACACCCGGAAGTAAACATTTTCTCCATGCAGTCCCAAACCCGGGTCCATGCACACCACAGGCAGTGACCATAACTGCCACACCAGGCAGCCAGCTCGGCAGCAACTTGCTCAATCTAACTACCTAACCTCCTACCTCTACACTCACTAACCCTCTCACCTTTGCTGTTCTGTCCTCCCTACCTTGCCATTCATATCCCTCACTATTCTTCCACAGTCACTGTCTCTGCAGGAGCGCAAACTGAGTTGCTCATTTTGAGTTACTCAATGTGCTTCTCCCATATCACTGGATACCGGACCTTTAGGACCCAACAGTGTGATGTACCATGAAATCCTGTATAAAAAAATTTCAATTTTTACTACTATAACAGAGCATGCAGCTGAGCCAACAGGCATTATGATAGTTTACCATGTACATCTAGTGTGACTGTAAGGTCAAAGAAGGCTTGTGCCATAGAAAATGTTTTCCTCCCCATGGCACCCATCAGACTGAAGTCCTGTAATGTGGTGTACTGCCTGGTTACTGAGATGAGTCTGCTGTCTGTCAGGGTCAGGAGAGACATTAACCCTGGCGGGGGGGGGGTCAAGTTCCCCTGGAGATCCGATGGGACCACAGTATTGAATTGGACACCCTTCAGGACAGCAGGAGTGGAAAAGGGATGCCTCCAGATTGCTATAGTTAACTCTCCCAGAGCAGACTGCAAGGGAGGGATCACTACTGTTTCCATCCTGGGCAGTCCTATGAAGTTCAGAAGTGCAGCGTTGAGGTTCCAGTCTACCAGATAGGGCCAATCCGGTGCTTCCTGCATCTCCCTCACAAACCGCTGTTATGGAGTGTGCTCAGCTGCTGAGAAGAAGTGGCACGGGGATGCATTATCCTCCAAAGAGAAGGCTAAGAGATAGGAGCCAGGAAAACCACCAGGGGATGGAGCTGTGGGAGGCACCTGAAAAAGCACCAGATCTGTCTCCCTGAACCAGTGGTTGATGTCTCCATCCATTGGTGGTACTGCTACTAAGATAGCAATCTCGGAGGCCTAAGTATCTCAGCCACCCTATTAAATAAGAAATAAAGCACATATGGTGGTAGCCAGGGAAAGGGGCATAAATAATCTTATGATCTGCAGTACCCCTACCTTGTCGTGGACTTTCTGGCACCCTCACTCTAGAGGAGCAGGAAGAGCCACCCATTCTCACTGAGGCCCGCACTGGTGCTGGCGCAGACCACTGCAGTAACCCCAGTGCCACAAACAGCACTGACACCGAGACCGGTGCCAAGATTTCAAGAAACAGTCTACAGAAGTTGTGTTGACCCAGACAACAGGGTGATCTAATGCTAACTGCTACTGGACCATGGTGGGTGCTTCCATGACAACCCAAAAGGGTTCAAGAGTCCTCCTGGCACCAGTACTTGGACTGCATCATGACCCACACCCAAAAGGAGAGGAAGAGCTCAGTGCCTTATCTGTCTCCAAAGAACGAAGGAACGTTCCACAGACCTAACTTGTGACACCTGGACTATGGCCAGCTGCCGATTACTGGAACCAGATAGTTCAGTCTAAGGTATTCATTTTCTGACATCTGAAAATCAAAGGACTAGCAGGTGCCACAGGCATCCATGTTGTGGTCAGGCCCAAGGCAAGCAAGGTATAACATATGCCAGCTGGAATGGGTGAATACCATGCCTGCATCCGGAAGAAAAAATTTCTCACCTTAGTAATTGTGTTTCTTCTAACGGCGTCTTGCTGTATTCTGACTTTTTGCAGTTAGCCCCAGCACTTGAACTGCTCTGGAGAGGATAGAGTTAAATTCTATGCAGAGCATATAATGATTCAAACCTCTGTCTGCTGCCATCTGAAGTGTAACTGTCAGATTCTTATGAGCTAATACTAACTAACCCCACTATGTGGAAATTGTAAACTGTTTAACTAGCCAAATGGCAACCAACTATTTTGGATTCCTCCAAAAGACTCAAGTCGAGAAATCCAAAACCAAAAACTAGGTAGTGAACAACTTATATATATTAAGACAACAAACATAACCCACTCCCCCTTTCCAAAGAAAGGGAGTGCCCAAATGCACCCCTCGGGTGCAACACTGTGCCTGCCAGCCCACTTCCTAAAAACCAGGTTCTGAGATGGGAGGCAGGGAGGGAGGGAGGTCAGAATAAAGCAAGACTCCATTAGAAGAAACACAATTACTAAGGTGAGTCATTTTTTCTTCAAACAACATGAAGTCTTGCTGTATTCTGACTTATTGCAGCCTACCAAGCAGTACCTCCATGGAGGAGGGATTCAAACCTATTTTGGGAATAGGCTCTGCAGTACTGCTGTACCAAACTTAGCATCACTCCTAGCCTGGATATCCAGAGAGTAATGCTTGGTGAATGTATGGACTGTTTTCCAGGTGGCTGCTTTACAAATCTCTGGTAAGGGAATATCCCTGGTAGCAGCCAGAGAAGCAGCTGTACCTCTAGTCGAATGAGCCCTCAGACCCGAGGGAGGTATTTTGCCTAGCTTTTCATAGCATAATTGTATGCAAGAGACAATCCACCTGGCAATAGTTCTTTCAGTGGCAGGTTTGCCCTTCTCCACTTTCCAATAAGTGAGGAACAGCTGGAGGGAGTCAAATCTGTGCACCTTAGTACGCTCAATGTAATAGCTAAGGGCCCTTTTAACATCTAAACTGTGTAGTCTTCTCTCTCCTGAAGAAGAATGATCAGTGAAGAACACAGGGAGAGACATGGATTGATTCAAATGAAAATCTGAAACCACTTTAGGTAAGAACCTCCTATGGGTTCTAAGGACCATCTTATCTCTATGGAATGAGATAAAATCAGGCTTCACTGACAGAGCTTGCAATTCACTGATACATCTGGCAGAGGTAATAGCTACCAGAAACACAGTTTTCCAAGTCAAGTACTTACGCTCTGCTGAGGACAAAGGCTCAAAGGGGGGTTGCATAAGCTGAGCAATGCAAATATTAAGGTCCCAGGCAGGAGTAGGATCCCTAAAGGGGGGATTGGTGTGAAGCAATCTCTTGAAAAACTTACAAGAAATAGGATGGATGCCAGTGAGGAGGGCTTTCCTACTGACAAAAAAAAAGAAACAGCTCACAAGTGTACCATAAGAGTAGCTGGTCTGAGGCCTAGGCCATTAAGATAAACCATGTAGTCCAGAACTGTAGAGAAATCAGCAGTATATTGGATTATTTGCTTTTGGAACATCAAATGCTAAATCTTTTCCATTTGGAATTGTAAGTTTTCCTGGTGGAAGGTTTTTGAGAGGCTTTGAGAATGTCCAGAACCCCTTGAGAGAGAGATGCAAGCCTGCATATTCTAACTCTTCCAAGAGCCATGCCTTGAGATTGAGAGATCGCAGGTTGGGATACCAGATTCTCCCCTGGGAGGAGGTTAACAGATTGTGATCCCTGGGAAGAGACAGTGGAAGATGGACTGCTAGGGACAGCAACAGGGGGTGCCAAGGCTGTCTGGCCCAATCTGGAGCAATCAGGATCACTTTGCAAGACTGTGATCTTATATTGACCAGAACCTTGAACAGTAGAGGAAAAGGAGGGAAGACATACAGAAATCTCCCTTTCCAGTCCAGAATCAGAGCATCCAGAGGGACTGAGCCCAAGACTTGGGGTCGGCAACAGAAAAGAGGAAGTTGCTGATTGTCTGGGGCTGCAAAGAGATCTATCTCTGGAGTGCCCCACCTTGAAAAAAATCACTTTTAACACTATAGGATCCGGAGACCATTCACGATGGCCCTGGGAGACCCTCCTCACTGCATCTGCTAGCACACTGTCCTTTCCTGGAAGGTGGACTGCTACCAGACAGGTCTGTAGAGAATAAGCCAGGGACCATAATGTCATGGCTTCCATGCACAAGGCCGTAGACTGAGTGCATCCCTGCTTGTTGATATACCACATAGTGGTGGTGTTGTCTGTCCTGACCTCAACCACCTTGTTCTGTACTGATTCCAAGAAGGCTTGCAGGGCCAGGTAAACTACCCTGAGCTCCAAGAGACTGATGTGGAGAAGAGACTCCTGAGTGGACCACACTCCCTGGGCTGTGAGAGTCCCCAGGTGATCTCTCCACCCCAGGAAAGAAACACCTGTGGTTAGAACCACTGAATGAGATTGAGTGATGAATGGGACTCCTTGCCCGAGATTGTCCTGATCCTGCCACCATTGAAGAGCCTGGATCAGGGCCTGAGTCACTGGAATAAGCTTGGTTAGAGGGTCTTTTTTCTGAGACCAAAAGGCCCTCAGGTGAAACTGCATGTCCCTCATCTGAAATCTGGCCCTTTGGACCACTGCAGTGGAAGCTGCCATGTGGCCTAGAAGCTGAAGGAAGTGCCTTGCTGGTCGAGAAACCAGAAGGTGGAAGGAAGAAACCAGGGAGAAAAGAAAAGCTCTTGCTTTGACAGTATTTCGTGCTACCCCTATGAAGGTCAGAAGCTGTACTGGCTGGAGAACTGACTTAACAAAGATTGAGAAGAAATCCTAGATAAGTGAGCACTTGCTGGGTCACTTGCAGATCTGACTTGACTTGGTCTAGAGACTGGCCCACAATGAGCCAGTCGTCCAGGTATGGGAATATGGAGATATTTTTCTCCTTAAGAATGCCACTACTACTGCTAGGCATTTTGTGAACACCTTTGGAGCTGATGTTAGGCCAAAGGGCATTTGTTTGAACTGGTAATGGCCTGAAGGCAGTTCGAACCTGAGGTACTTTCTGTGGGAATACCTGATGGGAATGTGAAAGTAGGCATCCTTTAGGTCCAGGGAGGTTAGCCAGTCCCCTGGCCTTAGAGAGGGAAGGATTATTCCCAGAGTCACCATTTTGAACTTTAGCTTTAAAAGATGTTTGTTTAGGTATCTTAAGTCTAGGACGGGCTGCCATTCCCCTGTTTTTTTCGGGGTCAGGAAGTACCTGTAGTACAGACCTTTGCCCCTGTGTATTGTAGGAACTCTCTCTCTCTCTCTATGGCCCTTAAGGCAAGTAGAGATGAAACTTCTGCCTCTAGGGCAATGGTTTCGGAGATGCTTGCAGGTGGAAAAGATCTGGCTCTCAGCTTTGGGAATTTTCTGAAACTGAGAACCAATCCCTGGCTTCCTACTTCCAGGACCCACATGTCTGAGGTAACAGACTTCCAGTCCTGGAAGTAGTAAGCCAACCAGCCTCCTACAGGAATGGGGGAGTCGACCTGGGCTGACACATCAGGGTGTCTACTTGGCAGAAGCCTTAGGCTGAGAAGTGGATGCAGCCTTACTCATCCCCCTTCTGCCTCTCCCTCTGAAAAAACCCCACTGGGAAAAAGGAGAGGAGGCCTGTGCTTGGTAGAAAGGCCAATGAAAAGGCCTGCCCCTGCCCCTAGCTTGGTGCCTTTGAGGAGTTGCCTGCCTTTCCTTGACCTGTGCACTCCTGTAGGTGGTCCTATATTCAGCCATCTTTTTCATGTAATTCTCTGTCTGCTCCCCAAACAAAGAATTACCCACCACAGGGAAATCCATGGCCTTAGCCTGTGTGTCCTGTGAAAGGCTAGTACATCTGAGCCAAGCCATTCTCCAAAGAGTCACAGTGTAGCCATGACTCGTGATGACACATCACTGGAGTCCACAGCAGCATGAAACTGGATCTTTGATGCCTCAATCCCATCAGCAGCCACCTCCTCCAGCTCCCTGGCAAGCTGAGGGGGAGGCCTGATTAGCCAGTGCCAGTACAGTGTCCCACCTTGACTTCTGGTACCTGGCTGTATAGGCCATGTAATTAGCCTGCCTGAGTCCCACGGAGGATGCCATGTACTGTTTCTTTGCCATGGCATCCAGTTTCCTGGAGTCTTTGTCTGGGGGGTGTGAAGCCAAGGGTATGTTAGCCTTATCACATGATGCAGCCTGCATGACCCAAACATGGCTGCATTGCTGGTACAAGTACTCCGTGCCTGAGCCTGACAGCATGTACCTCTTATCCATCCTTCTGTCTACAGGAGGTAAAGAATTTGGAGTTTTTAACAGTTTTTGTGTCTGTTTCCCAAATGACTTATGAAGGGGCATAGACAAGCTCTTGGACTCTGGGATGTCTATCGTCTCCACATAATCAGGCTCCTCTTGTTCCTCAACAGCTTCTTCCAAGGGGAGCTGGAGGGTTTCTGCCACTTTCCTGTAAAACATAAAAGTAGAAAGGGGACTCAGAAAGCCTAGGAGGGGAAACACCAGAAGGCCTGTCTGGGGAGATGTCCGGTTCAATGGGCTCATCCAGACCTTCCATTCCATCATCATCATCATCACCACCTTTGTAATCATCATCCCCCTCCAAATCCAGTTCATAAAAATCTTCAGGGGCATAATCCTTTTTTTAAATTTTTTTTTATGTGTTACTTTTTGTGTGCCCTCCGGAACCGTCAATCTCCGACCTGGTCACGGACCCCCTTGCCTCCACCTCCTCCTATTGCCTACACTCCCCAGTCACCCCTGGCTTGTCCCCGGAGGGCGGGGGTCATGGCACTATGGCCCTTTCAGCACCGAGATGCTGGTAACTGGTCAGGGAGCCGGCGGCGGAGGCTAATTGAGGCCTGGGGGCAGGTCCTCATGGAGACGGCCGGGGACACGGATGTTTTTCCCCCTGTAACAGGGGCAGGGACGTGCAATGACGCCAGTGTCCACCCCGCCCCTGAGGATTCTACTTGGCATCAGTGCTTAGTGGAACACCCCGCCTCTGCCGGGTGTCACCACTGCACCGAACACTCGGTCCCCCCTCCCCCCGGAGAAGGAGAGTAGTCCAAGGATGCTCAATCCTTCTCCCCCGGCCAGCCCTCCAACGACCTGGATCCGTTCGCGAACCCAGGTCGCCGGCGTCGTGAGCGGAAATCCTACCGCTGTGCTGTCGGGCTGGCTAGGGGCATAATCCTGAACCGGAGGATCCGACTGAACCGAACGCCTGCCAGAAGGCGCCGGATCGGTCGGAACCAGACAAAGCGATTCAATAATCCTAATCGCTTGGGCAATCTCCTCGACGGTTGGAACATGCGATTCTGGATCTGAACCGGCCAATTTTTTTTTCTTTTCCTTTTTGACAGAACCGATCCCTCGGAATCGGCTCTCCTGGTGCCCGAAGGAGTATCCCCCTGGTCAGAGAGCACTCCATCTCCAGAGGGCTGGCCATCCGGGTCAGTGGACTTCTCGGCCTCCTTATCCCTAAGCCTGCCCAATCTCTTATCTAGGGTGGATTTAGGGAAATTTTTACAGATTTGGCAGTCTGAATCGAGGTGGTTAAACCCCAGAAAATAAACACAGGTGGTGTGGGGATCAGCATTAGCAAAGACTTCCCCATACACACACTGCAGTGTTGAACCCCAGTGGGCCTGGTTTTTCTTTTGGGTTTCTCAGATGTAGTCATACTAGCAATCAAACTTACCCTTTACTCAGCAAAAGCCAGGCAAGACCCCCCTTATCGGTTTCTAACTGTGTTACGGGTATTTGAAAAAAAACGTAAGAAAAAACTTTTTTTTTTTTTAAATCGATAAGGACCGGTACCACACACTTAACGTGAAGGAAAGAAACAAAATACAATAACACACAAGATAACTGGTTCAGCCGAACCGGTTAAAACTTTTAAAATTGCAATTTCCACAAGTTTTTCTACATCTTGTCCACTACCTAAACACTTACTGTACCACAGACAGGGATCTGAACTGAAATGCACACAAAAGAATCAGTAATACCGACGACTTTAACCGACTGAGGAACCGTGAGCAGAGGAGACACCTCCGGAGCGAGTGTTCAGTTAGGCGGAGTAAAGAATCTGATGGTTACACTTCAAAGTGCGGCAGACAGAGGTTTGAACCGAGCTCAAGCTCAACGTTCTACACTCTGCATAGAATTTAACTCTATCCTCTCCGGAGCATTTCAAGTGCTGGGGCTAACGTCAATAAGTCAGAATACAGCAAGACTTCACGTTTTTGAATGCCATAAAAGTGGCCCAGTGAGCTTTGCTTTTTTATATTTAGGATCCGGCATATCATTTTAGAGTAGTGTTCTACGGAGAAGATTGATTCTTAGAAGATCTGAATGAGTACATAGTACTAGTTTGTAATTAACTGCAAATGGGTAGCTTATCTGTGATTAATACTGAACTTTGCTTATTAAAAGGGACATTCCTATGATTTTCATTAGGCTTTAGGATTCAGTCTAGGAGGACAAATGCAAGTGTGTAGGGCTGCCAAATGCTGTTTAGGTCCACCCCTACATATGTGGAATAGCCCACAACATCTACAAATCCCTACATCCTCCTGCAGTCATAGCCCACTGACCCAAGCCTGCTCTGCCACCCGAGCTATGTGGGGGATCAAGAGGAGGAGGTTGTAGCAGGATTGCTATGTTCCATAATCAACAAACCTCTGTGCAAAGTAAGCAAAAGCAGAAGAGGAAAAAGGAAAAAAGACTACTATGGTGTTCAAAGACGTGGCTGAAAAGGAAAAGGCTAAAACGGTACCATTCAGAAAGTATAGCAGAAGAGACGCAGAGGAAAGAGGATAGTGAGGTGTATTATGAGAAGCAGAGGGAAGTAGGGAAAGCAGTGAGAATCAGTGAGGTTAAGAAGGACTGGGGGGGGGCTATGCAAAGAGGGATTAGGAAAAAGCAGATATCCAAAACAAATACTTTTGTTCATTCTTCACAAAGGAAGGGGAAGTGAGTGGGCTACATAAAAGCACCAGGAGAACTGGGGGAGGGAGGCAGACAAGTCAATTTACAGAGAAGATTTTGGAAGGGATTCACAAATCTGAAAGTGGACAAAGCTGAGAGGCCAGGCGGTGTACAACAAAGGATACTGGGATACTGAAGTACTGTAGCTCAAGGAGGTACTGGTTGCACCTCTGATAGTCCTATTCAACAACTTACTGGAAACAGCAGTGGTTCTGGAGGACAGGAGGGCACACTGCAGCAGGGAGGAGGTTGGTCAGTCTGACGTCAATGGTGGGGAAGTTAATGGAGCCACTGCTAAAGGAAAAGACTGTGGAATATCTTTAATCCAGTGGGTTACAGGACCTGAGGCAGCAAGGATTCATGGGGGCTCATATCAGATAAATCTGACAGATTTCTTTGACTGGGTGAACAGGGAAATAGATCAGGGTGGGTGAGGCAGTGAACATGGCCTACTCAGATTTTCATAACGTATTCAGTACCGTACCACATAGGAGACACGTAAAGAAAGTGGGAAGCTTAGGGGTGGGTCCTAATGTAAAGAACATAGGTGACACAGGGTGGTAGTAAACAGAGTTCACTCCAGGAAGGGGAAGGTGACCAGCGGGGTACCTCAGGGCTCAGTACTGGGACCAGTCCTCTTTAATGCCTTTGTAAGTGACACTGCAGATGAACCGGAAGGCAAAGTATGCCTCTTTGCAGATGACACAAACATTTGCAGTAAGACAGACACTCCAGAGGAGGTGGAAAGAATGTGCAGAGACCTGAGAAAACTCAAGGCGTGGTCAAGGGCATGACAAATGGGTTTCAATGCTAAAAAGTACAGAATCATGCACTTGGGGCACAGAAACCCATAGGTAGAGTACAAAATGGGAGAAGAGGTATTGACAGTCACCAAACAGGAAAGAGACCTTGGAATAATCATATCTGATGACTTCAAGGTAGCGAGACAAGGCAGTGGGATGCTGGGGTGCCTACTGAAGGGTATCACCAACAAAAGGAGGGAAATGGTATTGCCACTGTATGGATCGCTGGGGAGACCCAACCTGTAGTACTGTGTCCAGTTCACGAGACAACATCTCAGGAAGGACTTAAACAGGGTAGAGGCTGTCCAGAGGAGGGCAACTAAAATGGTGTAGGGGCTGTATCAGAAGCCGTATGAGAAGAGAATAAAGGGCCTAAATATGTACATCCTGGAAGAAAGAACGGAGAAGGGGGGGGGGGACAATAGAGATCTATAAATACCTCACAGGGTTAAATAAGGTACACTAGGAATTTTTTCAGAGGAAAAGATGCTCAAAAACAAGGGAATATGCAATGAAGCTGAAAAATTTAGTAGAGATATGAGGAAGTACTTCTTCACTGAAAGAGTGGTGGATGCCTGGAACAGCTTTCCAGTGCAGGTGGTGGAGGTGAAAACAGTGGTGGGCTTCAAGCATGCGTGGGATAGGCACATAGGAATCTTAGTTGGGAAGCAAGGGTGGGGTGGGAGCCAGACATCAAATAGGCTCTGTGATGACAGGACAGGTTGGGGAAAATGAGTAGACTGGGTGGGCCAAACGGTGTTTATCTGCTGTCAAATTCTATGTTTCTATTCCTAGATAGGGCCCTAAGTTTTGTTTTCTCACACCTGGGATATGAGTCACAATTTTGCAGTTGTTTCATGTGGCTATAAATTAGGCAGAGGTTACTAAAATGAGGGTTGCTCACTGGTAACCATAGTTCTAGCGGTGGTATATGGTGCACATCCACACTGGGCAGTCTTCCTTTCCCTTTTAAACAGCCAGAATGTCTTCAAGCTAGGCTTCTCCCTCCAACCCAGGTGGTATCCTCCTCGTCTCCATCCCGTGACATCAGATCTTGCACACTAGAAGCACGGATCTGTGTGCCACTTGTCAAGGGAGGTCGTGTGGATGTGCATCATCTACCACTCCTGGAACTACGGTTACAGGTGAGTAACCCTCATTTCTAGGGATGTGGATATGGTGCACTTATCCACACTTTGGCAGACTCCAAGCAGTTCTCTGGGAGGAGGGGACAAGGCGCACACCCCTATTTAGGAAATAGGAAGCAGAGAACTGAGGCCCCCAAACCAGCATCCAAGCATGACTCAAGGTCGATGTGGTAGTGGGAAATGAATGTGTCTGCTGACTTCCAGGTAGCAGCCCTGTAAATTTCCCGAGTGGAGACATTCCTGGAAGCAGCCACCGAGACAGCGGTATGTCTAGTGGAATGAGCCCTAAGCCCTTCGGGTGGCTCCCTACCAGCCAACTTATAGCAGAGGTCAATGCAGGATACAATCCACCTGCCAATTGTCCGCTTAGCTGCTGGTCTGCCAGGTGTGGCTTCAGCGTAGGTGACGAACAGCTGGCAAACCTCTCCCTGAACTCCAGCCGTGAATTCCATATACTAAACGAGTGCTCGCTTCAGGTTCAGTGTATGGAGTCTGTGCTCGGCCTCTGAGGCTGGTCTGGTGAAATGCACTGGAAGACTGATCACCTGGTTAAGATGAAACTTTGAAACAACCTTGCCACTGTGGAACATTAAGTAAGGAGACTCCACCGAGAGCGCCTGGAGCCCAGTGAGCCTTCTGATGGAGGTGATGGCTGCCAAGAAGGCAGTCTTCATGACCAATGAGAGATGTCACACCTGTGCATCGGTGCAAATGGCTTGCCCATGGGCACTGTCAGTACCAGCAACAAGTCCCGAAGTGGTGGTGGTTCACGCACCAGTGGGGACAGGTGATCAAGGCCATTAAAGAAGCACCCAATCACCTTTCTCTGTGTCATTATTGGCATACCAGCCTGCACCAGGTATGCCAAGATAGCTGCCAGGTGCACCTTGAGGGTCGCCAATCTCAGGCCTGACTGAGAGAGGGGCCATAGGTAGTCCAGGATGCTAGTCATGGAGCAGGACAGGGGGTCTAGCTCCCTACCCTGGCACCAAATGGAAAACTGTTTCCATTTAAAGGTATAACACTGGCAGGTCGACTTCTTCCGAGAGGCTTCTACAACATGGAATACCTTGTCGGAGAGACCCAAAACCTGGAACTCTAGCCGCTTAGGAACCAGGCTGTCAGGTGCAGGAACTGAAGGTCCAGCTGCAAGATCTTCCCCTGCTGGCAAGAGAGAAGATCCAGGCATAGAGGCAAGTGCCATGGAGGCCTGCTGCTGAGGCTGAGGAGATCTGGGTAACAAAACTGGTATGGTCAGTCTGGGGCTACCAGGATCATTTGTGCTTTGTCCCTCTGTGCCTTGACCAACCCCTTGTGGGTCAGGGGAAAGGGAGGAAAGGCATAAAGGAGGCCATAGGTCCAGGGCCTCGTGCAGGCATCCCCCATCAGTGCCCCGCACTGAGGGGTTGGGGCAGTACAGAACAGCCTCAACTTTGTATTCTCCCAGGAAGCAAACAGGTCAATCAGGGGAGTGCCCCACTGGGAGAACAGGTGATCTACCACCTTCTGATGAAGAGACAACTCGTGAGACACCTCACCCACTCGGCTGAGGTTGTCTGCAAGCTGGTTGGAGGCCCCAGCAACATGAATCACTGGGAGATTGGCACCCAAGCTGTGCACGAGTGTTCAGGTGTGGAGAGCTTCCCAACACAGCCAGTGGGAATGTGTTCCGCCCTGCTTGTTAAGGTAGTACTTGGTTGTGGTGTTGCAATGACCTGACCCTGGACTAAGGGAGAAAATGCCATCAGAGAAAGATACACTGCATGGAGCTCCAGCAGGTTGATGTGATACTGGGACTCCTTGGGGGTTCAGAGCCCATGGGTCCTGTGGTCCCCCAAATGGGCTCCCCATCCCACCAGAGATGTGTCGGTTTAGAGAGTGGCCATGGGCTCTGGGCGGACAAACAGGACTCCCGTCTCTAGGTGTTCCGGGATGAGGCACCACTGAATGGCATCCTACATTGGCTGAGTCCCTATGACCGGTGGGTCCAGGTAACTGAGGTGCTAAGACCACTGGGGGCCAGCTCCCACTGCAGGGGGCACATCTGCTAGCGGGATAACCGAACCACACTAGTGCAGGATGCCATGTACCCAGCAGCCACAGGAAGTTCCAGGCAGGGTGCAGACACCTAACCTGAAATGATCGGGAAAAGGAAGAAAGATCTGAAGCCCAGTCCACTGGGAGTTGGCTGCAGTTTGAAGGGAGTTGAGCTCTACCCTGACGAAGTGAAGGACCTGCGAGGGGTGGAGTTCTGATTTGGCCAGGTTGATGGTAAGACCCAAGGTCAAGCAAGTTTGGAGATCCAGGTCTCTGGACCACTCCACTGCCTTCTGAGCCAGTAGTCAGCCAGTCATCCAGGTATGAGTACACTCGAACCTCTTGGCACTTCAGGAATGCTGCCACCACTGCGATGCACTTCAGAGACTGAAAGGCATGACATGGAACTCATAGAGCACCCCATCTGCGCGGAATCGAAGGAACTACCAGTGGGATGGATGGACTGGAATGTGAAAGAAAGCATCCTGGAGGTCCAGGAAGCAGAACCACATGCCCTGCTCCAGAGATAAAATTATCTGATTCAGTGTGATCATCTGTAACTTGCATCTCCTCAAAACTGATACAGATCCAGGTAAGGGTAGACTCGGACCCCATGGTGCCTCAGGAAAGCTGCTTCTGCTGCAATTCTCTTGGTGAAGACCCTGGGGGCTGAGGAGAGGCCAAAAGATATGACACGGAACTCATACGGCACCCCTTCCATGCAGGACCTAAGGTACTGCCAGTTGGATGGATGGACTGGAATGTGAAAGAAGGTGTCCTGGAGATCCAGAGAGCAGAACCACATGCCCGGCTCCAGAGATGGGATTATCTGGTTCAGAGTGACCATCCTGACCTTGTGTCTCTTCAAGAACTGGTTCAGGACATGCAGCTCCAGTATGGGGTACCAAGCACCCATCCGTTTGGGGACCAGGAAGTACCTGGACACAAAGCCCTGGCCGACCATGGCGTACGGGACACAGGCTACAGCTCCTTTCTCTAGGAGCTGAGTGATGTCTTCCTTGAGGGTGGACAGCATGTTCTGAGACACCACGGATGCCCATGGGGCATGGGCTTGGTAGGGGACGAGAATATTGAAATCAAGAGGCAGACCCCGGCCCACCATGTCTAACACCCATTAGTCCACATTGAAGATGGACCAAGTGTGTCAGAAGTGGCAAAGCCAACCCCATATGGGAAGCTGAGGCAGGGACATGATGGGCAGGAGGGAGACAACCCCCCAACCCATCACTGGGCAGGCTTGGTAGAGGCTTCAGCGCCAGCTGCTGGAGGAGCGCTGCAGCCCTGTCCTTTGGGCTTCTTGAAGTCTGAGGCAGTGGGCTTGGATTTAGGCTGCTGAACCAGAGATTGCCCTGGCTGGGGCTGCTGCAGCTTGAACTGCTGGGGCACAAAGGGCCGGAACTAAAAGGGCTTTTTCTTTGGCTTCTGGCCCTTGAGGTCCTTCTGAGAGGATGTAACAGAATCCAGGGTGGTACTGGACATTTCAGTCCTGGTGAGGTGTCCATCCACCACGGCCCAAACAGGTCGGTACCCAAGAAGGGAACATCCACCAGGTTATGTTGAGTATCCGTTGTAAAGGCAGAACTTCTCAACCAAGCTCTATGCCGCATAGTGACCAGGCACAGGAGTCGCCAATATCCAAGACTGTCTGAAGCTGGTGCTTGGCAACAGAACATCCCTATCCTGGACCATCTTGACTGCCAACTAAGTCCATAGAGAGGTGGAAAAGGAAATGGTCCAAAACCCCCATGAGGGCATGACCAAAACTGGCCATCATGACAGCACAGCTTGCCTGCCAGAGACCCAGGGAGAAAGTAATGTAAACTTTTTTAGCTGCATGGTCAAGCTTCTTGGACTCTTTGTCAGAAGGCCTGTCAATATCCCTGAGGTTGACTGTCCTGTGGAAGACTGATTCTGCTACCAGCCCTCAGCCAAAGGATAATCGGAAAACCCTGGAAGAGACTCAGTGGGTACCATGTACTTGTGGATCATTTGGGCAGAGGGCACAAGGCATGAAGCTGGATGCTGCCAATGTTCCAAGGCAGGGCCTAGAATGGCTTCCGCTACCAGGAAGGCAACCCCAAGGGAGTCATCCTTGTCGAGGATCTCCGTGGGGGGGGGGGGATACTTGGCCCACTTCTGGACCAACTCCAGGAGAATCTCCTTGGATTCAGAGATGAGATGAAGCAAGGCCCTGAACGAGACCAATCCAAGTTTGGTGGTGAGCTCTTCGGTCAACTCACGATTGAAGACCGGGGTCCAAGAGGAATGCATGTAGGACCCCTCAGAGTCTGACGACTCCTCGAACACCACCTTTGATCTTCACTCCCTAGGGACCACCCAGGACTCATCTGAGTGGGTGATCTGCACAGACAGACTGGGAGACCAGAGGGAGGGTGAGCAGCCTTGGACAGGTCCCTGTGCAAGGGCTGCTTAAGAGGGGGGTTCTACCAAGGCTGGTGAGGAGGCTGACACAGGATCAGCTGATCGGGGCAAGACCAGAGTGGGCCACACTGGCAGAGACCAAAGGAAGACCACGGTCTGAGGTGTAGGTCGACTGTGGCCGAGGATCCACTGTTGCCAAATCAGCTCCTTGTAGCGCCACCGCAACTTGCAGTGGAGCCTCTTACCATCCGAAACAGAGGAGGAGGAGGAAGAAGAGGAGCATCAGTGGCATTTCCTAGTCAAATGTCGAGAGTGGGAATGCTGAGATTCCCTAGACCTCAATCTTGAGCGGGAGTGGGTCCTCAACCTGGATCTCGACCAACGATGAGCATGTCACTGGTGAGGAGATTTGGGGGCAACAGCCGTATAGCTGGCACAGACTGGGTCCCACCACAGAATTCCAGAGGGGTTGATCTCCCAGGCGGAGACATCCTGTGCATCTGGTTTATCTGATCCCTCTTGGGAGACAGCTGAAAAGATCAGAGTCAGAGACAGTAAGCCATCCTCAACTTCTGCTGACAATGTGTCGACTGGGTCAAGAAAAATCTTGACCAGCTGGTCGGCCCGTGTCTCCTCGATCAAGCTTGAAAGGGGCACCGTGGAGCTAGCAGCCTGTCTAGAGACCCCAGAAGGATATGCCAAAGCAGACTGCTCGACATCCATCAAGCCAGAAACAGAACTGTGGGGGCAGGAAGACCGAGGCTGTTTCCTGTCCCACAACCTGCGTCGGGTCTGCTTGAACTTTTTAGATTTATCCCAACGGGAAGAGTCCTCCTCGAGGGTCTGAAGTGACTGATACTGCACATGTCCTGGAAAGTGCCCGTGAATGAGGCCTGAATGCAGGCACCCACTGGGAGCAACGTGTGAGCCGAGGAGGAGCTCACTGTGGCCTGGGCTGCCGCCTCTTTAAGTGGGGCAAGCTGCGACGCACAGCCCACTGCTGAAATGGCCCTGTCGACATCCTTGGATGGGACCAGCAGGTCCTTTTGTCTGGGTGGCCTAGTAAAAGGCAGGCGTAATGGTCCTTGAAAGATGAGGGCTGCAGGCCTGTGGATTGTGCTGTGTCCCCAAACACAGCATGCACGAGGCATGTGGGTTGGTATGTGACATCTTCTGGTTGCAAGCGGTGACCCCTTGAACCTGGGCCCGGTTTTCAGGTCATCGTGCACCACGACCGAGCAAAAGAATTAAGGAAACAATGATAGAAAATGTCCCTGAAGATGAGCTAGGTTTGGGCCTACACCACACGCATAAGCTGTGAAAGAGGAGACCTGACTCTTCCAGCAGAAAGGAAGATCAGACATCATGGGGCAGAGCCAAGGAGGAAACCACCCAGGTGGATGGGAAGGGAAGACTGCCACAGTATGGATAAGTGCACAATATCCAAGTCCCTAGAAACATGGTATTCTAATCATTTAACTAGTATTAACAAGTCAACTCTGCTGTTTCCTCCATCATCTGGTTTAACAAAACTCTGAATAACTCAGCATAAGAACTAAATGGTAGAAAAGGAACCAACATGTAAAGTTCTGCCCCTACTGACAAATGTCCTGTGTACTGTATAACTGACAGGACTAGAAGTCTGGAAATCCTCTCCAATTTACTTTTTTTTCCTAGGTGAGTGGTGGTGGATAATGAACTCCAACCATGACTTATAATTTTAACAGTTGGTAATTACACTAGGGGGAACAGCGGAGGGGCAGTCACAGAAAAGAGGAAGACAAATGTTTTGTATCACCTCTTCCTGTCTTGGTCGGAGGGGAGGTCTAACAACAGGGCTTAAATATGACAGCCTTTTTCTGTTATCAGGCAGAGCTACTTGAAATGAAAGATGTTCAACCCTAGAGGCGGCATATTTACTTAAATATATTCAGGTTTCTACTAAAATCACATAACAGTTGTGTCTCTTAATGCTCGAGTGTCCTTATAGTATGCTAAAACAGCCCCGTGTGCAATTGAGGCTGCCTGCAACATGAAAGGGTGTTGCATTGTAGTTAATGAACCACTCATGGATAGTGAAAAGGGCTCCAAGACATGAGATAATATCAGTTTACTAACTTGTGCCAAATGGCAAGTAAACAAGAAAAATGCATCAGTTGATACTTGGTTTCCAAGTGCTCACATTCTTTGTTTTCTCAGACTGGACCATCTGCGTCGAAAGTTAGAGAATGAAAGCCTAGTGGATGTCACATACTTGGCTGTGAATGCCCAGGATGAGACATCTCGACAACTGTATGATCTTCTGAAACGAAAAGCATCAGAGAACATTTCCATATATCAGCAAGATGAGCATAAGCCTGACATCTGGAAACTTTTAAAAGGAGCAAAAGATGACTTTCTGATATATGACAGGTATGCATTAGGAAAATGCCTATTTTTTGTATTTCTCTTCTACTATAATTACTTATTTTATCAGTTTCCAAATACTGCCATATCTTTTCCATATGCCTCCTCTTTCTCAAATCCCTATTTTGTGTTTATCGATACACTCCTGTAACTGCTCTTGACTGGATTAGGACCTAGCTTACAAACCCTCTAATAATCACCCTTTTGACACCAGCTTAACCTGGTTTGTACATATGGTCTGTGCTGAATCCATTATTTACTGAACTTGTCCATTGGTTTAGTTATTGTTTGTTTATCTATGTTATGTTGCCTCTTCATGACAACTGCACTTACCGAGACCTGGCTGGATGAGAATGCGGGCCCTATTTTGGAGTCTGCGGTTCCGGACGGGTTCTCGGTGATTCATTGACCGAGAGTGGACTGTAGGGGCAGGGTGTTGCAGTCTTTTTTTTTTCAGACAGGAACGGGATCTCAGGGAGGTGCCAGCTGAATGTACCAACTCCTTTGAGCGTATAGAGGGTGCAGGTGAAGGCTACAGGACCCTTCTCATTTACCGTCCACCAGGTGATGAGAGGGAATTCCTGAGGGAGGTTGCGGACTTCATTGCCAAGATGGTATTGGACTCCCCCAGATGGCTAATTCTGGGGGACTTCAATGCCTGGGTCGACAATGAACTCTCACCTTTTGGACAAAACCTCCTCCAATTGATGGAGTCATTGGGCCTGACACGGGTTGTTACCTCTGCAACTCATGAGGGGGGTACTCACTGAACTTGATATTCCATGTGGGGATGGAGATCTCTGATGTGGAGGTGGAGCCAATCGGTGGGTCTGACCATCACGCCGAGATTCAGTTTCACAGACCCTTGAAAAAGGCCTGCCCCTGAGGAGTTGGTACAGTTCCGTCCTTTGAGAGGAGTTACCTTGGAAGGCCTTATGATGGAGCTGGACTTCTCGGGATTGCCAATAGATAACACTGACCCAGGGCCCCTGGTGCTGGCCTATAATAGGGCTGTTGTGGGGGTCTTGGATGTCATTGCTCCAACTCGAGTTCACCCCCTTACTGTTCGCCTGGGGGCTCCCTTGTTTACCGGTGAGTTCCGTGAGTTGAAGAAATGGGGTGAAGATGGGAAAGACGCTGGCAGAAAACTTGCCTGGAGGTGGATAAACTTAGATTGGTGGATCATTATAAGATCTACTAATCAGCAATTTCCCATAAGAAGGCAGAGTTCCTGTCCAGGGAAATTGCTACAGCGAAAAATAGACCGGCCCAGCTTTTCTGGACTGTAGACAAACTGTGCAACCCAGCCTGTCTCCATGCCGGTCGAGCTTTGTTACAGTGTGAGGAGTTTGCGCAATTTTTCGCTGATAAGGTGTCCACCATCAGGGATGAGATCAGCCAGTGCCTTCCCATTGGGCCTTGCATGGATCAATCAGGTAGTACTAATGCCCAGTTGACTTGGTTCACCTTTAGCCAACTGTCAGTCATGGATATAGTGAGGATTGTTCACACTCTGCGACCTACCTACTATAGTTTGGATCTGGGCCCTACTCGCCTACTAGTAGGGTGTGTAGAGATTATCAACCCGATCCTTACCAGGATAGTGGCGGTTTCATTGGAAAGAGGGATCTTTCCAGATCCCTTAAAGGAGGCAGTAGTTCGCCCCCTTCTGAAAAAGCCCTCCCTTGATCCCGACTGCCCAGTAAACTACAGGCCGTTCTCAAACTTGCCCTTTGTAGGGAGAAGGTGATTACTCTGCAGCTGGAGGATCATTTAACCAGCCACAGTATCTATGACCCTCTCCAGTCTGGCTTCAGGAAACGGCATAGCACTGAGACAGCCCTGGTGAAGGTACTAAATGATCTCCTGATGGTGAGAGATCAGAGAACTCGGTCCATCTTGGTTCTCCTTGATCTCTCAGCGGCATTTGACACCGTGGATCATGGAGTGATGCTCGAGCACCTGTGGTTTTTCTGTGGACTGAGGGGGGCAGTCCACAGTTGGTTTCAATCCTTCCTTGAGGGCAGGTCTCAGAGAGTGGTGTTGGGGATTTATTCCACGGCCCCTCACTGCCTGCCCTGTGGGGTTCCACAGGGTTCGGTGTTGTCCCCCATGTTATTCGTGGTGTATATGCTTCCATTGGGGGACATTATAAGATGGTATGGGCTGAGTTTTCATTGCTATGCTGATGATTCTCAGCTCTAAATGTCTTTTGTGCCCGAACAGGAGTCTGATTCAATCACAGTTTTTAACAACTGCCTGCTGGAGATACATAACTAGAGGAGTACTAGTTGGCTACGGTTGAACTCAAGTAAAACAGAGGTATTGGTGGTGGACCCTGGGGTTAGGATGTTAGGGTTATGGGTGAGGAAACCCTCAGGTTAATATCTGAGGGGGGGGGACCGTGCTTATGGCCTCTGACCAGGTGCGTAACCTAGGCATTATATTTGATGAGGGCCTGACCCTGAGGGCACAGGTGTCGTCGTAGTCAAATCTTCCTTTTTCCATCTAAGGAATTTAGCCTGGGTAAAGCACCTGGTCCCGCCCGAAGATCTTCCCACCTTGGTCCACGCCTTAGTTACTAGTCGTTTTGACTATTGCAATGCCTTCTATCTAGGGCTACCGGAGGTGGAAATCCGCCGCTTGCAGCAAGTGCAGAATGCGACAGCCAGGTTGATGACTGGAATCTCTAGATACAGCCATATAACACCTGTGATGCATTAACTACACTGGCTGCCTATACAGTGGCAGATCACCTTCAAGGTCACATTGCTGACCTATAAGCAAGGCCCCTTGAATTCTGCAATTCTGCGGTTGCGAAATTTTCCGCAGAATTTGCATTATGCCTCAGAATTTATTGTTTTTGGTGAATTTTCATTCAAATATACAGTTTTTCCATAGTGCCAGGTTCCAGTATCCATCTTGTTTATCCTGAAGCCCCTCCTCCATGCTTAGCAGGTGATGTCATCTATGACATCACATCATATTTTAGCCAATGGTGCATTCTGACACAGAAATAAATAAATCATGCTGCAGAAATCAGAAAATGCTGCCGCAGAAGCCTAGGATCCCTGCCGCAGAAATCAGAAAATTCTGCCGCAGAGCACTAGGGGCCCTGCCTATAAAGCCCTACACAAGTTGGGACCTCACTACCTGAAAGAACTCCTGTCTCCTTACTGTCCTTCCCACTCTCTCAGATCCTCTGACGAGAGATTGCTAGAGATTCCCACGGTAATTCTGAAAACATCTGGTGGAGGATCTTTTGCCTTTATGGCACCTACCCTGTGGAATACTCTACCTCGTCAGATACAAGATAGCTTGACTGTAGAAGGATTTAAAAAATCCCTGAAAACCTTTTTGTTCAAGCAAGCATTTTCGGAAACTTAATATATGCTCTGTATGTCTTTGTTATTAATAGTAAATTTATTTGATTCTGTATGGACTATTGTAAGGGCGCCCTGAGCTCAGGAAGGGGCGCCTTGTATAAATAAATTTTACCTTACCTTTACCTTTTTACCTTAGTTTATTGTTTTATATATTTGTATTATATTCATTGCTAATTCCACTGTATTCCATTTCCCTTTCCCTTCTGGATACATCTGGAAGAAAAAAATTGTTCACCATAGTATTATTTCTTCCAAGGGATTCTGTATGCTTAACTGTTGCAGTATGCCAGCTGGATTCAGCTGCCCCAGAGGTGGAGTCAGTGCTAATGAACCTGAACATTGGCCAATCAAGACTCGGGACTAAGCTGTGCTGTGTGTGGTGCTCTTACTTTCACTTCAGATTCTTTTTGAAGCTAGCAGGGCAACAGAAGATCCCAAAAAGTGGTAAAAATGAACATAATGAGAAAAAACCCAGACAAAAATACTAGAGAAAAAATACAAAAGAGAAAAAGAGAAGCCCGTAGGCTACCTATGTACAGAGGCAGTCAAGGGCCAGAACTTTAGATTGATTTGTTTACAGTTACAAATTTGGCCTATTAGGGACTGCAGAACTACTCTCAGCCAGGTTACGCGAGGGGAGGCTGGGTGGGAGGTTAAGCATACAGAAACATCCCTTGGAAGAAATAATATTACTATGGCAAGTAATTCTTTCTTCTCACTCCAGGAATTCTTCTGTGTGCCTAAATGTTGCAGATTACAAATCAGTGCAGTTGAGAGGTGGGAACAGGACCGGCTTAGGAAACAGGTTCTGCAGGACCGCAGTGCCAAATTTTGTATCAAATCTGGCCTGTACAACCAGGCAATAATGCATTGTGAAGGTGTGTACAGTCTTCCAGGTAGCTGCTTTGCAGACGTCAAGCAAAGGTATGTCCTCTTGATGCTGTCGTGCCCTAGTGGAGTGGGCTCTATGCCTTAATGTGGTTGCTTGCCAGCCTTACTGTTACAGAACTGGATGCAAGAGACTATCCAGTGAGAGATAGTGCTCTTAAAGGCTGGCCTGCCTTTGCCTACTTCACCATAAGTGAGGAAAAGCTGAGTATATAAGAGGCCCTGAGCTGCTTGGTACATTCCAGGTAGCAGGTCAGAGCCCTTTTTACATCCAGACTATGGAGCCTGTGCTCACCAGGAGCGGAACTGTCTGTGAAAAAGACAGGGAGCGTAATGGATTAATTGAGATGAAATTCTGACACCACCTTCGGCAAGAATTTCCTGTTGGTTCTGAGAACTACCTTATTTCTGTGGAAGATAATGTAGTCAGGCTCAGTGCAAAGGGCCTGCAAGTCCTCTGTCCCTACTCCTCTAACCCTGACTTACCTCCTGTCTTCTAACTGAACTCTTCCTCTGATTACTTCCTCACATGCTACCACCTATTATACCCCTCTTCCCACCCCCTACTGTGCCATTTTGACTCTCTACTACCATCCACAACCTACTGTGCTATTTCGACATTCTACTGCTGTCCTTTCCCCCCACTATTCCCTCTCCCCCCCCACTGATGCTCTCCCTTTTTCCATTCCTAGTTTACCCATTTTCTTCAGCTTCCCTATTCCTTATCCCTCTCCTCCTCCGGCCACCCGCCACATTCCACTCCTCCTCCTCCCTGCCCCCCTTCTCTTGCCTCCTTGTCTGCCTGGTCCTGTCCCCTTGCAGGGTTCTCTGTCATCCTGAAGGTGTATAGATCCTGGCATCTCCCTTCTACCCTCTCCCCCTCACTTTCTAATCCTGACTCCTTGCAGGGTTCTCTGCATCCTGAAAGGGTATAGATTGACTCTCTCTTTTCCCCCTCTCCCTTCCCCTACTTTCAAATCCATTGCCTGCCCACCTCCCTACTTCTGTATCCCTCTCCTCCCCTCCCCTCCTGTTCCTCCGCCCTCTCTTCTCTACCTCCCCACTCCCTTTCTCTCCCCTCCCTTTCTGCCTGGTCCTGTTCCCCTTGCAGGGTTCTCAGCATCCACAAGGGGTTAGATCTTGGCTGTCCCTCGCTCTCCCTCTTCCATCCCCCCATCTTCTACCCCTCGCCTGTCCACTTCCCCACTTGTCTTATAACTGCCTTCCCTTGGGTATACAATAGCACTTTGAATCGTGTGCTCAGCCTACTACTTCTAGCACTTCAAATGTGTTATCCATCATCTAACCTTTACCCTACTGGATCAACTGCTTTTGGGTTGTTGCAATGTACGTTATATCAAAACATGGTTTTGTTTAACCTGGCCAGTTGGTCTGGGTTATTTCTGCCCTGTAATTGTACTACACTGTTTTGTTTTAGTAATTGTACTTGTATTGCTCTCTTATTGCTATGTGTTTGCCTGTTCTCCCAATTCTTGTACCCCCCCCCCCGACACTTCTGGAAAGGAGCTGTTTATGGCTCATGTTGTCTTTCCTGGTGAAACATTTTCCAAATAAATAAATAAAATAAAAAAAAATCCAAAATTCTTCTGGCTGAAGTAATTGCCACTAAGAAAACAGTTTTCCAGGTGACATATTTTAAGATGTAGCCATGAGTTCCAATGGGGAGTCCATGAGTTTAGCTATGCACAGGTTCAAATCCCAAGGGGGAACATATTCCCTAAGTGGAGGTTGAAGATGTAGCAGGCCCTTAAAGAATTTCTTAAAATGGCATGAGAAACTAATGATGTGTTCTTGCCAACAGAGACATATGCTGAAGTAGCAGCCAGGTGCACTTTCTGGAATGAAGCCCTAAGGCCTGACATTTGCAAGTGCACTAAGTAATCCAAAATAGATGGCAGGCTAGCCTGAAGGGAGTCAGTTTGCCTGTCCTTGCACCAGAGAGAGAATCTCTTCCATTTAGAAGCATAAGTTCTTTTTGTACTTGGCTTCTTGGCAGAATGAAGGATTCTTAGGACTTCTTCAGAATACTGACAGTTTGGAAATTCTAGCTCTTCTAGTACCAGGCTTTGAGGCGAATGGACTCCATTCTGGGATATGTTACCTTTGTCTGAGGCAGAGTCAGGAGACTGTGAGTTGGAGGGAGATGAATAGGTCACCTGATTGACAGGGAGAGCAGCAGGGAGTACCATGATTGTCTTGCTCAGTCTGGAGCCACTAGTATTATGGTTGCTGGTTGAGCTCTGAGTTTCAGTAGGACTCAGAGAATCAGAGGAAAGAGAGGGATGGCATAGAGAAACCTGCCTGACCAGTCCAGGGAAAGAGCCTCTACTGGCACTGTGCCCAGAGCCGGAGGCCTGGCACAGTACAGAGGCAACTGATGATTGAGGTGTGAGGCAAAGAGGTTTATCTCTGGGGTGACCCACCTCCTGAACACTTTGGACAGTACTTGTCTGTTTAGGGTCCACTCGTGATGGTCCTGACTGATGCGTCTCAGAGAATCTGCAAGGACATTGTCCTTGCCTGGCAGATGAATCGCCAAAAGCTGCATGTCCAGTGAGTAAGCCAGAGACCATATTTTCTTGGCCTCTGTGCAGGGTTTCTCGGATCTCGTGCCACCCCCGCTTATTTATGTAAAACACAGCAGTGGTGTTGTCTGTTCTGACTTGGACAGACTGACCCTTTTGGTGAGGAGCAAAGGCCTTGGTGGCCAAGAGCAGCCACTCCTGACAGGGAAATCAACATCCCAGGTTATTTGCTCTTCCAAGCTGATAGGCAATCGAGAGGCAGAGGGGTGGCGATTTACGTCAGGGACAAATTCTCTGTATCATGTCTAGAATCATCCTCCCCCTTCCAATGAATTCAAATGCTTATCCCTAAAGGTTGAACTATCACCTTCTTGCGCACTCTGTGTAATAGCCCCCGTCTGCAGGGTCACATCTCTTGTCACATCTAAGCTCTGCCCTGGGGCTTAGTACACTGGAAACTATTATTCTTGGCGATCTGAACTGTGACTGGTCATCAACAGCCTCGGCTTCTTTGAAATCCTTTTGACACCTTGGGGCTGGTGCAACTCATTGGCGAACCCACTCGGCCAAATAAAAAGAACCCTAGTAACAGCATCCTTTTAGATGTAATTTTGGTTAACAAACCACACCAGTTCTCCCATGTCAGAACATTTTCTCTGACATCAGTGATCACTGTTTCATCGCCAGCATCAGATCTGTGCATAATCCACAGTTTGTAGCAAAGTTCTCTATCAAGAGGTGTAAACACAACTTCGACTTGTTTGCCTATCTCGACGAACTGAAACATTCCCTGTGATGGCAGGACTTCTACTCAGCCAAAATGGTTAATGAGGCATATACTATCTTTCACGAAATACTAACTGCAGCCTTAAACAGGCATGCCCCCATGGTAGAGGTACATGTAAGAAGCAACACTTGCCGCTGGTTTTCACCAGAACTCAAAGCTTCCATGCCAGATAGGGATACTCTTTGGAAAAAAGCACACAGAAGCAAGAATGACTTGGATTGGTGTCAGTTTCGGAGGGCACACAATAAGTGCACCAAGTTGGTCAGAGTAGCCAAGGCCACTTTCTTTTTTTTTTTTTTTTAGTTATTTAACCAGGAGTAGCATACTAAGCTGAAAGCTTTTTTACAGGTGCATCCTGGGAGCACAGGGAAGTTAAGTGACTTGCTCAGGGTCACACAGTATGTAAGTGGAAGCTGTGGGATTCAAACCCAGGTCTGGTCTGCTGGATGTCACCAGATTTGCAGCTCAGGGCCTTAAACCACTGCGCTATACTGCCTCCCTTCTATCGCACTGAGCTAGACTCTGCCTCAAGGAATCCTTCAAAATTTTGGAAAATAATAAAGGACATGTTGGTCATTCACCTGGAAATTCCCTCCCATGAAAAATTATATCCGGTAGTAACACCGTTTCAGACTGATCGGAGCTACTGGAAGCCCTCAATAATCATTTCGCAACCGCTGTGCTAGCATTTGACACATCCCCTGCTAATGCCATCCACACTCAGCAGGGATTATTGCTTCACATGTCTCCTGCTACCAAAGAGGCCTTCTTGTTCCTGCCTGCCTCTCTAAAAGAGACTGAAGATCTATTGCAGCAGTTGAATATCAAGAAGGGTGCAGGTTCGGACTCTATAGAGCCCTACTTCCTGAAATGTGTATACCATGTGTTGGCAGTGCCAATCATGCACCTCTTCAACTTGTCACTATCCCAGGGGAGCCTCCCCTCGTAATGGAAAGCTTTATTTATTTGTTAGTTTTTGTTGACAGGGTAAGTGCACTAGACAAATCCTGCCTATTTTCAGGCATGACCTGGGGGAAGGGAATACAGATGAATGCCAACTGACCTTGAACCAGATGAAACCGTTGGTGGTATTTTTAGTGAATGAGGGAAATTTGGCCAAGACACGGAGAAATTCCCTACTCTTTTCCATAAGTGCACGATCTTTAACATCCACCTGAACTACCACCAATCCAGGCAGATGGGACCTCGGTTTAACGTCTCATCCGAAATACGGCACCTCAGAAGTGCAGCACCCCTCTCATGCTGCACTACAGTGTCAGTACTGGGAAATTAACCCAAGTGGCAGATGTGGGAACTGAACCCACAGCCCTCTGCTCTCCCGGCCTCAGAGGCGAGTGTGCTACCTTCTGAGCCACTGACACTAGCCCATGTCATCCCTCTGCTCAAATCAGGTGACCCTTGTGACCTTAAAAATTATAGACCGATCTCCCTCCTCCCCATTCTGTCTAAATTATTGGAAAAGATAGTGAGTGGTCAGCTAAGGGCGTACCTTGAATCCAGGAGTCTGTTAAACCCAGTGCAGTCTGGATTCAGAGCAAAGCTCAGCACCATAACTGCCCTAGCAAAAGTGACTAATGATTGGCTCCTTGACCATGACAATAAGAATTTTGTCTGTGCCTTTTTTTGGGATCTAAGGCCTTCGACACAGTCAACCATAGCTTGCTTCTTTCCTCCCTATGTAACCTAGGTCTGGATCCTAACTCTATGTGCTGGTTTGCCGACTAACTCGCAGATCAGAAACAGCAGGTTAAAGCTGAAGGTGATCTTTCGCCACTTGACCCTTTGAGAACTGAATATGTGTGAACGTATATAGATTCTGCACGTATATATACGTCCACAGTCTTCTAATTAAACCCCTACAGAGAGGTGTGCCTCAGGGGTCTATCCTTGGTCACCTATTGTTTGTGGTTTACATTAACAACATCGATGACAACATCAATAAGGCCAATATCCACTTGTTCGCTGACGACCCAGTACTTTATTTGAGTCGTCCTACACTGGAAGCAGCCTGTGAAGACCTCCAAGCCGAATTTAACTTATTGCAATACCAGCTCGTAAGCAAAAAGCTTCTGCTTAATGCGAAAAAAACAAAAGCGATGCTGTTTTCCCCTTCCTCCTATGTGTCAAACCCCGCTTGCGTTGGGGCTATCCTTTAGATTACAACAGTACTTGGAGAAAATCTAAAGTATGTGCCAAAATTCAAATATCTGGGTGTATGGCTTGATCACAAACTCTCCTTCTCTGAACATCTCGAAGAACTACATAAGAAACTAAAACAAAGACTAGGAATATTCTACAGAATTAACCACTTCCTTACTAGGGATGCCAAGCAGCGTTTGGTTCAAACCATGTTCCTTTCATTAATAGATTACGCAGACCCTCTCTATAGCCATTGTACTGCCTCTGCCCTGGCTAAGTTGGACACCCTATACCACAGAGCAGTCAGGTTCATAGCGGGCCTTTCACTTTCCACACACCATTGCTCCTTGTACACTGCGGTGGGCTGGACTTCCCTTCATTATAGGAGAAATAGAAATGCTGCTCTATGGGCTTTCAGAGCAGTTACCAACAAGCTCCCCCGAGACTTCTCTGACTGTATTTCCCTGAGTGTGATAGGTGCCTATGCTCTTGAAGCTATTCCCTAATTGCCTTGCAATTACCTAAGGTCAAATCTCATTTCGGCAGAGCTGCCATAAGTTTCTCGTTGCCTTCCTTGTGGAACAATATGCAAAAAAACTTGAAGCTGAGCTGTCCTGTTAACCTGAATATTTTCAAGTCGCTCTATGACTGCTCCATGAAGGAATCCTGCAAATGTTTCCCACATCGCTAGCTCACCTATTTTCCAGTTTCCCTCCTGCCCATCCTGCCTCCCGCCCTGCCACTGCCCCTTTCTCTCCTACCAAAATTCCGGCTTCTTTGCCTCTCTTCAGCCATGGCCAAGTTCCACCCCCTTCCCTGAAGTATGCTAGTTAATTATTCCAACCCCGTCATTTCTTCCTAAGCTGGTATCCCTCTTCTTGCCTTTCTCTCTCCTTTTAAGTGAACATTCCGGCTGTACCCAGTTATGAGCCTATCTGTTGTAAAGGTCCTCTCACTCAAATGTTGATTTACATATATACATTTTTCTTCTTTGTATAACATTGCATAATGTTTTACCATGTTACTGTACTATAATTTTTGTATGACCAGGTCCATCTTGCAAATGAGCCCTGCTCAATGGTGCCCGCCTGGATAAATAAAGATTTTGATTGATTGATTGATTGAAGAGAACAGCTCTGAGTTCCAGGAGAATTATGTGGCACATAGACTCCCTGGAGACCAGATGCTGTTTAGGGACTGGTCCTCCAGATGGGTGCCCCATCCTAGGAGAGAAGCATCCATTGTGAGGATCCTGGAGGGTTCTTTGAGCTGGAAGAAAACTCCTTCTCTGAGGTTTTGGATTTTTTTCCACCAGTCTAAGGCCAGCAAGAATGGCCTTGTGACAGGAACTAACTTTGAGAGCGAGTCCCTCTTTTGAGACCAGTGAGCTCTGAGGTGATACTGTATGTCCCTCATCTGGAATCTGGTACCTGGTACTACCGCTGTGGTAGATGACATGTGTCCCAGGAGTCTGAGAAAGTGTCTGACAGGCCTAGGCTGACCGAAAGTAAAGGAGTGTGCCAAGGTTTGCAAATTTTGAGCCCTGTCCAAAGGGAGAAGGTCTCTGCCTTGCAATGTATCCAGTTCTGCTCCTATGAACTCCCAACAGTTGAACTGACTCGAAGTGGGACTTTTCTGGATTGATCAGAAAGCCCAATGACTCTAGAGTGTGTCTTGTTAGACTGACAGAGTCTCTGAGTTGCTGAGGAGACTTGCCAACTATCAGCCAGTCGTTCAAGTAGGGGAAGATTGACACTCCCTGTCTTCTGAGATGCGTTGCAACCACTGACAGGCACTTTGTGAAGACTCTGGGGGCTGAAGAAAGGCCGAATGGTAGAGATGCAAACTGGTAGTGAGCAGAAGGCAGCACGAATCTGAGGTATTTTCTGTGGGATGGCCTGATTGCTATGTGAAAATACGCATCCTTTAAATCTAGGGATGCCAGCCATTCTCCTTGTTGCAAAGAGGGGATCACCACAGACAGGGTGATCATTTTGAAATTTGGGTTGAACAGGTACTTGTTTAGGTACCTGAAGTCCAGAATGGGTCGCCAATCCCCAATTTTATTTTGAGTGATGCAGTATCTGAAACAGAGGCCTTTCCCCCCTCTGAGAGGAAGGAACTCTTTCTGCTGCATTTGAAGCCAAAAGGGTCTTTACCTCTAACTCCAACAGAATTGTCTCTGTAGGTGTTAAGGTTTTTGGAAATCTGTGACCTTGCTGAGTGGGAAACTTTTTCAACTGCCGGGTAAGGCCTCAGCCCACCACCTCCAGCACCCACTGGTCTGTGGTTATGCCTTGCCAATGGTGGAGGCAGAGAGACAGGCAACCCCCCACTGGTAGAGGGGAAGCGACCTGGTAGTTCGAGTCAGGAAGTTTGTTTAGCTTGAGCTTTTGGAAAGGAAGGGTCCGCTCGCTTTTGAGCCTGTCTTCCTCCTCCCCTAACAAATCCTCTCATAAGAGAGTAGTCATAGGGCACTGGCATCGGCATGGGAAAGAAAGCCCTGGAATAATAGCCCCTACTTCTGCTTACCCTTTGGGGCTTGTTAGAGGTTGAGGGCCTTTCCTTATCCACATCGCTCTGATAGGAGGTTTTGTACTCCTCTTTTTCATGAAGGCTTGAGTTCTGTCCCCTAAGAGGGAGTTGTCCTTGCAGGGGAAATACATTTCCTCAGTCTGAGTATCCCGAGAGAGGTTAGTAGACCTCAACCAGGCAAACCGTCTGAGTGAAATGGCCGGGGTCAAGGCCCTGGAGGCAGTATCACTGGCATCCATGGTCATATAAAACTGATACTTTGTGGCCTCCAAAGCAGTTTTAATAACTTCTGCCAAATCCTGGGCTAGGTTCCTTGGAGCTTGCTGGCTAACAGCTAGGATAGAGTTCCACAGAGCTTTCTGGTACTGGGCTGTGTATGCCATGTAAGAACAAAGGCACAGCAGCAAGGAGGCTGCGGAGTAAGACTTTTTACCCATGGTTTCCAGTTTTTAGGAGTCTTTTTCCGGAGGTTGGGAGGAAAGAGACACCTTTGCTTTGTCACAGGCAGACACCTGTACTAATCCCTCATGATCAGGGTGAGAGTACAGGCACTCAGCATTTGATCTTTCCAAATGTTGTTTTCTCTCTATTTTGTTTTCCACCCCAGGAATGGAGGTAGGATTTTGTAAAAGTTTAAAAGTTGCCTTGAGGAGAGATTTATGAACAGGCAAGAGCAAGCTTTTTGAAGGAGGGAGAACCACTGTATCCAAAAAATTGCCTCCTCTTCATCATCAACTGCTTCTTAAATGGTGAGACCCAATGTGTCCACCATATGTTGAACAAGTGTAAAATGAGAGGAAAAATCTTCCTGTCCCTGTGTGTCAAATTCTGGGTCAGGAATATCCTCAGAATCTAGCGGTTCCTCTAAATGACATCCCCTTCCATAGAATTTGCCCTGGTCGAGACCAGGGTCAGAGCAGATAGAAGAATTAGGTTCACTGGGGGCCCTGAAAAGGGACCCCATAGCCTGAAATGTTTTATATTTGCCAAGCCTTTGCCATTTCCTCTGCAGAAGGAACATCTTCATTTGTCACTGGAGAATACCCATTTTTCTCAGTGGGAGGGCCAGTAATATGTTTTCCTTTAAATTTCTTTTTAGCATGACTCGAGGGAATCTGCTAATTTCGTTGTTTTTTGGCTTGGTCATTATTATTTTTATCAGGCTTATTTTCATTTATGTCCGTAGAGGGCTTTTCTTTATTCTTTTGATGAGAGGCGGACGCCTCATCTGTATTTTTCAAGGAAGATGAGGTAGAATGTGAAGCGATAGTAAACAGCCTAAAGACTGAATTAGCAACTGTAAACAAAAACAAAAGACTTGTCCCAAAAATAAACTGTGGCAGTCTGCAAACTCACAGTCAAGGCTGAGTGAAACAGACAGGGAACAGCCAGAAAGAGTCTAACTGGAAGTGAAAAGCAGTCAGAACTCTGCCAAGGTTCAAGAGCAGTATAGAACACTGGGGAACCACAGAAAAAAATGAGTCCCAGTGAAGAAAAAGTTCAAAATGTGTGAAAACAGGCAAAAGAGCCTAAAAAGAGAACAAATCCATGGAAAAATGACAAAAAAGTCAAAGTCTGCAGAACTTTACTTCAAAAGATGTATATTCTTAGTCAGAAAAATGTGGGAAAAGACCGTGACTTTGCGGAATGAAAATCTGCAGAAAAATTATAAAATACTGCACAAGTAACTAAAACAATGTAAAAACAGCACCAAAATGAAGAAAAACCATGAAAATGAAGGAAAAATTGCTTCAAAAAAAAGTTTAGAAGAGAGCACTCCAGGGCAGTGTTGTCCGAGCTGCAGAGAAAAGAATCTGAAGTGAAAGTAAGGGCACCACACACAGCACAGCTTAGTCCTGAGTCCCGATTGGCCAATGCTCAGGTTCATTAGAATTGACTCCACCTCCAAGGGCAGCTGAACCCAGCTGGCATACTGCAATAGTTAAGCACACAGAAGAGTTCTTGGGGTGAGAAATGAGCTGCTATCAGCTCACTCTAACTTTCCTGATAAACCTTATTAAATAGACTGCTAAACAAATAAACAATGCCCCTTATGCCACTAGAGGAGGAGTATGAGCTGCATGGCATGCCCTGCTGTCTGACTTGACCATTATATACCACCAAGATATTGCAGAAATGTAAAGTGAGTTTGTGGTCACAAGCAAAACAAAAACCCACAAAAAAATAGCATTAGCTGAAGAGTTACACACAGGGCTGCATTTACATATATGTAATCTGTGCCTCTGCATAGGGTCCTGATCTGCTTTTTAATTTACTGTTATATTTATTAATTTAATTTCTAACAATTACACTACAGAATGTTGATCCTAAGTCAGTAAAAGAGGCAATAAATGGTGCCTCTCTCAGTCTCAGGACTTTACGGTCAGGTCTGGGTGACCTAATCCAAGCCAAAGTAACCCGAGGGCCTGTGACAATATACTGCATAGTGCATGTGCATGAGGTACATAGCAAAAAAATCCAGGCTTGGTTGCACCTTTCAGAAAATATGTAATTTTACTGAGGAGATACCACCAAACACCCTAAACTTGGAATAAGAAGCAGCGGATTGCCAATATGCTTCATGCCAAAATTCACATTTTTAAGTTACTTTGTTTAAAAGTTACACAATAACCTTGATTTCTCTAGCTTGTTAATAATGCTGGATTCTGAGAAGAGCTGCAGCTGATGTAATGTGATTTCAGGGCATACACAGCCTACTCCTCACTGCCAGCAACACTGTGTGACCATGAGCTCACACAGACTTTCTTCCAAGAAACAAAACATTTTAATCTCCTGCTGCTTCTTCTTCTTCTAATGTTACTTCTGTTGTAAAAGGTTGTCTGTTTTCCCTACTTAAAGAGACACTGTCAGCTTTTCATTGTAATTTTCGGTCATCTGACCAGTTTGCCTCTAAGCACATACTTATCAAACTAACAATGTTGAACGGCCCCACATGTAAAATAATTTAGCATTTTACCTTTTAAACCATTTTTTTATTTCATGGTCGGACCAAGCAAATTCTGCATGCACATGCATATGTTCTCTGTGGACACGCATCTCTAAGGGTGCCTTACTGACTAGGTAAACTTGTTCATGCAAATTTCAGTTTTTTCCCATGTGTTTTCAATACAGTATCCAACAAGCAAACCGAGCACTGCTAGTGCAGATAAATATGTTTGAAAAAAAAAAAAGCCCATATCTCATGCATTCCTCGGTCGTAGAAAGGCAGCACCTCACTGAAAGCCACTGAGAACACTACCTGTCTAAGACCTCTCTCGAGCTCCCTAAACTCTTCCTGCACTATCCCAGTCCCATCCCATACCAGGTCATTAGTCCCCGGGTGGACAATGACATCCAGCTCTCCCTGCCACCCTAGTGATCCTCAGGATCCGCTTCCCATCCCTACAGGCCATGACAACACGCAGGCACCTTACCTCCCTCTCCCCCTCCTTTCCTATTCCCAAATCTATCCCCCCTCACAGTCGAGTACCCCACCAGAAGCTGCTTACTCTTCCTCTGGGGGTAAGACCCCCACATCTTCCCTGACCACTACCATTGGAGCCTCCTCCCAGGAGTTCTGCCCCACCAGAGCATTGAAGGAATTATGTAGTGGTACCAGTTGAGGAATGTGCCCCTGACCCCTTATCCCACCCTTCCCGACCCCACCATAGTCCTGCCGTTCCTCCTCCCTGGCATCCTCTGAGGTAACAGTGACAGACTTTGTGGCCCCTGGGTGGGGAAGAGGTCCCCTGAATTGTTGCCAACTTGGTCTGGAGTGTAGTGACCTCCTCCCTCAGGCCAGAGAGGTGCGTACAGATGGGGCAGCACCGCAGTCTCCAGAAGGTCTCTCTGAAAACTGCTGTCCCACAACCACTACACTGCACCACTGCCAGCATTCCCAATTCGTATGCACCGTGTCACCTGGAATACTTTTGAACCCTTAGCCCTGATAGGGTGTTTCTAGTTTTCCCATTTTTTTTGCTTGCTTTGCTCCTTTGTACTCTTACCCTACATAGGGTTTTCCTTTCTACCCCACTCAACAAGTAGTCTCCTCTTGTATGATGTCCTCCTTCCTTTACCCCTTTATCTTCCTCTGCTTTTTCCAACTGAGGCAGCAGCAGTTTCACCTTCACCTAACCCTTTTCTACCTGACCCAAGATAGGCTGCTATTAGTGTTTCCTTAAACCCTCCTTAAATTCCTTTATACTCCTACCCTAGATAGCGTGTTGCACCTATTCCAAGTTAAGACCTATAGTTTGCTCTCCACCCTTACCCATAGTGAGTGTTATAACAGGAGTGACCAGGAACCTTACCTTAGTCGACCTGCAGAGTCTCCTGCTTTCGTGTTTCCTTCTGCTGTTGCCTGCCAATGTTTAAGACACCAATTATCTGTTTCACTCACTCGTTGGGACACGAACATGAACAGGACACATCCATAGGAGGGAGTCCTTTTATACTGCTCTTGTAAGAAGGCTAGGGAAGTGTACAATATGATCGAATACATCGGTAGATTTTTATCTAGATCCTGCTTCAGTGACATAAACAATTGTTTGGGTACAGTACAGAATGAGAAACAGAAATGTTACACAGTCATGAAAATGAAATCAATTATAATATTTAAAGTAAACAACAGTAATTCCTGGATACTTTTAGTGACAAATATGTTCAAAATTTTATCTTTTAGGTGTGGTCGTCTGGTCTATCATATTAGTCTACCATATTCATGGCTGTATTTCCCATATGTAGAGACAGCAATTAGGGTTGCATATTGCGAAGCCTCCTGTGGAAACTGTTCTCACACAGTAAGTTCTAGTTTTGTTTATTTGGTGACATGCTTTGCTGCCTTCACAAATAATATCAACTAGGAAATATTATGTATAAAATTAATATTAACACAATGTTTATTAACAGACATGGGGCTATATTCATGAAAATTGCACCCCTTTACTCTGCCCTGACTAACCTGACTCAGCAGTCTCCCATGATGTTAAATGGCACTTTGATAAATCAGGTTAGTTAAGGCAAAGTAAAGTGGTGCTAACACATGGCGTTAATGTTGATGAATATAGGCCATGACGTACCACAAATCTAACTTAATAATTGGCCCGCAGATCTCATGAGTCCACTGCAATGCATACCAGTTGAACCACTGTGCTTGCCTGAGGGATAGAAAAAAGCCCCTTTGCTACACAAGCAGGTAAACGTAGTGATCCAGCTGTACTCCCACAAAACATAGAAAAATGCCAGCAGAAACAGGCCTCATGGTCTATCGAGTCTGCTCGAGTGCACAGCTAGCACCTTATAATGCTGCTGCCTCTCCCTTCCCACCATCCTATTACCCCTTCCCCAACCCCTCTTGAAGCTGTCTGCCATCTTGCAGGCCACTACCTCACCGGGCAAGGAGTTCCACTTGTCTGCCACTCTTTTTGTGAAAAAATGTCTCATCTCTTTCTTGAATCTACTCCCCCAATCTCAGTTGGTGTCCTCTCGTGTCCCGACCCTTTCTCCTCTGGAAAATCCTCTCTGTATTAGTCTTGTTTATTCCCTTCAAGTACTTAAAGGTCTCAATCATATCTCCCCTGTCCCTCCTCTCTTACAGAGAGTACATATTCAGCTCCCCCAGCCTTTCCTCGTATGGCTTACCCTCCAATCCCTGGATCATCTTTGTAGCTTGACGCTGTACCCCCCTAACAATCTGATGTCTTTCTTCAGGAACAGGTGCCAGTATTGCATTCAGTACTCAAGGTGGGGCCTGACCAGTGACCTACACAGGGGCAGGATAACCTTCCTACTTTATTTATTTATTTGCTTTTGGTAACCGGGTGAGTGCACTAGACATAGAGATGCCTATTTTCAGGCACGACCCGGGAGGATACAGTTGAGCACACAGCACATGGAAAATGAGTAACACAGTAGGAAGGGGTAACATACAGTCAGCTTTGGGATTGAGAGAAATACGGTATTTAAACAAAATTAGGATACAAGTAACACAGTTTGGACAAATTCAAAAGAATATATAGAGAGACAAGTGTAAACAAATGAGTAACACAGTTCAGTAATAAAATGACTAAAATGTTATATGCAGCAAACAATAAGTGCCATTATGCAGCTATTAAGCTTTAAAGAGTAAAGACAGGGAGGAGAGGGAGAGGGTGTAGTTGAAGAGAAGGAAAGAGATAAGTGATGAGAGAAAGAACATACAAAGGAGGGAAAATAGAGAGAGGTAAGGAAGAACTAAGAGGGGAGTAGTTACCAAGAGAAGGACGGAGAAAGGATGATCTAAGGTGGATGAAAGCAAATGCAGGGGCGTGGAACACAAGGGCACTATAATTTGCCACCACCAATCAGTTATAACGGGGCTTTTTACTAAATCCATGTTGGAGGCTACAATCTACAAGAGGCTATAAACTGGGTTTCTTGGCCTAGTCCAGGTGTGAACAAGGACCTAGTAAATGTTCCATTAAGTCTAACGGGCAGACATCACTGAGCACCGATATTACTGAATCCCTCCTCCCTAACATTTCAAATGTCTCTGCCACTGGTGGTTTTCCTCTTGATGGTGCCGGTCCTTCCTCTCACCTCCTGTTACCGTTAGAAATTCCGACTCATGCACATTATCTCTCCTCTGCCACAAGACCTCTGCTGGGCAGGCGGTTTTCCTTACAGGTTCCCTCATCTCTGATCAGGTAGTCTCCCTCCCCTCTTCCTCCTCCACCTGCCCTGAAACTCCTACTATGTGAGCACACTACACATATCTGTTCCTGTACCTAACCATCTTTCCCTCCCTTACTCCTCAGTTCCCCCCTTGGACCCCTCCTTATCTCACTCTTCTCTCTTTCTCCTCTTTTAAACACCTTCTAGCCATATGGCTATTACCTAGATGCAGCTTCTCGTTGCTGCTACAGATAATTCCCTGCATCCTTATTTTATAGGTTCATCTATTCCGCTATGTATTTATATTAATTATAGCAGTAGTTATACTGTTTTTTCCCCCATGTCTCTGGTAGGGTATTCCTTTCACCCCTACCAATCCCAATTCCTGTTCACCAACATCCAACCATTTACCTGACTTGGCCTCCAGGCCCACCCACGACTCACTGCTGTGCTGTCCCCCTGACTTGCCCCCCAGGGCCGGGGTCACCTTCTGCCACTGCAGCTTATTTCCTCACTGTCTATCTGACCACTTTCTGCTGAGGTGATACTGTTTTATTTTGTATTTGCATCAAACTCCCCTTCCCCAGGATGCATCTAGAAAGGAGCTGATGGTCAGCTCATTGTTCCCTCCTAGATATATATTTTAAAATTACTCAAGCAATCAGTCAATAATAACTAATAAAAGCCCATGACATTTACTGGAAGCCCATCATACGAAACAATGGCTCTACTGTAAATAGCCATTTCACATACTATTGACTGCCTCCGCTGCCTGCATGGCACGAGAGGAACATAACTGACCCTTGATCTTGTCTCGTCTAGCATTACCTGTGCACCACAACATCTATTTTATTTCATTAGTCTCGGTGGTTCTGTGTTTATTTATTTTTATTTATTGTAGTCTCGGATTACAACCTTTGAGCTAAGACCTCATTTACAGAGGTTCCATGTCAGGAAGAATTAAGACAAATAGTAGCATAATAAGGAAAATACACATTAACAGACATGGTCTAACAATATAATTTGTCTAAAATCTAACATGAACTTGGTGCACTAAGCTAGTTATGGAAGCAAAACTGAAGATCGCCAAAAGGTCAGTTAAAAGCATGTACATAGAAGTGGTTTAGGAAGGGGTTATGGAATTAGGTGTGGAAAACCATGAAAAACTGTTTTACCTTGTTATGATTGTAGGCAGGTGGGTAGGGGAGGGTTTTGGAAGTTGGGAAGTGGGTTTAGAGTAGGGCAGACGGGGAGCTGGTGAGGTAGGGAATTCTGGGTGGTAGTGGGAGGAGTTAGAGAAAGGAAAGAGAAGGAAGGGTTAGGGGTGGACAGAAGTGCTTACACAGGAAGGCAGATGAGCCCGAGGCAAACAGAACCGGTCATTGGAAGCAATTACATTTCATTTGCCTATCGAGGTGAGCTCAGAGTTCAGTTTTAAAAGGACCAATTTTATAGGCAGAGAGTAGAGCGGTTGAGAGAGAGTTTAGCCAGAGTGGAGCTCAGCATCTGAAGGATCTCTGTCCTTGAAAGGGACCTTAAATGTGTTTTTATTTGATGCTCTGGTTGGCCTACCTGATTCAGCCAAGCAGAGCACAGAGCAAGTGCCTGGAGGTAGAATATTTAGGGCAGCTTGTTTGGTGAGAAGACAAATATGGTAACAAATCCTATTTTCCAGATGTAGCTAACCTGATTGTGAATAAAGGTGACAGGAATGGGTTAGGTGTGGTGCACCTAGGACTAATCTGTCGGCTTTGTTCAAGGTGATGGCAATCCGATTGAGGGTGGTGTCAAGGGCCGCACTATAAATAACAAGGCTATAGTCAATGATTAAGAAGACCAAGCTAGTTATAGCAAGCTGAAGGGCTGCTTCAGTCAGGCAGTGCCTATGATTGTAAAGCTGTCCAAGCTTACAATTTGCAGACCTGGTGACGAGGTCAACATGAGTGGAGTAAGAGAGGGAGCTATCTAGAGTGACGCCGAGATATTTAAAGTTGTGGACCATTTTGATACCTTTGTTTTTCTTGTTTCATATTGTAATCATGGATGACTTGTTGCGACTGTGGGTTGAAGAATTGAGCATGATCTTTGCTTTTTATCATTTAAGGGTAATCTAGCATTACAGAACCAGTCTTCAACATTTTTAAAGTCCTGCTATAGCCATTGTTCCAGGGTGGAGGGGTCAGGGTGGCTAGTGTATATGACCGCGTTGTCCTTGTAGAGGAGGATTTTATGTAGACATGCTTGGGGAAGTTGATTTAAGAAAAGTCTGAACAGGAGAGGGCCTAAGATGGAGCAGTGGGGGACTCAAGTACTCACACATTGGGATTTCGAGAGTGTGCTATTTTTACCTGCTGCACCTGCCCAGAGAGGTAGCTCCTGAACCAGTACAGCAAGTTGGGTGATAAACCCGTGGCAGGAGGAGGTTGTGGTTGACAGTATCGAAGGCCTTGGTGAGCTCTATAAAGGTAGCCCCCACCAAGTGCCCACGATCAAAGGCATCATGTATGTACCCCGTGAACTCAGTCAGTGCAGTAGTGGTACTGTGAAGTTTTCTGAAACCATGTTGCTGTTGGCATTGCAGTTGATATTTGTTGAGGTAATCTACGAGCTAATCGTATACTATCCTCTCAAGGGCTTTGAAGATTGGTGGAAGAACAGAAATTGGTCTTTAATTTGTGTGAATTGTCCTGTGTGTTAAGTGCCTGTGTAAACATCTGCTTTGCAACCGAATCCCCTCCCCCACCCCATGACTGAACAATTCTGGTAGTACTACTGTCATGAACAGACACATCAAGGGCCATTCCCCTCTGCCCCAAATGTAAGTAAAGTGGGCCAAAGTTACACATTTCAGTTCTGGGTTGTTCAAGCCAGGCCATTTTGTACATATAAAACAAAATTTTCTCATGTGAACCAGCACCATGACACTGAAAAACTGTGTCCACATATGAGGGTTACTCACCTGTAACCCTAATTCTAAGAGGGGTATATGGTGTACATTCACACTGTGGCAGTCTTTCTTTCCCTTTAAATCCAGTAGAACATCTTCAAGCTAAGCTTCTCCTACCCTATCCTCCTTAGCACTGCCCTGTGATGTCAGATCTTGCATGCTGGAAGCAGGGATTCATGTGCCACTTGTCAGGGGAGGTTAGGCAGGTTGTGTAAATATGCACCATATTCCACTCCTAGAACTGTGGTTACAGGTGAGTAACCCTCATTTCTAGGGACGTGGATATGATGCACTATCCATATGTTGGCAGACTCCTAGATTTCTCTGGTGGGAGGGAGCAAGGAGCACACCTCGGCTTGTACCTAAAAATAGGCACTCTGCTGTCTAGTGTACTTACCCAGTTACCAAAAACCAAATAAATAAATACTTGGGGGAAAAGGGGACTGGAGAACCGAGGTCCCAAAACCTGCATCCTTGAGGGTCAATGTGGTAATGGGAAATGAAGGTATGTACTGACTTCCTGCAGATCTCCTGGATAGGGACATCCCTGGAAGCAGCCACCGAGACAGCGGTATGTCTGGTGGAATGAGCCCTATGACCTACGAGAGGCTCCCTACCAGCCAGCCTATAGCAGAGGTCGATGCAGGACACAATCCACCTGCCAATCATTTGCTTAGCTGCCAGTCTGCCAGGTGTGCCTTCAGCGTAGGTGACAAAGAGCTGGCAAACCTCTCCCTGAACTTCAGCCGTGTGTTCTGTGTAGTAAGCAAGTGCTCGCTTCAAGTCCAATGTATGAAGCCTGTGCTCAGCCTCTGTGGTTAGACTAGTGAAATGCTCCAGGAGAGTGATCATCTGGTTAAGATGAAACTCCGAAACAACCTTCAGGTGGAACTTTGGGGTGGGGCAGTGGACAGTCTTCTCCTTGTGGAACACCAGTAAAGAGACTCCACTGAGAACACCTGGAGCTCACCGATCCTTCCGGTGAAGGTGATAGCCATCAAGAAGGTGGTCTTCCAAGACAGGTGAGAGATGTCACACCTGTGCATCAGTTTGAATGGCTTGCCCGTGAGCACTGCCAGTACCAGCAACAAGTTCCAAGGTGGTGGTGGTTCACACACCAGTAGGGACAGGTGGTCAAGGCCCTTAAAGAAGCACCTGACCACCTTTTCCTGCGCCGTCAGCATACCAGCCCGTGCCTGCACCAAGATGGCCACCAGGTGCACCTTGAGGGTCGTCGACCTCAGGCCCAACTGAGAGGGAGACCAAAGGTAGTCCAGGATGCTAGTCATGGGGCAGGACAGGGGGTCCAGCTCCCTGCCTTGGCACCAAATGGAAAAGCGCTTGCAAGTCAACCTCTGCTGGGAGGCTTCCACAACCCAGAGAACCTCCTCGGAGAGACCCTGAGCCTGGAACTCTACCTGCTCAGGAACCAGGCTGTCAGGTGCAGCTGGAAGACCTTCTTCTTGTGACAGGAGAGCAGGCCTGGGCATAGAGGCAATTGCCACAGAGGCCTGCTGAGGAGATCTGGGTGTCAGAACTGGCATGGCCATTCTGGGGCTATCAGGATCACCTGCACCCTGACCAGCACCCGGAAGATTAGGTGAAAGGGAGGGAAGGCGTAAGAGAGACCCGGGGTCCAGGGCCTCGTGAAGCCATCCCCCATTAGTGTTCCACACTGTGGAGGGTGAGCACGGAACAGACTCTGCTTTCATTCTCCAAGGAGGCGAATATGTTGAGGAGGGGAGTGCCCCACTGGGAGAACAGATGGTTCACCACCTCTGATCATGAGAAGCATCACCCACCCAGCTGATTAAAGGCTCTGCCCACATAGATGACTAGGAGATCGGCATCCAAACTGTGCACGACAGTCCAGGTGTGGAGGGCTTCTGACAAAACCAGAGGGAATCCGTTCCCCCCCTGCCTGTTGAGGAAGTACGTGGTTGTGGTAATGTCCATCTGGACCTGCACAACCTGACCCCGAACTGAAGGAGCAAATGCTGTCAGGGCTAGATGCACTACAGGGTGCTCCAGCAGGTTGATGTGTTATTGGGGCTCCTAAGCCCCTGGGCTCTGTGGTCCCCCAAGTGGGCTCCCCATCCCACCACAGACACATCGTTCGTTAAACAGACTATTGGCTCTGGGCGGATGACTAGGACTCCTTCCTGCAGGTGTTCCAGGACCAGCCACCACTGGATGGCATCCTACTTTGGCTGCATCATCATGACCAACTGGTTCAGGTAACTGAGGAGCTTGGACCAATGTAGAAACAGCTCCCACTGCAAGAGGTGTATCTGCCAGTGGGCCCATCAGACCAGACTGGTGCAGGACATCATGCACCCCAGCAGCTGCAGGAATTACCGGGCAGGGTGCAAATGCTCAACCTGAAATGATCGGACAAAGGAGGTAAGGTCTGCTGCCCTGTCCGCTGGGAGTTGGGTCTTGTCCCGGAGAGAGTCGAGGTCTGCACGATGAAGTGGATGGTCTGAGAGGGGCTGAGTTACAACTTGGCTAGGTTGATAAGAAGACCCAAGGCTGAGCAATTCTGGAGGGCCAGATCCCTGGACTGCTCCACTGCCTCCCAGGATGGACTGGCAATCAGTCATCCAGGTAAGGGTAGACTCGGACCCCATGGTGCCTCAGGAATGCTTCCTCCACTGCAATGCACTTGGTGAAGACTCTGGGGGCAAAGGAGAGGCAAAAAGGCATGATGCGGAACTTGTATAGCACCCCTTCCACGCAGAACCTAAGGTACTGCCAGTGAGATGGATGGACTAGAATGTGAAAGAAGGCATCCTGGTGGTCAAGAGAGCAGAACCACATGCCTGGATCCAGAGATGGGATTATCTGGTTCACAGTCACCACCCTGAACTTGCGCCTCCTCAAGAAAGTACAGTTACGCAAGAATTTATCGTAACAGTAGATCTTTGAGAAGATCTCTTGTATCTGGCCACACCTACGGGATTATAGCCGTCAGGCATTAGGATTACACAGAAACATTTTAGCTAGCAGTCTAGTTGGGGCCACCCACGATGATCTCACATGGCAACATTCTGCGTATATCAATGTAGGCAGCCCCGTGCCCTCCTCAGTTACCCCGCTGGAGACCATATGCAGAGCATTTCCTCCTGGGGAACCAATGTTGAGCTAGAGGTTCCTACCACTAGATAAGGTGAAACAGAAGGCACACCATCCTAGAGAAACAGACAGAAAGTGAGAAGTCCTGGGGTTAAGAGGACAGAGGGTGGGACAGCATGGCCTGATGCAAGAGATCCTCTCGAAGATCTACTGTTACGGTAAGTTCTTGCGTAATTGTTTTATCTTCATCAAGAGTATCTCTTGCATCAGGCCAAACCTATGGTATGAGTCCCAAGCAGTACTGACAGAGAAACAGCCTGGGTGGCTTAATGCTGCTGGCCTAGGACAGGAGCAACAAACAATATTCGCACTCCTTGACTGCTGTAACATAGAATTTGACGGCAGATAAGGACCGCTTGACCCACCCAGTCTGCCCATTTCCCTACCTAATGGATAAGCTGCAGATCCTAGTTAACCAGCAGCCTACTTCTTTCTACGCCCACCCTAGAATTGCCTTATGACTGTCCCATGCATGCTTGAATTCAACCACTGTTTTTGACTCCACAACCTCCTCTGGAAGGCCATTCCATGCATTCACAACCCTCTCTGTGAAAAAATACTTCCTTACATTACCTCTGAGATGCCCCCATCTTCAGATGATGCCCCCTTGTTCTTGCACACCTCTTTTTTTGAAAGATGCTACCCTCTTGGACTTTGTTGATTCCCTTGAGGTACTTAAAAGTTTCTATCATGTTCCCCCCTCTCCCTTCTTTCCTCGAGGCTATACATATTAAACTCCTTTAGTCTCCCTTCACATGTCTCCCGGTGCAGACCCTGCACCATTTTAGTTGCCCTCCTCTGGACAGCTTCCATCCTGTCTATGTCCTTGCGGAGATTGGGTCTCCAGAACTGCACGCAGTACTCCAGATGCGGTCTCACCAGCTGTCTGTACAGAGGGATAACAACTTCCTGTTTTCTACTGGTGATGCCTCTCACTATGCATCCCAGTATCCCCCCATCCCTTCTTACTGCCCTCTCACATTGCTTGCCCACCTTTAAGTCATCTGAAATGACTACCCCCATGTCCCTTTCCATTTTTGTTGTTATTAGTATCTCACTCCCCACTGTGTACTCTTCCCCTGGGTTTTTGTTTCCCAAGTGCATTACCTTGCACTTCTTAGCACTGAATCTAAGCTGCCATACATTTGACCATTCCTCTAACCTTGCCAAGTCCCTTCTCATCCTTTCCACACCACCTTGTGCATCAACTCTGTTGCAGATCTTTGTGTCATCTGCAAAGAGACATACTTTCCTTCAGTTCCTCTGCAATGTAACTTATAAAGACACTGAAGAAGACCAGTCTAATACTGAACCCTCTTGGTACCCACTAGCTATTGCTGCTTCAAAGTGGACTCCATTTACTATTACCCTCTGTGTCCTATTCTCCAGCCAATTCTTTACCAGGCTATCATCTTGGGACCCACTCCCAGGATGGCTAACATGTATATTAATCTTTGTGTGGGACTGTGTCAAATGCCTTGCTAAAGTCTAGGTAGGCCATGTTCACAGCCCTCCCTGATATACTACTTTGGTCACCAGTCAAAGAAATCTATTAGATTAAGTCTGGCATGACCTTCCGCTGTGAATCCTTGCTGCCTTGGGTCCTTTGCCCCTCTGGCCTCTAGGTACTAAACAATTCTTTCCTTCAGAAGTGATTCCATCATTTCCCCTATCACTGAGGTTAAACTAACAGGTCTGTAGTTTCCTGCTTCTGCCCTGCTCCCACTTTTGTGAAGGGGAATCACATCTGCCCTCCTCCAGTCCTCAGGTACCACCCCATCCTCACATGATTTGTTAAAGAGGGTAGTCAGTGGTGTCACTAGTTCTACCCTTAGTTCTTTTAGAATTCTGGGATGAATCCCATCAGGCTCCATTGCTTTGTCCACCTTCCATTTTAAGAGTTATTTCAGAACCCTTTCCTCTGTAAATGGGCTGGTATCAACTTCTGTATCCAGAGTGTTTCTATTGTTTGTTTTAGGTACCTCCCCCTCTTCAGCAAGGCAGTAACAAGACTTTATTTAATTAAAATGATACATACCGCCACATATACACTTAAAGTAGTCCGTCGCGGAGTGGCACCCCAACCAGTTTCGTACCTAGTACATCATCGGGGGATAGGTCCACAAGGCAGGTGTAGAGTATTTAATAGTAAATTTCTTAAAGAGACAGTACAAACATGCTTCCCCTGGAGCAGCATGCTCTGGGTAATAAACAGGCAGGTGGATGGCCTGATTCAGGGTAAACTCAGACACTGCCTTTGGTAAAAGCTTAGGGTTGCTACATAAAGACACCCCGTCTTTGTGGAAAATCAAATGAGACTCACACATGACAGCCTGAAGCTTGGGAGATCCTTCGAACAGAAGTAATAGCTAGAGACCCGTGTTTTCCTTAAATAGGAAATAACAAGAAATTCAAGGTACAAAAAGAAATAAAATGAAAACAAGCACATGAAAACAGTTAAAAAAAATTACTTTTTTTTTTTGGCAAAAACTAAATACTGTAAATGCTTGTAGCAGTTGTTGATTAGACTCTATTGTTACCACAGAGATGGTCCACAAGGAAGTAGCAGCAGAATTGTCTGATTCACAAAACCTTTCAAGACCATAGCATAATGCTGCTTAATACAATGTAATATACTAGGACTGTGATTTCTAATGTGTATAAGGTCATTTTGAGGTATTTTATGAAGGTATATATGATGAGAAATAAAAAGTACAGTTACATAAGAACTTACCGTAACAGCAGATCTTCGAGAGAGGCTCTTGCAGTAAGTAATTACATATAGGACTGATGTTGGCAGGCGGCAGGACCCCACGGAAAAATTTCTAGCTAGCAGTCTCTGGCGAGGGAACGCCCACACGTCAGGTGACTGGTGTCAGGAGACATTGGTATAAAGGGGTGGTCCCTCACACCTGCCTTCCAGTTCTTTCCCACCACAGGCCACAAGAGGCCGGATGAGAAAGAAGCAGATATTTCCCTCACTGGAAAAGGAGCTGAAAATGCTTAGGGGGATGGAGGGCAAGAAGGTATTACCTACTGCAACAGCCTTTCTCAAAGATCTACTGTTACGGTAAGTTCTTATGTAACTGTACTATCTTACTTCCAGAGGGCTCTTGCAGTAGGTAATTACATATAGGACTGAGTCCCAAACAGTCTGGAATAAGAAGAAGCATACGGGAGGAGGAAAGCTACTCAAGTAGATCCTCTAGCTGTGAAGGCCTTAAGAACAGAGGCCTTGCAGAACAGTGAGCCCAAAGCCTGCTCTACGGCGAGAGCAAATATCCAAACTGTAATGTTTTATAAATGTATGGACAGAAGTCCAAGTGGCGGCAGCAGCCCAAATGTCTGCTGCTAACACATTCTTGAAACATGCTGCTTAGGCAGCAACCCCTCTGGTGGAGTGACCTCTTATTTGACCCAGAAGGGTCTTGTTGTACTTGTCATAGCAGAAGGTGGTGCAATGAGCCAACCATTTAGACAGGCATTGCTTGGAAACAGCATTGCCTTCTTTTTTGGGGGCAAATGAAACAAAAAAACGATCAGTCTTTCTGAGATCCTTTGTTCTGTTAGTGTAGTATCTCAGAATCTGGTGAATGTCCATAGTGTGAAGTAGATACTCCCCCCGATTGGAGAACTGCGTAAAGAAGGCGAGTAATTCTATAGACTGGTTAAATGTAGATTCCGCTACCACCTTGGGCAGAAACTTAGGATTGGTGCGAAGAGCCACATGTTCCTTGTGAAAAATCAAGCACGGGATTTTACACCTCAGGGCCTGGAGCTTGGAAATCCTCCGATCAGAGATAATGGTCACTACGCAGAGCGTCTTCCATGAAAGGAACTTCATGTCTGCTGAGGCCACCAGTTCTAAAGGAGGCAAAGTAAGTTTCTCAAGAACAAAGTTCAAATCCAAGGAGGGGGCCGGAACTCGGATAGGGGGTCTCAAGTGAAGAACCCCTCTGAGGAAAGTCTTAGAGACTGCCAGTTGAGCAAAAGTGCCATCTGCAAAGAGAACATTGTAGGCCGAAATGGCTGCCATGTGTACCTTCAGAGATGAGTGACTAAGACCCAGGTCGAAGAGATGGAGCAGGTACTCCAGCAGTCGCTCCACTGAGCAGGAGAAAGGCTCGAAGCCTTTTGAAGTGGCCCAGATAGAGAACCGTTTCCACTTCATGGCATAAGTAGACTTAGTGGAGGGTTTCCTAGCCTCCACCAAAATCTCAGTCACCTGGGGAGAAACCCTTAAGCGGGCTTGAGCTATGTCTGCAGGAGCCATGCATGTAGTTGAAGGGACTTGAGACCTGGATGGGCCAGGGTCCCTTGATCCTGGGTCAATAAAATCTGTAACAGGGGAAGAGGAAGAGGAGGTTCCTCTGAGTATTGTTGCAGAAGAGAAAACCAAACTTGCCTGGGCCAGAAAGGAGTGATCAGAATCATTCGTGCCCCTTCTGAGCCGAGTTTCTGCAAGACACGCGGGATCAGAGGAATCAGGGGGAAGGCATAGACAAATCTGTCCCTCCAATCTAGAAACAGAGCATCTCTCCAGAAAATGCCTCGCTCTTGAATGAGCAAGCAGAAATTGGGAAGCTTTGCGTTTAGAAGTGAAGCGAACAGGTCCACCTGAGGTGTTACCCAACGTAGGAAGATATCATCTAGGATCCCTTGATCCAGTTCCCACTCGTGAGCTTGAGCAGACAAATGACTTAGTTTGTCTGCTAAGGAGTTTTCGACCCCCGGAACATGAATTGCTGTGAGGTGAAGGTCGTGTTGTGCTGCCCAATCCCAGACTCTCATCGCTTCCCTGCAAAAAGGGTAGGACCGAGTCCTGTCCTGTTTGTTGATGTACCATTCCACACACATATTGTCCGTCTGGACGGCTAGGTGACCTGGAAGAAGATGCAGGTGGAGAGCCTGGAGAGCGTAGAGCACCGCCCGAAGCTCAAGCATATTGACGTGCAGGGATTGTTCGAGCTTGGACCAAGAGCCCTGGGTCCGATGTGGACTGAGATGGGCTCCCCAACCTTCGCCCGAGGCGTCTGTGGTCAGAGTCTGGGAGGGAGGAGGAAGGAAGAATGGAACTCCCCGAAGGTTCTCTTGAACCATCCACCACTGCAAGTCTCGAATCATGGGAGAGGAGACTAGGACCAATTGGTCCAAGTCGTCTACCAACCGATCCCACTGAGAGCGAGGCGTCCACTGAGAGACCCTCATGTGGAGCCGAGCGCGAGGGACTGTCGGGATAGCAGCCGCCATAAGCCGGAGGAGGCAAAGAACTGACCTTGCACTGACCCGCCTGCAGCTGGACAACAGGCTTATCTGAGTCTGGAGTGTGGACGCCCTGTCCGGTGGCAGGAAGACCCTACCCAGGGTCGTGTCCAGTACTGCCCCAATAAACTGGAGCCTCTGGGATGGGATCAAGTGAGACTTGGAATGGTTGATGGTAATACCCATACAGGCAAAGACCTGCTGGGTGAGGGAGGGGCAATGCAGGAGTTCCTCCCTGGATGAGGCCGCCAGGAGCCAATCATCCAGGTATGGGAAAACCAGTACCCCCGGGGACACAGGTAGGCTGCCACCACCGCAAGGCATTTGGTAAATACTCGAGGGGCCGAGGAGAGGCCAAATGGAAGTGCCTTGAACTGGTAGTGGTCCCCCATGAAAGCAAAACGGAGATATCTGTGGTTAGATGGGCGGATAGATATGTGCAGGTAAGCGTCCTGCATATCCAGAGCACACAGCCACTGGCCCGAGTGGAGGAGGGGCAGAAGGCTCTGCAGTGAGAGCATCCTGAACCTCTTGTACTCCACGAAAATGTTCATGGAACTGAGATCTAGAATAGGTCTTACATCTCCTGTCTTCTTCGGGACCAGGAAGAAGGGGGAATAGTAACCCGTTCCTTGCAGGGAAAGAGGGACAGGTTCTATCACCTCTTTCAGCAAAAGTGCTGAAATTTCTTCCTGGACCAGAAGAAGATGAGAGTACGACGACCTTGGGGGAGGGTGACAAGGTGGTTTCTGCAGAAACTCTATTGAGTGTCCTTCTGCGAATAGCTGGAGCACCCATGAATCTGATGTTATCCTCTCCCAGCCCAGAAGGTGGAGGAAAAACCTCCCTCCAATCAGTTCCTCCAGGAAGCCCGGAGGTAGTGGGAGAGGGAAGGAGTCAGGTGGTGTGGGGCAGCACCATAGCTAGAACTCCGCTGCTTTTTGGGCGGGGGGCTTGGCAGCTGAAGGTGATGTTTAGTGCCCTCTTTCCTGTGGGCCGATTCTGTCTACGAAAGGGATGGCGCTGCGATTGCTGGGGATCATACAGAGAGTCCACAGACTTTAGTGCCATCCTCTTCTCCTGCAGGTCGGTGATGATGTCCTTGACATCACCCCCGAACAGCACCGAACCCCGGAAGGGCGCTTCCTGGATGGTGGACTGCACTTCCGGGACCAACCCTGACACTCAGAGCCAAGCGTGACGCTGTAGACCTACGGCTAAAGCTGAGCTCCTACCAGCAGTGTCCACTGCATCCTAGGTCGCACGAAGAATGTGCCAACTGGCCGAACGTGCAGAGAGAACAAGATCAGCCACTTCCTGCTTCACCTGAAAGTCCGGAAGGGAGTCCAATTTAGATTCCACCTCACTAAGAATCGCCTTCTGGTAATCCCCCATGTGGCCAACATAGTTCAGAGCCCTAATACCCAGAGTGGAAGAAGCAAAAATCTTCTTGCCATACTGGTCCAGAAGGCAGGATTCCTTGTCAGGTTGAGATGAGCTAAGATGTTTGGGTTGAGCTGACTGGCCATGAGCGGCGCTAATCACAACCCAGTCAGCTCGAGGGCGGGAGTCTAAAAAGTCAACACCCTCGGGAGCCTGGTATAGCCTGTTCGACCTCCTGAGAAGTAGAGCTAAGGCCGACGGTTGTTTCCATATGATGGTAATGAGGTTGGCACGAGGCTCAATCCAGGGTGGCACCAAAGTGGGAGCTGTCACGGGCAGATCCAGATGCTCAGCGAGTTTTTTTATGCTGGGAGTCTGACTTCAAGGATTGACACTTAAGTATTTCCTGGATCTTCCATAGCAACTCTGTGAAGGAAGGATCCTCTCGAGGAGACTTCGGAGGAGTCCTTGGCCGGGGCTTGGACGAAGAGCGTGGCTCGTCGTCTTGCTTGGAACAACCATCGGAAGGATCCGAGGAGGAAGAAGAAGAAGATGAGGAAGAGGTAGACTCCCTCTCCTGACGAGGGAGGAACGGACTCCTTGGGAATCCCTTGGGGAAGCATGTCCTGCCCCTCTCTGGACCCAGAGGGTTTAGCACTGGTGTCCGGAGGTGGGGAGGGAGTGTGTTGTTGTGGACGTACAGGAACCGGCACTGTCGTTGGAAGATGACTCTCCACCTCTCTGGTGAGCTGAGCCTTGGCCTCAGCCCACTAGGAGGCCAGAGTCTCCTGCAAGTCCACTGGCGGCTGAGGGGGTGGTGGAGGAGGAGGGGGATACGGGTATGGACTATACCCAAAAGGCGCGTATCCATAACCCGACGGCGGGAAGCCCGGCGTCAGGTATTGAGGAGCCAGGTACTGTGGCGTCGGATATGTCGGCACGGGTACTGAGTGCGAATACTGCGATCCCAGGTATGGCTGTGTCGGATACGGCGGGGTCGGGTACCCAGGCCAGAGCAGAGGCCCAGCGAGGCCCCACCAGGGCGGTTCTGAGGCGGAAGGCCCAGGGGGCGGAGAGCCCAGCGTCCGGGCGACATCAGGGGGCGAGATGTCCGGCGTTGGCACCAGCAGTCAAGGAGCCGGCATCCGGGGAACTGATGTCAGATCATTCGGACCAGAAGGTGGAAGGTCTGACGGAGGTGGAACAGGAACCTCAGCGTCGCCCGGGGATGGGGGGGAGAAATCTTCTGGGTCGGGCTGAGGAGACTCAGGGTCCCTGGAGGGCAGCGAAGGCTGCGGGGAGCCGGGAATGACAGATGTGGGTGTGGGGGAGTCCGGCGTCGGCTCATCCGCTGTGCGGACATTGGGTGAACCGACGTGCGGCTTAGCAGCAGGATCCGGGTGGCCGCCAGGGGCGGCGTCGACACGGACCCATTGCTGGAGGCAGGCGCGATGGAGGGTGGCATGGTGGGCGTAATGGGGGCAGCAGCGCCGCCCGAAGGTGAGACTGACTTATCGACCTTCTTACGATGCGCTGTCAGAGGAGCCGGCGTCTAGCTCGCGGAGCCTCTCGCACCAGTAGGCTGCGAAACCACAGCTTTACTGGGAGCGGAGGCCTCCACGAGCCTGGATTCGCACGAGGGCCGAGCGTGAACCAGACAGGTGGGCCGACGCTGCCTTAGAAGCCTCTAAGGTGGCCATCGTGGAGCGGCCCCCGTTGCCTGTTTCACGGCGACTCCCGAGGAAGATGTGACCTAGAGAGATTTAAGAAGTCCCTGCCTCTGAGCACCTTCAGGAAGGGCCTGTGCTGCTCTGGCCTTCTTCCAGAGGGTGTGTTCTGGTACTTGAGCATATGAGACAAGTAACTGGCAATCCTGAGGCCTAAGGTGGCCGAAAGGTCCTCTTGCCCCAAAGGTCAGTTTTTATAGATTCCCTGTCACAGGGGAGGGAACTAAGGTTCTTGGGCACCTTGGACCTATCATGAACTGCCTTGATGACCACTGAGTCTGTTTCCGATGCAGCAGTACAGAAAGGTTTGCCCACAGGTGCCTGGTAAAGCTTGTCAGCTTTCCTAGGCATGGCAGTGGCCATGTTAGGCCTGTGCCAGGCTGCAGGAGCAGCATTGTACAGGGCTGGTAGTAAAGGAGGGATGACCCTGGGAGGAGACTCTGGAATCTCCTGGAAATTCACCAAGTTCCTCCTGGTGATATCCTCATCCTTAGTCTGGAACCCCATGGTAGCCTGAAGCTGCTTCATAAAGGAGAAGAAGGAAGGGTCCTCGGGGGGGGGGGTAGATCTCTGAGTATGCTTGTAGAGTCCTCACTCCCTGAGGGGACAGTAGACGTGTCTGAAGAATCACCCCCAACATCTTGCTCTACATCAGAGATCTGGGTGGTATTCCTCCTTGTCGTCAGCCTGGTCTAAGGCAGGGACCGACATCAAAGATGGCAACGACACCCAAGAAGGCACTGAGCGCTGGGGCCAAACCGACGTCAACATGGAGAAAGGCGCTCCCTGGCAACAGCAATGAAAGTGCAAGCCAGGGAATGAGCTGCATGATTAACGTCATCGTAATAGAAAAAATGACCGTGTTCAAGTGAACAGTAGGAAGAGGCAACACAGGTGCTGACAGCGGCAACGGAGGGGGTAGAGACCCTGGAGTTGCTGAAGCACAGCCGGTGGGACCTGGCACCGATGGACCTTGCAGTAGTGGAGGCTGCAGCAGAGGGGCTGGCATCAATGACTTTGGCAAGCCCGAGGTTGACGTCCCTTCACCTGTCATAGAAATCCTGGTGGAACTCGCTGCCAGAAATAGCCTGGAAGAAATCTGAAGCCTGGGTGGAAGGAGGGGTTGATGCCGAAGCAGTCAACGATACTGTCTGGAAGAAGAAGCAGAAGCAATCGGGGACAGGGAGCGCCTCTGGGGGGAGTGGTCTTTGCTACGTTCCTTGTCCCTGTGAGAATGTTTCCCCAAAGACTTGTCCCGTCCTTGGTTGTCTGAGAGCCCGAAGAATGAGCCAGCGGCTGGGAAGGGGTAAGTCCATGAAGATCCCTGCTCTATCCTAGTTAGTTGTTGCTTTCTGGTGGAGGCGCCGGGTGGCGAAGTTGAACTTCAAGCAGAGCTCATAGGCAAGAGCATTGTGGCTAGGCGTGAGGCAGCACACACACAGAGATTGTGCTCGTCTTTGAAATAACTTTTCTTTCCGCAGTGGCAGCGATAGAAAAGGTTGGAGGAATCTGTTGTTCTCAACATATAAAAGGAAAGGAATCAATTTGAAATAAAGTGATTCCACACTGAAAAGAAAGAAAGTAGAAAAAAATGGCGGTCGACTGACAATGAAGCTTCTGTGGAGTCTGTGCAAGTATGGTCCACGGCATTCAAGAACTAAGGAGGAAGCAGGGCTTCTCACGCTTATATAGGCAGGGACATTGGCTTATGACTTTGGCAAGGGTGGCCCCTACTAGACTGCTAGAAAAGTTTCCGTATGGTCCTGATGCCAGATGGCTGAAAGTTCCATAGGGTGACCTGATGAAAAGAATATCCCCAAAGCAGATCCTGATGTACTTCCTGTGGGGAGCACACACCCTGATGTGCAGGGAGCATATCCAGTCTCCCTTGCGCAGAAGAGGCAGCAGGCCTTGAAGGGTTTCTCAGGTCCAGGATGGGCCATAAACCCCCTGTGTATTTGGGAACTAGGAAGAAGTGGAAATAGAACCCTATGTTTCTCTGATCCACTGGAACTGGTTCTACGGCCTTTTGTGTAGCAGCATACAAACCTCCTCCAGCAGCACTGGAATGTGGTCTGGAGAGTAGCTTGAATAAGCTGGGGGAAGATCTAGAGGCCACTCCAGGAGTTCTAGCATGTGGTCTTGCTCTGTGAGCTGCAGGACCCATGCATCTGTTGTGATCTCCCTCCACCCATCCAGGTGGCAGGAGAAGTGACCCCCTACCACCTCCTCCTGCAGTGCTGGAGGGTGGGAGTCTGACCAGGAGTCATGCTGAGGTACGGCCAGTGGCCCGTGTCACACCTGCATTCTTAGAGACCTTTACAGTGGTGGAAGAAGGGGTGGGGAGGGCTGTCACTCGGCACTCACCTGGCTGGCGGTCACCCGGTTTGAGTCGGTGGGAAGCCTGACAAAAAGGTCCCTTCTTGGCAGTGCATGGCAGAGAGAGTGGACTGACTGCAGAGCCCTGCCTGAGTACTATAGGTCAGAAAGGATGTCCTGGACATCAGCCCCAAAGAGCTTTAAGCCTCTAAAAGGAGCATTCATGATGGATTACTGCATGTTGGTAGTGAAACCGGACACCCTGAGGCAAGAATGTCTCCTGAGGCAGGTGCCAACCCCAGCTGCTCTAGCAGAGGCATCTGTAATGTAATAAGCAGCCCTCAAGAAATGGTTGTCCATATCTGCCCCCGACTGGAGGGCTTTAAGCAGCTCCCATCTCTGTGGACCCTCAGGAAGGACCTGAGCCACAGCTTTGCCCTTTTCCAGAAGGTATTCTGAAATTTGACCATATGGGCAATGTAATTAACAATTCTGATGGCCAATGTGGAAGAGGCAAAGGCCCTCTTGCCCATTAGGTCCAGCTTTCTGGACTCCTTGTCCAGGGGAAGAGAGCTGAAGTGCTGGGGTCTCTTGGAATTGTCATGGGCAGCATTGATCAACACGGAATCTGCCCCGGGTTGCTCCGCAAAAAAAGGCTTCCCCGAGGGAGCCTGGTAAAATTTGTTTGCCTTTCTGAGCATCGTAGGGATCATGTCTGGCCTGTACCAGGCAGCCATAGTGACATGCTCAAAGGCAGAATAATCAGAGGGGTTGAATTTGGCAGTTCTAGATATTTTCCTGGTAACATCCTTCTCAACATCAAACTCCATAGCTGCCTGCATCTGCCTTATCACAGAGATGAAGAATGGGTCATCGGAGAGGGGACCTTCGGGTATACTTGGTGGAGTCCTCACCCCCTGACAAGATGGTGGAGACTGAGCTGGAGGGAGTCCTAGCCCCTTTAGCCTCATCCTCATCTTCCTCCTCACCAGGTGGGAGGAGGTCAGGATGGTACTCCTTGTTGGCCCCAGGCTCAGAGAATGGCACAGAAGATGCTGATAACCACAAGCATGGAGGGGGCATCGATGTGACAGATTGCGGCATGGGGGTAGGCCTAGCAGGCTCAGGCATCACCTGGCTCGGAGGAGGGGCAAGCCGGTACATAAACTCCCAAAAGGAGGCGAGCATGGTCTGGACGTTGATGTTCATCGATATCCCCAACGGCGGTGGCTGGTTCCCTGGCATCAGTGGGAAGACTGGAGATGTCAACTGGAGAGGATGGGTCCCCAACGTCAGAGAAGTGCCCCAAGCAGGGGGCACAAAACCCAACGTTGAAGGGATAGCACCAGCTGACGTAGAGCCAGTGGACCCCCCCCCAATCTGGAGCTCATGGACAGGAGGGGGCCATAATGGCAGGGGTTCCTGAGGCATCAGTGGGGGAAGTTGTAGGCCTGGCGTTGACAAAATGGCCAAAGACGTCGATGGGGGAGCCGAGAACCCCAACTTTGATGGGCCACGCCGACCAAAGGAGGTCTGGCAGATAGTACTGTCTGTTGCCCCTGAAAAGAAAAGAGTCTGAATGACGAGTTGCAGCAGCAGTGGGGGAGACAGTAGGTCCGATACCGATGAGCCATCGCCAGAAGAACCAAGGCTGACCCTGTAGAAGAGAGGGTGTGGGTGGCAGCGGGGGTGGCAGCTGAGGTGGTTGTCAGGGTGCTCAGCCTTGTACAGATTCTTATCAGTAGCAAATCAGCAAGAGAGACAATGAACAAGTGACACATTCGGTAATAAAGTTGTTTATTACACAAAAGTAATCAAATGCCCTAAAACAAGTCTTACCAATAGACACTGGGAGCCAAAAGTTTGACCAATACCTCCAGGAGTGAAGATGATCTCAGATAGTCTTGGTGGGAATACGTAATACAGTAGGTTATACATCACTAATAGTTACTATAGTAACTAGAAGACTAGATATATAAAATAGGCCTTACTGACTAAAAGTTATGTGGCTCCACAGTGTATCTAAAGAAATATATTTGTAAAGTCAGCTAAAACTGAGAACAAAGGACTCATACAAAATACATGATATAGTGTGGTATTACCTAAATCCGCATGATGGCAGCGTAGGCTATACAATGACCTCTCAGAAGAATAAACAGAGAGCACGTAAGTGTATCTTGGTACACTACTTGCAATAAGCAAGGTTGCATATGTATCATAAAGTGTCCCTGCTTACTTACATTTGTACAGTAAGTACCAATGCCCTAAAGATTAGTAATCATTAGGTATTTGCATAGCATATAACATAACATATATTGTCCATGGTGTACAGTGGGTATCCAATCATACTAACACGGTCAACAACCCAGCTCCAGTTGGCACTCAACACAGCAACCAAGAGCACACTAGGGAAGACTTTTCCTTGCCCCACTCCTTCTCCTAGTGCTTGTTTGCCACATGACTTTTCCTGGGCCTTGGAAGAGTGAGAGCCCATGGACAGAGCTAGTGAGGAGGAGGAGCGTCTGGTCTGGAGCTTTGTCTCTATTGGTGCGACCCTCTGTTGCAGGAGAAGGCCTTCTGATGGCGCCGCTGGGTTGAATCTGCGGCAAACCTTGCAGGCCGTACCGCTGTGGTCCACGCCGAGACAGCAGATGCAGGCACCGTGGGCGTCCTTATCATAGATCTTTTTACTACACCTGAAAAAAAACAGGAGTTTCTTGGGGTTGGTTGGAATAAACGAAAGACAAAAATCACTTAATAAAATAAAGTGATGGGAAAACAAGGGAGGGAAGGAAGGAAGGAAAGGAAAGAAAGAAAATAAAATAAAAGAAAAGGAAAGGAAAACGAAAACTCACAAAGACTTGGTGGTCAACTAAAATTATACCAGACACAAAACTGTCAAACTACATTGAGGAGGCTGACAATCAGAACACTACACTAATTAAAGCACTCGAGTGGTAAGAAAACAGTCAGGCACTTCTCCCCTCCCTTGGTGAAGGCCTCAGCCATCACTCCCTGATGCAGTTAGATTTGATGAAGCAATGCCAAACTTATGCAGCACTCAGAATAACAGTAAAACAACCCCTTCCCATATTTTTTATTTATAAACTGGTAAGGGGGAGTTCGGGTGAATCGATTAGAAGCACACAGCACATTACATTTACCTTAACTGCTGGCAAACTGTCACTCCCTCCTCGGAGTCGTGGCTTCTGTATGGCCGTGGTGTTCGTAATCTCTCTGTCTGCCTCACACTCTCTCTTTTAGCCTTTGGCTGCTGGATTCATACAGCTGCTACTTTGTTGCTGGTTGCTCTGAGTGTGGGGCGGGGGAGTCATCAGTGGTGAGGCACTTCGATTCTACCCTGTCTTGTGGTGTTAGTATGCCCTCAGCTTGTCTCTCTCTTTTCAATATGCTCTGCTGGATGCCTTGGGAAGAAGGGGTGTTTCCTTCACTGCCTCCCTATTTGTCAGCTCCACTCACCAAAGGATGCACTGTCCTACAAGATTAGCCAAAATGTCTGACAGGCAAGTATACCATTTACTAAGGCTCCCCTCCTCCAGGTCACAAGACGGCACAAAAAAGTAGAAATAAAATATATGTTTTGGCATTTGCTTGCACAGCACACTGCTGTGACTGCACTTGCAAGACTCTTGAGAAAAAACAACAGTATATCGCATGCAACAGATATCACGGTATGCAACAAACTGTGTAATACTGACATCGTCGGCTTTTCATACCATGGTAAATGTTTAAACCAGTATACCATGGAATCCCTATTCTCTTGGGGGTAAAAAATGAATGTTTTTAAAAAAATGAATGATGTTACTCAGAGTTAGGCCAGTTTATGCAGGATAGTACAGTTATGTAAGAACTTACCGTAACAGTAGATCTTCGAGAGGAGCTCTTGCAGCAGGTAATACCATTAGGACTGAAGATTGCAGGCGTCAGGGCCCCACAGAAAACTTGTAGCTAGCAGTCTGAGGCAGGGGACCGCCTCAGACATCTGCTCCCCTGGCACCACCCCAGTTCTCCTGCCGGAGACCCGGCTAGATAGAATTTGGAGAACCAGGTAGCAAAATTTCCGCTTCCTGGTTGTGATGGAAACCAAGAATAATGATAATAATCCCATAAGCTATCCTGGAGGAAGGAGGGTGGGAAAGCCACCTGCTGCAAGAGCTCCTCTAGAAGATCTACTGTTACAGTAAGTTCTTGCGTAACTGTACTATCTGTCTTCGAGGGTGGACCTCTTGCAGCAGGTAATACCATTAGGACTGAGTCCCAAGCAGTACCCAAAGATAGGCCCAGGTCTGATAGGGTGGAAGGAGGTGTACATAAACAGTGGAGCAGACATCTATGAGAGAAAGCTTTGCAGGACTGCTAGTCCGAAACCTGCTCTCCTTCTGGAGCGATGTCCAGGCTATAATGCCTGATGAAGATGTGGACGGAGGACCACGTGGCAGCCGTACAAATATCGGCTAAAGAGACGTTCTTCAGGGCTGAGAATGAAGATGCTACCGCTCTGGTGGAATGACACTTAACAGCACCCGGGAGAAGCCTGTCATGGTGCTGATAACAGAACGTAATGCAGTGCACTAACCAACGGGCTAGTGTCTGTTTGGAGACAGGAGCTCCTAACATTCGCTTTGCGAAAGAAACGAACAACTGGTCGGATTTCTTAGAGGAGCGAGTCCTGTGAAGATAGTATCGCAAAATGCGATGAACATCCAGGGTGTGCAACAGTGCTTCGCCCTGGTTGGAAGAATTTGGGTAATATATCAGAATGCTGATATCCTGGTTCAGAGTCAGTACGGATACCACCTTTGGCATGAATTTCGAGATTGTGCGCAAATTCACCCTGTCCCTGTGAAAGACTATGTAAGGTTCTTTACACATCAGAGCCTGGAGTTCTGAAATCCTTCGTGCAGAGGTGATGGCCACTAAGAGGAGAGTCTTCCAAGAGAGGAAGCGCAGCTCACAAGAAGCTGCTGGTTTGAAGAGAGGAAGCATGAATTTCTCCAGAACAAAGAGGAGGTCCCAAGGAGGAACGATGTCCCTTTTGGGAGGTCTGACATGTAATACCCCTCACATGAAGGTCTTGCAGGCATTCAATTGAGCTAGAGCTTTGTCTCCTATAGGGCTATGATATGCGGAGACCGCACACATATGCACCTTGATTGAGGAATAACTCAATCCCAAATCCAAGAGGTGTCGGAGATACTCTTAACATGTACCTTACTGGGCAACCCAAGGGGTCTAAGGAACGGGCAGTAGCCCATAAGCAGAAGTGTTTCCATTTTAGAGCGTACGTAGCTCTGGTAGAAGGCTTTCTGACTGCTACCATAATTTCAGCCACTTTGCTTGACACACCTAATCTCTCTTCCGCTAAGACTGCAGGAGCCAAGCATGCAAGTGAAGAGAGTGAAGAGCAGCATGGACGAGGGTCCCCTGTTCTTGAGACAGCAAGTCAGTGGAGAGTGGCAACTGAACTGGGGGTTCCAGAGACAGTTTCTGGAGCAGCGGATACCAAATTTAACGAGGCCATAGAGGAGCCACCAGAATCATTCTGGCTGCCTCTGACTGCAATTTGAGTAGTACTCTCTGAATGAGGGGAAAAGGAGGGAAGGCATAAAGGAACTTCCCTGTCCAGGAGAGGGACAATGGCTCTCGCCAGAAAACACCAGGCCCTGGAGCGAGCAAGCAAAAATAGTGCAGTTTGGCATTGTACGGGGAAGCAAAGAGGTCCAACTCTGGTTGGCCCCACTTGTCGAAGAGGTTGTCTGCGACATCTTAGAGCAATTCCCACTCGTGATTCTGAGAGGAAGAGCGACTGAGACTTTCGACGAGAACGTTCTGGACCCCTGGCAGATGAACTGCAGTGAGGTCCACACTGTGTTCTACTGCCCAGTCACAAACTCTCATGGCTTCTCTGCAAAGGGGGTACGAGTGAGTTCCCCCTTGTTTGTTGATGTAGAAGACCATGGGTGTGTTGTCTGTCTGCACCAGAAGAGGCCCCGGCTGAAGCTGGTCTCTGAATGCCGAGAAGGCATTCAGTACCGCTCTCATTTCTAGAACATTGATATGAAGAGAGCGTTCGGTGACAGACCAGGAACCCCGGGTCCTGTGGTCCCCTAGATGAGCCCCCCAGCCTGACAGAGAGACATCTGTGGTCAGGGTCTGAAGTGGTGGGGGTCTGCAGAAAAGATTTCCGCCGCTCAGATTGTCTGTGCAGAGCCACCATTCCAGAGAATGATGAACTGCTTGAGAGATCTGGATTTGGAGATCCAGATTGTCCACCGACTGGTCCCACTGTATCCTGAGGTGCCACTGAAGTGCCCTCATATGGAGCCTGGCTAAGGGAACTGTGACGATGGCCTCCACCATGTGACTCAGCAGCTGCAGGACCACCCACGCTGGGGAGGATGGGTGACTTTGGAGGTTCTGGCTGGCCCCTGAAGGCGTTCTGCCCTGCCCAGGGGCAGAAAAGCCCTACCCTGTATGGTGTCCAGGATGGCTCCAATCAACTGCAGCCGCTGCGTCGGTCAGGGGTGCAACTTCGGCCAGTTGACTGTGATGCCCAGGGACGAAAACAGAGCCTGCGTTTCTGTGATAACGATTAAAGGCTGCTCCTCCGATTGAGCGGAGAGGAGCCAATCGTCCAAGTAGAGGTAGACGAATAGGCCTCTCCTGCAGAGGGCCGCTGCTACCACCGCTAGGCACTTGGTGAATACCCTGGGTGCTGATGAGAGGTAGAACCCTGAATTGGTAATGCTCATCTCTGAAGCAGGACCACAGAAAACGTCTGTGGGTCTTCAGGACCTTGATGTGCAGGTAAATGTCCTGCATATCTTGGGAGCAAAGCTAGTCTCCTTGCTGGAGCAGGGGGAAGAGGGATCACAGGGTGACCATGCAAAATCTCTGGTATTTCACGGAAAGGTTTACCTGGCTGAGGTCCAAAATGGGGCGAAGGTCTCCTGTCTTCTTCGGAACGAGGAAGAAGCTTGAGAAGAAACCTTTCCCTCTTTGGGTCGCCGGGACCCTTTGAATAGCTCTTTTGTCTAGGAGTTGTTGTATCTCTCCTTCCAAAAGGAGATTGTGTTGCAGTGGACAATGGGGTGGGGGGGTTGCCCGGTGGGACAGAGGTAAATTCTATTGAATACCCTGTCCCAATGGTGGCCATTACCCATTGGTCGGTAGTAATACTGGACCATTCGAGTTGGTAAAGGACAAACCGCCCTCCTACTTGCTCGTTCTGCCTGTCCGAGAGGAGGAGGGCAGCAATGGGAGTAAGGTAGAGGGGTTAGGAGGGGCTAGGGCCCTGGGGGCTTTAGGTTGCTTAGGGCCCCTGGGAACCTTGAGGGGCAGGGTTACCCCATCTCTTAAATCCCTTTCCCCTGGGATTGCTTGCTGGTATGTCCTTGATTCTGACGCTGATGAAAAGGATGTCGGTGAGATGCTTGAGGTTGGGACTTGTACATCCGATGTATGTCCGCCACAGCTCTCCCCAATTCCTCCAGTTGCTTCACCATCTGCTCCACCTCAGGGCCGAAGAGCACCGGGCCCTGAAAGGGAGAATCCAGGATAGAGTCCTGCAGGTCTTGCTGGAAACCAGTAAGTCTAAGCCAGAACTGCCATCTCTTGTATATGCCTGATGCCGCGGCCTTGGAGGCCATATCCACGGCATCATAAGAACACCTGAGGGCATGCTTGTCCACATCCAGGCCTGACGGGGCGCAGGCCAAAATCTCCTGACTGGAGTCAGAGTCAGGGAGAGTCACTACTAGGGCCATGGTCTTTCTACACAGGGACTGTTGGTAGGAGATAATATGGGCCATGAAATTCAGAGACCTGATGGACCCAGTAGCTGAGGAAAAAAACTTGAGTCCCCAGCTGTCTAGTTTCTTCGAGACAGGGTGCGGGAGCTGGGAGTTTAAGTGCTTAGGTTGGGCCCCCTTCCATGGGCAGCCGTAAGGACTAAAGAATTAGCCTTAGGTTGTTCTGCCAGGAATGGTTCCGATTTGGGAGGCTTGTAGAGTCTGTCTGCCTTTCTCAGAAATGCTGGAATAGATAACGGTGTCCGCCAAGTAAGGCGAGTGACGTCCTGGATAGGTTCTACGAATGGAGGGATGACTAAGGGTTTCAGTTCCTTTTCTCCTAGGAACTTAGCCAGACGTTTCTGTTCTGGGTCTAGGGCCTCGGTATCCCATTCATAGATAGTCTGAATGTGCCTCAATATGTCGAGGAAAGAAGGATCGTCCGGGGGGGGGGACAGTGGAGAGTCCCTGGATCCAGGAGAGGGAGGTAAGAACCTGTCCTCTGAGGAGTCCTAGTCATCGCCTGCCTCGTCCGAGGAGGATGTATGTGGGGGTGACGAAGGAGATGGAGGAGACCGCGCCTTTCGTTTCCCCTTTGGACATGGAGTTTGGTGCTCATCCGGTTGGCCCTTGTCTGGGGTAGGAGGAGGACCCATAGGTGGTGGAGTGGGGACCTTGTCCGGGGGGTCTGTAAAGAAGGTCCCCTTTGACAGTATTACACCAGGTGGTGAATAAACTCCGTATATCTGCCACTGGGACAACCGCTGGAGCTGGCATCAGGTCAGAAGGACCGGGCGTCTGGTCCTTGGGAGCTGGCACCTGGGGATCAGGCACCTCCAGAGGATTGGCAGGCGTGTCGGGTATTCAGAAGGCGGCCCGTATCAGAGGAGGCCAGCTGGACGCCTGGTCTGTAGGTGTAGGAGCAGATGGCTGAGCCTCGTCCAGCGATCGCCCTGTGTCTGGCGTCGGGGAATGGGTCGGAGTACGTGAGCGGCTAGGTGGGAGGACATCTGGTGGAGGGCACACCTTAGCCTGAGGGGGGGCATTTGGGCCCAGGCGTCCCCCTGCCTACCAGAATGTTCTTCAGAATGTTTCCTCTTCTCTGAGGAGCTGGGCCTGTCCAGAGCCCTGGGCAAGCCTTCCTGGGTCGACCCTGTTGATTTATGAGGTCGGTGGGCCAGGGAAGAAGAGTGATGTCCCCTTGATGCTGACTCCTGGTGGCAACCGGTGGGGAGGGCAGACTTAGAGGAGCGGGAGGATTCCGCTGCTGGGAATGAGCCCAATCTTTCTGAGGAAGAAGACTATGCCGGTCTGGCTAGCAACAGATAGCAGGATTCAGACCTGGCCCAATCTTTCTCCTTATGATGCTTCCACCCTGAGGCCTTGTCCTTGGGAGGGGAATCTCTAGCGGGAGAGGATGAGCTGGCCCCGGAACCTCGCTGCATGGCCGTAAGCTTTTTCTCAAGGAGGAAGGTCTTCAAGGCACGGGCTCTCCTGGCGCATGTCTTCTGGTAAATTTCTGACAGTGGCTGCAGGAATCAGGCTGGTGTTCTGGGCCTAGGCAGATGAGGCAGGCCGTGTGGCCGTCTTTCGCTGGGATCTGCTTACCGCAGGCACACTTAGATTTTTGCCGCGGTAGTGGAGGAGACAACATAAACAAGGTGAAAAGAAGATTACTACTTAAAATAAAGAAAAAATGACTTATCTGATGTTCGAGCTGTCGACTGCAGAGAGGTGCATCTGTGGAGCCGAACTACGCGGGTCGGCTATGAAAAGAACTGGGGTGGTGCCAGGACCACCCCCTTTATATGTAGGACGCCAGGCGGAGCCGACGTCAGGGGCAGTCCCCCTGCCTCAGACTGCTAGCTACAAGTTTTCCATGGGGTCCTGATGCCTGCCGGCTTCAGTCTTGATGGTATTACCTGCTGCAAGAGCTCCATCCTCGAAGACAGATCTAAAATGTTATGTGAAACCTGTGTGTGTTGATGCATATGCCTCTAGCTTATAAATGTGCTGTAAATGAATTGTGCATAACCTGTTCAGTCTGAGAATGGCACATGGTATTATCAAAGCGAACATTAAAGAGCTACTGACACCTCAAAGAAAACTTTAAAAAACATAATAATTAGGTACAATTCTGCTTGCATTCCATTTATATTTTATATATTTTTTCTCCCCATAATTTATTAGTTAAGAAATGTGTATGAATATGACTGTTGTCCCTTAGAGTTCATTTTGAGTACATCTGCCTCTATAACGTAGAGTTCATTTTGAGTATATCTGCCTCTATAGCTTACTCCCTACGTCAAGTCATAATCCTCTGTTGTGACATCACAATCTGTTGCTATGGGAGTAACTGTGAGGTCACAGGCAGTGCTCTATAACTTCAGGTAGGGAGAAAGCAGCAATTCTGTTTTCATACAGACTACCTCATTACTAAATAATGGGGAGGAGGAATACAGAACAAAACAGAAATACAGACTGGACAGTGCCTAAATATTATGTTTTATTAAAGTTCTCCTGAAAGTGTCACCAGCTCTTAAAGTACAATTTACTTGCATGCAAGCTGGGTAAAGGGTTCAGTTGGGGGCAAGACATAATAAGATAATTTTCAAAGTAACTCAGAAGATTGGGAGAGGGCAGTGTTGTGTACTTTCTACCTCAACAGTGGGGGAAAAAGATGTTGCATAAACTTCTCAAGTGGGGGAAAAAGATGTTGCATAAACTTCTCAACCTATTAGGGGACATGCATAAACTTCTCAAATTATTAGGGAACACTGTAGAAAAAAGATTAATTGGAGACCCCTGAGGGATATGATGGGTTTGTCAACATTAACCAAACATGGACATCAGTCAATGTATCACTTCTCGATGATGTAGCTCGTATCGATCCGACACAACCATAGGCCTCAGTTTAAAAGTCTGATGCCTGGTCATGGCTCACATCTCAACCTCAGGTCTGCAGCTTCCATGCTGAAAAATATTTCATTTTGGAAAATGCCACAGTTTAAAAATGTTGAGGGGCAAGTATAAAGGTGAACTTTTCACATTCTGGGGCAGTTTAAAATTAACTGATTTAAGAGCAGAGCCCTTCGTGCTAACCTGCTACAAATTAAGGAGGAACATTTGAAGAAAAACAGAGGTACAGCAATGAATTCAGAAAAATACCTAGTATGTCTTTTAAAGTAGTAATTTAATTTTCTTTCAGCCAACAAGTATTCTAGAAGCATGTGGTAAAAGAGAAACGGATCCAAAGATGGAAACCAAGCCAACACAGCACCACCACCACCACCACCACCATCATCATCGTCATCATGGCAACCACAGACATCATGGACATAGGCATCAACATGCAAGAGACAGGATTGCAGATAATCAGAATGGTCAAATTCAAAACAACAGACAGGATCAGTTACACGACCAACAGATCCCTGGTGATGCAACCCATGATCAGTCCCAAACAAACAATGAACCAGTCATTCCCCAACAAGTTAAAGAGGGCCCTGTCCTAGCTATTAAGCCCTGAAAGAAAGGGTCCACTAGCTGAAGTCACCGCTTCAACTGACACTGGTTGGGGGCATCAGGGTTAGAGTCATCTAGCTGATGCTGATACTGACGTCAGCTGTTTGGCAAAGAAGCATTAGACCACACCGTTACCTGACACTGCATGGAAAATCTTCCAGCTTCTTGTCAGTGACAAGAGCAGGAACAGCATGAGCTAAATGTCATTGAATCCTGACAGTGACGTTCAGCCCTGGCTGCCTGACGATCAAGGGAACGAACAGGTCACAACAACCATCAAAAGGCTGAAGAATCCATCAGCTCCTGAAAATGACCCGAAATGGAAGGTACCTGAGTGTGACCAAACCAGGAACAGTAAACATTTTACCAGCTAAAAATGTTACTGCCCTGGACACTATCAGAAACGAGGGATAATTCTCAGACTGGTGTGGTTGTTGATTTGTCAACTAGGTAATGAAAGGTATGAAGGAAAGTAGATATAGCAGTTGATCTGGCATGTTATTTTCCAAAATCTTTGGAGATCTAGAGATTTTTATTATCTAGAGACGATTGGGAGATAACCTGATGAATCACCTGCTACTACTATAAAATATGTTCATAGATTGGCTATTTGCTCACTGGCATCAAATTCCTTTGATTTTTTATTTTTGTGGTTTCTAGCAGATTGCCAAAAACTGCGAATAACACTACATCAGTATGAGAATTATATTTTGAAATGTGTATTTATTGCAGAATACCACCTATAAGTTTATACTGGTCATAGCAAAGGAATATCTAATGCTTTTTACTGCCAAACAGTGCTGAATGGTTTAAGAGTCTGGTTAGTTGATGTCTTCCTCACTATCTTCAACCATTATTCCTTTTTGTGTTAATGAGGGCAGAAACATAAACTAGTCGATAGGGGTTTCTGTCTGATACATAACAAAACTGAATTGAAGGTGGCTGAAAGAGACACACTAATCATTTTTAGCTACCCCATCCAAACAAGGAAATGTACCAAAGAGATGTAATGTGATTTTTTGAAGCTTCAAACAAGAGCAATTCAACTGTAAGTTGAATTTCTACTGTGAACTAGAAATCCATGTTCAACAGCTTATTGTTAAAAATTGGTTGTCCCTTTCCTAAATGAGGGAGCTCATTAAAGACTCCAGATATCCATTGAAGCTGGTGAACAGCTGTTCTGACAAAAGGAACTACATCAACAATCTTAGTTTCTATCACTAGTGAGGAAATAACTTTTAGATTACCTTTTTTCTATATTAATGGAAGCATTTAGAACATTTTGTGTGTGTGTATGTATCTGGACAGAAGACAGATTCAAGAAGGAAATACTTCATTGGTTTTGTGAAGGCATAAACCATATTTTATGAAGGTCTTTAGGGAAAATCTTACCCCTGTTTTACCTGATTTCTCCATATGGTGATGCTAACAACCAAGACCACAGAACAGATTAACAGGGTGACAACTGGGAGAGCCATATTGTAAACCATTTCTGTTTTATACAGTATATGCTCTGTATTTGTAGGGCCCAGTTTTGTCAAAGTGTTTTGGAAGGTCATGTAACCCACTACTGCTGCTATACAAATAAATAAATTCATAAAAATATTGTGTCTTATTATGTACACTGTGTGTATTGTTTTTGTTTCCCGTTATGTATATTGTGTTTATAATAACTGGCGACTGCTTTTTCCCATGGGGAAGAGGGTTATAATTTTCCATTATAACCCGCGGGTTATAAAGTGTGTGAGCATGTACAAAAAGCGCTCTCCACTACACAGCACGCCACAGTTTGCCGCCAGCTGGAATCGGCGGTAAGTTAATTTAAATGTATTTTAGATAACTGCTGAGGCGAAAAAAGTTTCCCCAGCATTGATATAAAATAAAAGCTGGGGAGGTGTGTGAAACTCGAATGTTAGACACCCCCTCGGTGTGGGATGCCTGTACAAAGCCCTCGAGCTTCGCTCTCGGGGTTTATGTGGCATCCCATACCTTGGAGGTGTCTAACATTCTCGTTATAACCACCTCCCCAGCCATTATTGTATATTTAATGCTCTGCATTATTTACTAAGATCCTAGTTATAGTAGTTTGTGGAATTAGTGTGACTGACTAGGGACATTTCCAGAAGTAAACATGTGCCAGGGTACTACCTTCTGGCATCCACTGTTCAAATTGTGGGGTCCCCTATTAATTTACATTTCAGGACTACTGTACTTCACAGTCCCACAAGGGGTGGGTTGGGGGTAAGGATTTCAGTATAGTACAGTACATCAGAGGTCTACATGGAACAAGACAAGTTTAGATGTCAAAGGCATTGCACTTTAATTGCTGTTTTAACAATAGCAGCATTACCAATGAATTTCATCATACAAGTCTACTGCAGAGTTTAAACATTAATTCCAGCTGAACTGCTGTGCCAACAGTAACAGAAGGCAGTTTAGATCTTGTGTTTGATAACTTAAGGCTTTTATTTCTAAAATCAGACAGCACGGAAAATCCAGCACTAAGCAGAGACAGTGACTAGTTATTATAACAACACACTGCTGAATTAAATAGGCCATGCATGAAAAAACAATGAATTTATGAAAACAGATGAAATGGTCTGTGTGTGTGTGTGTGTGTGCCTGTATGTATGTGTGTGATTGTACCACTGTGCATGCATATTTATAACTGTATGTATCTGCGCCAGTGTCTGTGACAATTCCTCTATAGTACAAAATCTGGATATCTAAATGCACACCTTTCCTGAGGGGAAAAAACATCCATAAAATTACTAGAGTCAGCCTTAGCCAACTCTGTTATGAAATATATGATGTGTGCAGGGTCCCTCAAAGTCTGAAAGACCTTAAAAAGCTGTTTTACACATGGCACTAGGTTAACCCACAGGGGTCTGCAGTACAGAGCTGTATGCAAGTCTGTGACATCACTTGCACGACCGACTCTCCAGGAGACAAGGTGGAGAACTCACCTGTCTGAACTCTTGAGTGGATATTGTTTTTAAACAACCATGGAATTGTGCAAGTTGAGCCTGGAATGAGTTCAAGAATGCAGGACTATTGCATAAACAAGCACAACTCCAGGACTGTAAGCTAAACAAAATAACTGTAAATGATCAGCTTTCCTTGTGATGTTTTGTGTGCTTATGATGCGGAACTGCTGCCGTGTGGTCTGTCTGTGGTTTGAGCTCCCTTTAACTTACTGTACTTTGTACTACCTTTTTTTTTTTTTTAACTGCTTATCGTTATTTAGGTAATTAAGTTTGAACTAGGCCTCTGTGAGTGTGAGTGTGTGCGTGAGCGCGCACGCACGCATGTGTGTTGTGGAGGAAATTTGTTTTACACACCTTACTTTTATACTTGACCCAAAAAATATTTTCTGGAGCACCACCTACAAGTAAGCCCAATGCCACATCTGAGAGAGCTTTTTAGGAGTTTTCTTTACGGGAGACTCTGCACACTTGAGTTCTTTAATGTCGTCTGAAAATGTGCATTTATTATTTTTACATGTTGCAAACATAAAAGTATGTGTCAATAGCTTTATAGTTAAATACATTCAAACAAACTACTTGTTTTAAAAGTATTATGCTCAAAATCTTCTACGTTTAAGGCGAGAATCTTGGCCACTGTTGAGTTGTTGTTCCAGTTCTTTTATAGTCTGGAGTAGACTTGCAATTTCCCGATTTTTTTCTTCTTGCAAGTGCTGAAGCTTCTATATAATGGATCAAACAAATTACGTATTAACATTACACAGTGGTCAATTCCGATTCAATCTGTATTTAGAGCACATTAGCCTGAGCAGATGTACACTCGGTGTGTAAATAGTCTTACTGACTGCATCAGAAGTGTTTGCTGTTTTAATTCTTACCTAATTCTAAGCTGCAAAGGTACAATATTAAGCATTTACTCTCAGCATAAGTTAATTTCTGGACCACAGGTAGGAGAGGCAATGAAAATTGTCCAAGTCAAAATCAAACAACATAATCAAATACTTTAATTTAAACAAACATATAAATCTAATAAAAACATTGCAGATATACTGTACTGTGATCCAGATAAGGTGCGCATGGCCCCATTTATGCTTGAGAAAACTTTCTGAGCAGTTTGTGCAGTGATTGAGATACAAAATGCACCTGCTCTGTGTGCTGCTGGATCGTTTGATCATCTATGTTCTTTTATTTTGGTTCCCTTGCCCAACGCCTGGTGCCCTATCCACCATCTGTCCCCCATGCCTACCTGGTCATGCCATCTGTCCATTGTTTGGGACAGCACTCAGCACTGCAAACAAAGTAGGTTACTCATTTGTAGCTGTAGTTATGGGAGTGGTTCACAACTACATGATGACAATTCCACCAGAAGTGCTGATTCGGCAGAACATCTTTAAGTTAAGCTCCTCTTACCACTTGGGTGGTATATCCTCCGGCTTCGCCTCGTTACATCAGATCTTGCATGCTGGAAGCAGGGATCTGTGTGCAACTTGCCAAAGGAGGCCAGGTGGATGGTGTGGATATGAACTATATACCACTCCTAGAACTACAGTTACAGGTGAGTAACCTACTTTTTTATGGGTATAGATGCAGTTTGGTTATCCACATAATGGCAGACTTCCAGCAGTTCTCCAGGAAGAGGGGCAATGTGCACATCCCTATTTGGCGAACAGAGACTGAAGAACCGAGGTCTGAAATACATCCCGATAAGACTCCAGGTCAATGCTGTAATAGCAGATGAAGGTGTGTGGATAGGAATGTCCCTAGAAGTAGCCACCAAGGCAGCAGTATGTCTGGTGTAATGAGCTCTAAGCCCTATGGGAGGCTTGTCGATGCAGGATTTGCTCCACCTAGCAATCATTCGCTTAGCTACCAGTTTGCCAGGTGTGGCTCAAGTGTATATTACAAACAGCTGGTGAGCCTCACCCTGAACTCTGGCTGTGTGTTCTACATAGCAGGAGAGTGTCCACAGCTGGTCCAGAGTATGGAGCTTGGGGTCAGCCTCCGAAGATGCATGTGAAAAATATACCAGAAGGTTCATCACCTGGTTAAGGTGCAACTCCGATACAACCTTCGGGAAGAACTGCGGGTGGCAGCAAAGGACTGTACTGTCCCTGTGGAAGACCAGATATGGACACTCCACCAAGAGTGCCTGCAGCTCATAATCCTTCTGGCTGATGTGATAGCCACCAAGAAGGCCATTCTCCAGGACAGATGTGACATCCCAAACCTGTGCACGGACTCAAAAGGCTTGCCCATGAGCACTGTGAGTACCAGCAGAAGGACCCATGGTGGTGGTTGATGACTCACCGAAGGGGACAGGTGGTCCAGGCCTTTGAAAAAGCATACAACCACCTTCTCCGGGCCCACTGTCGACATATCAGCCCATGCCCACTATACAGAGAAAGCTGCCAGGTGCAACCTGAGGGCCACTGCTTGCAGTCCAAGCTGGGGGAGGGACCAGAGGTAATCAAGGAGACTAGCCAGAGGACAGGCAGGGGGATCAAGCTCCTTGCCTTGACACCACATGGAAAGGGGAAATTGATTAACCAGGAAAGGCACACTAAGCCGAAGCTTGTTTCCAAGTGTGACCTGGGGGCACAAGGAAGTTAAGTGACTTGCTCAGGGTCACACAGTATGCAAGTGGGGGCTGTGAGCCTCAAACCCAGGTCTCCAGGTTTGCAGCTCAGAGCCTTAAATCACTGTACTATACTGCCTCCAAAACGTTATCCATTTAAAGGCGTAGCACTGGTGAGTCAACTCTTCGGGAGGCCTCCACAACGTGGAACACATTCTTTGAAAGACCCAAAGCCTGGAACTCTAGCTTCTCATGAATCAGGTTGTGACATGCAGGAACTGAAGGGCTGAGTGCAGGACCATTCCCTGCTGTCGTATCAGCAGAGCTGGGCTAAAAGGCGACCGCCACAGAGGCCTGCTGCTGGGGCTGAGGAGGTCCAGATACCAGAACTGCCATGGCCAGTCCGAAACTATCAGGATCATCCATGCTTTGTCCTTCCGGGTCTTGACCACCACCTTGAAGATCAAAGGGAAGTCAAGTCAGGTTTTATTTATAAAAAGTACTGTTCCAAAACCAAAGCACCTGTACAATATAAGAACAACATTTCAAATTAAAATATCCAGTATTAAAATTACAATTCAAGTTTAAAATCAACACGTGTCAGAAAATGCTTGTTGAAAGTTTTTTAATGCAGCCTTAAATGACTCAGTGGACAGGCACTCTCTCACCCGACAAGGCAGAGAGTTCCACAGAGTCGGGCCATATACATAAATGCTCTGGCCCTCGAGGTCTTTGAATGGACCCTGGGAACCTCTAGCAATCCCTCGTCGATAGAATGGACTGGGCGGTAGGGACAGAGGAGATCTTGCAGATAACACGGTCCCTGTTCGTGTAGGGCCTTACAAGTCAGTAACGTGACCTTGAAGGTGATTCTCCACCACACTGGCAGCCAGTGCAGTTCACAGAGCAGAGGCAAAGCCTCCAGTATAATCTTCAACACAGTTTCTCAGAAGTGGAAAAGTGGTTCAGCACTCAAAAACTGGTGCTAAACTACCAAAAGACCAAAGCGATGCTTTTCAACAATGTCCATAAGAAACACAAGTCCAAACCCTTATTCATCACAAACTGCATTGGCACCCCACTTGAACAGATCCACTCCTTCAGATATCTAGGGGTCACCACTGATAGCTCACTCACCTACTCGCAACATATTGACAACGTAGCTCGAGCTGTCAACATAAGGATTGGCCTACTCCACAGGCACAATCATAGCCTCACTCCCGAGGGACTAAGAATAGTAATTTTTAGCTCTGTCATTACCATCACTGATTATGGGCTGGTTGTTTATGGCACTGCCTCTGCTACATCCCTTCACAGGATCACTGTTGCTCTTAACAAAGCATTCAGACTCCCTACTGGGGCTGCAGCCACACACACACACACACACACACACACACACACAGTGACCTATATGCTCAGACTGGGTGGCTTCAATTATTCAGCCAGATCCAATATCAAACCTGCTTACTTACCAAAAAGGCACATCTTGGTTTGTTACCCCCTGGGGTCCAACTGCTCCTTGGCCCTTGTCACAGTACCCAACATACTCGTAGCTTGGCAACTCAGGTCTTTACTGTTCCCAGATGCCACGACATCTTAGGTCAGAGGTATTTTGCTTACAGAGCCCCCCTCTGGCTTAACTCCCTAGGTAGGGACTTCTCTGCTGAGTCAAAACTTGGCCCTTTCAAACACAAACTCTGACAACATCTATTAGCAAACAGTATATGTGACTGCCGTCCCTAGCAGCCTTCTGCTTATTTTATCATTGTACTTATACCTTTCAGCACTTTTAACTCTTGGCACTTCATTTCGATTCTACCCTCGAGCCTTTTCCCCTCCACCCCTCACCCCTGCTTCTTCTCTGCTCATGCATCTTCAAGTTCTTCCCTTGCTCCTCCTCACCTTCCCTCTTCCACCCTCCACCCATTCTCTTATCTCCTGCCACCTCTTTCACAACGTCTCCCCCTCCTTCTCCCTACGTTTCTCTCTCTTACCTCTCTCCCACCCATATTACTTTCTCTTGGGTTTTCGACAAGGCATGATAGGCTGCCCCATTCTGACTAAACAACACCTCTTTCTCCTTATACTATTAATTTGTCTTCCTCCCCCTCACTTCACCAGCACTCCCCCCTTCTCTCTGCACTCACCCCATTTCCCTCTTTCCACCTCCCCGTCCTCTCATCTCTCTATCCCCATTACCTCCTTTGCAACTCCGCTCCTTCCCTCTGCACCTCCCGTGTAACTCATCTCCTTCTCCCATCCCCCATCTTACACCCCATTACTTTCTCTTCTAGATTTGGACAAGGCCTCCCATGCTGCCTTCTCTTCTAGTCCACTCTACTGTTATACTGAGCAACATTCAGTGCTATTTTGATTGCTTTTGATGTATTCATTTTTTTTAAGTATATTCTTGATATGTGCTATTTACTTATCTATTCTTTACCTTGTTTTGTTTTTGTACTACTGACGTGGAACCTTTGTAAATGAGTTGCATTGCTCAAAGGTGTTGTAATCCAAGACTCAATAAATAAATAAAATATGACTAGCTCTAGATAAGCCAGTCAACAGCCTGGCTGCCTCGTTCTGCACCAGCTGTAGACTGCGGATGTCCATCCCTGGAAGCCCTAGGTAGAAAGTGTTGCAATAGTCAAGGTGGGTGGATACAAAAACATGGACCAATGCTGGAAGGTCCTCAGGCGGAACAAGATGTTTCACCCAGGCAATGTTCTTGGTATACCCCTATACATCGACACCAACACAGCGACCTACCAACCCGTCGACAAAATCGCCAGCTTACTGACAGGTTGCTGTGTTGGTGCGCCCAACACAGGGGCACACTGTCTCCCGGACCTACAACCCCACCCCAAATCAACTTTGACTGGAGCTGAGACTCATAATTATGGGGTGTGTGGGGGACAGAGCCCCCCGCATGGGGTGTTCAGGACGGGAGACACAGGGGTTTATGTCATCTCGCAACTTGCGGTCGACATATATCCTGTCGATGAGATGCCAGTCGACAAAAGTGCTGTCGAACTATCATTGTACAGCTGATGTTCCTCAGATGGTAGAATGAGGTTTTGACCACGGCTGACACTTGAGCTTTCAGTGTCAGCTCACAGTCAAGCACAACTCCCAGGTTATGCACTAGTTCAGAGGCTCTCAATTCACTGTCCCCCAGTATAATACCAGATGGATGACCAGGAGGTAGCCCCTCTGCCTGACGACCTAGGTCCACCACCAACACCTCAGTCTTCCCCGGGTTCAATCTCAACCAGTTAGCACTCATCTAATCCTGAATCTGGGTGAGGTAGTTGTTAAAGACCGAGACAGCATCATCCTGCTCAGGTACAAAGGACATGTACAGCCGAGTATCATCTGTGTTAACAGTGAAAACTCAGCCTGTACTTCCTTATAATGTTACCGAATGACAGCATATACACTGAGAACAACATGGGAGAGAAAACAGAGCCCTGCAGAACCCCCACAAGACAAGGGGAGAGGAGCTGAAGAAAAAATTCCCGACACCACTCTTTGAGACCTGCCTGTGAAGAAAGAAACAGAGGAAAGGTATTTCTGAGGCCTGGGGTCCAGGGCCTCGCAAAAGCATCTGCCACCAGTGTCCTGAACTATGAGGGGTGGGTGCAAAACAGTCTCAGTTTGGCATTCTCCCAGGAGGCAAACAGGCCCATCAGAGGTGTGCCCCACAGGAAGAATGGGTGGCTCACCACCTCCTGATGCAGGGATCACTTGTGCAACATTTCGCCCACCCAGCTGAAAGAATCTGCCAAGTGATTCTCCTATCTGGTGACATGAATCGCTAGGAGATATGCACCCAGGTCGTGCATGAGTGTCCAGGTGTGGAGGGTCTGTCAACACAAGGGAAGGGAGTGTATACCACCCTGAACTTGCATGGCCTGACCTGACCTGTGACAAGAGGAGTGAATTCTGCCAGAGCTAGCTGCACTGTATGGAACTTCAGTAGGTTTATGTAGTGATGGGACTACCTTGGTGACCAGACCCTGTAGTCTCCCAGGTGCACCCCCCCCCCAGACGCATCTGTTGTGAGAGTGATGGCTGGCTATTAGTGGACAAATGGGAATCCCTTCTACAGATGTTCCTGGGATCAGCCACCACTGGCATCCAACACTGGTTGGGTCACTGTGACCATCTGGTCCAAGTGTCCTAGGTACTGGGACCACTTGATGGTCCAACTCCCCACTGCAGGTACTGCATCTGCAAGCAGCCCACCAACGGCAAGTACCCCAGAAGTCGCAGGAAGTCCCAGCAACTCTGGCTCTGCCCCAATGAAGTGAATCACTTGCAACAGGCTCAGTCCCTGAACTTCTCCACCTCCCTGGATGGCTTAGCTATCAGCCAGTTGTTCAGATAAGGGTCAAACCTGACTCCCTTGCACTGCAGGAAGGCTGCTGCCACTGCCATTCACTTGGTACAGCTCTTGGGTATGGACGAGAAGCTGAAAGGCATGACCAAGAACTGATAGAGAACTCCTTCTGTGCAGAATCGGAGGTACTGCCAGTGGAATGGATGGACTAGGATGTAGAAGAACACGTCCTGGAGGTCCACAGGGCAGAACCAAATATCCTGCTCCAGGGATGAAATAGTCTGGTTCAGAGTGATCATCCAAAACTTGTGCTTCCACAGGAAGTGCTTGAGACCATGCAGATCTAGAATGGGGCACCACCCCCCATCCACTTTATATCAGGAAGTACCTGGACATGCACCCCTGACTTGCCAGGGCATCTGGGACACAGGCTACAGCTCCTTTTGCAAAGATCTGAGTGATAGTTTTCCCTCAAAGCATGTGATTGGTAAGGTGGGAAAGCCTAGAAATCGAGAAGAAGCCCTATGCCTACCAGCTCCAGAACCCACTTGTCCATGGCAATGATGGACCAGTGTGGCCAGAAGTGGCGAAGCCATACCCCCCCCCACAGCAGCTGGGTCTGGGACTGGACAGACAGGGGGTAGACACCCCACAACCCATCACTGGGCAGCTTTGGAAGGGGCACTGTGCCCAGAGCTGGAGGCCTGCAACACTACAAAGGAAGCTGGTAATTGAGGCTGGAGGCAAATAGGTCTATTTCTGGAGTGCCCCAACTCCTGAAGACTGTGGCCAGTACTTGTTTGTTTGGGGCCCACGTATGGGGGCCCTGACTAATGTGTCTCACAGCATCTGCCAGCACACTGCCCTTGCCTGGCAGGTGAATGGCCATAAATACAGGTTACTCACCTGTAACAGGAGTTCTAGGAATGGTATATGTTGTTCATCCACACTCATTGGCAGGTATCCTTGCCGCTTTAAATCTTGCCGGAAGGTCTTCAAGCTTGCTCCTCCCACCCACCCGGGTGGTATAACTCTCGGCTCCGCCCCATGACGCCAGATCTGGCCCGCTGGAAGCTCAGGGTTGTCGTCGAGCCGGGAGGTCGGTGGAGTCGTGGGATGAACAACATATACCATTCCTAGAACTCCTGTTACAGGTGAGTAACCTGTATTTCTAGGGACATGGATATGTTGTTCATCCACACTACTGGGCAGACTCTAGCAGTTCTCCGGGAGGAGGGAGGCAAGACGCACACCCCAATACTTACTTGGGAAAGAGAGACTGAGAACCGAGGCCCCAAAACCAGCATCCCGGCGTGACTCAAGGTCGATGTGGTAGTGGGTAATGAAGGTGTTTGCTGACTTCAGGTAGCAGCCCTGCAGATTTCCTGGATAGGGACGCCCTGGAAGCAGCCACTGCTGCAGCAGTATGGCGGGTAGAATGAGCTCTTATCCTCTGGGAGGCTCCATGCCCGCCAACTTATAGCAGAGATCTATGCAGGAGGTTACCCACCTGCTTATCGTCCGCTTGGCTGCAGGTCTGCCAGATGCGGCTTCAGCGTAGGTGACAAAAGCTGGCGAACCTCTCCCGAATTTCAGCCGTGCGCTCCTTATAATAAGCGAGCGCCCTTCTAGGGTCCAGAGTATGGAGCCTATATTCGGCCTCCGAGGTGTGATTGGGGTAGAACACCGGCAGAGTCAACACCTGGTTAAGGTGAAACTCCGGCACCACCTTCGGAAGGAATTTCGGTGGGGGCGCAGGACAACCTTGTCCCTGTGGAAGACCAGGTAAGGAGACTGATGGAGCGCCTGGAGCTCTCCCATCCTTCTGGCTGACGTGATAGCCACCAAGAAGGCGGTCTTCCACGACAGGTGAGAGAGAGCACACCTGTGCATAGGTTCTAATGGCTTGCCCATGAGCTTTGCCAGTACCAGCAGTAGATCCCACGGAGGTGGGGGTTCCCGCACTGGAGGGGAAATGTGATCAAGGCCTTTGAAAAAGCGCCAGACCACCTTCTCCTGCGCCACCGACTGCTTCCCGGCCCGCGCCCGGTAAGCAGAGATGGCTGCCAGGTGCACCCTTAGGGTCGTCGACCTAAGCCCTTGACTAGAAAGGGACCATAAACAGTCCAAGATGCTTGCCAAGGAACAGGAGGAAGGGTCCAAGCCCTTGCCCTGACACCAAATGGAAAACCTTTTCCATTTGAAGGCATAGCATTTTCTGGTCGACTCCTTACGGGACGCCTCAACTACATTGAGGACCTCGTCGGAAAGACCCAAGGCCTGGAACTCTAGCCGCTCAGGAACCAGGCCGTCAGGTGCAGGGATTGAAGGTCCGGATGGAACACCTTCCCCTGATTGACTGAGAGCAGGTCCGGCGAGCTGGAAGCTGCCCTGAGTCCTGGAGCTGAGACTGAGGAGATCTGGGTACCAGAACTGGCGAGGCCAGTCTGGGGCTATCAGAATCACCTGCGCCTTGTCCTCCTCGCCTTGAGAAGCACCTTGTGATCAAGGGAATGGGGAAAGGCATAGAAGAGGCCCGGGGTCCACTGCCTCGAGAAGGCATCCCCTGCAAGCGAGCCCTGCTGAGGGGCGGGCATGGAACAGCCTCAGCCTGCTCTCCCTGAGGCAAACAGGTCCACCTGAGGTGTGCCCCAATGGGAGAACAGATGCTGTACTACCTCCGGCAGGAGAGACCCACGTGGGATGCAGCCCCTATCCGGCTTGGGCATCGGCCAGGGTGTTGGAGGCTCCTGCCACATGAATGGCTAGGAGATCCGCCTCCAGGCTGCGCATTGATGACCAAATGCGGAGAGCTCCTTGCATAGAAGCATGGAGCGCTGGGTCCTGCCCTGGCGGTTTAGATAGTACATGGTCGTGGTGTTGTCCGTCTGGACTCGGACCACTTGACCCCGGAGGAACGGAGCAAAGGCGGTGAGAGCTAGACGGACCGCTCGGAGCTCCAGCAGGTTGATGTGGCATCGGGACTCCTGCGGGGACCAGAGGCCGTGAGCCCGGTGTTCCCCCAGATGGGCACCCCAACCCATCAGAGAGGCATCGGTCGATAGAGAGACCGTCGGCTCGGGGCGGACGAACGGGATGCCCTCCTGCAAATGACCTGAACGATCCACCACTGGAGAGCTCCACATCTCCCTGGTGTCACCGACACAAGCCGGTCCAAAGGATCGTATGCCAGGACCACTGGACTGGCCAGTCCCCACTGAAGGGACGCATGTTCCAGCGGGCCCAACGGACCACGCTGGTGCAGGCCGCCATGAGACCCAGGAGGCGCAGGAAGTCCCGGCAGGGCGAATTGCCCAACCAGAAATGATCGGGCAAAGGAGGAAGAACCTCGGCCCTGTCCGCGGGGAGCCGCCTGGCTCGAGAGAGTCGAGCTGCGCCCGATGAATAGAATCACCTGCTTTGGCTCGAGTTCCACTTGGCCTCGTTGATAAGGAGGCCCAGTTGAGAGCAGACCTGGAGGGCCAGATCTCTGGACCACTCCGCCTCCTTCCTGGAGGGAGCTGCTATCAGCCAGTCGTCCAGGTAAGGTACACCGGACCCCTCGGCGCGCAGGAATGCTGTCACCACTGCCATGCATTTGGTGAGGACCCTGGGAGCTGGAGACAAGCCGAAGGGCATGGCTTGGAACTCGAAGAGGGATCCTTCCGCTCGGAAGCGAAGGAATCTCTGGTGAGACGGACGGATAGGGACGTGAAAAAACGCGTCCTGCAAGTCCAGAGAGCAGAACCACACGCGCCGCTCAAGGATGGTATTATCTGAGCCAGAGTGACCATCCTGAAGGTTCGAGACCTTAGGAACTTGTTTAGGTCGTGAGTGGAGAATGGGCGCCAGCCCCGTCCGCTCGGAACCAGGAAGTACCTGGACACAAACCCTGGGTCTGAGGAGGGTCCACCACCTCTCTTATCACCTCCTTCTGGAGGAGGAGAGCGATGTCGGCTCGACGAGCCGCCAGTGAGGCTGGGGATCTCGGCCCCGAGGGGCGGCACGGCCTGAAGGGTGGTGCCTCGAATTCCAGAGGCAGGCCTCTTCCCACCACTCAAGACCCACCTGTCCGTGGTAACAGCGGACCAGGCGGAACGAAGTGCAGAGCCGTCCCCACGGGGACCAGGGGAGCGGACGGGAATGGGGCGACACCCTCAGCCCGCCACTGGGCAGGCTTGAGAAGGGACCGCCGAGGGACCTCCTGGGCCTTTTCCTCCCTGCCTCCTGTTAGAGGAAGCCGCGGCTTGGGTTTGGGATGCCAAGGCCGAGCCTGCTGGCCTGACGTGCTGGGCGGTGCGCGGGGCACAGAAGGACGAAGGGCTTAGGCTGTGGCTTGGTGCCTTTGTCCTTCTGAGCGGAAGAGACCGAGTCCAAGGTAGCATTGGACTTTCGATCCTCTGCAGGTGACCTTCCACCCCAGGGCAAGAGGTCAGTCCCCAAAAGGGAACATCCGCCAACTTGTGCTGGGTATCCGGTAAAGGTGGATATCCTCAGCCAAGCCCCGACATAGCCACTGCGGCCGCCACCGATCTGGAACATGAGTCCCTATATCCAAAGCAGTCTGGAGCTGCTGTTTGGCCACTGCCCTGCCCTGGTCCGCACCTGCTTAACCGTAGTCTGCAGATCGGCGGAAGATGAGGATGACCTCATCCAGGGAGCCCAACAGGGCATGAGAAAAATGTGCCATGAGACGGCCGAACTGGCCTGACGAAGTCGAGAGAGGACGCATAGCGTGACTTTTCGCCCGGCATAGTCCATTTCTTGGACTCCTTGTCAGGAGGTTTGTCCACATCCCTGGCGCTGCCGGGCTCGCCGGAAACGCTGTCGGTAACCAACCCCTCAGCAGAGGGGTGTTCCGAAAAACCGGACAGGGAACCGGTAGGGACCGCATACTTCCTGGCCATCCTGGCCGAAGGCGCAGGGCAGGAAGCAGGGCGCTGCCAAAGCTCCAGTGCCGGACCTACTATGGCCTCGGCCACCGGAAAGGCCTCCGTCGGAGAATCCCCTCGGTCCAGAATCTCCGTGAGGGGATACCTGGCCCGTTTGGAAACGGGTTCGAGCTCCATCCCGGTGGACTCCGAGATGAGCCGAAGCAGTCCTAGGAAGGACGACGGGCTATCGTCCATTGACTGACCTCCTGAAGACTCCAAGTCCAGTCGCTTGGAGAAAAAGGAGGAATCATCTTCGGACTCGGAAGAGTCCTCGAGGAGCTGCCTCTGGCCTGAGCCACCCTTCACCTGCCGAGGTCGGTCGGGAGTGAGGGTAACTGACAGCCGATGGGTAGACCCTTAGCCGACCGAGAACTTGGTCGGAGCCCCATTGCGGCTGTGAGGCGGAGGTTCCACCGAACGGTGGAGCAGCTTGGTTTTGGCCGAACAATCGCCTGGGTATAGGCTCTCGATAAGTCGAGGGTTGTGTCGCGCCCGTGACACGTTATTTATGGCCGGGAAGGCGACGGTGTCGGCTTACTCCCGCCAGGAGGAGCTGTTGCAACATAAGGTCTCTGCACATCGGCGTAATTTACGCGAAGCCTCCCTCGTCGAGGGAGGAGGGCGAGACAGCGGCGACGCCGCTTACCCGCCGGTGCCGAGACCGCCTATGACGGTGGGATCAGCTGGACTCACAAGAGGTCCGAGACCGAGTCCCGGAATTTTAGATCGCGTGGGAGGTGTCGGCCAGAACCGCACTTCCTTCGCTCGGATGGTCCATCCGAGGGCTCCGAACCGGAAGCACAGGCGAGCCCACGGATCCCAATCCTCCGGGGAACCGGGAGAGGGAATCTCGCTGCTAAAGGCGACAGCCCGTCCAATGGGTCGAAAAATCTCGACTTCATCGGTGGAGTCTCGGTCAACTGACCTGATGGGGACACCGTGGAGGCCAGTGGTTCAAGCGAGCGGTCGACCGGGCCGACGGTCGGCGGTCTGGAGAGGGACCTTCCGCTCCCAAGAGGCCGACGGAGGGACTTACCCCTGTCCTCTTTTTGACCGAGAATAAGGTCCGCAGGCGTGAGCCCTTCTATTTTAGTGGAGGGACAGACAAAAGCTCACTTAAAGGAAGCCGTGTGGGAAGAGCCGAGAAGGCGGAGATAAATGCAGCGGCCGAGGAAGATACGGCCCGCGCCGCCTCCTCTTCGAGGGCGACCATCCGCTCGAGCTGATCCGCCGAGCCCACCACTGCGGACACCGCCAACCGGGCCTCCTTGGACTTCACCGGAAGGAAATGCTTCTCGGGACGGCCCAGTTGCAATCGGGCAGCACGGTCTTCGAGGACGTAGGCCGAGAAAGATGAGCACAGGTCGCAAGCCTGCGGGTCGTGCTCAAGGCCTAAGCAGTAGACACACGTGGAGTGTGGATCCGTCCGAGACATCTTCTGCCCGCATGGGCATCTCCGAAATCGAGTCGATGTCCATCGCAGTCACGAGGGATAGAAGACTGAAGTCTTTTTCGCAAAATTTATTTTTAAATCCGCAAACGGAGAAATAGGAACCAGTCTCAAACGCAGAGCGTTAAGGAGGGAACCTGAGCTTCCAAGCGGTAAGGAAGATCTGGCGTCATGGGGCGGAGCCGAGAGTTATACCACCCGGGTGGGTGGGAGGAGCAAGCTTGAAGACCTTCCGGCAAGATTTAAAGCGGCAAGGATACCTGCCAATGAGTGTGGATGAACAACATATCCATGTCCCTAGAAACTGTATTTCCAGGGAGAAGCCAGAGGCCAAATCTTCATAGCCTCTGTGCAAAGCTTTGTGGACCTTGTGCCTCTCTGTTTGTTGATGTAGAACATAGCTTTGGTGTTGTCTGTCCTGATTGGGACAGAATGGCCCTTTTTTTCTTTTCTTTTTGGATCCAACCACCTCTTGTCCTTGGACCCGTCCGTCCGATGCCCCCATGTCCAGGCTTACCCCGATGGGCTGCTGAGGCTTCCCACTCTAACAGACATTGTGGCAACCCCAGATTACCCCAGGTCAGGGCAATGAGAAAGGGACCCTCCCCGGGGCGCACTTAATACAATTTTAAAACCAGCAGGTCCAGTTTTCTTTTTAGGTCTGACATGTCAGTTCATCAGAAGACCTCAGAAAACTGTGTTGCCAATAGGGAAAAATAAAATAAATTGGTCGGAGTTCAAGTGCTATGGAACCACGAGGAAACGGTTGCATAAACGCTAAATATAAGTTTATACTTGAAAAATGCAGTTCCGATGAAATACAGGGAACTGCAAAGTAAATAAAGTAAAAGAAATAAAAAGCACATTTATATGGTCAAAGGCACCAGAAGTCTACCTCAGAAAAAGAGAGTGAACCGTAGTTTGGAACTGCTAAGGTAAACTGAATTCATGGTTCCCAGGAACCGAAAGTAACTGCTAAAAAAACACAAACAAAAACAAGAAAATAAGTCATTAAACACTAAACTCGGCACTAAAAACAAAATTCTACTAACTTTTAAAGAAATGAACTTCTTCAAGCAAAGTTTTGAAGAGAGGACTCCACGGCAGTGTTGCTCCAGTCAGCGGAAAAATGAATCTGACTGGCCTTCTTCTCTAGCTACAGGTAGCACTACCTCTCCTGCTCTCTGACTGGCTGATGCTATATATTAGCACTGACTCCACCTCTGGGGCAGCTGAACCCAGCTGGCACACTGCACAAGTACAAGCATACTGAAGGACACCTGGGGTGAGAAACATCTGTTCTGGGGCACCCACCATAAGGGGTCAGATCTAGGGGCCACAGAAATGTTTTTCACTGTATGTGACTGGCAGCCCTTTGGGGTATCACATCCCACTGGTTATCACCCACCTTGCCCACAATTCATGAATGGCAAGACAGTCAGCATAATAATGAGCATGGAACACATCACGGCGACACTGAGACTCACAAAAGAAAAAAATCTGTGGAGAAATGGGCATGGTAGGAACTTTATCAAAACCCACCCCTCCAACAGGCGCTGAAGGCAGTGGATGACAAAGCAGGATGTCATGCTGGGGGCAGCATTTTGTACTGCTTTGTTACCCAGGGCGGAAACGTACGACGCCCAGCTTCCCACTTCAATATACTGGTGCCAGTTGCTACCAGCCCCAGCCTCTGTCAAGGGTCCATCAAGCATGGGACACTCCACCCTCCTTACCCTCGGAGAAGGAGGGCAGTCCCTTGGACACTCAGTCCTTCTCCTGCCAAGTGGGCCCTCCGACTACCGGGTCCGTTCCCAAACCTGGGTTGTCTGCATCGAAAACTGAAATCTAACCGCTGCGCTGGTGGGCCGGCCAACAGACTGGCCTTTTACTTGGGAAGCGAAGGCTCTGATTGCCAGCTCTAAGTTCGAGAAGGTTTACGTGGCAAGTGGACTCTTTGGGGACCATGTCCTGCTTATGGACTGGTCTTCCAGGTGTGCCCCCCGTCCTAGTATGGAAGCATCTGTGGTAAGCACTGTGGATGGCTCCCTTTCTTAGAAGGGGACCCCTTCCCTGAGATTTTCTACGTCCTTCCACCAGTCCCGGGCTTGAAATACAGTCCTTGTAACTGGAATGAGCTCTGACAGTCTTTTTTTCTGGGACCAGTGAGCCCTTAGGTAATACCAAATGGCCTTCTTCTGAAATCTGATGCCTAGGACCACAGCTGTGGTAGAGGCCATGTGGCCCAGAAGTCTCAGGAAATATCTGGCTGGTCTTGGCTGGCCCAGAACAAAAGAATTTGCTAGGCTTTGAAGGTTGTGTGCTCTGTCGAGAGGGAGCAGGGCTTTTCCCTTCTGTGTGTCCATTTCTGCCCCAATGAATTCCAGTAACTGAAATGGTTCAAAGTGGGACTTCTGAGGACTGATGAGAAAGCCCAAGGACTCCAGGGTGCTCTGTGTTAGGCTGAGGGAGTATCTGACCTTCTCTTGAGACTTGTCCACTACTAGTACAATCGTCCAGGTAAGGAAAGACAGACACCTGCTGTCTCCTGAGGTGAGCTGCCACTACTGCCAGGCACTTTGTGAAGACCCTGGATGTTGAAGAAACGCCAAAGGGCAGTGCTGCAAACTGATAATGGCCTGAAGGTAGTTTGAACCTGAGGAATTTTCTGTGGGACAGCCTAATTGGAATACAGAAATTGGCATCCTTGAGGTCTAGGGAGGTTAGCCAGTCTCCCTTTTGCAGGGATGGAGTTACCACAGCCAGGGTAGACATCCTGAATTTGGGACTGAGTAAATGATTGTTCGGGTACCTGAGATCTAAAATGGATTGCCAGTACCCATTTTTTTCTGAGTAAGGAAATATTTGGAGTGGAGACCCTTTCCCCATTGGATAAAGGGAACTCTTTCCATGGCTTCTGCAGATAGAAGGGACTTTTCTTCTAACTCCAACAGAAGTTTCTCTGTAGGAGTTAGAGATCTTGGTGACTTCTGACCCTGCTTGAGTGGGAAATTTTTTGAACTGCAGGGTAAGCCCCTGACTCACTATCTCCAGCACCCACTTGTCTGAGGTGATGGGGTGCCAATGGTGGAATTAGTGTGTCAGCCTTCCTCCTATGGGGGAGCGACCTAGCTTTGCAGTCAGGAGATTTGCTTAGACTTTGAGGGAGGACAGGGATCAGCCAGTCTCTGTGCTCTCCTTCCCCTTCCCCTGAAAAAAACTCTCATGAGAGTAGTCCAGGGGCATGAGTGTTGGCATTGGGTAAAAGGCTCTGCGATAGTATCCTCTGCCTCTGTTCTCTCTGCTTTGGGAAGTAGAGGCCTTTTCTTTTGAAGCATTACTTTGATATGTGGTTTTGCATTCCTCCACCTTTTTCATGTAAGCTTCTTTTCTGTCGCCAAACAGTGAGTTATTCTTACAGGTGAAATCCTCAGCTTTAGTCTGCATGTCCTGTGAGAGACCGGCTGTTCTTAGCCAGGCATAGCACCTAAGGCAGATGGCCTGTGCCACGGCTCTGAAGGCAATGTCATTAGTGTCCACTGCCATGTGAAACTGGTATTTTGTGGCTTCTAAGGCAGTTTCTGCCAGGTCCTTAGCCACTCTGTCTGGATCCTGTTAGCTGACAGCTAGCACAGAGTTCCAGAGAGCTTTTTTTTTCCCCCACTATTTGTTTATGTGCCTCTCCACTCCCTGGACCCCAACTCTGATCACACCCTTCAGCCCCACCCCCAGCACCCCACGACTTACCTTCTGCTGTCGTATTTCTGCGGTAGGTTCCCGGTCACTGGTAGGAGCCATCGAGGGTCTAACCATCATCCTGTCCAGGGAGGGGGGTGTTTCCTGTTTTTCTCCCTTGTTATCCTGGGGCCCCAGAACATGGTCGCTCATGAACGTGGAGGCGCGCATGCACCCCGCAATGACAACCCCTTCGTCCCACACAGCCAAATGCCTGGTTCCCTTCACTGGGAGGCAGTTAAGAGCAGAGGGAAGCCCACATCTCTCCCCAGAGAGGAGAGCTACCGCTAGGCTACTCAATCCAGCTCTGCGTCCTCCCCCCTTGCCAACCTCTGACAGCCCTCACTTGCTCCTGAACACAGGTCGCTGGTGAAGCCCCTTGCACCACTGGGCCAACATCCAGAGAACCTTCTGATACTGAGCTGCACAGGCCATGTAAGTAGAAAGCCAGAGCAGCAGGGAAGCTGTTGTATAAGATTTTTTAGCCATAGAATCCAGCTTTCTATATTCCTTTTCAGGAGACTGGGAAGTTAAGAGGCACTTTAGCTTTGTCAAAAGCAGCAGCCTACACCACCCCCTCATAGTCTGGGTGCATATAAAGAAATTCAGCATTACTTTTCCCCAATTGGTACATTTTCTTATCCACTCCAGGAATGGAAGTGGGATTCTGCAGTATTTCAAAAGTTGCCCTGCGAAGTGATTTATGTATGGGCAGAAGCAATCTTTGCGAGAGAGGGAGACCCATCACATCTAAAAAGTCTTCCTCCTCCTCCTCACCAGTGGTCTCTTGGATAGTGAGATCCAGAGGGTCCACCTTATGCTGAGTAAAAGTACAGTGAGAGGAAAAATCCTCCTGGCCATTAGAGGGATTGCCGAACACTTGGTCAGGGGATACATCTGGTTCTAAAGGTTCAACCTCTTCTTCCTTGTCCTCGCTTTCATAATAAAAGCCCTGGCCAAACCCAGGGTCTGAGGGGTGAGGGGTATTAGTCTCAGGAGGGGCATTAAAAGTTTGCCCATAGCCTGAAAAGTCTGGTACAATTGTCAAGCCTTAATCATTTCTTCATCAGAGGGTATATCTTTTTGTGTCACTGGTGTCTCCCTTTTCTTTTCAGCAGGAGAGGCGGTGACACGTTTTTGTTTCTTTTTTGCAGGCACTAATCAGGAACCTGCTCATTATGCCTCTTCTTGGCTTGATCACTAATATTTTTCTTAGGCTTATTTTCTAGGGAGTCCTTGCAGGACTTGTCTTTAGATTTATGAGAAGATGACTCCCCCCCTCTCAGAGTTTTTGTTAGAGGGGGAGGCAGGCTGAGAAGCCATGATTTCCAATCTTCTAGTTGTATTTTTAACTGTTTTAGAGCAAACTTTTGAGCAAAGCTCACAGTTATGGTCTGGACCTAAACAGAGATTCTGGCAGTCTGCCTTGGCCACTATCATAGAGCACTTAATACAATTTTAAAACCAGTAGGTCCAGTTTTCTTTTTAGGTCTGACATGTCAGTTCATCAGAAGACCTCAGAAAACTGTGTTGCTAATAGGGAAAAATAAAATAAATTGGTCGGAGTTCAAGTTTCAAGTACTATGGAACCACGAGGAAACGGTTGCATAAGCGCTAAATATAAGTTTATACTTGAAAAATGCAGTTCCGATGAAATACAGGGAACTGCAAAGTAAATAAAGTAAAAGAAATAAAAAGCACATTTATATGGTCAAAGGCACCAGAAGTCTACCTCAGAAAAAGAGAGTGAACCGTAGTTTGGAACTGCTGAGGTAAACTGAATTCATGGTTCCCGGGAACCAAAAGTAACTGCTAAAAAAACACAAACAAAAACAAGAAAATAAGTCAGAAAACACTAAACTCGGCACTAAAAACAAAATTCTACTAACTTTTAAAGAAATGAACTTCTTCAAGCAAAGTTTTGAAGAGAGGACTCCACGGCAGTGTGGCTCCAGTCAACAGAAAAATGAATCTGACTGGCCTCCTTCTCTAGCTACAGGTACCACTACTTCTCCTGCTCTCTGACTGGCTGATGCTATATATTAGCACTGACTCCACCTCCGGGGCAGCTGAACCCAGCTGGCACACTGCACAAGTACAAGCATACTGAAGGACTCCTGAGGTGAGAAACATCTGTTCTGGGGCACCACCATAAGGGGTCAGATCTAGGGGCCACAGAAATGTTTTTCACAGTATGTGACTGGCAGCCCTTTGGGGTATCACATCCCACTGGTTATCACCCACCTTGCCCACAATTCATGAATGGCAAGACAGTCAGCATAATAATGAGCATGGAACACACCACGGCCACACTGAGACTCACAAAAGAAAAATCTGTGGAGAAATGGGCATGGTAGGAACTTTATCAAAAACTCCAACAGGCGAAGACGGACATTAGATACATCTTAAGACACAGAGGTAGCCTCCCAGAAAGGGTGACACCAACACACCCTGTATCACCTTGCTTCTTCTCTGAGCTCTCTGGTCAGTTCCCTAGATGCACCGCCCACATCATACCCCTTTTCAACATAGTACGCATCACAGGGAACACAAAATCAGCAATAACACAGAAATATAGTTTGGTTGATTAGTTATGGTTTATTGTTAAACTGTTCTTAGGCTAGGAAATGTATTGTCACTTTTGGATGCAACACTGTGAAAGCCTCACAGCTTCAATTTCAAAAATGACATGCTGGCGAGAGACCACCAAACCTAGTTGGCTGATCAGGACCCCATTAGGTGCAATCTGCACTTCAGTGTTAGAGATATGCCCCAGAAATGAGTTTTACTTACTACTAGGAATATTTTTTCATGACCACATGATACGAAAAAAGAATCCTTTTTCGTATCACGAGTCATGAAAAAGGATCCCTTATCGTGAATTCTGTGCTGCTCCCCCATGCTGTAATGTATTTCTCTGGTGTCTAGTGACAGCCCCCTTAACTCCTTATTTTTTTTTTTTTAAACGTTATTTTTTATTATTATAGCTCCACGTACTGGAAATTACATCTGGATAGTGATATCATTGTACATAAGCAGCAAAAAATGCATTTTTAATACATTACAATGTCAGAGGATGTGGTACATAAATACAAACATATCTATGCATTGAAATGGGGGAGGGGGGAGGACCAGGGAAGAAGCCACCCATTGTCAGTTCAAAAGAGCAAGCACTGCATTAACTGGCTGACCGGACTGGAAGCTGATTAAATTCCCAGTATGCAACCACAAAGAGGGTATTTCTCTGAATATCCCTGGACCTACTACGGAACCAGGTCTGGTCTATGCCCTGCAATCCCCATCCACCAGGCAGTCCAGTAACCAGAGATCTGGGGAGCCCTCCCTTGTATTTTACCCGACATGTGTTCCAAGACATAAATATCATAAACCAGGTCCTCCCTTGCTCTAAGAGTGGGGGATTTGATATCAGCCAGTTCCTAGTAATAACCTTTTAGCCGCAGTTATCAACCCTGAGGCCATATATAAAGTACAGTTACGTAAGAACTTACCATAACAGTAGATCTTCGAGAACAGCTCTTGCAGCAGGTTACACCATTAGGACTGAAGCCGGCAGGCGTCAGGACACCACGGAAAAATTCTAGCTAGCTATCTTCAGCGGGGACCGCCCCCGACGTCGGTCCCGCCTCCGACGTCAGGCGTAGTACATAAGGAGGCGGTCCCGCCAGATTCCCCAGTTCTCCCGCCGGAGACTTCCGGCCGCAGGCTGACATCGAAATGGGAGACCGAGGATCCACCGTCAGAAGACAAACGGGAAAAATTCCTGTTAACAAAGGCTTAAAGCCATGCCTCCTCAAGGGGAAGGTAGGCGGGAAGATACCTGCTGCAAGAGCTGTTCTCGAAGATCTACTGTTACGGTAAGTTCTTACGTAACTGTACTATCTTACTTCGAGACACAGCTCTTGCAGCAGGTTACACCATTAGGACTGATTCCCAAGCAATAGTGCTTGCAAACACTCTGGGAGGAGGAAATAAGAAAAACGTTCCAGGTCCTGAAACTAGGACAGGAGACCTGTAGCACTGCCAGGCGAAGCGGCTCTTCGCCCGTGAGCGATGTCAGGCTATAATGCCTGATAAAGGTATGAACAGAGCTCCAAGTGGCTGCAGCACAAATGGCAGAGGTGGAGGCGTTTGAAGTGCTGCAAAGGATGTGGCACGCCCTAGTGGAATGGCCCCGGACTGCTCCTGGGAGGGCTTTCGTTTGATATCATAACAGTAAGAGATGCACTGGACAAGCCAGCGAGACAGGGACTGTTTGGATACTGGTTGGCCCCTCATCCTTTCGGTAAAGGAGACGAAAAGCTGCTCCGAAGTACGAAGCTGCTTAGTTCTGCTCAGGTAGTACCTTAAGCTGCGGTGAACATCCAGGGTGTGAAGCAGCGCCTCTCCTCTGTTAGAGTAATTAGGAAGTAGACCGCAGGTCAATATCCTGATTGAGGTGAGTGTGAACCACCTTAGGCAAAAATTTAGTATTCGTCCTCAGGGATACTCTGTCCGGTGGAAAATTAAATAAGGCTCTTTGCATGAGCCTGAAGCTCAGAAGCTCTTCACCGCTGGCGTAACAGCAACCAAAATAACGTTTTCCACAACAAGCACGGCTACGTCAATCAGCGGCAAGTTCAAGGGGGCGTGAGTTGCTCAGGACAAAAAGCAAGTCCCAAGGAGGCACTGGGTCCTTAATGGCGGCCTAAGGTGTAACACCCCTCTTAAGAAATTCTCGACAGGCATCTAATTGTGCCACTGTGCGCTGGCTCCGCCGGAGGTGATAAGCTGAAATGGCTGGGGTGCACTTTGTCGAGTGGCGAGACCCGAGCGGAAAAGGAGGCAGGTACTCTAACACGCTTTCACGGACAACCTAAGGGAAGGCAGCGTGCTTGCGACCACAGACAAAAGCAGGCGCCATTTCATGGCAAAAGCATCGTTGCGGCTTTCTGGCTGCAGAAAGGACTTCAGCAACCTCTTGCGAGACCTCGTGACGCAAGATGGCTATGTCTCTAGGAGCCATGCGTGCAGGTTCAGTGAGCGTAAGTCCGGGTGGACCAGTGAACCCTTCTCCTGAGACAAGAGGTGGGAGCTGGAGGGCAATGGGAGCGGAGGTTCCCAGGACAGCTGAATTAGCAAAGGGAACCAGATCTGCCTGGGCCAGAATGGGGCCACCAAGATCATTGTTGCATGCTCCCTGTGCAGTTTGAGAAGAACTCTCTGGATCAACGGGAAGGGAGGGAAAGCGTAGAGGAATCTGTCCGCCCAGGAGAGGGACAACGCGTCTCGCCAGAAAACACCAGGCCCTGGATCTAGCGAGCAAAAATTGGGCAGTTTTGCGTTGGATGGGGAGGCGAACAAGTCCAATTCTGGAGTTCCCCATCAAAGAAACAGATCCTCTGCTACCTCCTGAAGAAGTTCCCACTCGTGGACTCTGGCCTGGGAGCGACTCAGGCCATCTGCAGTGTGTTGTCCACCCAGGAACATGTACTGTGATCAGGTTCGCGCCGTGTCGGATTACCAATCCCACCCTCATGGCCTCCATGCAAAGGAGGTAAGGTGTGCGCCTCCTTGTTTGTTGAGTAATACATCACCGCCGTGTTGTCTGTCTGAAGCAGGAGAGTACTCGTAGGTTTCTGACTGAAAGGCCTGCAGGGCATAAGGACCGCCTAATCGCTAGGGCGTTGATATGGAGGTGGGCCTCCAGAGGTCCACGTACCCTGGGACTTCACCCGTCCAGGTGTGCTCCCCACCCTAGACCTGAGGCGTCTGTGGTGAGGATTACCTCCGGGGCAGGCGCTATGAGCAGGGCCGCCCATAGAGAGTGTCCTGGGTCTAGCCACCACTGCCAGTCTCGAATCGCGGTATTCGTGATTCTGACGGATGCTGCATGTGGTCTTGCCTTTGGTCCCACTGCACCTTGAGCATCCACTGGAGTTACCTGCATGTGGAGCCTTGCAGAAAGGGACAGTAGAAATGCGCGAGCATGTGTCCGAGCAAGCGAAGGACCGACCTGGCCAGGGGCGGTCTTGTTGACAAGCTCCCTGATGAGGGATCTGATCGCTCCAGCTCTGTCGTCTGGAAGAAATGCTCTTCCTGAGCGAGTGTCAGTACTGCGCCTATGAACTGCAGTTTCTCGGCGGTACCAGGAGGGACTTCTCGTGGTTGACTAGGATGCCCAGAGATCGAAACAGGTCCTGGGTACTCTGGATCGCTCGGTGAGCGCCTCTCTGGAGGCGGCCATGAGAAGCCAATGCGTCCAGGTCACGAGACACATAATGGCCTGTCTCCTTGAGGCGCTGCCACGACTGCATGCATTTGGTAAAGACCTTGGGTGCCGATGACAGCCCAATGGAAGGGCTCGGAACTGAAGATGATGGCGAGAAACTGCAAGCGCAGGAACCTCTTGTCGCTTGAGCTATAGGGATGTGCAGGTGGCGTCCTGCATATCTAGAAGCGCTAAAAGGCGTCCTGCTTCAGCATGGGAATAAGACCGGAAGAGTTACCATCGGAATCTTTGTAAGCGACCGACCAATTGAGGTCGCTGAGGTCAAAATCGGACGGAGGTCCCTGTCTTCTTTGGAACCAGGAAGAAGTGGGAATAGTATCGTGTCCTCTCTGGTTCTCTGGGACGTACTCTATCGCTCCCTTTTGTAGGAGCTAGCAGCACTTCTTGTCTGATCAATGACGTGCTGGCCGGGTCCGGGAGAGCAGCGGAGGCCTCGAGGGGTGGCTTTTCCATGAATTCTATAAAGTGGCCTCTTCCGACCAACTGTAGAACCCACCTGTTGGTGGTTATAGTCTGCCATCCCGGCAGGAAATGCTAATCCGACCCCTGACCATGATGTCCCATTGATCCTGAGGCGGGGGCGGAAGGAGTCAGGCTTGGCGGCTGAGGGGTCCGCTGGCTGGACCCGGCTTAATGCGCTGGCTCCGACCTGCAGGTTGTTTTCCAGACTCTCGCGAGCAGACCCCTCTGTTGTGGAGCAGGCGGGACTGTTGTCTCTCGTCAGTCACGAAATCGTTGGTTCCTACGAAGGAACTAAGCTGTGGTCGATACATGGCCTGAACCGACCTCACCCTTCCTGCCTCTTGGAGTTTGGTAATTATCTTCTCTGAGGTTTGCAAACAAAAATTCTCCTCGAATGGGCGTCCATGATGTTTTCTGGGCGTCTGGGGTAAAACGGAGACACGGGCCAAAGTGCCTCCGAGCCATCGCCTGAAGATGCTGCTCGGGCTGAGGCTCTGCGGGTGATGCGGCTCATGCACCAGGGTTCCATGTCCGAACCCGTACGGAGGAGCTGTAACATCTCCTCCTTCTGCTCACCTTCCGGCAATTTCTCAGCCGCATCCAGACCCTGCTCCCACAGGGCATTTTGGAACTGCACCATGTGGGTCAAATAATTCAGGGATCTGATGGCGCGGGTAGCGGAAGCATCATGCGCCTACCAATGAGGTCAACTGCTTGGACTTCTCTGGGTCTGGTGGCAGGGTGCTCAGATGTTGCGGTCTCTGGGACCGGTCGTGAGAGGCTGTTATGACCAGAGAGTCGGCCTGAGGATGCTGGTTCAAGTACTGGTCTTCTCTTGGAGCCTTGTACCAGCGGTCAGCTTTCTTAGCATCGCCGGGAAGCGAATTGGGCCTTCCATGCCTTGGTGGCGTCCACGAAGTGTCTACCAAGGTTGGCACCACCACAGGCTAGGGTCCTTCTGCGAAGATGTAGCCAAAGGCACAGCCTTCGGGTCTAACTCTTCCGCATCCCATCCCATGTTCTCCTGGATGTGTCTCATGATATCCAGAACGAAGGGTCATCCGGAGGAGACTTTGGCAGCTCACATTGGTCCGGAGAAGGGATGGAGAGGGGAGATGGGGATCTGGATGTAGAAAACTCTGATCCCGTGTCCTCCGTTGAAGGCGAACAGCGGCGTCTTCTGGGTCTCTTGGGACTGGGTGACCTAGAAGAGGATCTGGACGGAGATCTCCTTTTATTGAGTCTCCCCCTTGGAGGGGTCCTGGGCTCCCAGGGAGGAGGTAACCGCCTGCAGACCCAGGCGGAGGCAGGCGCAGGAACCGGAGGCAACGGTGTAGGAGGAGGAGGAGGCGGAGGTGGAGTGGGGACCATGTCCTTTTGATGGTATCCCACAAGAGAAAAAGCTCCTTCACCTCTGAAAAGAAAGGCCCGGCGACGGTCGGGCACGCGTCGGCTCCACAGGGGCGATGGTTGCTGGCGAGGGTTCCTGAGAGTCTCAACAGGGCCGGGTCGCCTGTCTGGTCCTCAGGCTGAGTTAACTCCTCCTCAGTGATGGTCTCCTGACCGACGTCGGTTGGAGGCGTCGGGGTCCTCTTCTCAGTTGGAGCAGGCACCGGTCCCCCTACCGGCGTCCGGTGATGAGTAGGCCTGGCCGGCAACGGTCTTCTGGCAGACAACGGCTCTGGGGACCTGTGGCGAGAGGCCGACGTCGGACGAACCGGCGTCGGGTCCTGCAGCCTCTTAAGTGAGGTGAGCTCCTTGGTTTTCCGTGGAGGCAAGGAAGCAGACCTGATGTTGGGTTCAGAATGGCGGGAACCCGACTTGTGGTGATGGTGGCGATCCCCCGACTTAGCCAGGGCCTTGGAGGACGAGGAAGGCCTGGGAGTCTTGGCCTGAGAAGAGGAAGAAGATTTTCTCACCGCAGTGGGGGAGGCTGAGAGCTGGCCGGGAAGGAGGCGGTGGGACCTGGAGCCAGAGCTGTTGCTGAGTCGAAGGCCCTAGGCAGGGGACCTGGAAGGGCCTTCTCTCTGTGCTTCTCAGCATGCTTGGGCCTTCTCGAAGAATCCCCTTGGAAGCCATGGTCTTGAGTTGCTCCTCTAACAGGGCGCCTGAAGGGCCTTCTGGCGATGGATCCGGGTTCTGCTGTTGAAACCCTGGCAAAAGGAGCAGGACCAGGTGTCGTGGTCTGGGCCTAGGCACCGGACACAGGCCGAGTGCGGATCCTTGAATGGGATCTGCTTCCACAGGCGTGCCGAGGTGACGGAGGTCGGGGAGGACATCAGAGAAAAAACTGAACTCGGAGAACAAATTTCCCGTGGAAGCACTTACTGCAGCGTCGCTAGAAACCGAACGAAGAGGTCGAGACATGCAAGTCGGCGAGCGGGAAGAACTGGGAATCTGGCGGGACCGCCCCTTATGTACTACGCCTGACGTCGGAGGCGGGACCGACGTCGGGGGTGGTCCCCGTTGAAGATAGCTAGCTAGAATTTTTCCGTGGGGTCCTGACGCCTGCCGGCTTCAGTCCTAATGGTGTAACCTGCTGCAAGAGCTGTGTCTCGAAGTAAGATCTTAGATTTATGCTTGAACTTGGGAGGAAAGTGCAGTAGTATAGCCATTGCTGCTATCAGTGAATAAAGTTCTGGGCATATATCTGTCAAACCCTTTCTACCCCTTGCCAGTACTGTTTTAACACAGGAGAACTCCAGAATATGTGTGTGAGATTAGCCTCTTCAGAACCGCAACTGCTACAACAGGAGGCATCATGTGTGGGTAGCAACCTAGCTGTTATTTGTGGGGTACCAAAAAATCGTGACACCACTTTCCAACTAAATTCTCGCCAGTTGCAGGATCCTGTAGTTCTGTGCTGTCTCCTCCATATCCACAGCCAGTCCCTATCAGTGAGATGTATCCCCTCCCAAGTATCTCTGGATCTCTGTCTCTCTGCCAAATAAAACCTGGTATCAAATGTCTTGGGGCCTGCTCACCTGAGATTGCCATCAGAAGTGTGACAAGGGGTGGAACTCTCCTCTGATCCACCCCCAAACCCACAGTAGACTCATAGAAGTGATGGATCTGAAAATATCGGAACCAATCCTTACTGGGGACAGAGAATTCCTCTTGCAGCTGTGAGAATGTTTCAAATTGACCATTAAGATAAAACGGATAGGTATATTTTAGATCTCGGTCATCCCATGATTTAAAGCCCTTATCTAGACTGGCTGGACAAAACGCCTGATTCTGCCACGGCATTCCCATCCAGCGAGCACCAAACTGATTATGTGGTAGAGTTAAATAATTGGTCCAACCCTTAAGGTAGCTCTGAACGTATATTGATGTCTCCAATCCCAGAGAGCCCAAAGGTGGTGGTTGATAAATTGTTGACCCATTTAATTGGGTAGCCGACAAGGCCTGTTCAATCCCCCCGCCATTGAGGAACACCTCCAACAGGGTGAAACCATTCTCTAGTATGGGCCAACAAAGTGGCCACTGCATATCCTGACCAACTAGGAAGGGCCAATCCTCCCCTTTCTTTAGAGGCCTGAAGTCTGTCTAATGCTATCTGAGCCCTGCCTCCCTGCCAAAGACAGTTTGATATCAGTCTATTCCATCTCTTCTCTTCTCTCTTTGGGAACATTTGAGGGATTGTATGCATTAAATATAGCAAACAAGGTAGTATGTTCATCTGAACTGCCTGTACCCTATTTAATAAGGACACTGGAAAATGGATCCAAGTTTTAAAGAGTACCTAAACAAGCAGTTTTTTAAAACTGCAAACTCCAAAATCTGGCTTCATAACAAGGTAAAGTAGAGGTTGCTGTTTACATTTATGCTAAAACTGCATTTATGTAAATAATACAAATGCAGTCTCATAGCTTTTGAAAAGTGTAAACATCAACCTTTCACTTTCAAAAAACAGCCTTGATTTCTCCTTAAGATGTCTGTCAAGTGTGTTAAGTGATGAGTCATGATGACATAATCGGAGCCAAAAACAGAGACCCACATATATTTCTATAGTGCTTACTAGTTCTTCTTTCCCTTTGTTTTGAACTGTTGTACCAGAATGATCAACACCATGTATTAACTTGTGTATTATTTTGATCAGTACACATGTTAGGCTATGATTTTGTTTACTTTAACTTGGGGCAAATGTTTTGCAATCCAGCTTTTCCCTTGGCAAACTGCATTACAGTACAACACTTCAATTACCTGATAATCTAGCGGTTATGTGATGCACTGAATTTTGCTTTTTGTTAACCAGGAGAGACACGCTAAGCTGAAAGCTTGTTTACAGGTGTGGCCTGGGAGCACAAGGAAGTGTAATGACTTGCTCAGGGTCACAGAGCAAAGTTCTGGTCTGGTTCAGTTCCAAAGCCCATGCTCTTTTGTTAATCCACAAATAAGGCTTTTTTTCCCCATGGGAACCTCCTGCATCTTGCCTGCCTTCTGTTGAACACACCACCATCTATACCGTGTCCTTAGTACTGCCTGGTGCCGCATATGTGCTTACGGTCTCATGAAGAGAATTATCATACCTCAGATTGTAATCTTGTACCTCAGAGAGTTGTGCACACCTATACCAATACGCTTCATCAGCTGGCACTGTTAAAAAATGCCTCCAAAATCACTCTCCAGTCCACATTCTCAGTGTTTGACTTCTGCTCCCACAGTAAACATTAAGCGGATCACCACCCTTCTGCACAGTGACGGTAGCATGTACAGTTGTTCCCCTGCTGTGCTTTTTCCCACCTCATTAACCAACAACTACGTCTTCCTGGAGGGCCAAGCAATAAGCATCATGACCCATCAGAAAAACTGCTGTTCATGCCCTCATAAGGGCTGCACCTACAATGGACAACGATATTATCAGCAGGAGAGGCATACTAATATCTTGAGCGAATCCACCTGACTTCCAGTGTCCGTCTACTCCTTTACCTGCGATCGGCAGAACCCCACAGGACAGTTCCCAGCAATTCTTCTCCAGTAATTTTCTGTGCTCTACTCCACAATGCGAGTTGGTTGGCTACCACCCTTCCAAATCTTGAATGAGCTATACACAACTCCCTCAATACTGTCCTAACAAAGTCAACACCCCCTCACATCTGAAAGTAATCTCCCTGCACTGAATTTAAGTAACAATTTAGGTGCAGCCCTGCCACTCTGAGTATTTGTCATCGCTGGCTGCCCTCATCCACAGTCAGGTAGTGATCACGATGTTGGCAGCCTCACATTTCAGATCTCACAGTGATCTGCTCAACGTCCTCCTCCTCCTTCATGTCTTCAACGAACCTGAATATAGCTATACCCTGCTGGAATGGCCTCTTCAGTCCCTCTCTGGCATTCATTCTTCTCACCTGCTCCTCACACCAAAAACTGGTGCGTTCACCACCCTTCTGCATCATGAATGTGGTTAGTACAGTCTCCCATGTTATTTTTACATATTAATAATAAATATGATCTTCAGGTAAGCCAGGCTTACAGCTGCATTGCACAAGTGGAAAAATAGGCTTTCCTACCCATGTAAGATCTAAACCACCTATAATTAGGCACTATTAAATGACATGCATAATGACGTGCATACCCATTATTTAGCAGTGCCTAATCAAAGGTAGCCTAGATCTTTTAAGGATAGGAAAGCCCATTTTCCCCCTTGTTCCCTACTGCTATCAGCCTGACTTACTGGAAAGATATGTTTATATTTGACATGTCAAAATAAAACGGGGACTGTACTACTTGCATTCATGATGCAGAAGGGTCATGAGCTCACCAGGTTTTGGTGTGAGGAGGAACAGTGAAGAATGAATACCAGAGGGGGACTGACAGGGCCACTTTTGCAAGGTACTGCTATATTCAGGGAAGGGGGAAGACAGAAGAGAGAAATATGAGCAGATTACTGTGAGAAATAAGATGTGGGCTGCCAGCACCTTGATCACTACCTGACCCCGTTGTCCTGGCCAACATTCCCCTTCCCATAAAATCAGTTCATGCAATTGTCCAAGGCTGTGTGTGGATATTAATGCATGAAATGGCTGCCACTACATGTTCAGTCACTTCACTACCAGTCTAGTATTGCTTGTAAAGCACTTTGGGATACAATGTGTATGGAAAACACTATATAAATGTCGATTCTTATTATTATTATTATTTCCCATGGAAAAAGAAGACACGACAAGCATATATTTGAGTTTTGAGAAAGTATGAACTTAACATTGGACTGAACAAGAACTTTGCTACAAAAAAGTGGTGGCTCTGGGGGTGATGAAGGGTGTGGCTGCACCCCCCCCCCACACACACAGTAATGCACTTGTGCTGCTACTGCTGCTGCTGCATTTCACTTTTTTGAAGAAGTCTGATTTATTGATTGTACAAATGTTTACATTTAAACTATGGATTACATTTGTAGGTTCTGTCAAAAACTTACAAGAAAAGCATAGCAGAAAATACAAAGGTTTAATAAAAATGTTAAAAAGTGCATATTAAGCATGCACACCACCCCAGCACCCCCACTGTAGCATCTTGGATCCACCATAACCACTAGACCACCAGGTTATTCAAGATTTGTACTGCACTGTGGTTTGCCACAGAGAAAGTCCGTTGGATTAAAACACAATTTCAGCATGTTAAAATAAACAAAATGAACAGAACCATAGCCTAACATGTGTATTATACCAAATAATGCACATGGTTTTGACCGTCTGGGTGAAACAATTCTGCACTAAGGGAAAAAAAGAACTAGTTAGCACTATAGAGAGCCATATATCTTTCTGACTGTGGTTCCAATGATGTCATCACATAATACATTTGGTGGCCATTTTAGAAAGCAGGTAAGACAGTTTTTTTGAAATTAGAAGGCCGATTTTACAATATTCAAATGCTCTGGAACCACATTTAGGTACATTATGTAAATGCAGTTTTAACATTAATGAATACAGCAGCCTTTCCTTTAATCACCTACGGAGTCAGATTTTTGAATAGTTTGTTGTCAAAATGTTGTTTAGGTATCATTTAAGATCCTGCTTATCTTGGTTAAATAATATATCATAATTAAGAGGGAAGGTCTGCCTTGGTTTCCCTGATGTATTAATTCCTAAATATCTAATTGATTTACATTTCCAATTATAATGATGTTTGTCTTGTACTGATCTTGGAATAAATACCCCTGTATATAAGGTCTCAGTCTTTTGAGTGTTAATTTTATAGCCTGAGATTTTCTCTATTAACGTCAGAGCCTGCTCTAAAATTGGAAGGGAGTCCTCTGGGTCTGTGACATACAGCAGGAGGTAATCGGCATATAAAGCCACCCTATGTTCACTATCGCCTAACTGGTATCCCCTCACTCCCTCCAACTGCCGAAGAAACTGCACCAGAGGCTCTACGTGTAAGGCAAAGAGGTAGGGAGAGAGGGGGCACCCCTGTCTTGTACCTCGGGTAAGTAAGAATCTTGGAGAGCAAGAGTCGTTAACCTTAATCACCGCCTGCGGAGCTAAATAAATGCCCATAATATTATTAATGAACCCCAAGGGGAAGCCCAGTTTAATTAGAGTTTTCCTCAAAAACATCCAAGAAACCCTGTCAAATGCTTTTTGGGCATCTAATCCTAATATTAATAATGGGGTCTGAGAGTAATTTGCTTGTTCAATTAAATATAGGGTTCTTTTAATATTATCTGAGGTTTGTTATGTAGGAATAAATCCAGCTTGGTCCGGGTGTATCAACGAGGGTATCACATCATCCATCCTATGGGCCATTATACTAGCATATATCTTATAATCTTGGTTCAGCACCGAGATTGGTCGGTAAGACTCACACAGATGGGAGGGCTTCCTTGGTTTTAAAATCACAGGTGATATAGCTTGTGAACAGGACAGGGGGTGTACTGCTTTCGAGTGACTCTCCGACAAGGTTTTTTGTCAGTGGGTCTTTAATCCAATCCCAGGCCACTTTATAAAACTCTGCCCCATAACCGTCCGGGCCAGGGCTCTTGCAATTTTTAAGGTTTGTAATGACATTCTTTATTTCTAAGGTAGTAACAGGGCGAGTCAAGGATTGTTTCTGATCTTCTGTGAGCTGTGGGAGGTTCAGACCGGATAAGAAAGCATCTATTTCTTTCAGTCGCCGAAGATTCGGCTGTATATAACTTAGTATAATAAGATTTAAAAGCTGAGATTATAGCTGAAGTTGTGAGACACTGGGCCCCTTCTGGGGGTCTCTAATTTTAGTAACTGTTTGCTGGATCTACCTCCAAAGTCTATTCACCAGAATCGTAGAGGCTCTAGGGCCCCCCTTGTAGTACCTCTGTCTAAGCCAGAGTAGGGCCTGTTCTGTTTTGGCAGTGAGTATTTTCTGTATGGAATGCCGGGTGAATGTTAGTTGGTCTACTAGGGAGTTGTCTACTTGCATATGAGCAGATTGCATAAAGCTCAGTTTATCCTGTAACTGCTTTAAATTAGCCTCCAATCTACGGTTTTTTTTTTTCGGACACATAAGCTATTAAATAGCCTCTAAGCACTACTTTCAAAGTGTCCCAAATTAATTGAGGTGGGGTCTGTGGGGTAGTGTTATCAGCTAATATTTCTGCTATATTAGTTTTTATTAATTCCTTGCATTCAGGATCCTGTAAAAGGGAATTATTACGTCACCAATAGGTATTTTTCCTTTCCCCCTGAGTCTCAGACTCTAGAGTAATAGGGGCATGGTCCGATAAACATATATTATGTATCTTGGCCCCCCCAAACCTGATTCAAGTGCTCCTTTGATATGGAAAGACAATCTAATCGAGAATAATGCTTGTGGGCATGAGAATAAAAAGTACATTTCATTGTCGTAGGGTGTTGATGATACCATGCGTCCACCAAACCCATTTCCCTTATTATTTTCCTCAGGTGGCGTTGGCCTGATGTTTGTCGGGGAAATTTTGAAGTCGATGTGTCCCTTGAAGGATTGAGCAGACAATTGTAGTCTCCCCTCAAGACCAAGATTCCTTTCTTATGTTCAAGGATCTTATCAAACAACTGTTAGATAGATGAAGCATCACTACCAGGGGGAACATAAATATTTGCTATAGTATATTGTTGGTCTCTAAGTGTACCCACCATCAAAACCAACCTTCCCTTAGGACCTGAATAATGACTGGAGACAACAAATGAAGAATGTTTAGAGATCAATATAACTACCCCTCTGCGTCTCCCTCTACGATAAGCTGATTCATAAAGCTGTCCGAATTTAAATTTAAGTAATTTTTGGTGCTCACTAGAATTAAGATGAGTCTCTTGTAATAAAAGTATTTCAGCATTAACTTTCTTAAGTGCCTTAATAGTCCTATACCTTTTCACTGGACCGGTCAAACTGTTCACATTATGCGAAAGCCCTCAAAGACTTACTCATATAGGAACAAAGTTAAATAATACTCCCTCCCAAACCCCCCGTCCTGCCCTCATGACATCGTTTCCTGAATTTTCTGCTGTAGTCTGTTCAATAACAGATTCCCAGTCCTGGAATAACAATAAAGCTGCCTCAACCTGATCCCAGCTGGGAGCAGGTGAAAAATGTGTGTGCAACCAACGCATAACTATTGTTATTTACAATGGTGACTTCCAAGCTGTAGGTGGCTATTCTGAGCCAACCTAATTGTGGCAGTCGAGGCTGCTGGGGGAGCAGCACATTGAGGTGCAACCAGGGGCTCCCTCTGGGTACTAATGGATGGGGAAGGGAGAAACAAATAAGGAAAAAGAAATAAAGAGGGCTTGGGGTGTTGACCAGTATGGTCTAGGATATGTAGGAGGTGGGTGGGGTTATCTAAGGTGCAGCACCCCTAGACCTCATGACTCCCGTGTAACCTCCTTTAAAAACTGCAAATATTAGGGGAATTACTAGGGTTTTATTCTAACATGAGTACAGACTGTTCTATAAATCAGTATCTGGACAGACTTGTCCTCATAGTCCATAAGTTTTTAAGTTAAGTCAGATCGGGTATCATGTTTAAATGAGGAGAGGTAGTCCTTTTAATAAGGTTTCCATAGGCCAGTAGTGGCCCTTGTACATGTCAACTCTAGCAAAGGCCAGAAGTCCAGTGACCCTGAGTCAGCCCTCCTGGGCAAGCACAGATCCTAAGTAACTTATCTGATTTTCCGAACTGAACATCCTCCAACCGGGTTGGAGGACCACCCCAGTGTCACCACCCTCAACCAGTTGCTTCTCCCTTAAATACAGCCTTGTTTACACATCCTTCAAGCATACAGGCTCAGGTCCAGCAGGGACCCCCAAGTGCTCCAGACTGCCCAAGATCAACCAGAAGGAGGTCCTGAGTTGGCAGGCCGAGCTGATGAAAATTGCCCGAGCTTCCACCTATGAATCAACGGTCAGTCCCGGGTCCAACTGCTCCAACCAACCAAAGCCGACCACCACTGTATATGATCCCACACACCACTAATTGGTTCAAGCTCATAAAACTTGAGAAGTACACAGGGCCATCCTGAGCCTCGCCCCAGACAGGAACCGAGGCCTCCCCTCCACTCCGAGCTCACCTCGTATTTCAGACATAAACTCCCATATACTGGGGGTACCTTGGTGTGTGCATAAGATCCATTAAGTAAGGTCGGATCGGAAAGGGAGGCCACCAGGACCCGAGGACCAACCCTGACAGAGCTCAGGTATAAGGGGGGTTGGAGAAATCCCCTCCATTGTCATTTTGTTATAACCATGGGGAAATAAAATCCCCCCTTTCACTAATTAGTGTATGATTAGATGAATTTCTCAAATGTATTCAGGGCCACCCCCCCCCGACTCCTTTAGGGAGTGGCTTCCTGGTGACCACATGGAGCTAGGGCACGCAGGGGGCCCAGACATCAGGCACACAATTCCGCTCCTCTCTCTTCACTCATCACAGGAGGACCACCAGGACACCTAGCCAGGGGTCGAATTGCCAGCCGAATAGCACCCCCCCCCAGCAATGGAAGGACTCACCCAGGTCAGACGATAAAAAAGGCTTTTACGGACATCAGGCTTCACCTGCAGGTAGGCCATGTTGGGTAAGTTTTTTAAGGAAGTCTAGGGCGTGCTGTAGTTGTGGATCTTGATCAGAATGTGTCTCTCCCTGGGGTCGTACAAGCGATCTTTTAAAGAACTCAGCTCTGGATGGCATTGGGAGGTTTCGTTTTTGAAAATCCAGTAAGTCTTTGGAGGCCGACCCATATATTTTTTGTCCCTCTGGAAATTGAACCACCAGGGATGCAGGGTATGGTGTTCTGAAGTTAAGCTTATTCTGGCGGAGTACCTGGAACAAAAGGATATACTCCCGTTGTTTTCTTAAGGAATATGGATCGTAATCATTGTCTATAAAAATCCACATAGCACCACAGAACACCTTCTTCTGTGCCCAGGCTTTTTTCAGAATGACCTCCTTAATAGTGTACTTTAGAAAATGGATAATTATAGAGCGAGGGCAAGCTGAAGTGGATGTGGGTTTGGGGCCTAATGCCCTATGAACTCTCTCAAATTCTAAGCGGAAATCCACATCCAGAACAAAGGCTGTGTGCAGTAATGTCTCCATGACGTCTGCTACATCCTTCCCTTCGGCGCCCTCCGGGACCGAGTAAATTCTTAAATTGTTTCTTCTCTGCTGATTTTCGGGGAGTCTTCTTGTCTCTCTGTGGTGAGTTCGCAGATTTGAACTATTTGTTTCACTTGATCTTGCAGCTGGGATATTTGTGAAGAAGAAGAGGATTGATATTGATCCAGGACATTAACCCTTGATTCCAGGCCCTGTATCTGCTCGAATTTCAGTTACCGTTTCTTTAAAAGACTTCACCTCTATTTTTATGTCCATGGGCTCTGTAAGGATTCTATCCAGTTTACCCTCCATCGCTGGGTTTGTCTGTGTCTCCGGTATGCCCCCACTAAACTTGTTGCCACTTTTAAAGCGGGATCCATGCCTTGAGGGGTTTTTAGACTTAGCTGCGTGCAGTAAGGAGGCTGAGGCCCCAGAGTCAGATGCGTCTCCCTCTGTTCCGTCGGGATCCGGCGGCAGAGCTGAGAACCGATTCGACGTTTCCGTTCCTAGTGCCAATTACTTTCTCCTGATGTTATCTGGTGCTTTTATCTATGTTTTTTAGATACATTAGCAAGGAGAAGGTTTGGAGGTTCATGGAGCAAGGGAGCTAAGCGGCCATAGTTGACGTGACGTCACTGGAAGTGTTTTTTTTATTATTATATTTATATAAGCCAACAGTGGGATGCCCACCCTGGTATCGGATACCCCCCTTCCCACAGCTCATTGTTTTAAAGGAGAACACCATTTACCCTGTAAGTTTGATCCTAGTATTTACAGCCACCCAATTACTTAAATATCAATCTGAGCACATTTTGATGTTTATATGTGTGTAAGAGAGACTTACTTTGAAATCCGTGATTCTGTCTGCTGCCTCACGACCATCCGCACCATTTTCAGTCTCTCCTCCCATGGTGCTCCCTCTCGGTGTATTGCGTACTCGTGCATATAGCCCATCACCCCATGGGTAAAATTCTGCCTTGCGCCCATGCAGTTTCCGTCAGTGGCACGTTGCTCATTAGATTTCAGTATCTGAGGAGCATTAGGGTAAGCTAGTGTACAATATTGTAATTTAAAATTGAAGTTATCACTGAAACTCCTTTTTTCCCCCCTCCAACAGCGATCTGCAATCCTTGCAGTAGTGCAGCCGCTTCCCCCAACCCAGCCATGACGACTGCACAAAAAAGAACAGAAAGCCTTACATTCCACTAGGAGACCTTGCATCATAAAGATCGGGATGCAGCATGCCACATGCGGAACAGTATTCACTGCCAAACACAGTACAGGAACCTCGGGTAGGGGTTCTTCAGCAGAGGGCTTCAGACATTTTACACGACATGAGCTGACTTTATGATACTGCCGGTTCGCATCCTGTGACTTGTCACTCGCTGAAATGCTGTACCTTCAGCATTCCTGGTATGGCAGTTCAGCGAATGACATGTCACAGGATGTGAACTGGCAGTATCATAAAGTCCATTCATGTCGTGTAAAACGTCTGAAGTCTTCTGCGGAAGAACTCACCCCCCTCCTCCACCTGCTTCCACGATTGTATAATGTGAGGTCTCTTAGTGGAATGTAAGGCTTTGTGTTCTTTTTTTCATGGTTTTGGATAGACAGCAGGTGCGTGCTGCTGAAAGTAAAGTAATATAGATTCACATGCATTCACTTCCCTTGTATGAAATTCCCCCCATCGAATATGTCCAGATATGAGATAGTTTGTGAAAATAAATGTCTGTTGGTGTACTGTCCCAGCAACCCCCCCAACCCCATAGGTATTAATCGCCAAGCTGTTCCACTGCCCCACACCACAATCTAGAAAGCAGCTCCGGCGACAGGCACAACCCTACTCACACCACCGTGATTGGCTGCCGAATGAACTGTCAAACTATCACAGTTCGTTCGACAGCTGCAACTCAACAGCGGTGGTGTCAGGGGTCGCTGCAGCTGCTTTCTGGATTGGGGTGGGGTCTGGTGGATACTACCTGCAGCGGGCGGGGGGTGCGTTCTCGGGACAGTACACCATCAGTGATTTTCCACGAAACGATCTCATATCTATGAACATATCGGAAGGGGGAGTTTCATACAAAGGAAGTGATTGAATGTGAATCTGTATTACTTTGATGGCATATAAAGGTTTGGGGGGCTGTAATTAGACATTGCCAAAACCTTACAGGTATGTCTTGGGTTGGGGGGACATTTCTACAGTCACAATGACTGCGAGGACAGATCCCACTAACATGTGACAGAGAGACGGACACAAAAGAAACACAAGAGAACATGGATGCAGCAACAAAATACAGTGAGAGGGGAAAATGGATACAGAACGCACACAGAAACAGACGTAAAACGAGGTATGCTGCAAGCACTCACTCACCAAACACTGGTGCTCGATGGAGGGAACTGTGCGCGCAGCAACAAACCCGGGCACCAGAACATCCAAGCACAGTGCAGACGCGAGTACGGAGGGTAGCTCACATATAAGGAGAATTTGCATGCAGAGTGTGGCACCAGAACATAGAACCGCACAATATGGAGAAAGTACAGTTACGTAAGAACTTACTGTAACAGTAGATCTTTGAGAACAGCTCTTGCAGCAGGTTACACCATTAGGACTGAAGCCGACAGGTGTCAGGACCCCATGGACATTTTCTAGCTAGCACTCTTCAGCGGGGACCGCCTCCAACGTTGGTCCCACCCCCAACGTCAGGCGCAGTACATAAGGATGTGGTCCCCCCATAATCCTCAGTTCTCCTGCTGGAGACTCCCGGCCGCTGGATGGCATCAGAAGAGGAGACCGAGGATCCGCCACCAGATGGCCAAGACTAAGATGGGTGTTTGGCTACAACCTACCTCCAAAAGAAGGGGGATGGTGGGCGGGAAGGTACCTGTTGCAAGAACTGTTCTTGAAGATCTACTGTTACGGTAAGTTCTTACGTAACTGTACTATTTTACTTCGAGATACAGCTCTTGCAGCAGGTTACACCATTAGGACTGATTCCCAAGCAACAGTGGCAATCATGTGCCACTGGGAGGAGGAAAGACAGATCTCGATATTACTCGAGCCTAGGACAGAAGTCCCTGAAGGACGGCTAGACCGAACCCTGCTCTTCGCCTCGATGCAATGTCCAGACTGTAATGCCTGATAAAGGTATGCACAGATTTCCAAGTAGCTGCAGTGCAAACAGCTGAGGTGGAGATGTTCTTTAACGCTGCAAAAGAAGTAGCAACCCCTCTTGTGGAATGACCCTTGACCGCGCCCGGTAAGGGTTTATTGCGCTTGTCATAACAGAAAGTGATGCACTGGATGAGCCAACTCGAGAGTGACTGTTTGGAGACAGGAGCTCCTTTCATCCTGTGAGCAAAGGAGATGAAAAGTTGGTCCGCCTTTCGAAATTGTTTGGTTCTGGTCAGATAGTATCTGACGTACCGATGCAGGTCGAGGGTGTGCAAAAGGGCTTCTCCTCGATTAGTGTACCTTGTGAAATACACTGGTAAATCAATATCCTGGTTAAGGGTGAGGGCTGAAACCACCTTAGGCAAAAACTTTGGGTTTGTCCTTAGAGATACCCTGTCCTGATGGAAAACCAAATAAGGCTCTTTGCACATAAGAGCATGCAATTCCGAGATCCTTCTCGACGAAGTAACAGCAACTAAAAATAACGTTTTCCAACAGAGAAAACGTAGCTCGCAATCCGCGGCTGGTTCAAAAGGTGGCAGCGTAAGCTGCTCCAGGACGAAGGGTAAGTCCAAGGAGGAACTGGCTCCTTGATGGGCGGCCTAAGGTGGAGGAACCCCCTTAAGAAGGCATGAGTAGTGTCCAGCTGGGCCACCGTCCAATGACCTACTGGGGCATGGTAAGCAGAAATTGCACAAAGGTGCACTTTAACCAAGGAGTAAGCTAGTCCAGAGTGGAAAAGGGAAAGCAGGTAGTCCAGAACCAGCTTTTCGGGACAGTCTAACGGCGAAAAACGCGTGCTTGAGCCCACAAACAGATCTATGCCATTTCATGGCATACACTGTGTGGGTTGCTGGTTTTCTGGTGGCAGAGAGTACGTCTGCCACTTCTTGCGAGACCCCATATCGCATCATGGCTATGTCTCTAGGAGCCATGCATGCAGGTTCAATGAATGTAAGTCTTGGTGGACCAATGAACCCGCCTCCTGAGACAATAGATGGCAGCTGATTGGCAAAGGAACTGGAGGTCCCCGGGATAGCGGGTGCAGAAGAGGGAACCAAATTTGTCTGGGCTAGAAAGGCGCGATCAAAATGAGCGTCGCTTGCTCCCTGCGAAGTTTTAAGAGAACTCTCTGGATCAACGGGAAAGGAGGGAAGGCATGGAGGAATCTGCCCGCCCAGGAGAGGGACAACGCGTCTTGCCAGAAAACACCAGGCCCTGGATCTAGCAAGCAAAAATTGGGCAGTTTTGCGTTGGATGGGGACGTGAAAAGGTCTAACTCTGGAGTGCCCCATCTGTGAAACAGATCCTCTGCCACCTCCCGAAGAAGTTCCCACTCGTGGACTCTGGCCTGAGAGCGGCTCAGACTGTCTGCGACGGTGTTGTCCACTCCCGGGATGTGTACTGCAATTAGGTTTGTGCTGTGATGCAATATCCACTCCCACACTCTCATGGCCTCCCTGCAAAGCGGGTAGGAGTGAGTGCCTCCTTGTTTGTTAAGGTAATACATCACCGCGGTATTGTCTGTTTGTAACAGGAGAGTACCCGGTGGAATCTCCGACTGGAAGGCTTGCAGAGCGTAAAGGACTGCCCTCATTGCCAAAATGTTGATGTGGAGATGAGACTCCTGGGCTGTCCACAGGCCCTGAGACCGGACACCTTCCAGGTGTGCTCCCCACCTGAGCCCTGAGGCGTCTGTGGAGAGTGTCACAGTCGGAGACGGCGCTGTGAAGGGAACCCCCACTGAGAGGTTCCCCGGATTTAGCCACCACTGCCAATCCCGAATTACGGCATTCATGATTGAATTGGCTGCTGCAGATGGTCTTGCCTTTGGTCCCACTGCACCCTTAGCATCCACTGGGTTACCCGCATGTGGAGACGTGCCAGCAGGACTGTTGCAATGGCCGCAGCCATGTGTCCGAGCAGGTGAAGGACCAATCTGGCTGGGATGGTCTTCTTCACCGACAAGTCCCTGATGAGGGCTCTGATGTATTCCGCTCTGTCCGAGGGGAGAAAAGCTTTCCCTCTGACGGTGTCCAGAACTGCTCCTATAAACTACAGTTTCTGGGATGGCACCACGAGTGACTTCTTGTAGCTGATGAGAATACCCAGTGATTGAAAAAGGAACTGGGTGCAGTGAATGGCCATCATCAGTGCCTCCCTGGAGGGCGCCATGAGAAGCCAGTTGTCCAGGTATGGGAACATGTAGTGGCCTTGTCTCCTCAGAGACGCCGCTATGACCGCCATGCACTCCGGAAATACACGAGGTGCCGATGACAGCCCAAAGGGAAGAGCTCAGAACTGATAATGGTGGCTCAAACTCAAAGCGCAGGAACTTCCAGTGCGCCTGAACAATCGGAATATGCAGGTAGGCGTCCTGCATGTCCAAAGACGCCAGAAAGGTGTCTTGCTTCAGCATGGGAATTAGGCCCGGAAGGGTGACCATGCGGAAGTGTTTGTAAACGACTGACAGGTTGAGGTCGCTGAGTTCCAGTATTGGACGAAGGTCCCCTCTTTTCTTTGGAACCAGGAAGAAGCGAGAATAGTACCTTAGTCCTCTCTGGTTCTCTGGAACGTGCTCTAAGGCTTCTTTTTCCAGAAGCGCAAGCACCTCCTGCAGTATGAGCAGGTCGTGCTGACCCAAATATCAGGAAAGCAGGGGAGGTCTTGTGGGTGGACTGCCTACAAATTCTATACAGTGGCCTTTTTTGACCAGTTGCAGAACCCGCCTGTCGGTGGTGATCGACTGCCACCCTGACAAGTGGCGTGCAATGCGACCCCCGACTTTCTTTTCCCATTGATCCTGAGGAGGGGCGGGGGCCGGGAAGGAGTCATGCTGTGGCAGCGTTTGATCTGGCAGGCTGTGCCAACTTTGCAAATCGTTGACCTCTGCCTAGGGATGACTTGGCCTGGGCTTTGCAGGTGAAAGCGCCCCTCTGCTGTTGGCTGGAATGTGGCTGTTTCCTTTGTAGCCAGCCATGGAAGCGGCTCTGGTTCCTACGAAAGGAACTGGGCCGGGACCTGTACATGGCTTGTACAGATTGGACTGCCTTCCCTGCGTCCTGAAGTTTGGTGATTACTCTCTCAGAGGCTTCACCAAACAGGACCTCGCCGTTATAAGGGACATCTAAGATGTTCTTCTGGATGTCCAGGGTAAAACCAGAGACATGGAGCCAAAAGTGTCTCCGGAGACACATGCCTGAGGCTGCAGCTCTGGCTGAAGAGTCCGCAGAATCATATGCGGCTCTGAGCACCTGGGTCCCCACATCCAAACCCGTGCGGAGGAGATTCAACAGCTCCTCCTTTTGGTCGCCTTCAGGCATCTTCTCGACCAGGTCCTATCCCTGTTCACACAGTGCATTCTGGAATTGAACCATGTGGGTGAGGTAATTCAGTGACCTGATGGCGCAAGTCGCAGCCGCGTACGTGCACCTACCCAGGACATCCAATTGCTTGGATTCCTGGTCCGGTGGCTGTGTGCTCAAATGCTGAGGTCTCTGAGACCAGTCATGCGAGGCAGTGATGACCAGGGAGTCAGCCAGAGGATGGTTCGCCAGATACTGGTCCTCCCTGTATAGGCAGTCAGCATTCTTCGGCACTGCTGGAGTGGAATGGAGACGTTTCCAGGTGGCCTTGGTGACGTCCGCAAAGGCATCCACCAAGGGCAGCACTACCACAGGCTTCGGGTCTTTTTGCTGCAGGTAGCGGGCAAGGCGTTGTCTCTCGGGGTCACGCTCTTCAGTATCCCACCCCATATTTTCCTGGATGTGCCTCATGATCTTTGCGAAAGAGGGATCATCCAGAGAAGACCTGGGTAGGTCGTGTGGGTCTGGAGAGGGAATGCTGATGGGAGAAGGAGATCTGGAGTGCCCTGAGGTGTCAGATCTAGAATCCTCCCCAGACGGGGTGTACCGGCATCATCTGGGTCTCTTGGGACTGGGTGACCCTGAGGTGGATCTGGAGGGAGGTCTTCTCCTTTCTGAGGATCTGCCCCGAGGAGGTGGTGTTTGCTCCTTGGGGGCTGGCGACCGTCCTACGGGCCCCTTGGGCGGAGGAGGGTGTGTAGGCGGTGAAGGAGTAGGAGGAGGCGGAGTCGGAGTAGGAGTAGGACGTGTGGCGACCACATCTTTTCTGATGGTGTCCCATCAGAAGGTAAAGAGCTCCTTTACCTCTGCCAAGTTCATGCCAGATGATGGGCCCGGCGCCGGTGGCCTGTCGCCGGGGTCGGGCATCGGGTCTCCGGGGGTCTCCTGCTCCGGGGAAGGCTCCCGTGGGAGCCCGGCGTCTCCAGTGTCGCCCGCCTGGTCCTCGGGCTGTGTGGCGTCCTCCGACGAGTCCTTCTGGCCAGCATCAACCGGCGACGGTGGTGCAGTCTTCTCTGGGGTAGCCGTCGGTCCCCTGGCTGACGCCCTCGGAGGCGAACGCCTGGCCGGCGATGGGTGTTTTGGTGTCGCCGGCTCCAGAGAGCGCCAGTGATGCTTGGCCGACATTGGGTGGGCCTACGTTGGGTCCAACGTCTGTTTGAGGGACGTCAGGTCCTTGGTCTTGCGAGGAACCGGATCCGACCCACGCTGAGGCTGGGAAACCGACCTGGTGTCGGAGTCCCGCTGGCGGGAAGAAGATTTTGGTGCTCCCGGGACTTCGAGGCGGCCTTAGATGGAGTGGAAGATGCCAACGGCCTGGAAGTCTTCAGGGGTTGCAAAGAAGAGGAACCACTGGAGGATCTGACCTGAACCGGGGGAGGTTGCAATTGAGCCCTGGAAGGAGAGCAGTCCGACCGTGAGCCAGAGCTTTGGGAGTCCAAGGCCCTCGCAGGGGACCTGGGCCTTTCTTTTTCCCGGTGTTTATCCCGGTGCTTGTGAGTTTTACCCGACGACTCCCCCCTGGAGGAAGGTTCTTTGTCCATGGTCTTGGGTTTCTCCTCTAAGAGAAAAGCTTGAAGGGCCTTCTGGTGGCGGATCCCGGTGTGGCTGTCGAAGCCCTGGCAGAAGGAGCAGGCCTTAGTGTCGTGTTCCGGGCCTAGGCAGCGAACGCAGGCTGAATGTGGATCCTTGAAACGGATCTGTTTGCCGCAGGAACACTTCAATTGGTGACCCTCCAGAGAAGTAGTTGGAGAGGACATCAGTTGAATCCAAAGTCGTGAAGGAAGATGAAATCATCATAGCTCTAAAGGTTGTCGCATGCTAGAAAAAGGACAGCGAGGCCGATACTTGCGATGTCGAAGGCGGGAAAAGAACTGGGGATTATGGGGGGGCGCCTCATATTACTATGCCTGGCCAGGCGGGACCCGGCCGTGGGCGGTCCCGCTGAAGACTGCTAACTAGAAAATTTCCTTGGGGTCCTGATGCCTGTCGGCTTCAGTCCTAATGGTGTAACCTCCTGCAAGTGCTGTATCTCGAAGTAAGATCACCACTTCTTCTCTAAGGCAGCAAAACTAATCAATTACTATAAAATTACTAAACTGGCAGAAATGAAGACTATAGCACAACTACACATTCTCAGGCAAGCTACTGGACAATGTTATTAGTCAGTTTAGTGAAGTTCTCCTTTAATTATGTTTTCCAACACCGGGGAGGGGGCATCTATGTGTCAGCATTCAGAATCCCCCCTCCAGCAGAGTGGGACACTAGAAAGCCCATCCCCCGTGTCCTGAAATAGATTTATTTTATATGTACCTGCAAAAAAAGAAAACCGACCCCATGTCTTTTTTTTTTAAACCTACAAAAAAGAAAACGTCCTGTCCTTGTTGCCGCAGATCCCCTTCCTCATATCCCAACCCTCCCACTGAGTACCAAACCTCCCAACCCCCCCTTACCCTTTACTTACCTCCGGAGGCTGTATGCTGTCATTTTCTGTGGACTGAGACACTTCTGCACTCTTCAAAGCCAAACTGTAAACTGAGGAATAAAGGTAAATGGCCTATTATGTATTTAATTGACATTTTAAACTTATGCTGATATCTTTGCCATTTTTTTGGAATTTTTTCACCAAATGTTCAACAGGACCTTTTTGAGACCCCACCCCATGAACACTGCAACTGTCATTTTGTTAATCGGGCCTGGAAGGTGATTTTGCTGTTGCTGCGTGAAATCGCCTTTTAGGACCAAATAACAAAATTTCACCACCAATGTTCTTGAGGCAGGGTCCCAAAAGGCTATGTTGAAAATCTGGTGAAAAAATTCCTAAAAATTGCTGAGTTATGTGTGTTTGGTGAAACGTTTCTCCGCACTTGCATAACTTGGGCAATTTTCAATATTTTGACTCCAAATTTTGAACATAGTCATTTTTTCACACCACCTCATGAACAGCACAGCTGTAATTTTTTGCATTCTGTCCAAAACGTGTTTTCACACTTGTGGCATTGATTTGAAATTTCTACCTATGGGGTTTATGAGGTGGGTTCATAAGAAGACTATGTTGAAAATTTGGGGTCAGAACATGAAAAAATTCCCAAATTATGACCATTTTTTGCAATTTCGCTATGCCCACTCGTAACTTCGGAAATGTTAAATGTTTTTACTCCACTTTTCAACATAACCTTCTTATTACCCCCACCTCATGTATGTCACAACTGTCATTTTTAAAATTCTGGCCAAAATGTGTTTTCACACCTGTGGCTCAGAATGGCGTTGCAGTTGCACAGAATTACATTTTGGCATGGATTTGAACATTTTCTGTACCAGGTACATGAGGTGGGGTAATAAGATGGTTAAGCTGACAATTAAGTCACTGTTGTACTATAAATGGAAGCGCAGGTTCCACAACTACATACATATATACATCTACAGAGCGATGGGATTCCACAGTAAAATAAGGATACTATTACACTATCTCAAAAAGTAAGGAAATAAGTTGCAAAAAACTTTTGTTAATGCTCCAGTTAGGGTCAAAGCGACAAAAATTGGGAAATGAGGTGTTAGGGTTTCCCGAACACCCAACCCTCCCAAAACAGGTAGGAGAGCAGGTGTGGGGTGTGCCTTGAGCTTCTCAAGCCTATTGCTCACTCCATTCTCATAAAGTCTACAATCTGACCTTATTTACAGATGGAATGGGGTGAGTGTTAGGCTTGAGAAGCCCAAGGCACACCCCACACCTGGTCTCCTGCCTGGTTTGGGTGTTAGGGAAACTCTAACGCCTCATTTCCCAACTTTTGTCGCTTGGATCCTAACTGGAGCATTAAATAAATTTTTTTGCAACACACACTCATATCCCGATATATATATACATTCACACTTCATGGAGGGGACTTTAGGGGCTGGGAGGAAGTCGATGTGTGTCACTTATCTGTTAATGCTACTTCGCCCTGTAAAAACTACATCTAGTCTTTGCCAGATAGCACAACAACACAAATTCTAACTCTGGAAACTTTTGCAAATATTTTCACAAAGGGAAGTTTCCTGACTACACACATCTCTAATCACACAATTGTGATTTGACAGTTTACTGGGCTGAGGAAGTGTATTTTATGTACTACAGTTTTTTTTTTTTAATTAACATGCTTTTTTGAGAAACTCTCCATTTTTGCATACAGGACAACATTTCACTGGACAGTGCTACAATTTCATCTACCACACAGGACCCTCCCGCCCCCAAAGTTATACAGCTATACTTCAAGGCAAGGCAGTTTTATTTTTAGGGCGCCCAATCCCTGAGGTTCTCGGTGCTTTACAAACATAATCATAAAATACAGATAAAAATACAATAAAATTAGCAAAAATAAATAAATGAAATCAGAAAAAAACAGCATTAAGGATCTGGTATTTACTAACTAAAATGGTTTGTCTGGGAGATCAATCCATAAAAGCCAGGTCGAAGAGGAAGGCCTTCAGCATCGGCTTAAAAACACTAATCAAGTGGGCCTCCTAGACTGCAGATGGAAGAGAGTTCCACAGGGTTGGCCCAGAGACACTAAAAGCATGGTCACCCAATGTCTTGAGTTGAACCCTTGGAATGTCCAGAAGCCCCCTCGTAGAGAAGTGGAGGGAGCGAGCAGAGGTCATAAGTAGCAGGAGTTCCAACAGGTAGACAGGACCCAGTCCATATAGGGCCTTATAGGTGAGCAAGCCCACTTTCAAAAGGACCCTCCACCTGACTGGCAGCCAGTGCAGAGCACGCAGGACTGGGGTCACATGGCAGGACCGTGATTGGGCTGTAAGCAACCTGGCTGCCACATTCTACACAAGCTGCAGCCTGAGGAGGGTCCCTCCTGTGACCCTGAAGTATAGGGAATTAAAGTAGTTGAGCCTAGAGGTCACAAAGGCATGTACCAGGGTCGGCAGATCCTTGGGTGGAACCAGGGGCTTAATCCTGGCAATGTCCCAGAGGTGGCAGAAACCACTCTTTACTACAGATGATAACTGATCTTCAAAGGTCAGCCTGCAGTACAGAATCACGCCAAGATTACGCACCCCTTTGGGGAGCCACCAATGGAGCAGACCCCAGGTGATAACCCATCACCCTGTAACCCGGCTCGACCACCAGCACCTCCGTTTTATCTGGGTTAAGTCTTAGCGAGCTGGAAGCCATCCAGTCATAGATTTTAGCCAGACAATTTAGCACATCAACAGCCCTGGATGTTCTGCATGCAAATGACAACTATAGCTGGGTGACATCTGCATAGCACTGAAACTCCACGCTGTATTGCCGAATGATCTCACCCAGGGGCAGCATGTATACTGCAAACAGCATCAGCGACAAGATTGAACCCTGTGGTACCCCACATGACAGGGGCATTGGGGAAAAGGAGAAATTCCCCATTACTACCCGCTGCACCCTGTCAAGAGATAGATTTTAAACCATCTTGATGACAGCACTGGCAAATCCACAAAACTCACAGAGCCAATCAAGAAGCACGACGTGGTCCACAGTGTCAAATGCTGATGAGAGATTGAGGAGCACATGAACTGACCTGTCTCCTCTATCTCTAGCCCTTAGCAGATCATTATGCACCCTAACTAGGGCCCCTTCATGTGTCCTATTAAAATCTAGAACTTCTGACAAAAGACCTGTTACCCAGAACATGTGTGGCTGCATATTAATGTACTTCGCAGGCACAAATGTTTATGCTTGTATGATGAGTTCATTTTTATTGTACATAGTTCTCATTGTCCTGTACCCATTGTCCTATTTTTTACTCTGTATATAACATGATCTGTAAATTTGCTACACTAATGTCTTATCTCATGACGTGGAACCTCTGGCTCAAAGGTATATCCAAGATTTCAAATAAATAAATAAAATAACTAGAGATGATTCTGTGCTATGTCCAGCCCGAAAACCCAACTGAAATGGCTCACAGATGTCAAAGGACACCAGGTGGTCGTAGAGCTACCGTGCCACCAATTTCTCAACAACCCTACCCAAGAATGGTAGGCTAGAGATTGGACGGTAATTTGTCAGACATCAGGGTCAAGTGAAGGTTTCTTCAGAAGAGGCTTCACCAGCACTTCTTTCAAGGCTACTGGGAATACCCCTTCCACCATCGAGCACCTGGCAACCCTGGCAAACACCGGGCCAAGAGCCTTGGCACATCCCATTGGGCAACACGTTGGGGCTGGATCCAGTTCACAAACTGTGTGTTTCAGCTCTAAGATCACCCTAGTCACTTCAGGCACCTCCACTGGCCTAAACTCCTCCCAGACAGGCAGAGTGCCTCTGTTTGTCCCAGCCCGGCCACTGCGAGGTAGTTGCCTCGGTGAAGGAATCTCTTACCAAAGAGATAACACTCTTGTCAGAGGAGAACACAGCAAACTCTTCACATAAAGTGGATAAAAAGGTCTCCTTCGGCTGTAGATAGGCAGGATGGAGAGGCCTGTCCACACTCCGAAAAAGCTAAGGAGGTCTGTTCTTCTCTGCCGCAATCTCCCTGGACAGGAATTCTGCCTTCTTACGGGAGGTTGTCCCCTGGTACTTACCAAAGTGAGCTCACAGGGCCAGTTTGTTGACCTCCAGCCAGGTCTTCCGCCAGCAATGTTCCAACTTCCGACCCTTGACCTTCATCGCCTTGAGATCCCCATCAAACCAAGGGGAATCTCAAGTGAGAAGATTTGTGCATTCCGACTCCCAACAAAGAAAAGGCAAGATGGAGGGAGTTCAGTTCCAACAATTATGGCGCACTTAAGGAACTCAGAGAAGTGAGGTTTAGTTCTGGCAACTATGGTGCTGTTAATGGGAATCCGTAAGATTCTCTATGAAATTATTGTGAAGGTTACTATGAGGATCCAGTATGTAAATTGCTGGGTTATATTTAGAAAATGTTTTCAGTAAGACAGAAGTATACATTTAAAATTGTGATGTGAAGGTATCCATTTTGTGGACAGGAAGGATGCTGTGATGATGTCACTGCCTCACCAGCTCTAACAGTATGCAGTTAAGCAGGTTAAAACAAACTGCTCCTACAGACAAGGATCCTGTTCTAGTATGAAGAGAAGCACTGGATTCTTTTCTTGCACTCTGCCAAACATAAAATCCTGGGTGTTCTTCAGAATATAATAGAATCCCTGACAGCACAGTTGAACTGTTCCCACCTGCTGCACTGCAAACTGTTAACACTGGTGAGGTAGTGACATCATAACACCCTTCCTGTCCACAAAATGGATGCCTCCACATCCCTATTTAAAAGTATTTCTCTGTCTTACTGAAAACATTTTCTAAATATAACCCAGCAATTTACATACTGGATCCTCATGAGTACCCTTTACAATAATTCAAGGAAGCATAGACTCTTTTAAGGAAATATGAGGAGGAGTGGTTATATTAGCAGCTCGTGATCACAAAGACACAGCTTTTCGGGGAAGTAAGCTGATGTTTTTCCCAGATATGTTGTCTCATACTCAACTCCGTAATTAGCCGTTTGTGAGTCAAGCTTTGTTCCTGCAGTTGGGGGTGCTGGCCCATCTATTTCACCCAGCTCAGCTTTGACTCATTTACAAGGGGAAACCCTATGTTTCCATATCAATTAATCAAATTCTTTATTTATCCAGGTGATCACCATTGAGCAAGTTCATTTACAAGGTGGACCTGCATTATACAAGTCGAGTGGCAGTGCAGTTATATACAGGCAAATAAACAGTAAATAAAAATGTACAACAGTGCAGGCGGGCCTGCAGCAGGCAAGACAAGTAAGAGTACATATATGTTAAGATAATAGACAGTCGGTAAGAGTATGACAATAAGGTGGCAGGTAAGTAAAAATTGGTACTAGATTTTACAAAACAAAAAATGGTTTAGTATTCCTGTAAGGATAAAGCATTTTTCCCCACGAAGAAATAGCTGCCTTGAATGTTATCAGTGAATGGAAATACACAATCAAGGTAAAAAAAAAAAATGCATAAGGAGGAGACATGTGACAGGTGGTAGCGGGAAGACAGTGGGGGTAGGGGTCGAGTACTGGGAGAATACTAGAAGTGAAGGGATGGGAGACTGAGGGTAAGCAAGGATTGGTTTGTGAGGAAGGACCCGGAGGTGGCTGGGTCCCTGCTTGCAAGATTTGTAGTGAGCAGAATGAGGAGCATGAAGATGGTGCAATATGAACCATGGCTGCTGCATTAGGACGCTTCTGTGTTGTAACCTGGACAACAACAAACATATTTGAGACTATTTATCATGAGACTTCAATGATCATTGAGAATTTTTCTGTCCACCAGCCAAAGGTACTCGGGGCTTTCTTTTGTGACAACACACTACCTTTTTTTGTTTCGTGGAGCTAATCTTTCCTCTCCTGATATTTCCTAGTCCATACATTAAAAACTTGACTGATAGATGTTACAGGAGGTTTGAGGTTTATCCTTTTTTGAAGAAAATTAATTATTCATTTTATTACTCATGCAGCCCTGCCAAAGGATGCAATGGGGCACTGCGGCAGCATCGCTGTTTGTTGATAAACCCCTTGTTCTGGAGGCTTTTAGTAAATGTTCTTGCATGTTAAAAAATATATACTACTAGGGGTGCTTTGGCAGTTGAGCATGATGTGTTACAAGGGGGAAGACCCAGGCTGTGTGTGACAGCATGGCTTTTTGCAGAAATTTAGAGGCAGTACTTGTTAGCCACCCTATGCCTAACCTGGAATGTACGGAACAGGATTAGACTTCCTCCCAAAGGGATGCGTTCAACTGATGGAATCTGTAATGATTCTTATGGTTCACCAGCTATTGGCTTACCTCCTATTCTGGCACAGCAGTGATCTACAGACCTCCAGCACAGCGGGAGAGATGGATAAAGACTTGGAGGAAGCTATCCAAAGCATGGCATGCAAGGGGGAGGTGTTGCTGGTGGGGGACTTCAATCTACCAGTGGCATGCAAGTCAAGTCAGGTTTTATTATAAAAAGAGCTTTGCCAAAACCAAAGCGCCTGTACAATACAACAACAAACACTTCAAGCAAGGGGGAGGTGTTGCTGGTGGGGGACTTCAATCTACCAGACGTGGACTGGAGCTTATAAGCTGCAGCAGCAGTCAGAAGTAGGGACATCCTGAACTTCCTTCAAGGGGTGTTCCTCAAGCAAATAGTAAAGAAGCCTACTCGGGGGGGGGCGCAATACAAGGCCTGGTACTGACAAATGGGGACTGTGGGACTTCCGGTGACGTCAGCAGCCTGAATGGCAGATTAGTTCGTGGAGCTCTCTAGCCCGAATTAAATCAATCGGCATCCAAAAGAACAAATTATGCAATCACCAGCAAAACTTATGAGATCGAAAGCGGGGTCTATTAAGAATACTCCAACCCCGGTTCAGAAACTACAGTTGTTGCTACAGGGAGAAAAAATGGCCAGGAACTCGGGACCTACTGAGGAAGATGACAACGCGGTCAGAGACACTGGGATGGAAGAGGAGTTTCCTCAGTTAATCACGTCAATCCTGCAAACGGCTAAAACAGTTTAAAAAATAGACAAATCCCTGACAGAGCTAAGGACAGACATTGGGAAAATCGAACACAGAGTGGACAAGTTGGAGCTGGGACTCACCACGGTCTCAGAGCAAGCAGACCGACATGACCGTCTCCTGTTGTTTCTGATGGCGAGGGAGAGGGAGCTGAGAGCGAAGGTAGAGGACATCGAGGGGCGGACCAGAAGAAAAAATCTCCGGATTTATGGCATACCAGAAGGGGCTGAGGATGATGCACCAGACGCTATAACATTTATACAGAAATTACTGCGCGACTTAATAAAGCTACCTCCTGAGATGGATGTTTCACTGGATCGGGCCCATAGATCACTAGCCCTGCGCCGCGGGAGTCCGGGCTCCCGCCCCCGTTCTTTTGTGGTATGGCTGTCTAGTTACACAACGAAGGAGGAGATCATACGGAGAGCCTGGAGACTGAAGAAAATAATGCTGGGAACCAGCCGCATTACAATAGATAACGATTATACACAGGAGTCCAGGAAGCTCAGTAGCATATGTGGCCATCTTGAAACAGCTCAGAGCCGAAGTCTAAAGGCACAGATGCTATTCCCAGCGCCTTGGTAGAAACCAGGCAAGGTGTTAAAATCTATGAAGATCTATTAGATGCTAGAGCCTTTCTGGAGGAGATGGGTATCGCAGTCCCAGGACTGGAAAAAGAGAGACTAGAGAGGGAGCTGAAGCGTTCAGCCTGGTCAGTGGTAAGAAAGGGGCTGACTCGTCATTCCAACCCGCATCAAACGAACCTGAGGGCAGATATCACCGCATTACTTAAGCCGTATACCTCGCCAGTCCAGCTAACAGGGATATCCCAGCAAGATACCTCAGACGGTGAAACTCAAGGTGGGGAACAAGTGACCGTATTGGATGGGGCCTCGGTAGGCTGAGAGGTAACTGGCAGGCCTGAAACCGGAACATAGACTGTTGAAGGAACATAGACTGTTGAAGATGCCGAAAGAGCTATAATATGCAGATCAAACTGATAAAAAGGGTAGGAATAACTGAATGCTGGCCTGCTCAAAGGGGAGAGAGGAAAAAAAAAAAAAGGATAGGGAATAGGAAGGATTCTGGGAATTAAGACAAGGGAGTTAAGATCTCGGAGAATAGCCTCGACTCCGGGAGGAGGCGGGATAATGGAGGGGAAGAAATGAGGGGTATGGCATAGTAATTGATTATGATAAATCGATTATAAGCAGGAGCTTTGGAAATGTTGGGATGGGGGGGAGGACGTGGGTCTCGAGGACACGAAGTGGAACAACAGATGATATGATCAGAGGATCTTCCTCATAAATGTGTTAAGGGGAAAGGACTGGACAGAGACTTGGCCTGCACACAATTACCCCCTGTATTGAATTGATTGGCCTACAGAGAGAGGCAGATGGGGATGAAGAGGTGAATTGAATGACTAACTGGGTAATGGGGGAAGGGGAGGGAATGGGAACTGATGTATGAGAAATTGAGCTTGCAGGCAGGGGGGAAAAATATGCGGGTCTGAGGAAAACAGGCTCATTCATTTTACTACCTGACAAAATGAAAGTTAATGGTTGCATACATGTCTACTTCCCCTTTTTCCTCCCAACTTCCGAGCATCGCCGGGGGAAGGGGGGGAGGTTGCTCTGGAAGAGGTTGCCTACCATACCGATAAACAGGGTGGGATGTTCACCCCCTAGTTAATCACAGTTGAAGGGCATGGGAGATGGCTGGACTAAAATGAAGAACAGCCAGATATTGATCCTGCTGACGTTAATATTGCCTCTGGGTAAGGAGCTTAGACTCACTGATAGTACTCGTATGAGGCTGGGCCCTGACCACCATATAGGGCTGACTGTCCCAAGGAGGGAACAAGCCTGTCTAACCATATGGGGCTGGACAGGCATTGGAAGTTATGATACTCAGATTAAGATTGTTGTACCCTTCCGTGGTTGTATACCCTGTAATAGAGGAACACCCCGGGGGTGGCGATCAATGAAGCGGAACCTTTTTGAAAGGTTCAAATTGCTTGGATGTAGGTTTTCAAAGTTCAGAAATTTGAAGTTTAAACTGTTACTGGTTTTTATTAAGACATATGTATCCCCACTAGGGGGAGATGGAAACTATAAGGTTTTCACTCATACATGGTTGGGTTGGTGGTTTAAAACCAGCAAATTTGATATAACATTTGGACATTATATTTGGCACAAAGTTAAGGAGGAACGAGTACAAATAATGTTTTGCCAAGCAAAGATAAACCGGAGAGTGGTTTGGGAGTGGCTAAAGAATGGAAATTTAAGGGGAGGGTGGGGAGTGGGACTGACAAACAGGAATTAGCAGCACTGCAAGGAATAATAAACCATGGATATGGATAAAGTCAGATCTCGAATAGTATCTCTGAATGTTAACGGTATAAACCATCCCATTAAAAGAAAAAAATTGCAAAAATTCCTGAAGACAAAAATACGAAATGCATTTTATACAAGAGACACATTTGTCTCCAGTGGAAGCCCAGAAGCTTAAAAATAAGGACTTCCCGACCATCTATCATGCATCCCTAGAGAAAGGAAAAAAGAGGGGAGTAATGATATTGTTGTCGGCATCGCTTCCGTTTGAGGAAGAAGAAGTAATAATAGATACTGGGGCTAGATATGTTATGGTGGTGGGAAGAATTCAGGATTTACAGGTCACGTTATTAAATGTGTATGCTCCTCCGAGAACACACACAAGCTTTTTCGCTGACCTCTTCAAACTTCTAGAGGAAAAAGCCAAAAGGATAGTGATGGCAGGAGGGGACTGGAATGTTGTCATGAACCACTCCCTGGACACGACTTCGAGCATCCCTGCCCCTTCTGAGAGAGTCTCCAGACACTTTAAGAGGCTCTTGACAGACACGGGTCTTGTGGATGTTTGGAGGGAGAGATACCCCCTGGCACGAGATTATACTTATTATTCCCCAAGATATCAAATATTTTCAAGATTAGACATGTTTTTCACATATGGGAAAGATATGAGTATTTTTGATTCAATATGGGTGGGAACAGAGAGTATATCTGATCATAAGCCGGTGTTTGCACAGGTTGACTTACAACTTCCAAAAAAAACAACACAATGGAGACTGAATGTTAGTCTGCTCAGAGATGAAAGGGTGGGGAAGAAATTCGGGATATAATAAAACAGACTATATGGACGAATGAGAGTCCAGATATCACACCACAAATTCTCTGGGATACTGTTAAGACAATGATCAGGGGGAGACTGATCTCAATTGCTACATACAGGAAAAGAGAGAGGGTTAAACAGAGGGAAAGACTAATTCAGAAACGTAGGGATCTGGAAACACATCAGAAAACAAAATACTCCAGAGACAGGGGGAAAGGAAATAGAGGAACTTAAGCGAAGACTACAGAGATTGCAACTCATGGAAACTGAAAAGGCACTCTTGTTTGTGAAGCAAAATTATTATGAAGGGGGTCCGAGGGCCACACGCTTCTTGGCTTACCGCCTAAAACAACAATCCGCCAAAGCCAATGTTACGGGGATCAGGGATTTAAATAATGGGAAAATCCTATATAGATGGGAGCAGATAGCGGGAACATTTGCCACATATTATAAACGATTATACCGTCCTCAGCCGGATGCACGTCCGAACGAGGCAAAGCAGTTTCTTAAGACCCTGAAATTACCTGAACTCTCTGAGACCCAAAGACAGAGTTTAGAAAAGTCAATTACTGAACAGGAAATTATGAGCACGATAGGGGTGCTTAAAGCAGGCAAGTGTCCAGGACCCGATGGGTTTGGAGGTGAAATGTATAAAACATTCATGACAGAACTGGTTCCCTTGCTGGGTCCGATATATAACCGGGTGCTGCTAGAGGGAGAAATGGTTCCTCCATCATGGAATTACACCACCATAACAGTCCTTCCAAAAGAGGGCAAGGATCCAAAAGAGTGTGGCTCATATAGACCGTTCTCTCTCCTTAATGCCGACTATAAAATCTTCACGGCAGTAATAGCCAAAAGGCTGCAAACCTTTCTCGCGGATTTAATTCACCCAGATCAAACAGGCTTTGTGGAGGGTAGGCAAGCTCCCGAGGGGGTTAGAAGAACCATCAACATAATAGATATCATCAATAAAAAACGCTTCCCAGCCTGTCTTATGAGTCTGGACGCTGAAAACGCGTTTGATAAAGTCAGTTGGAATTATCTTTTCTTGGTCCTTGAAAGAATGGGTTTCCCCTTGATGTTTAGAGAAGCGATTAAAGCGCTATACGCTGCACCGCAGGCTCTGGTCAGGGTAAATGGAGGGGTTTCACAGAGGTTTGCCCTTGGGAGTGGCACAAGGCAGGGGTGCCCGCTGTCACCTCTTTTATTTGACATATATATAGAACCTTTAGCGCAGGCGATAAGGGAGGCAGAAGGGGTGCGGGGATGGAGGTGGAGGGAGAAGAACATAAAATATCCTTATACGCGGATGATGTCCTCCTGTACATTACTAACCCGGACACATCCTTACCTGAGATCTTGTCTCTTATAGACAAATTTAGTCAATACTCTGGTTACTCATTAAATAAAAAAAAAAACAGGGGTCCTTAAATTAAACTATACCCCATCACACGACATAAGACAAATGCTGGAGGTGAATTGGGATAGAGGGAAAATAAAATATTTGGGAACTCAAATCACTAAAAATTTAACGGCGCTATATCTGGCTAATTTTGAACCAACAATAGCCCGGATTAGGCAGGATATTAAAAAATTGGGGGACCTCAATCTCCCTCTATATTCGAGAATACAGTCAGTGATAATGAACATTCTCCCGAGATATCTATACTTATTCCAATGTCTCTCGATCAGAATTCACAAGAATCAGTTCCAAGTTTGGCAACAGATGCTCTCGCAATATATTTGGGGTTATAGGCGTCCCAGAATTAAATACGCAATCTTGCAGTCTAATAAAAGATATGGAGGCCGGAATGTCCCCAACTTAGAGGACTATTTTTTGGTCACGCAGTTGAAGTGGGCCCTTATGTGGTCCACTAAGACACATAGGGCTAGATGGAAGGCAATAGAGGTGGCCTTGACAGATGGGATGCCGCTGGGGGCGAGGGTAGTGACACCGGAGACCCAAAGGGGAGACAGAAATATATCCCTGATGTCTGTAGGAAACACGGTGAGAACCCTAAAGCGAATGTGGTCTAAACGCAAACTAGATGAGGAACTCTGGCCAATGAGATGGTTTGCCTGGGACCCGGGTTTCGTCCCGGCCAAACAAGACCTCACCTTCAAAAATTGGAGCAGAATCGGTCTATACTCCCTGAGTCAGTTTCTGGATGGAGACACAGTAGTGGAATTTGCCCAGATCAAAGAGAAGTATTCCCTGAGACAAGCGGATTACTTTAGGTACTTGCAAATTAATCCATATACACACGCTGTAAACAACAACATGGTCGAACTGGAATAACAGGGCTATTTAACACCATAACTGAAATATTAGGTGCAACAAAAGCCAGGGGTTTAATCTCCACGGTATATGGTGTCTTGAGAGATAGGGGAGGTAACAGGACGATGCAAATCAAGGATAAATGGGAGAGGGAACTGGAGGAACGGATTGATGAAGGGGAGTGGAATTCCGCTCTGTCAATGGCCCACAGAACTACATCCTCACCAATGTGGAGGGAATTTGAATGGAAAACCAGAATAAGATTCTTTATAACACCAAAGTTGCAGAGTAAATGGGACCGGAGCTGCTCTGGGGACTGCTGGCGGGGGTGCGGTGTGGAACGGGCGGACTACCTACATGTGTTCTGGTCATGTCCGTCTCTCACAAACTATTGGATGGAGGTCAGGCAGAAAATACAACAGGTGCTTCACATTCAAGTAGTGCTAGGCCCCAAAAATTTGTTATTGGGGGGTGAGACCGATTGAGATCAAAGGGTCAAACAGAATCTACCTTTGGGGAGTTCTTCTCGCGGCATCACATAAGGCCATAACAAAAAAGTGGCTGACTACATGTCCTCCGACAGGTCATGACTGGCTTAAAACAGTAAATGAAATTAAAGAAATGGAGGAAATTACATATAAAATAGGATACAGAGATTTAATGCTAGGTGGACCCTGTGGGAGATGGCACCAGAATAAAATGGAACAACATAAAAGAAGAAAGGAGGAATTGGGGACTTAGAGAGGGGAACTTTACATCGGAAGAATGGTAGACAACTGGCTCTCCCAGATCGCTCACGGTTAAATCAAAAATGGAACCAAACAAAATAAGAAATTTTGTGGAATAAGAAATTATGCATAGGTAAACCAGAAAGTAAATGTATGCATTTGTATGTGTCAATCCAAGAATGATATATAGTATTTTTAATGGTTCTATTATGTGCCAAAATATGCAATAAACTTGAATTTAAAAAAAACAAAAACAAATGGGGACAGTGTTGCTGACATTGTGGTGGGTGACAACCTGGGTTCCAGTGATCACAATACAATGTGGACTGGGCCAGAACTGAGCCGCACTAAGACGAGGGTCCTGCACTCCAGGAGGGCCGATTTCAGGAAAACAGGAGAATGCCTCAAGGCCGCCCTGGCAGGAATAGAGGATCTGGAGGAATTGAAGAACTATGGGCAAAAATAAAGGGGGGAAAAATTATAGGTACATTAGGGAGCGGGGAAAGACCAATGCAGGGATACTGACGCTTAATAAAGGGGAGGGAATGTGGGCAGAAGGTGACAGTGAAAAAGCAGGGATACTGAACAAATACTTCTGCTTAGTGTTCACAAAAGAAGAGGAGGGGAAGGTACCTAAACCAAATAATAGAAACACTCTGGATAAGGGGTCGATACCAGTCCATTCACAGAAGAAAGGGTTCTGAAAGAACTCTTAAAATTGAAGGTGGACAAAGCAATGGGGCCTGACGGGATTCACCTCAGAATTCTAAAAGAACTAAGGGTAGAAAATACAGTTACGCAAGAATTTACTGTAACAGAAGATCTTCGAGAGAGGCTCTTGCAGTAGGTAATTACATACAGGACTGAAGCCGGCAGGCATCAAGACCCCATGGAAAAATTTCTGGCTAGCAGTCTCTGGCGGGGGACTGCCCCCATGTCAGGTGACAGATGTCATATGACGTCAGTATAAAGGGGCGGTCCCCCATGCCCACCTTCCAGTTCTTTCCCGCCAAGGGACAAAAAAGCAAGACGAGAGAGAAGTGGATATTTCCCTTCCTGGAAAAGGAGCTGAAAAAGCTAAGGGGGGTGGAGGGCGGGAAGGTATTACCTACTGCAAGAGCCTCTCTTGAAGATCTACTGTTATGGTAAGTTCTTACGTAACTGCACTATCTTACTTCAAGAGGGTTCTTGCAGTAGGTAATTACATATAGGACTGAGTCCCAAGCAGTCTGGAACAAAGAGAAGCACACGGGGGGAGGAAACTACTCAGATGTAGAACCTCAGGCTGTGAAGGTCTTAGGAAACAAGACCCTGCAGAACAGCCAACCCGAAGCCAGCTCTATGGCGAGAAGCAATGTTCAAACTGTAGTGTTTTGTTAAGGTATGGATAGAAGTCCAAGTTGTGGCTGCGCAAATGTCTGCCGCTAGCACATTCTTGAAACAAACTGCAGAGGCAGCGACACCCCTGGTGGAGTGGCCCCTGACCTGACCCGGCAGGGTCTTGTGATACTTGTCATAACAGAAAGTGATACAATGAATCAACCATTTAAATAGGCATTGCTTGAAGACAGCATTGCCTTCTCTTTTGCAAGCAAAAGAGACAAACAGTTGATCAGTCTTTCTGAGATCCTTCGTCCTGGTAGTGTAGTATCTCAGAATTCAGTGAACATCCAACGTATACAAGAGGTACTCCCCTTGATTGTAGTGTTGTGTAAAGAAAGTAGGCAGTTCCATGGATTGATTCAGTGTAGATTCCGCTACCACCTTAGGGAGAAACTTAGGGTTGGTATGCAGAGCCCAACGTTCCTTGTGAAAAATCAAATACGGGATTTTGCACATCAAGGCCTGAAGCTTGGAAATCCTTCGAGCAGAAGTAGTGGCCACAAGGAAGACAGTCTTCCAGGAAAGGAACTTTAGGTCTGGTGAGGCTGCTGGCTTGAAAGGAGGCGGGGTAAGCTTCTCAAGAATGAAATTCAGATCCCAAGGAGGGGCAGGAACACGAACAGGGGGTCTCAAGTGGAGGACCCCTCTCAGAAAAGTCTTAGAGACTTTCCAACTGCACGGAAGTTCTGTCCCCAAAAGGAACATGGTAAGCAGAGAGGGCCGCCATGTGAACTTTCAGAGAGGAATGACTGAGACCCAGATCAAAGAGATGATGCTGCATATAATCCAGAAGCCTCGCGACAGGGCAAGAGAATGGCTTGAAATCCTTGGAAGAAGCCCAAATAGAGAACCGTTTCCATTTCATGGCATAGGTAGATCTAGTGGAAGGCTTTCTGGCCTCCACCAGAATCTCAGCCACCAGCGGGGAAACCCCGAATTGGGCTTGCGCTATGTCTGCAGGAGCCATGCATGCAACTGAAGGGATTTTAGGCCTGGATGGACCAGGGTCCCCTGATCCTGGGTGAGCAAAAGTTGTGACAATGGAAGAGGAAGAGGAGGTTCCTCTGAATACTGTTGCATAAGACAGAAGCAAACTTGCCAGGGCCAGAAAGGAGTGATGAGGATCATTTGAGCTCCTTCTGAGCTGAGTTTGTGTAAGACCCTCAGAATCAATGGAATTGGGGGGAAGGCATAGATGAATCTGCCCTTCCAGTTGAGAGACAGAGCATCTCTCCAAAAAATTCCACACCCTGCAGCGAGTGAGCAGAAGGTGGGAAGTTTTGCGTTGAGAGGAGACGCAAACAGGTTTACCTGAGGTGTTCCTCAGTGTAGGAAGGTATCGTCTGCTACCCTCTGATCCAGTTCCCACTCATGAGCCTGGGCAGACGACCGTCTGAGGTGGTCTGCCAATGTGTTTTCCACCTCCGGAACATGAATCTCTCTGTAAGATGAAGGTTATGTTGCACTGCCCCATCTCAAACTCGCATTGCTTCCCTGCACAGAGGGTAGGAATGTGTAACTCCCTGTTTGTTGATGTACTAGACTATGCACATGTTGTCCCCATCTGGACAGCCAGATGACCAGGAAGAAGATACAGATGCAGAGCTTGTAGAGTATACAGCACGGCCCTGAGCTCGAGCATGTTTATGTGAACAGTCTGTTCGAGCTTGGACCAAAGCCCTGGGTTCTGTGAGACCCTAGATGGGCTCCCCAACCCTCACCCGAAGCATCTGTTATCAATGTTGGGAGGGGAGAGAGAGAGAGGCAGAAGGGAATTCCCCAGCAAAGATTCTCCTGAACCATCCACCATTGCAAGTTCCGAACCACAGGATTGGAGACCAGGACCTCTAGATCTAGGTTGTCCACCAACTGATCCCACTGAGACCGAAGCATCCACTGAGAGATTCTCATGTGGAGCCGAGCGCAAGGGACTGTTGGAATGGCAGCCGCCATTAGCCCAAGGAGGCGAAGGACTGACCTGGCGCTGACCCGCCTGCGACTGGACAACAGACTTACATGAGCCTGGAAGGTAGCCACCCTGTCCAATGGCAGGAACATCATGCCAGAGGTCGTGTCCAGGATTGCCCTGATGAACTGTAGCCTCTGGGATGGGATCAAATGGGAATTGACTTGGTTGATAGTAATACCCAGGCTGGTGAAAACCTGGAGAGTAAGGGAAAGGAAGCGCAGGAGCTCCTCCCTGGACGGGGCCGCCAGGAGCCAGTCGTCCAGGTACGGGAAAACCTGAACTCCCTGGATATGCAGGTAGGCCGCTACCACAGAAAAACATTTGGTGAACACTCAGGGTGCCAAGGATAGACCAAATGGGAGGGTCTTGAACTGGTAGTGGTCCCCCTGGAATGAAAAACTGAGGTATTTGCGGTGGGAAGGGTAACAGGGATATGCAGGTAGGCATCCTGCATGTCCAGAGCGCACAGCCACTGTCCTGGCCAAAGGAGAGGCAGAAGACTCTGCAAAGAGAGCATTCTGAACCACTTATACTCCACGAACAGGTTCAGATAACTAAGGTCTAGAATAGGCCTCACGTTTCCTGACTTCTTTGGAACCAGGAAGAAATGGTAGTAGTAACCCATTCCTCGAAGATGGGGTTGGACGCGCTCTACTGGCTCCTTCAGGAGAAGGGAGGATATTTCTTCTGAACCAGAAGAAAATGTTCCAGGGAGTAAGACGACCGGGGTTCTGGTGGTTTCTGAAGAAACTCTATTGAGTGTCCTTCTGCCATCAGCTGGAGCACCCAAGTGTCTGAAGTGATCCTCTCCTAACCCGGTAGATGGAAGGAGAATCTCCCTCCTACCAGTTCCCCTGGGAGGCCCAGAGGCTGTGGGAGAGGAGAGGAGAGGAGTCAGGAGGTGTGGGGCAGCATCGCAGCTGATGCTCCCACCGCTTTTTTGGGCGGGGGGGGGCTTGGCAGCCAGAGGGCCCCAACGTTTTTTGTCCCACTTTCCCTGAGGTTTCGCTTTGGGCCGAGAACATCTGCAAAAGGGACGACGCTGACCTTGAGGGGGCCTGTACATGGAGTCAACAGACTTTAGTGCAGTCCCCTTCTCTTGCAGATCAGTGATGATGTCCTTGACATCACCACCAAACAGCACCAAACCCCTTAAGGGCATCTCCTGGATAGCAGCCTGCACCTCCGGGACCAAACCTGACATCCGGAGCCAGGCATGACGCCGCAAACCCACGGCGAAAGCCAAGCTCTGATCAGCTGCGTCCACTGCATTGTACGTGGCACGAAACATGTGCCAACTGGCCAAACACGCAGACGGACTAGATCAGCCACTTCCTGCTTCATCTGAGATTCAGGAAGGGAGTCCAATCTAGAGTCCACCTCGGTTAGGATCGCCTTCTGGTAATATCCCATGTGAGCAATGTGGTTCAGGGTCCTGATTCCTAGAGTGGAAGAAGCGTAGACCTTCTTCCCGTACTGGTCCAGAAGGTGGGATTCCTTGTCGGGTGGAAACGAGCTCAAGTGCTTGGGATTAGCCGTACGGCCGTGAGTGGCGCTAATCACGACCGAATCAGCTTTGGGGTGTGAATTCAAAGAATCAACACCCTCCAGAGCCTGGTATAGCCTGTCCGCCTTCCTTGGAAGGGGGGGGCTAATGCCGACGGTTGTTTCCAAATAGTGGAAACTAGGTTGGCATGAGGCTCGATCCAGGGTGGAATCAGAGTTGGAACGGTCTCGTGCAGATCCAGATGCGGAGCGAGTTTTTCCCGCTGTGGATCAGGCTCCAAAGATTGCCACTGATGGACAGCCTGCATTTTACGCAGCAACTCCATGAAAGAAGGATCCTCCGGAGGGGACTTCGGAAGAGTCCTTGGCCTGGGCTTGTCTGGAGTGCGTGGCTCGTCATCCGGGTCGGAGTGCCCAGAGTCATCCGAGGTCTCCGAGGAGGATGAAAAGGAAGAACAGTAAGACTCCTCCCAGCGCGGGGAGGAACAGATCCCTTGGGAAGCCCTCGGGGTAGCATATCCTCTCCTGCCCTGGAACCTGAGGGCTCGCCTCTGGTATAAGGGGGGGTAGGAGTCTCTCGCCTCTGACGTTGGGGGTCTGGAACCGGGTCCAGCGTCAGAAGATGACTCTCTACTTCCCTAGTGAGCTGAGCCTTGGCCTCAGCCCACCAGGAAGCCAGAGTCTCCTTCAGATCCACTGGTGACTGAGGGGGCGGTGGAGGTGGAGTAGGAGTGGGATACTGATACTGGGGATACCCATACAGTGCGTATCCATAACCCAATTGGTGTGAAGCCCGGCGTCACGTATTGGGGCACCGGGTACTGCGGCGTTGGGTACTGGGGTGCCGGATACTGCGGACCTGGATATGACGGCGTCGGATACGATGGAGTCAGGTACCCAGGCACCAGGGGCTCTGACGGAGCAGAAGGCCCTGGGAACAGCCCAACGGGCAGGCCAGGAATGGAAGGCCTGGTGGGCAATGGGCCTGGCGTAGGTACGGTGTCCGGCAAGGGGATGTCACCCGGCGTCGGGTAGGCCGGCGTCGGCACCAGTGTCTGAGGATTGACGTCAGGTCGTTCGGCCCATCAGGAGGGAGACCTGACCACAGCGTACCAACATCCTCTACATCACCTGGGGAAGCGGGACTAACGTCCCCGGGATCCAGTAAGGGGGACGCTGGAGTATCAGAGTGCAACGAACACTGCGGCGAGCTTGGGACGACAGATAGGTCCGAAGGGTCCGGCATCAGCTCTAACGCCATGCGTCCGTCAGAGGGACCAGCTCACCGGCGGGATCCAGGCAGACGTCGGAGGGGCCGGCATCCGACTTATCGGACCCTATGCTCGACGAAGGCCGCGATGGAGGGCCGGCATTGGCAGGCATCTTAGAGGCCGCGCACTGCCCCTAAGGGTTGAGTGACTTAGCCTTAACCGGGCGGCTGTCGGAGGAGCCGACGTCTGATTTACCAGGCCGCTCGGACCAAATGGCTGCATGGTGGTGGGCTCACTGGGAGCGGCGACCTCCTTTGACCCGGAGGCTCCTGAGGGGCCCGAGTGAGCCTGATGGAAGGGTCATCACCGCCGCCTTGGAAGCCTCCAAGATGCCGTCGGAATGAATTCTTCCAGGAGGACGTTACCTTCAGCACCACTACCCTAGCCGGAGTCGTGGCGACCGTAGTAGAGGAGTCTCGGTGCTTCTTCTTGTGATGGCCCTCAGGGGAAGTAGAGGCCTAAGTTTTTTCAGCTCTTTTTCCATGGAGGACATCTTCTGTTTGAGAATGTGGGCCTCCAGGGACTGCTGCCTCCACTTTCAGGTGACCGCGTTGAACTGCTTGCAGTGCTGGCACCTCTCCATGGGATGGTCAGGGCCAAGGCAAAAAAGGCACTGGGAGTGTCTGTCCTTGTGCAGGAACTGGGCACCGCAGGAATCGCACTTATTTTTGTGCCCAGAAGGAGTCGAGGACGACATACACGGCAGCTGAAGAAGGAAGCTGATGAAAATCGAAGAAGTATCGAAATACAGATGGTAAAACTACAGACAGATTGACGAAGCAGTGAACTTCCCCACAAGGTGCTAACTTCGCGGGAAAGAACAGGAAGGCAGGTGTGGGGGGCCGCCCCTTTATACTGACGTCGCATGACATCGGTCACCTGACATGGGGGTGGTCCCCCGCCAGAGACTGCTAGCTAGAAATCTTTCCGTGGGGTCCTGACACCTACTGGCTTCAGTCATATATGTAATTACCTACTGTAAGAGCCCTCTCGAAGTAAGATCTAGTGACACCGCTGACTACCCTCTTTAATGAATCTAGGGAGGATGGGGTGGTACCGGAGGACTGGAGGAGGGTGGATGTGATTCCACTTCACAAAAGTGGGAGCAGGGCAGAGGCAGGAAACTACAGACCTGTTAGTTTGACCTCAGTAGTGAGGAAAAGGATGGAATAACTTCTGAAGGAAAGAACTGTTGCGTACCTAGAGGCCAGTGGGGCACAGGACCCAAGGCAGCACGGATTCACAGCAGGAGGGTCATGTCAGACGGATCTAATAGATTTCTTTGACTGGGTGACTGAAGTTGAGACCAGGGAGGGGCTGTGGACATGACCTACCTAGACTTTAGCAAGGCATTTGACACAGTCCCATACAAAAGATTAATATACAAGTTAGCCAGCCTTGGAGTAGGTCCCAAGGTGGTAGCCTGGGTAAAAAATTGGCTGGACAACAGGACGCAGAGGGTAATAGTAAACAGAATCCACCCTGATGAAAGGGGGATTACTATCAGGGGTACCACAGGGTTCAGTACTGGGACCAGTCATTTTTAATGTCTTTATAACTGACATGAGGAGGGACTGGAAGGAAAAGTATGTCTCTTTGCAGATGACTAAAAGATCTGCAACAGGGTTGATACACAAGGTGGGATGGAAAGGATGCAAAAGCACTTGGCAAGGCCAGAGGAATGGTCAAATGTATGGCAGCTTAGATTCAACGCAAATAAGTGCAAAGTGATGCACCTGGGAAACAAAAACCCAGGGGAACAGTACTCAGTGGGGGGAGGGGGGGTGAGATACTAAAAACAACAAAAATGGAAAGGGACTGGGGGTAGTCATATCAGATGACTTAAAGGTGGGCAAGCAATGTGAGAAGGCAGTAAGGAGGGCTAGGGGGATACTGGGATGCACAGGGAGAGGCACCATCAGTAGAAACCAGGAAGTTTTCATCCCTCTGTACAGACAGTTGGTGAGATCCACATCTGGAGTACCGAGTGCAGTTCTGGAGACCCCATCGCCGCAAAGACATAGAATGGAGGCTGTCCAGAGGAGGGCAACTAAAATGGTGCAGGGTCTGCACCAGAAGACATATGAAGACAGACTAAAGGAGCTTAATATGTATACCCTCATGGAAAGGAGGGGAGAGGGGGGACATGATAAAAACTTTCAAGTACCTCAAGGGAATCAACAAAGTCCAAGAGGGGAGCATCTTTCAGAAAAAGAGATGTGTTGGCCGGCCCGGTGGCACTGAGCGTTGAGGCGCTGGACGCCACACCTCGCTCTGTGCTGGAGACCTGGGTTCAGGAATGAGCCCAGGCCACTGGGGGTCTGCAGAGGAGGACTAGGATCAGCGTCCGCAGACAGCCTCCTAGTCCTGGAGACTCACACCACGCTCTGGTGGTCCCTGGGTACACCTGGAGGCACTGCAGGCGCATGATGTGAACAGTGGGGGAGGTGGTGGGACGTCTGCATGTTGTGCAGGGCGTCATTGCATGTCCACACTCCCATTGGGGAAAAACAGAAAAGGGCTGGGTGTCACGTGCAGCTTGATGGCTCGCCCTACTAAGCCAAAGGACTGTCATAGAATCGCTGGGGAGGGGTGTACAGTCAGCTGGATGGGTATGGGGAGCCCCTCCAGTGGGTCAGCGATGGCCGTGTAGGACCCCCCCATTATGTGAGTGAGCCTGCTGCTTTCCCGGCAGGCAGGGCCAGCGGCTGGATGCCCCCGCCAGTAAGGCACCACAGCAGGGTACAGAAACAAAATAAAATGAAAAGAAAAAGAGATGTGCAAGAACAAGGGGGCACAATTTGAAGACAGAGGTGGGACGACTCAGAGGTAACGTGAGGAAGTATTTTTTTACAGAGAGGGTTGTGGATGCATGGAACAGCCAACCTGAGGAGGTCGTGGAGTTAAAAACAGTGGAGGAATTCAAGAATGCATGGGACAGACATAAGGCAATTCTAGTGGGGGTAGGAGGAAGTAGGCTGTTGGTTAACTAGGATCTGCAGCTTATCTATTAGGTAGGGAAATCAGCAGACTAGGTGGGCCAAGTGGTCCTTATCTGCCACCAAATTTTATGTTTCTACTGAAAAAGCAACAAATCGCTGTGTTAGGCAGGTTAACATGGGCAAGAGAAAAAAAAGAGACCACTATGGTTCTCTAAAGATGTAGCAGAAAACGTAAGAGCAAAAAAACTAGCATTTAGAAAGTACAAAAAGTCACAGAAAGAGGAGGACAAGGAAAACTACCAGGGGAAACAAAGGGAAGCAGGGAAGACAGTTGGACGTGCAAAGGCACAAACAGAAGCGAATATTGCCCAATCAGTAAAAGAAATAAATAAAACTATCTTTAGATATTTAAATGAGAACAAGACCAAAGGGGGAGCAGTAAGGATAAAAGAGGAAGAAGGGGTTAGTGAGGAGGAAGACCAAAAGAAAGCAGACATATTGAACAAATACTGCCGTTCAGTATTTACAGAAGAAGGGATAGGTGATAGGCCAAAGATAAGGGACAAGGACAAACACTGCAGGGAGGTGAATGTCCTCAAGGTACTAGCACAATTAAAAGTAGACACGGCAACGGGACTTGACAGGATGCACCCCAGGATACTGAGGGAGCTCAAAGAGGTGCTGGCTGCACTTCTGACAACTCTGTTCAACTTATCATTATAAACAGGGGAGGTACAGAGGGACTGGAGGAGGGCAGACGTGGTCTCATTTCACAGAAGTGGGAACAGGCAGGAGGCAGGAAATTACAGATCTGTCAGCCTGACTTCAGTAGTAGGGAAAGTAATGGAAACGCTACTGAAGGAAATGATAGTGGACTACATTGTAACCAGTAGATTACAGGATCCAAGGCAACATGGTTTCATGGCGGGGTTCCCAGGCAAACCTGATCGAGTTCTTCGAATGTGTGACCAGGGTAGTGGATCAGGGAGGAGCAGCAGATGTGGGCTACCTGGATTTCAGTAAACCTTTCACACCATTCCACATAGAAGACTGGTGAACAAGCTGGCCTGTCTGGAAGTGTGTCACAAAGTTATAAACTGGGTAAGAAGTTGGGAGTCAGAGGGTGGTTATAAATGATGTCCACTCTGGAGAAAGCAAGGTGACCAGCTTCAGGACTCCGTACTAGGCCCGGTCTTCTTCAATGTCTTCATTAGGAACATTGCAGAAGGGCTAGAAGGGAAAGTATGCTTGACAGAGTAGACACACCGGGGAGGGGGTGGAAAAAAATGAGGGATGATTTGAAAAAGTTGGACGAATGGTCAGGGGTTTGGCAGTTGGGTTTCAATGCAAAAAAGTGCAAAATTATGCTCTTGGGGCACAGAAACCTGTGGGCTACATACCAATTGGGAGGGGAAGTAATGGTAACCACCGAGCAGGAAAGGGACCTAGGGGTAATCATTTCTGATAACCTGAAGGTAGCCAAGCAGTATAATAAGGCAGTGGGGAATGCCAGCAGGATGCCTGGGTGAACAGAGAGGGATACCACCAGTAGGAAGAAGGAGGTAATATTACCCCATAGAGATCATTGATAAAACACCACCTAGAGTACTGTGTCCAGTTCTGGAGCCCCCATCTCCGGAAAGACATTGATAAGCTGGAGGCAGTACAAAAAAAGGGTTACCAAAATGGTGCAGGCCTGTATCAAAAGCCCTGTGAGGAGAGACTCAAGGAACTGAATATGTACTTTCTGGAAGAGAGGACAGAAAGGGGGGATATGACAGAAACATTCAAATACTTAAGAGGTATTAATAAGATACAGGAAGGTAGCATTTTAGAAAAAGAAGCTCAAGGATAAGGGTTCGTACTGTGAAATTGTGGGGGGCGCTCACAGGAAATGTGAAGAAATTACTTCTTCTAGGAGAGGGTGGTGGACACCGTGAACAGCCTTCCAGTGGAGGCGGTGGGTGTCACAACAGTGACGGGAGTCGAGCACGCATGGGACAGATACAAGGGGACCTTGGTAGTACGGCTAGGGGAGGAGACGATTGGAGATCAAGTAGGGTCTGCTGTGGCACAGTAGCCAAGGAAAACTGGGCAGACTAGGTGGACCAAGAGGTCTTTATCTGCTGACAATTTCTATGTTTCTATGTACTAGGATTGTGCACGATGGTTTGACCTGTGTCTTTAACAGGGCTGTGCTCCACTAGATGACAAAGCTGTTACTGCTTGAGTTTCACTGTTGTACTGTCATGTTATCTTTCTTTTTTTTCCAATTCTGTTTATTCACTACTCTGTCCAGGCATCCTTCCAGGGTATTCACGTGACTGCTGCCTTCTACTCCCGGTCTGAACCCGCTATGCTCGGAGGGACTCCCCCGACCACCCAGGCAGACCTAGCCCCCCAGATCACTCCCCCCCCGGATGGGCCCATCCTCCCGGGATGGCCCGTTCTGGGATTAGAAAGGTCTCACCTGGGTGGCGGGTCGGCCGTGGAGTACCCCAAGTGCGGGGCCGACAGTGGGATGTGGGCAGTGTCCCTGGAATCCCCATCATCTCCTCATCCGTGGTAGAGTTTTTGCTTGTAGGTCCCCAGATGCAGGACGTGCAATGCTGTCCTGCCAGCGGCGTGAGTGCTCCCACCCATGTCTGGAAGGCGGCCACCTGCCGTCTTCCCCTCTCCCTGTGACAGAAGAGCAGTCCTCTGGATGCTCAATCCTCTCTCTCTCTCCCCTGCCGACCCCCGATGGCCCGGGCTCGTTCCCGAACCCGGGTTGCCAGAGTGGCGTGAGGTGTGGTGTCCAGCGCCTCAACCCTCAGCACCACTGGGCCAGCCACTGTCATGTTATCTGACTGAAGTTTGAAGTCAGCATCAGGGATAGCAATATGGCAAGCAGTGGTCCATTAAATTTCTAGTGCAGCACATCTCAATACTGTCTTTAACTTTGTACTGCTTTTTTTTTCTTTTACCACTGATCTTTATTTAGGAAGCTAAGTGTGTACAGAACATGACGTCTTCTTAAACAGGCCCTTCCTTTGTTTTACATGATGCCTAAAGAACCATTACATAAGAACTTTCCATAATAGTAGATCTTCGAGGGAATCTCTGTCCTCAGGTCACACCTAAGGAACTTCACCATCAGGCATCAGGATCCCATGGAAGCTTTTTTTGTACAGCAGTCCATTAGGGGCTGCCCACACTGATGTCATGCTCCGACGTCACTCACCCTATAAAAGTGCGGGTGGCCCCGCTCCCTCCTCAGTTCTTTCCCTAGCCGGAGGCCATGAGGAACAGGAGTCCGACCAGGGAACTGAGGAGATAAGGAAGGTGCCCAGCTACCAGAAAGGCTGGAACAACGGGACAGCTGAGATGTGGAGAGAAAGGGGGATGGAAGGAGGGATGGCATGACCTGATGAGATAGTCCCTTGAAGATCTACTGTTACAGTAAGTTCTTCCATAACTGTTCTATCTTCTTCGGGGATATTTCTGTCATCGGGTCACACCCAAGGAACGAGTATGCAACAGTGCTGAGAGCAGAGGCCTAAGAAAGAAGGCCCTGAAGCACAGCTAGGCCAAATCCTGCCCTTCTTCTGGAGGCAATATCCAGACTGCAGTGCTTGATGAAGGTGTGGACAGTACTCCAAGTGGCAGTAGCACAAATCTTGGCTGCAGTCACGCCCTTGAAACAGGCAACTGAAGTGGCCATGCCGCTCGTGGAATGGCCCTTAACAACCCCTGGAAGTGCCGGCCCGCCAGCGCAGCGGTTGGATTTCCGCTTGCGACGCCGGCGACCCGGGTTCGGGAACGGATCCGGGTCGTCGGAGGGCCGGCCGGGGGGAGAAGGATTGAGCGCCCGCAGGCAGCTCTCCTTCTCCGGGGGGAGGGTCCCGACAGTATCCGGAGCAATGAGGGCTCCTAGCGGAGGCTGGGAGAACTCACGCTGCTAGCCTGTGGTGAGGGAGGGGCGAGGTAGGCGGGGCGGACGCTGGCATCATTGCACGTTCCCGCCTCCTCGAGGGAGGGGAAGTATAGGGGGATAAAATCCCTGCCTAGCGTCTAAATGATGCTCTGCCCAGGATTGCCCTGATTGGCCACCGGAGCCGTTCCCCCTAACCAGTTACAGTTCCGGGCCGATAAGGGGGTCAAGTACTGGCCCCGCTCTCTGGGGGTAAGCCAGGGATGACCAGAAGATTCAGCGATGTCCGGTGGTCGGGGCTCCAGGGTCCGTGACCAGAGCAGAAAGGCCGACGAAAGGTAGGCGCATAAAGAGGAAAATAAAAATAAAAAAAAAAAAAAAACAACCCTGAAGTTCCTTACCGTACTTCCTGTAACATAAAATGATACAGTTAGCCAACTATTTGGACAAGCACTGTTTAGAATGTGGAGCACTCTCTCTGCCAGGGGAAAAAAAAACAAAACTATTTGGACTTCCTGCATTCCTTAGTACAGTGTGTACAGTAACACAGAATTTTATGCACATCTATAGTGCAGACAATGCTTCCCCTGGACTGGTATGCTCTGGATAATAAATGGGCAGGTGGATGGATGGATTTACTGTAGGCTCAGACATTACCTTAGGAAGAAAAGTACACTTACGTAAGAACTTACTGTAACATTAGATCTTCGAGGAGAGCTCTTGCAGCAGGTAATAACCATTAGGATTATGCCATCTGGCACTAGGACCCCACGGAAAACTTATAGCTAGCAGTCCAAGACCGGGGGGGGGGGGACCACCCCATTTCTGCCCCATACGTCATCCTCAGTATATAGGAGGTGGTCCCCCGATGTCACCCCGGTTCACCTGTCAGAGACCCGGCTATCATGAAAGATGGGACAAACCGAGGAGGTTTTGTCATCCCGATAGGGATATACAGGAAGAAGTACTGGGGGAAGGAGGGAGGGAAAGTATACCTGCTGCAAGAGCTCTTCTCGAAGATTTACTGTTACAGTAAGTTCTTATGTAACTGTACTATCTCACTTCCAGACAGAGCTCTTGCAGCAGGTAATAACCGTTAGGACTAAGTCCCAAGCAGGACTAAGATAACACCAGCTCAGAAGGGTGGTGGATATATAGGTACCCCTGTGCTCCTACGATAGTAACCCTTGAAGGACTGCCAGGCCGAAACCTGCCCTCCTTCTGGAAGCAATGTCCAGACTATAGTGCCTGACGAAGGCGTGTACTGAACTCCAGGTGGCTGCAGCACAGAGGTCTGCTTCTGACACATTTCTAAGAGATGTTTAAGAAGTCACCATCCCTCTCACTGAATGACCCCTAACCGGGCCTGGCAAGGGTTTACCATACTTTTCGTGGCAGAATACGATGCATATGACTAGCCACTTGGACAGACTCTGTTTTGTAACCGGTGTCCCTAGCATTCATTGGGCAAAGGAGATGAACAATTGCTCTGACTTGCTTACGGACCCGGTACGGTCAACACAATACCTGAGGACTCTGTGAACATCCAGAGTATATAACAAGGCCTCCCCTTTGTCGGACTATTCAGGGTAGTAGACAGGCAGGTGAATATCTTGGTTGAGGGTAAACTCCACCACCACCTTCGGGAGAAACTCAGGACTGGTACGAAGGGACACCCTGTCCCTGTGAAAAAACAAATATGGCTCCTTACACATGAGAGCCTGGAGCTCGGAAGTCCTCCAGGCCAAAGTAATAGAAACTAAATATACGAACATATGAATGTGCCAGGAGAAACAGACCATGCGGTCTATCTAAGCCTGCTCGAGTGTGCAGCCAACACCCTTAGTTTGCAGCTGTCAACCCCCCTCCCTTGTCATCCCACAGCCACCCCCCACCCATACTCTCCCCTGTTCCCTGTCCCATGCCCTTTTGAAGCTGTTCACAGATTTACATGATACCACCCATTCTGGTAGGGCATTCCATTTTGCTACCACCCTCTCTGTGAAATAGTGTCTCCTCATCTCCCTCCTAAATCTTCCCCCTCGATTCTGCCCCGGGCCCCTGGTGACCCTCCCCTTAACTTAAAGACCCCATCTGCCCCATATTTATTGATTCCCCTCAGATACTTGAATGTCTCTATCATGTCCCCCCTGTCCCTTCTATCCTCCAGGATGTACATATTGAGGTCTCCCAGCCTGCTGTCATAGTCTGTCCCCTCCATTCCATATATCATCTGTTTCCCCTTCTCTGCACCCCTCCAGCAGCCTGATATCACGCTTTAGGTATGGCCTCCAAAACTGCACACAATATTCCAAGTGCGGCCTTACCAGCGATCTGTAGAGGGGCAAGATCACCTCACTTTGCCTGGACGAAAACCCCCTCGCTACCCCAGCATTTTGTTTGCTTTTGCAGCCACTCTCCTGCACTGGGCAGTGTTGTTCATGGTCCCCATTATCATTACCCCAAGGTCCTTCTCCTCCTCTGTGATCCCCAGCTTAACCCCCCCCCCCCAGCCAGTATTTTCTCCTTGGGTTCTTCACGCCAAAGTGCATAACCTTACAACTCTTTGCATTGAACCCCAGCTGCCACCTCTCTGACCACTCCTCTGTCTTGCTTAGGTCCCCCTGCAGCTGCTTCCACCCCTCCTCTCCATCCACCACTGCTCCAATTTTGGTGTTGTCAGCAAACAGACTTACCTTGCTCACCACCCCATGTCCAATGTCTGATATGAAGAGCCCAAACAATACTGGCCCCAACACAGAGCCCTGTGGCACCCCCACTCATCACCGGCCTTGGAGTTGAGAGCTCCCCTCTCACTACTACCTCTTGCAGCCTCCCACTCAGCCAGCTTGTAATCCAGTTTATCATTTTTGCCCCCTACTGCTACACCAGTTAACTTTCCCCAAAGCCGCCCATGAGGCACTGAATCGAAGGTCTTACTGAAGTCCAAGTAAAGAACATCCACGGCATGACCCATATGCAGTTCACCTGTCACCCAGTCATAATATTGCATCAGGTTGGTTTGACAAGACTTCCCTAAAACAAACCCATGCTGCCTCATATCCTGGAGGCCATTGTCCTCTAGGTACAACACCATTCTTTCCTTTAGTATCGTTTTCATGAGTTTGCACACTATGGAGGTGAGACTTACTGGACGATAATTACCCGGTTCATCCCTTGGCCCGCTCTTGTGTAATGGCACTATATGTGCCATCTTCCAGTCCAGTGGTACACATCCTGACTCAAGGGAGGTGCTGTACAGATCTGCCAGTGGCTCCGCCAACACCTCCACTCTGTCCCTCAGCACCCTGGGGTGGATACCATCCGGCCCTGGTGCCTTGTCTACCTTCAGTGCCCTCAGTCCCTCTAGGACTCTACTTGCCTCAATTCTTCCATCTGTCGCCTCTTCTACTCCTGTCCCCACCCTCCCAGCCCATGCTGGTAGCGGCCCCCCCCCTTTGTTCTGTGAACACAGAACAAAAGTATTCATTCAGTGCTTCTGCCTGCTCCTCCCCCTTTTCCATCCACTCCCCACCCTTTTAATCCTCACTACTGTTTCCTTGCACTTTATTTTCTCCCTGATGTATCTGAAGAAGTCTTTCTCTACCCCCCTTAATTCCCTGTGCTAATCTCAGCTCCCTCTGGGCCTTGGCTTCTCTCACTTTTCTGGTCACCTCCCTGGACCATCTTTCATATTCCTCCCTGTCCACTTCCTTCTCTGTCCTCCTAAACCTCTGGTGAGCCACTTATTTTGCCCTCACCACCTCCACAACTTCGCTGTTTAACCAGCAAGGTTTTCTTGCTCTGCTTCTCTTACTCTGTGCCTTGGTGCAGGCTTCAGTTGCCTCTTTAACCCCCCGGTTTAATAATATCTCATTTTATCTCCACATCCATCTCATGCCATATGCCCTCCAGTTTCCCTTTCAGTACTCCCTACATCCTCAAAAAAGTCCACCCCCTCTGAAGTTTACCACCCAGCTAATCGATTTCTCTGGCTCCCCACACATCGCGATATTAAATCACACTGTTTGGTGATCGCTGTCAGACAGTGGGTCCTCTACCTTTATTTCGCTCACTGCCTCCCCATTCGACAATACTTGATCTAAGGTGCTCTTTAGCCTAGTGGGTACAGTAACCAACTGTGTCAGAAGACCCTCCTGGATCGCATCCAGGAGCACTTGTTCCCTAGCACTGGAGGTGACCAGAATGCTCCAGTCAACCCCCGGAGAGTTGAAATCCCCCACGATGACCACCTTTCCTTTTCTACATACCTTTATGATTTGTCCAGCTAGCTCCCTGTCAAGCTCCTCAGACTGGGATGGCGGCCTCTATACTGTAATATAACACTTTCCAAGACAGGAAGTGAAGCTCGCAACTCTCGGCTGGCTCAAAGTGGGGCAATGTTAATTTTTCTAGCGTAAACAAAAGATCCCATGGGGAACTGGGTCCCAAATGGGAGGTTTGATGTGTAGGATACTGCACAGGAAGGTACGTGACAGATCCAGCTGCGCCAAGGTCCTACCGTCCACCGGTACATGATAGGCTGAGATAGCAGAGAGATGTACTTTTATGGATGAGTAGCTGAGATTTTAATCAGACAAGGATGAGAGATACTCCAGGACCCAGTTCACCTCACAGCAGAACGGGTATACGTTACAGGTGGTGGCCCAGAGGCTGGACCCCTTCCACTTCATGGCATATGTGACTGACCCTAGTAGACAGTTTTCTTGCAGCCACTAACACCTCGGCTACCTTCTCGGACATCCCATACCTGCTCCTGGCTAAGTCTGCAGGAGTCATGCATGGAGATGCAGAGACTTGAGGTTGGGGTAAATTAGAGAGCCCTGCTCCTGGGACAACAACCAAGAGGATAGAGGAAGTAGACATGGGGGTTCTACTGCCAGTTGCTGTAGAAGAGGGAACCAAATCTATCTGGGCCAGAATGGTGCTACTAGAAATATGGTTGCTGGTTCTCATTGTAGCTTGAGAAGGACTCACTGCAGAAGGAGGAAGGGTGGGAAGGCATAGCGAAACCTCCCAGTCCAAGAGAGGGATAACGCGTCTCACCAAAAAATACCAGGCCCTGGCTCTAGCGAGCAGAAATTGGGCAGTTTGGTTTTGAGTGGGGACGCATAAAGGTCTAACTCTGGAGTTCCTAATCTTTCGAATAGGTCATCTACTACCTCTTGAAGTAGTTCCCATTCGTGAGCTTGGGATTGCGAGCAACTGAGGCTGTCTGCAAAGGTGTTTTGAAGACCTGGGACATGTACCGCAAACAGTTCCAGGCTGTGATCTACTGCCCAGTACCAGACCCTCATGCTTCTCTGCATAGGGAATATGAATGCATTCCCCCGGTCGTTGCGATAGAAAACCACAGGCATGTTGTCCGTCTGGACTAGAACTGGGCCCGGATAGAGGTCGTCCCGAAACGCCTGTAAGGCATACAGCACAGCTCTCATCTCCAGAACGTTTATATGCAAAGAGTGCTCTATCTGAGTTCAAGACCCCCTGGTCTGATTACTACTGAACTGGGCACCCCATCCCTTCCCGCGAAGCATCCGTGGTGATAACTTGTTGAGGGGAGGGGTTCCTGAATGGGGACCCTATCACCAAGCAGAAGGGATTCAGCAGCCATACCAAGGTTTGGTATACTGCCTTGGAGATTCTGACCTTCTGGTTGAAATCATCGCTCTGCTGGTCCCACTGCTCCCTGAAGTTTCATTCAGAACTCTCATGTTTAGGCGCGCGATAAGCACGGTCACGACGGCAGTGGCCATATGACCCAGGAGTTGTAGTACCATTCTGGCTGGAGCCTGGTCTACAGAGATGAATCTCCGAGCCAGCGCTTGAAGGCAATCTGCCCTGTCTGAAGGGAGAAAGGCTCTCCCCTGAACCGTATCCAAGATGGCTGCTATGAATTGGAGTCTCTGGGATGGCCAAGGGGCTGGCTTTGGGAGAGTTAGAGTTATCCCAAGGTCCTGGAACATCTAGGAAGGTGCACTCCAGGGTCTGACACAGCTGTTCTCTGGATGGGGCCAACAGTAGCCAGTCATCAAGGTAGGGGTAGATGTAATGACCCTCCTGAGAGCTGCCACTACTACCGCCAGGCACTTGGTGACTACCCAAGGTGCCGATGACAGGCCAAAAGGAAGGGCCCTGTACTGGTAGTGCTCTCCTTCGAATGTGAACCAGAGATACTCCCTGTGGGATGTCAGGATCTTTACGTGCATGTGTATGTCCTGCAAGTCCAGGAAGCAGAGCCAATCTCCTTGGCGTAGCATGGGAAGCAAACCCTGGAGTGTCACCATCCTGAACCTTTGTACTCTATAAAGATGCTCAGTTGACAGAGGTCCAGGATGGAACAAAGGTCCACTATCTTCTTTGGAACCAGGAAGAAGCAACTGTAGTAACCTTTGCCCCCTCTGGTACTACTTTAATCACTCACTTTGACTGAAGGGCCTGCATGGGATGGAGAGCAGAATATGTGGGCTGGTGGACTGGCAGACAGTAGATGAGAAAACTCCAGGGCATAGCCCCTCTCTATAAGTTGCAGCACCCATTGGTCTGTCATGATGTTCTCCCAACCTGCGAGGTAAAGGGAGAACCACCCTCCCACTACCTCCTCCATCGATTCTGCTGGAGGAGGGGGGCGGGCAAGAAGTCAGGCGGAGGCTGATGGGGTGTGAAGAGGAGCTCTGGACTGCTTAGCTGTTCATGGTCCCCAAGCTCCTGGTGTCTGAGAAGTTGCTTTTCTCTTGAACCCTCCTCACTGTTGCTGTTTCTTTGCTTGGTGTTCTTGATGCCTCCAAAAGGGCCAGCGCCCAGGGGGATAAGGTTCCAACTTTTACATCTTGTGTACTTCGAAGACAGCCTTCCCCAAGTCCTGCAGGCCAGTGATGATCTTCTCAGCCTCTTAGCCAAAAAGCCCAGGGCCCTGCAATGGAAGATCTAGGATACTGTCCTGAAGGTCCTACCTGAACCTAGACACTAGAAGCCATGAGTGTCGCCTGAGGCATACTCCTGAGGTTGTGACTCTGGCTGCAGTATCTGCCACATCGTACGAGCATCTGAGGACATGTTTGCCCATATCTGCCCCAGACTGCAGGACTGCCAAGCTTTGACTTTTGGGAGAATCTGGCTGGGTCTTTGTTAGGTCCATAGCCTTCTGCCATTGGCACTTCTGGTACATGACCTCGTGTGCTAAGAAATTCAGAGACCTGATAGTACATGTGGATAAGGTGTACACCGTCCACCCAAACTGGTCAAACTTTTTTGATTCCTTATCAGGTGGCTGGGAGCTGGTATGCTTAGGTTGTTGTAACCGGCCATGAGCCACTGCAAGGACTATGGAATCTGCCTTCGGTTGTTCATCGAGGTGGGACTCATTTCTGAGAGTCCTGTATAGGCGGTCGGCTTTTTGGGCACCGAAGAAGTAGTTGAAGGATGTTTCCATGCCAGCTTTGTTACGTCCTGAAATGGCTCCACCAAAGGGGGAATGACTAGCGGTTTTGGGTCAGTAGCTTCCAAAAACTTAACCAAGTGTCTCCTTTCCAGGTCCAGTTCTTCTGTTTCCCACTGGATGTGCTTCATAACCTCAAGGAGGATGGGATCATCAGGTGGAGACCTGGGTGAATCCTTTCTTGGATCCGATGAAGGCAGAGGGAGGTCATCCTCAGAAGAGTCGTAAGGTGAGGAGAAACTGCTGTACTCAACTGATGGTTTGGAGTGATGGTTGGTGGACCTATTCCGATGTCAGGAACGACGTCCGTTTGACCTTTTAGCTTCAGAAGCGACAACTGCTAGACCTACTCCGCCTGCGGGAGGAAGACATTGAGGACTTGTGACGTCTGTGTCTCCAACGTCCGTTGGAGCCATGATCCGAGCCATCTGGAGTCGGGCGGTTTGGTGTCGGGGGGTGGTAACAGAGTCCTGAGGGGAGCCGTTGGCTGTGGAACGACCACTGTTGCTCCCGTGGGTTCAAGCTTAAGTAGTATATCACTCTGAATGGTGTTCCACCAGCTGGAAAAGAGTGCTCCTACTTCTGCTAAGGGGACCACCGAGCCTGACAGCTGGTCTGAAGCTGGGTTAGCTGACCCAAAAAGGGCTGGGGCCGGATCTGGAGTCTGAGGGACTGCCAACGGACATTACCTGACATCTGGTCCACCGTTTGAGTGCCAGACACTTTGGACTTGGCTGATGACTGGGTGTCAAACCCTGTGGTCGTAGGCTTGGTGGGGCCGGATGTCAGGTCATTGGTTGTCGGGTCCTCTGGTGGAGGCTCACTCTGCTCTAGCAAGGCTGATGATGGCCTGGAGACCAATGTCTGGGCTGACTCCAGAGGGGTGGAGGCAGACGATACCGGAGGCTGTCAATGGTCCAAAGGGATGGCCGATGACAGTTTAGGCACAGAGGGCGCTTCCTTGGTGTGCTCACGACCCTGGCACCTGTAGCGGTAGTCAGCCTTGGCTGATGAACCAGAGGATGAGGCCTTAAAGACGGCGGAGTCCGTATGGATGACCGTCAAAGTAAAAGTAGAAGAGGCCAAGTCCTCAGGCCTAGACTCTAGTGTTTGTTTGTGGGGTCTGATGACCAAAGACACTGAAGAAAAGGCCTGGGAAGGCCCTTGCCCCGAACCTCCGCCTGATGCCTGGGTAGAGGCAGAAGGTTTAGTGGCTAAAATCCTGGGGGTAGCGACCCATGGGGGCAGAATCAACGGGACTGTGAGTCTGACCTGGGGCTGTCCTTGTTCTTCCTGTGATGCTTCTCTGAGTGCTTCTTCTCCTTGGGGGAGGTGTTTTGGGTGGAGGACGAAGAGCTATGCTAAGAGTGCGATTTTTACTTTGCGGCCACTTGTTGTTCCAGAGGCGAGCTTTCATTGTCTTCAGGCGGCAAATGCGGGTGCGCTGCTTTTATTTTTTTATATACTTTGTTTATTATTTTAAAAGAACATACATTATAATCACTGTACTCTATTTTTTAATTTTTTTTTGCTTATTACTTCTCCTCCCTTGGCTCTGGCCAGCTGAAACATCCCGACCGACCTCTCTGCCCACACACCCGACATCAGGCCACCTCCTTAATTCCCCCCATGGCTTGCCCCCATGGCGGGGTGGTAAGGAGCCTCCCCACCCCTTAGCTCTACTCACTGGAATGAATCCAGACGAGAAGGTGCCATTTGGGGTCAGGCTGTGGAGGTTGGAAGCTCATGCTGCCTGACCGGAGCCATTTTTCACTTTTTTGTCCCCCTGGAGAGGAGGCGTGCAATGACACCAAAAGAGGGAGCACGCACACTTCCGCATGCGCTCCCTCCAGGCGGCTCCCCCATCTCCACCCCTTTTTTCTGCAGCGTCAACATGCTGCCCCCCCAGCCTCCACTAGGGGCCAGTCAGGGACCAACCACTGACATCCCTCCTCCCCGGAGAAGGAAAGCAGTCCCTTAGACGCTCGATCCTTCTCCTCCCCTGCCAACCTCCACTGGCCCATGCTCATTCCTGAACACAGGTCGCTGGCATGGTGCCAGGTAAGGTGTCCAGTGTCTCAGCACCACTCCTCTTAATATATGCATTCTAACCATCTAGTGCTATATGATATGTTCACCGAGGGTGGTATTCAATTAATAACAGAATTGTAGTAAACAAGTGCCTATGAAGTGAGCCCATGAGCTCATGGATTAAATTCTACAATGTCTCTTTTATTAATGTGCAAGTATTCCCTACCTAGAAAGAGGGAGAACAAGATTCCATGCTTGTCGTTGAGGCACATGTCAGGAAGCATAGAAAAACCAGAGGCAGCTGTAGAATTTACCAAAAATTATTTATTTACACTAGTAGTATCAAACTTGTTCAGGACAACTATTTACAAAGGCAAAAATAAAGTTTTCTTTCAGTCTCTGTGTCCCTTGTTCTCCAAATCTCTCTTGCAGTTGCAGCTTAGCTCTTTTATAAATCTTTTCAACCCCCATCCATAGCACGCATCCTGTTCTTGTAGGTTTCATAAGCTGCTAGAACACAGTGTGCTTCTTGAGGCCCCATTTGCACAGCTTTTGCAAAAGGCTCAAACATTTGCACTCAAGTAACCTCTGGGCCCAGATATTCAAACTGCGCCAGGCTGTGGCGCAAGCTTGGACGCAGCACAACCTGGCTGCGCAGGGGTGTGGATTGGGCGATATTCAACGAGCTGCGCCATGGCACAGCACCAGCGCAAGTGGCCAGAGTGGAGCATGGGGATGCGTTAGCGCAAGTTCTATTGTGCTATGCACAGCAACCGCAATATTCAAAACTTGACATGCAAATGGGGCCATAATGTATGCAAGGCACAAATGGGGCCATTTGCATGTCATCTCTCATTGCATGCAGATGCCCCGATCCCTGACGACTTGCGCCTGGCGCTCTGCCAGGCAGCAGCCGTCAGGGACCGAAGCCCCCTACAGCCGGCAATGTGCTCCATAGCCCGACTGCGAGCTAAGTAAATATATAACATCCCTATCATCCCTGGTGGTCCAGTGGACCGCTGCCTGCCTAGTCGCGGGCATTTGTAAAATAAGAAATAAATGTCCAATATCCCTGGTGGCCCACTGGACTGCTATCTGCCCGATCGCAGGCATTTGTAAAATAAGAAATAATTGTCCAATATCCCTGGTGGTCCAGTGGACCGCTATCTGCCCCATCGCGGGCATTTGTAAAATAAGAAATAAATGTCCAATATCCTGGTGGTCCAGTGGACGCTATCTGCCATCGCGGGCATTTGTAATAAAAAATAAATGTCAATATCCCTGGTGGTCCAGTGGACGCTATCTGCCCGAACGCAGGCATTTGTAAAATAAGAAATAAATGTCCAGTATCCCTGGTGGTCCAGTGGACCGCTATCTGCCCGATCGCAGGCATTTGTAAAACAAAAAGTCACATATCTGGAATGTGTAGTATGGTATGGGCTGCACGCCCATTGGCTCACACTGTGGACCAATGAGTGTATAGCCCTACCGACGGTGTCAGTCGGCAGGGCGGCAGTCGGGTGGGGTGCTGTTGCCCGCTGGTTGACCGGGGGAGGAGCGGGGCGGTGGGGCTCAGTGGGTGGGTGAGGGGGGGTACCCCTAGACCCCCAGAGATATTGGACATATTTTTTTTTTTTTAAACAAATGCCCGCGATCGGGCAGATAGCGGTCCACTGGACCACCGGGGATAGTGGACATTTATTTCTTATTTTACAAATGCCCGCGACCAGGCAGGCAGCAGTCCACTGGACCACCAGGGATATTGGACATTTATTTCTTATTTTACAAATGCGCACAACCGGGCAGGCAGCGGTCCACTGGACCACCAGGGATATTGGACATTTATTTCTTATTTTACAAATGCCCGCGATGGGGCAGATGGTGGTCCACTGGACCACCAGGGATATTGGACATTTATTTCTTATTTTACAAATGCCCGCGATCGGGCAGGCAGCGGTCCACTGGACCACCAGGGATATTGGACATTTATTTCTTATTTTACAAATACCCGCGATCGGACAGGCAGCGGTCCACTGGGCCACCAGGGATATTGGACATTTATTTTTTATATTACCAATGCCCACGATCGGGCAGATAGTGGTCCACTGGACCACCAGGGATATTGGATGGGATATCTTTTTAGTACAAATGCCAGCGATCGGACATGGGGGGCGCCATCAGGTGCAGACGGAGCTCGGGTGGCCACCCACAGGTGGCAGCTGCCGTGTTGCGCCCTGCAATTCGGTAGCTCACCTGTGGGTGGCCATCCGTTGTTCCTTTTTTGGGATCAACTTGTGCTGGGCGCAGGTTGGGGTTAACGCATGCATGGCTCTGCACATCCGGGCTGAATATTGGGCTGTGCAGAATCGCAAGAGCACGCCCCTTCTCGCCTGCATACCATTACTGATCGCAGCTCTAGGCGCATCGGGTTAATGCTGCACACTTTTCCTGTTATTTGAATATCGCGAATAAGCATCAGTGGTTGCGCATGAGCAAGAACACTGTTGCGCCATGCTAATCCTTTTGAATATCTGGGCCCTGGAGTTTTCTATTAGCTTTTTACAATCATCTCAAATAATAATTATATACATTTTAACAGTAATGTTATATCTTTTCTAAATAAAGGGGATCCCAATATCAGTTACATTTCCATATAATGATTTGCACATATTTTTACATTAGCAGATATGCAAGGGAGAAAAACAGATAGTAAAAGAAAACTGAGATACAGTGAGAGGCAAAAAGAATTGAAGGGCGATCAAAGTCAAAGTCTCACAGGAAAACTGGGTTGTGCAACCAGGTAGAGAAGAGAAAGAAAAAGAACAGACTTGAACTCGTTTGCTCTGAATATCCCAATGTATTGTTTATGTCTTGACCTGTTCCAACTATGTACTTCACCGATTCACTAAGGTGACTATATTTCTGGCTCCTTCACTTTGTATTCACATATGTTTTGTGCTGTGTCACATTGTTGTTGTTAATTGTATTCAACTTGTATCCTCCCGGGTTGTGCCTGAAAATAGGCATCCTTATGCCTAGTGTACTCACCCGGTTACCAAAAGCAAATAAATAAATAAATGTGAACACTTTCTCCATAACCAATGGGGCAGGGTCCTATTCCACCCTGTCACATACACCTCCCTCCTTAAGAGGGAACCTGTTTTATTCTCTAATAACATTTGCTGCATTCAGAAGTTAAGCATATGTACATCATCTCTCTTTTTTTTTTATAACAGTACAGTTCAAACCCATACATTTGTTTTTCAACCTCCAGAATCCTCGATTCCTGAGCCATATCTTGACAGAAAATCAGCATCGCTGTTCTGTTTATCAGATTTGTGTATCACAGTGAATTTAAATGGCTGTAGTGCCAGGTACCACCGTGTGATTCTGGAATTTGTATCTGTCATCTGGTTAAGCCAACAGAAATGACTGTGATCTGTTATAAGCACAAAGTCAGTTCCTAGCAAATAAAACTTAAGGGACTCCATGGCCCACTTTGCTGCTTTGGCTATTGGCAGGCTGCGGCAACTCTTTCAAAAGTTGTCAGGTAGAGTATGCCTCAACATCATCTGAGTCGCACAACTGTGTAAGTTTAATGGCTTTTAAATTGCTTGTATTTTGTTGCACCGATGGGTCTCAGCCAGATCCTCTGCCTTTGATAGCTTGCAAGGCATCCGGCCATCGCTGCTCCTGTTGCTGCATCTCTTCTCTCCTCTATGCTTCTAAACGTTGCATCTCTTTCTCTCTGCTTCTCAGTCTCTTTTTGTTGTATGGCCCACCATTTGAAAAAGGCTGTCAGGCTTTCAGGTTCTGTCACTGCCTGTTCTTTTTCCATAACTTGTGCTGGTTGTACAATCTCAGACTGGACTTCTGACTCTGCTAGTCTGGCTGCCATTCTCCTGGTAACCACTCCTGGACTTGCTGCTGCAGAATTCATACCTTCCCTGGTACTAGGTCCAGTACCCACGCACAAAACTCCTGTCTTAGGGTATGCATGGTGTAAATCCCATTTCTAAAACCATCTGTCATCAAGGCACAGATCAGGCAGCATAGGAAAACCAGGAGCAGTTGTAGAATTCACCAACAATTATTTATTTACACTAGCAGTATCATAAAATAAATTTGTTCTTTATATCTATTTACAAAGGCAAAATAAAAATAAAGTTTTCTTTCAGTATCTGAGTCCCTTGTTCTCCAAATATCTCTTGCAGTTGCAGCTTAGCTCTTCTATAAGTCTTTTCAACTCCCATCCTTAACAAGCATCCTGATCTTGTAAGTTTCAGAAGCTGCTAGAATACAGTGTGCTTCTTGAGGCCCCCTTTGCACAGCTTTTGCAAAAGGCTCAAACATTTGCACTCAAGTAACCTCTGGAGTTTTCCATTAGCTTTTTACAATCATCTCAGATTATAATTATATACATTTCAACAGTAATGCTATATATTTTCTAAATAAAGGGGATTCCAATGTCAGTTACATTTCCATACAATGATTAACACATATCTTTATATTAGCAGATATGTAAGGGAGGAAAACAGATAGCAGGAGAAAAGTGAGATACACTGAAAGGCAAAGAACTGCGAGATTGACAGGGTGATCAAATCCGAAGTCTCACAGGAAAATTGGGTTGCACAACCAGATAGAGAAGAGAAAGAAAAAGAACAGATCCTTGCAGTTAAACACTTTCTCCATAACCAATGGGACTGGGTTCTATTCCACCCTGTCACAATGCTCTACCACAATTATTCACACTAAGTGTGGATCATACAGCTGATAGATAATAACAGCTATCGACATACTAGCTAATCGATTTGGTACTAAAAATTTGAAAGAGAAAAAAACAACATTAAGTGGGATCCCATATACTAAAAGAACAGGTGGTCCAGTAGGTTAACTGCTAAAGTTCAAGCTTATTGCTTATTACTAGTGTACTAAAACTAAAATAAACGACAAAAATCTTAACACTCATAGCAGTGCAGCCTAACAAGGGCTACACCCCAATATAAAACATCTGTTGACTTTAAACTGCAACAACTTCTTGTGCATTGAGAGTCAAAACTGACTCAAAGTATTAGTAAGTCTTAATATTACTAAAAGACAAAGAACCGCAGTGTGCAAACACTGAGGCAAGGGTTACCCCAAAGGGCACTGGCTGGGAAGCCAAGTTTCAAAAAAATACAAAATCACATATACCCCCTTAATGCATTATGGTGGTAGATGCGATTCTGTATTTCTTTGAAACTTGTCTTCCTAGCCAATGCCCTTTGGGGTTACCCTTGCCTCAGTGCTTGCACACTGCTGTTCTTTGTCTTTTAGCTTATTTTTTGTTTTTCTTGGGCTCATCACAACCCAAAACCAACAGACCAACTTAGGGTAGCTGATTCATTCCACTGGGGTGTCATACAGACAAGACACACTGAGGAGTCCTGGTAGAACGAAACACGTGTCTGTGTCTTCTGTTGGCTCCCTTTACAGACTGTGTGAGAGGCCTTTCCAGCACCATGCATTCCTACTTAAAGTTGAACCAGCATAATAATTTGTGGTGATTTGCATATACAGCCCATGATGCTTTGCATTATGGGAGTATGTGTGATTTTGTATTTCTTTGAAACTTGGCTTCCCGGCCAATGCCCTTTGGGGTAACCCTTGCCTCAGTGCTTGCACACTGCGGTTCTTTATTTTTGGCTTGTTTTTTTGTTTTTCTTGGGCTCCCCACAACCCAAAACCAATAGACCAACTAAGGGTAGCTGGTTCATTCCACTGGGGTGTCATACAGATGAGGCACACTGATGAGGTCTGGCAGGACAAAACACGTGTCTGTATCTTCTGTTGGCATCCTTTGCAGACTGTGTGAGAGGCCTTTTGGCACCATGCACTCCTGCTTAAAATTGAACTAGCATAATAATTTGTGGTGATTTGCATATACAACCCATGATGCTTTGCATTATGGGGTATGTATCATTTTGTATTTCCTTAATATTACTAAGTCCAAAATCTTGACTTGGGTGGGCAATAGGCAGGCAGCAGTACTTGGACGTTACCCCAACTGATAAAACAGAGATTCAGACTTACTGGGGTTGAGCAGAATATCCCAACTAAAGGCATTACCACTAGTTCCTGAGGGGCTCAGACATCTTCTTTGTCTGATGAGTGATCCTCCACTACTGCAGTGTGTACCCCTAGAAAATGCGTGTTTCTGGCTCCATTTCATTGCATCCCTGAGGTCAGTGAAAATATAGATATTGCCTCTGTAAGCAATTCTGAGGCAAGCTGGAAAATTCATGCCATGGGAATGGAGCCTTCATGTAGCATGGCTCGCATGCCATCAAAGGTTTTCCTCTTCTGGGGGTTAATGTCTCCAAATGTTTAGGGATTTCTAATACCGTGGCAAGAATGGACCCCATTCTTTAGCCAGGGCATATTCAAAACTCAAGAAATTAGTACTGTATTAATCTTTGATGTTTGCTGAGGCGCTCTTCTCAGCACACGCAACGTCCCCAAAATAGCTTCCTTTTGAAGTTCATAAGGTGTCACAAATATTGGTAGCATATTTAAATGTGCCTGAAAATTCTTTTTGATTAGTCCCATTGCTCCAAGCACTACTGAAATAATCTGTGTCCTTATTCCACATCAGTTTGGTTTCTGACTGCATATCTTGGTATTTCATGATTTTGTGTCTCTCTGTCGCAGCACACTGTAGTCACTAGGTGGCTATTTCAATCAGTAATGCTACCTTTGTCCTCTTTTCTTGTATTACAATATCAGGCTTTCTTGCTTCCACTTTCTTGGCTGTTGGTATGGGGTGATCCCATGTGATCATTACTTCTTCATTCTCTGTGATTCTTTGTGGTTCATGTTTCCAGTGTCTCTCTGCTACCTGTATGTTATAGTGTTTGCACAGTTTCCAGTGGATCAATCTTGCTACATTGTTGTGTCTTTCAGTATACAGGCCTTCTGCCATAAGTACTTCACATCCAGCCACAAGATGCTAACTGTTTCTAATTCTGTACTACAGAATCTGCATATCTGTTTCTCCTGTTTTTCTATGGATTTTGTGGAACCATCTTGTATGTAGCCCACTATCTTGGGCTGCCATTATTAATCTCTCATCTACGTGGCCTAAATTCACCTCTTTTAACCAATCATGGGTCAGGGCTTGATCGACCTGTGGTTGCTCCAGTAGCTCCTGTATTTTCCACTATAATTATGGACTTTCCAATTTTTTTTTTTCTTTGTTGGTCTTTATCTTTATACTCCTTTTTCTGATTCTTTGCATTTTCTGTTGCTGACAATTCCTTATCTACCTTTGGATTGACATCAATCTCTGCTACCCTTCTGAAGGCTTCTCCTAATTTGATGAGTGAAGTCATTTTAGGCTTATTTTCTTCATGATGCAAGACCTTGACTATATTTGGGTCCAAGGATGTCAGTAAGTATGTATATAGCCCCACTATTGTGGATCTATATGTGTAATCAATCTCAATGAGGCCCATGCCTCCCTCTGCCCTTGGGATGTATAATCTTGGCATACACTGATTTTTGTATATTAATTGGTGAGCATGAAACATTTTTCTTGTTTTTATATCTAGCTGGTTCAACACTTTCTGTCACTAGACTCTTCTGCTGTGTGGCATAACTGATGTCCAGGTACAGCCCGATATGCTGACCATCTTGGAGGAGAGTTCCTTTCTATCGTACCAGTGATAGTAAGTAATCCCAAGAGCCGGCACCATCAGTTACCACCACTATCATGGGCAGTGCATCAGGATTGTCCGGGTGACCATGTTGGCTGACTCTATCGGCCTTTTGAAACTGTTGAGCCTTCACTATCGACTCCTCACACAATTGCTGCCCAAACCAATCTTGCAAGAACAGCTGGAGGTGGTCACCTTCACACCCCTCCAGCATCCCTAATATTTAGGGCACAGATTTGATTTTCTAGTGTTTCTAAGCAAGCTTTCCAGTGCATGCTCTCCTTTATGATCGTAGAGGCTGCCCCCATTGCAGCATCTGCCTGCTTCGATGCCTCAGTTGTTGCACTCTGCATATTTTCCACAGTGGTCTCTAAGGTTGTCACTCGATTCGTAAGCCCATCAAATTTGTCCGTAAGTATGGTGACAATCTTGATAAGCCAAGAAAGCTTCAGACCAATGCTTTATAGTGTTTTTTTCACCAGATTCCTCAGGTACTTCCTCCATATGGGCCTGCGTGGACCTTGAGGCAGGAGTGGTGAAGCATTTTTGGATTTTGTTCCTGATCCTTGTTGCTGTTCTTTACATGGATTTCCCATTCTGTGCCAAAGGGATTCCGAATTCATTTTCAATAAATTTGGTGCAAAAGCTTCCTACAAATTAGCTCTTTAGTCTCTAAATTCTGTCAACTGGCTACAGAGTTCTATCTGTTGGCTGCCATCTTGCTTGGGCTCCACAGTGCCCCCCGTGGGTGCACTTGTTAAAGTTGAGGCAGATCGGGCAGTCGTCCAACTTGTGCTGTGGTTCCAAGCACAAGAGGCAAGCTGAATGGCCATCTTTGGCTGGAATTTGTTTGCCACATGCACACTTTGCCTTATGCCACTGAGTAGAAGTGGTAGGCTCAGCAGACATAAAGAGGCGACCGAGAAACTCGCAGAAATGAACTGCGCAGAGCGTCAAAGAAAAATGGCAGTCGACAGTTAGCAGGAGAAGTCCATGGAGCTGAAATACAGAGTAGAAGGTGGGAAAAGAACTGGGGTGGCACCGGGGCCACCTCCTATATACCGAGGATGACATTGGGGCAGTCCCTTGTCTTGGACTACTAGCTAGAAGTTTTCTGTGGGGTCCTAATGCCTGGTGGCATAGACCTAATGGTAAGTACCTGTTGCAAGAGCTCTATCTTGAAGTAAGATCTTAGGGTTAGTACACAAAGAGACCTTGTCTCTGTGGAAAATCAAATAAAGCTGCTCATACGTGACAGCCTATAGCTCTGACATTCTTCGAGCAGAAGTAATGGTGACTAAAAATAATGCCTCTCATGACAGAAAATGTAGCTTGCACGATGTGGATGGCTCAAAAGGAGGCAAGGTCAGCTTCTCCAAAACAAAATTCAGGTCCCATAATGGAACCGGGTTATGGATAGAGACTGCAAGTGGAGGACGTGTCTTAAAAAAGTACGGGACACATCCAGTTGTGCCACAGGATGCCCATCAATGGACACATGAAAGGTGGAAATGGCCAAGAGGTGTACCTTAAGAGAGGAGTATATGAGTCATGCACTGGATGAGGTCAGGAGATACTCCAAAAACTTGTTCAATGGACAGGTGAAAGGGTCCAGATTATGAGAAGCATTCCAGACAGAAAACCACTTCCACTTCATAGAGTAAGTGGCCACGGTGGAAGGTTTCCTGGCAGCCACCAGGACATCAGGCACCTTCTGAGACACCCCAAACCTGTCAATGGCTATGTCCTCAGGAGCCATACATGCAGATGGAGGGACTTGAGGTCTGGATGGACCAAGGTTCCCCGAGCCTGAGTCAGCAAATCCCAGCAGAGGGGCAGGGGAACTGGAGGTTCCACAGCAATTGTTGCAGTAACAGAAACCATATCTTCTGAGGCCATAATGTAGCCACCAGAATTAAGGTGGCACCCTCCATCAGTAACTTGGATGAGAATCCTCTGAATCAGAGGGAAGAGAGGTAATGCGTAAAGAAACCTCCCTTTCTAAGAGAGAGACAACGTGTCTTACCAGAAAACTCCAGGCCCTGGATCTAGCAAGCAAAAATATGGCAGTTTTGCGTTGAGTGGGAACGCAAAACAAAGGTCCTGCTCTGGATGATCCCACTTGTCAAACAGGCTTTCTGCGACCGAGGTCAGCAGCTCCCGTTCGTGCACTCTGAACTGTGACCTGCTGAGGCTGTCTGCCAAGGCATTTTGGGCACCTCGCACATGGACGATTGAAGTTCTAGACCATAATCTAGAGCCCACTACCAGACCCTATTGCTTTCTGGCACAGAGGGTAAGAATGAGTCCCCCCTTGCCCTTTTTATTTATTTATTTATTTATTTATTTTTATTAAGTGTTTTTCCATCAAGTTACACAATGGACAGAACAGAATTCCAATACAATCATACAGTGTGCAGTACAGTTTTTGACACATTTGTTTTCTTTTAAAAAGGAAAAAGAGCCGTTTCATATTTTATCCCATATAAGCGAGTGCATTGGGTTATCTAATAGATGAAACCACAGGTCTACAGATGAACAAGGAAACATAATAAAAAAAAGGGATATCTTTATGGTTTCCCCCAAATTATTTGCCCTAGTAAGATTCAAATGCTAAAATCAAAATTCAGTGAGGTTACATGTTGGATCCACTGATTCCACTTCTGTGTCCGTAGAATAGATCCACCCCGTAGCTCAAGATTAAAGGTCTCAGCTTTATAAACTTCATACATTTGTCTCCAATTTTGAACTGAAGGAATCTGAGGTCTCATCCAGCATCTCATGATTGCTTTCCTAGCAGCAATAAAGCATATTGGGAGTATAGACTTCTCCCATGGGGGAGCATGGTCCGAATAGATCCCCATAAGAAATTGTTCGGTGGTTAGTTCAACTGGTTCCGAGAAAAGAATGGTTGGTTCGTTTTGAAAAGTTAGCCAGAAAGGCATGAGGGATGGGAAGGGCCAGAAAACGTGACGACACCCACAGTTTCTCCAGCACCTCCCAAATGTGTCTGGGAGACACTTCATTAAAACTGAGGGGGCTCTGAAATACCTAGAGCAACATTTCCATGCAAACTCTCTCCAATACGGAGATGAAGTAGACTTTATCTCAACTAGTGTTGTTTTTGACCATAAATCTGAGGAGATTTGTAATTGCAAGTCTTTATTCCAGGAGGACAAAGTAGGGATTGTAGTATTGGGGAGACCAGATCGTAATTCTATATGTATTAGGCCAATTAGATGGGTTCCCAATCTTCCCTCACTCGCATCAATGAATAGTTTAAGCAAATTCGGAATGGGGTGGGCATTCTAAGAGATATTATGTTGTTATGGAGGATATGGTTACGAATCTGAAAGTATCTAAAACGATCAAGAGACCCTAAGTGTAAATTGAGACTGGAGCCTATCAAAGGGAATAATACCTTCAGGAGAAAGGAACTGATATATGTGCGATAAGCCCAATGCGAGCCATCTGGAAAAGGCTTGGTCCATATAATTGGGGATGATCTTTTCGTCTTGTGAAATTAATTCACAATATTCAAATATTTTTTGAATGGGGCCTGCTTTTCTTAATTGTTTCCAAAGCTTATATGTTTGAGCTGTTATTCCCGTTAAGGAAGAGGGGCTAAGGGATTTACCGTCTGAGGAGAACAGTATCTTCTTTATGTCACGTAAGTAGTTGAGTTGAAATTCTATAGTTTACCAAGGGGAATTATATGAGTCCGTGAGCCATAGTATTAGGGTTCTTAGGAATGCCGCTTGTGCATATAGGTGGAAATTTGGGAGATTCAGGGATCCTTGCTTAAGGGATAATTTAAGAATGGGTAATCTAACTCTAGGTCGATTTTTCCCCAAAATAAAGTTTTGAATAATTTTATTCCAGGATCAATCAATCAATCAAAATCTTTATTTATCCAGGCGATCACCATTGAGCAAGCTCATTTACAAGGTGGACCTGCTGTGTTCAAGGACAAATATACATACATACAAATAGGTGCAGTATACAAACTGATAAACAGGATAAATAAAATTTAGAGGGGAAATGAGGGATAGTCTGGAGCAGATAAAGAATTCATGGGAGGATACTGGTTCGGATTATTAATATTTTTTGGTGTAGGGAGATACAAAATGGGGACCATCTATTCAGGTCTGCTTGTATCTGAATTGTAAGAGCTTCATAGTTAGATAACTCAATTACCCCGGGGTCAAAAGGGAGGTGAATGCCCAAGTATTTTATTTCAGTTGTCCGCCATTTGAAGGGAAAAGTCTTTTTAATCTGGGAACAGGGAGAACAGCTGAAGGATAGTATCTCAGTTTTATTTATGTTCAGCTTGAAGTCTGATAGTTTCTCAAACTGTGTTGAGTATTTTCCATGTTGGCGGGATCGATTGTGAAGGAGATAATAAAGTTAGCATGATATCGTCAGCAAACAGCCCCACTTTGTATTCTGTCTGAGCAATCGGAATACCTTCCACCAAAGGGGTGTTTCGAAGGTAAGCTGCAAGCGGTTCAATAAACAAGGCGAAAAGATAGGGGATAAAGGGCAACCTTGTCTGGTCCCTTGGGTTAACGGGAGGGGATGGGAAAGGGAACCATTAACTCTGAGATATGCTTTAGGAGAAGCGTATATTTTTTCTAAACAGGCAATAAATTGTGGTGGGAAATGAAACGTTTTGAGTGTTTCCCATAGGAACGGCCATGAAACCTGATCAAAGGCCTTCTCCACATCTAAACTTATAAAGACTGCTGGGACTTGCCTGGACCGTATGAATTCCTGTAGTAACAAAACTCTACGGATACTATCCATTGTGTTCCTGCTTTTAATGAATCTGGTTTGATCAGTGTATATTATGTTTTCTAGTCTTGTTGAAAGTATGGCCGTATAAATTTTGTAATCAACATTTAGGACTGAGATTGGTCTATAAGATTTGGGGTCCTTGCTAGGTTTTATTATTGGCGCTACTATAGCGTAATCCCACAAGGGGGGGGATCCCTCCCTGAGAAATGTCGTTAAAGAGTGCATGCAGTTTGTGGACTAGATCTTTTTTAAACTTTTTTACCACTCTGGGATAAATCCATCTGGACCTGGGCATTTTCCTGACTTAGTATTATTAATTGCCTCTTCTATCTCTAATAACGAAATTGGAGCATTTAGGGAGTTAATTTGACGGGGTGAGGGTTGGGAGATTGGCTTGGGCCAAGAATTGTGTTATTTCTGGGTAGTTTAGTGTTTTAGGAGGGGAATAAAGTTTAGTAAAATAATCCGTGAATGCCTTTTGAACGTGGGCTGTTGTATGGTGGGTTTGTCCCGACAGGGAGTTTCTAAGGCAGAGGATTGTAGAGGATGCCTTGCTGTTCCTTAGCTTACGTGCTAGGTGTTTAACACTCCTGGGACCACCCTTGTGTATAGTTTGATGCAAGTAGTACAAGGACTGTTGGACTTTACTATCGATTATCTTCTGGAGATCTGCTTTCGTGTTTCTAATCAAAAGTTGGAGTTCTACATCTCCTTCCTTATAAAGTAACTGGAAATTTTTAAGTTGGTTAGATAATCTGTGATATTCTAGGTCTCTTTCCTTGTTCTTTCTGGAGGAGTATACTATCAGTTCCCCCCGGATAGTTGCTTTCATTGCATCCCACAGGATAGCTTGGGATATGGTGGGGTCGGAATTTTCTGTAAAGAATCTGGAAATTTTAGATGACAGGGAATCAATAAAGTCTTGATCCGACAAAATCGCCAGGTTGAGTCTCCACAGCGATCTCTTCACTTCCCTTCCCAGATCAAGAGAAATGATCAATGGGTGATGGTACGATAATAGTTTAGGGCCTATACTAATGTCCTGGACAAGTGATAAATGTTCACGGGTTGTCAGAAAGTAATCTAATCTTGAGTAGGTATTAAATCTGGGGGACTAATAGGTGTATCCAGGATCTGATGGAAATATCCTTCGCCATACATCGATCAGGCCCAGATGTTCAATGGACAATTTGAACTGTCTTAGCTGTTTTGTTGTTTCTGTGGCTAAGGGGTTTTGAGCAGTCCAACTGGGGAGATAGGGTCAAATTAAGGTCGCCACCCAGGATCAGCTGGCCTTTCAAGTTGGATAGAAGGATGGTGATGAAGCGCCTGTACACCGGAAGGGTAGTTGGGGGGTATATGCTGGCTAGGGTTACTTGTTTGCCAAATAGCAGTCCCTGCACTACTACGTAACGTCCACTGGGATCAATGTGTGATTGTTGGATTTCCAAGTGCGTATTTCTAGGAATAAGGATTACCGCTCCTCTTTTTCTGCCCCTTGGGTGGGATGAGGCAACAACCCTGTATCCCCCCCTCCATTTCAGCTTGAGGTGTTCTGCTTCCTAAAGGTGAGTTTCTTGCAGGAAAATTAAATCCGAAGACTGTTTAGATAGGCATTGCGTAAGTCTAGCCCGCTTGATTGGATCATGTATCCCATTTATATTGTGGGAAAAAACCTGGACAGGATTAAGCCCAGGCATTTTTACAAGGAAAGATTTTAATTTTAATTTTCTGTCTCTTTCCTCTCCAGGGAGAAGATGGATGGGAAGATCCGGACCATGCTACCCCCCTTCCAGGGCTGACCCTAGGATTCACCAAGAGTGTCTCGGGATTATAACATACTTTTGTCAATAAACTTTGTGTACAATAAAACCAGTCCATTGTGTAGTTATTTTCCACCCTCCCCCCCAAGTTGGCAACTCTGTAGGTGCCAAAACAAACAACATAGTAAAGATCTACTAAGTAAAACTATGTACATTGTTATAGAAAACCAACAACTTTTGCCCAAAACTTTCATCTGGGTAAGGGATAGTATTTGTTTAAAGTTTCTTCAGGGGATGAACCTATGTACATCTTGACCTCCAAGTGGAAGGAGCTCATCTAGAGCTACTCGTAGGCTCTCCTTGCCGGAAGGTCTAAGTAGACCCTGGTGGAGAATGGGTTCTTAACCTGGACCCGAACAAATAACCTTCAGGTAGAGGAACAGAACCCCTAAGGGAGTGATATCAAAACCTCTCCTAGAGTGGTTCGGTATCTACCTTTTGAAAGAAAGATAAAGGGTAGAGCTGCAGGTTAGCTCACTGTTTTTGGACAAACATGGTAGGTTGAATGGTTGTTCTTAAGAAAGCTGAATGTCGATGGGATTCTTGTTAAGGGGAAGGGAAGAAGCTTAAGTTCTTTCCAGGTCCCTCTACTACCCCACGCACCCCCTTCCTGTGGGAGAAAAAAAAAAAAAACCCGGGGGAAGAGGGCAGAGGAAGGGAACTCACCCCCCCCAACCTCCATCAGGCCTCCCTCTGTGAGCGTAGATAGTGAAGGTCAAAGTGGGCAGACTCCAGGCTGAGACTAGTAGGGGGAGGACATCAATCTCAAGGTAACACATTTGGCTTGTCGCCCCTGAAAATTAGGGAGAGGGGTTCCTTAAAAAATTGGGGTAGACAGTCCAGGCCTGGATAGATAAATCCCCTCGGTCTAACGATCCCAGTTATGGGTACCAAGAAGGTGCCATCAGGGTTGGTACAACTTCTAGAGTGCAACTCCTCGGGCCCTGTTGAAACCTGGGTCTGTAAGTGGGGGGAGCAGTAACCAAGAACACCAGAGGATGGACAGAAGGGAGGAGAGAGAAGTGAAGAGAAGGGGAAAAAAAGGGGAGGGAGAAGTCGGGGGGTGTATCAATCCTCCCCCACGAGCACCCTCCCCGACACTCTCAGTAGAGGGCCAGGATATTATCCCCCAGGTCACTCGAAGGAAGTGTAGCACACCCCATCACCCCCCCTCCAATGCACGACTATCTGAGTAGGGGGTCACCCAACAGCTGGACCCACATAGTAACACTGCTCTCTAGGGCTTGTATTGGGTATGAATGAGAGAAGTCTAAATAGCTTTGTCCCATTCCCTCAGTCAAAGGGTTTGCAAAAAGATGTGGGTCCGGGGGGGGGGGAAGGGAAGAGCGATGGGGAGAGGGCATCTCTGCCCCCTGACGCTCACAGAAACGAGGCAGCAAAAGTCTTCCACTGACAGCGGGCCAAATCCCAGTCAGCTCCCACCTCCATCGAGTACAGGATTACTGTAATGGGGTTGAGGCGAGGGATGACACCCAGGAATCGGGCTGGAGGGCCCTAGATGAGGGCCCGAAATGCTGGGCTGAGAGGAGACCCCTCCGCCCACCCAGGGGAAGCCCCCCCAAAATGGAAATCAGGAGGAAAATGGAGCCCCCCGTCCCAGAAGATGCCCAGCTCCACGAGATGGCAGACCACTAAATGAAAGAGCAGGGCCAAGGCAGAATTAGGATTGGGGAACAAATGGAGGGTGTGCCACACCGGGGGGAGTCGGGGATGGCCCAGATGAGTCAGCGGGACCACGCAGAACCATAACCAAACAGAGCAGAAGTGACAAGGTCCCAGGAACAAGATGGCAATGAAGACCGGTAGGAGTGAAGGGAAGGGCCGCACTAGAGGGGAGACGGGTTACCCATGGATGAGGTCGGGGGGGATCTCTAAGTGAGGGACCTACATCAAGGGGAGAAATCGCCCTAGCGGGATCTCTCTCTCCCACCTCCACCACCGAATCTCAAGGGTCCTGTCGGGCAAGCGGACCTCGGCATTTCCACACTCCTCCCAGATGTCAACAGTTGCACCAGAGGCTGGGATCGCCCGACTGTCAGGGAGGGATAGCCCAGGTAAATCAGGCAATCGTGGGTTTATTAGTTTTCATTTCTTCCCCCTCCCCATCGCGCCCCCAGAGATGTCCCCCCAGGCTCCCCAACCCATCCCCCGCCCCCCAAGGACCGACCATAATTAATCTACAGAGAACCTGTAGAGAGATGTGGCTGTGTAGGACCAGGCACCAGCCCCTTCAGGCTTTGAGTTACAAGAGAGGACAGGGTCTGAGGAGCAGCTCAGGAAGGGTAAAGCCCAAGAAATGGAGCTCAGGCAACGGGGACTACGGGGAGGGGGAGGGAGGCCCAACCGAGCTGCCCGCCAGAGCCGCGGCAAGAAAACGTGGAGATCCTGAGTAAGGGAAAGCTCCCCACAATCCGGGAAACTGTTTCAGGTCCATGGGAATGAAAAACCTGTGACACTGAGGAGATTTCCAGGGTGAGAGCACAGACTCGATTCACGTGGTGCTCCTCCAAGGCAGCGACAGGTCAGGCCAATCCCCGAGCCCCCCACCCCCACCAAGCCCCATTTGAACTACTACACTCCCCCCGGAAGAGCCGCTACCTCACCTCTGCCTCATAGCTTCTTCAAATGATCATTTGTTCAAATTGCGAAACTGCTGAAGCTATTGCAACAGTTCAGGGATCATCGTGGAGGTTACTGAATCTTGCTGCTTCCTTTGTCCTGGTGCTTTCACAGAGCGCTGGGCCATAGAGTCTCTTGTCTGTTCAGTGTTGACCCCTCTTGCTTGAAGATCAAGAGCTGCTTCGGTGGCAGAGGACTAGATCTGTGTGCCAGTAGGGAGATGAACAACAAGCTTCGCAGGGTACGATGTTTTAAATTTAATTTGCTTGGCTCTGAGGACTGGAAACAAGGGACCATACTCCCTACGTTGTCGCTAGGTCAGTGGTGCACAGTCATTATCAATGAGGAGTCAGGACTGACCTCATTTTATTTTCCCTTTTTGCCATGCCTTAATCAGTAGGGATTCCTTAACTTGAAAACTGAGGAATCTAATCAAGAACGAGCGCGGCCTGGCGTCAGGTCGCATGGAAGGCTTGGGGCCTAGGGCACAGTGCGCCCTCTCGATGTCTATTTGGAATTCGGGGTCGAGAGCGAAGGCCGTATAGAGCAGGTAGTCTGAGAAGGCTCGTGGGTCGGACCCTTCCTCGCCCTCAGGGATTCCGAATACCCTGATGTTGCGACGCCGGCTCCTTTTCTCGGCATCTTCTTGGCGCATTGAGATTACAATCTGCTCAGTGAGGATGGACTTTACTGCATCCTCTAAGGCATCCAGCCGCGTGGAGTTTGTGGAGATCTGGAGGTCGGCTTCAGAGAGTCGAGATTCTAGGTGAGCCACGTCATTTCTTAATTCTTTCAGGGAGTCACGCACTTCCCCTCTGAAATCAGCAATAGCCTGCAGTATAGGTTGTGGATTCCGTAGCTTTTTTAGCCGCTTTAGCTTTGTGTTGTTTTTTGTCTGGACCCTGGGAGTATTTAGGGCAGGCTTCTCCCTCGTCGGAGTGTAGGTCTTCAGTATCATTGCTTTCTGCTATCGGGAGGAATCGGTTCTGCGAAGCTTTATCTATCAGGTGTTTTTATTCTGGAACAATGTCAGGCTGGTTTTCTCTTATTTATGCGTTATTTGATAGGATTGCTCGTTTAATAATCTGTTGAAGGCAGGAGCTCACCGAGGAGAGTTGTTCACGGAGGCATACTGGAACCGGAAGTCCCCCCCTTGCTTGTTGATATAATAGACCACACTAAGATTGTCCGACTGTACCAGCAGGGGGCCCGGATAGAGATGGTTCTGGAAGGCCTGCAAGGCATACAGGACTGCCCTCATTTCTCAGAGCTTTATGTGGAAGTGAGTCTCCCAGTGGGACCAGAAACCCAGGGTCTGATAATGGCCTAAATGGGCTCCCCAATACAGACCCAAAGTATCCATAGTGAGAAACACAGAAACAAAGAATTTGACGGCAGATAAGGACCGCTTGGCCCACCTAGTTTGCCCATTTTCCTACCTGTTGGATAAGCTGCAGATCCTAGTTAACCCTCAGTCTACGTTCTCCTACACCCCACTATATTTACCTTATGTCTATCCCATATATTCTTGAATTCCCCCACTGTTTTTGACCCCACAGCCTCCTCAGGAAGGCCGTTCCATGTGTCCATTACCCTCTCTGTGAAAAAACACTTCCTCATGTTGCCCCTGAGATGTCCCTCCTCTATCTTCAAACTGTGCCTCCTTGTTCTTACACATCTCTTTTTCTGAAAGATGCACCCTCTTGGACTCTCTTGATTCCCTTGAGGTACTTGAAGTTTCTATCATGTCCCCCCTCTCCTTTCTTTCCTTGAGGGTATACATAATAAGTTCCTTTAGTCTCTCTTCATATGATTTCTGGTGCACAGCCTGCACCATTTTAGTTGCTCTCCTCTGGGAGATGGGGTCTCCAGAACTGCACGCAGTACTCCAGATGGGGTCTCACCAACTGTCTGTACAGAGGGATGACAACTTCCTGTTTTCTACTGGTGATGCCTCTCCCTGTGCATCCCAGTATCCCTCCAGCCCTCCTTACTGCCTTTTCACATTGCTTGCCTACCTTTAGGTAATCTGATATGACTATCCCTAGGTCCCTTTCCATTTTTGTTGCTGTCAGTATCGCCACCCCACACTGTGTACTCTTCCCCTGGATTTTTGTTTCCCAGGTGCATTACTTTGCACTTATTTGCATTTAATCTAAGCTGCCATACTTTTGACCATTCCTCCAACCTTGCCAAGTCCCTTCTCATCTTTTTCACCCCCTTGTGTATCAACCCTGTTGCAGAACTTTGTATTATCTGCAAAAAGGCATACTTTTCCCTCTAGTCCCTCTGCAATGTCACTTATAAAAAGATTGAAGAGGACCAGTCCCAGTACTGAACCCTGCGGTACCCTGCTAGTAACCCCCCTTTCTTTGGAGTGGACTCCGTTTACTGTTACCCTCTGTGTCCTGTTGTCCAGCCAATTTTTTACCCAGGCCACCACCCCAGGACCCACTCCCAGGCTGGCTAGCTTGTTTATTAATCTTTTGTGTGAACGGTGTTAAATGCCTTGCTAAAGTCTAGGTAGGCTACGTCCACAGCCCCTCCCTGGTCTACTACTTTGGTCACCCAGTCAAAGAAATCTATTAGATTTGTCTGACATGACCTTCTTGCTGTGAATCCATGCTGCCTTGGGTCCTGTGCCCAGCTGACCTCTAGGCACTCGACAATTCTTTCTTTTAGAAGTGATTCCATAATATTCCCCACCGCTGAGGTAAAACTAACAAGCCTGTGGTTGCCTTCCTCTGCCTTGCTCCCACTTTTGTGATGGGGAAGCACATCTGCCATCCTCTAATCCTCAGACACCACACCCTCCTCCCATGATCTGTTAAAAGGCGTAGTCAGTAGTGCCACTAGTTCTCCCCTAAATTCTTTTAGGATTCTGGGATGAATCCCCTCAGGCCCCATTGCCTTGTTCATCTTGGGTTTTAGGAGTCTTTCAGGGCCCTTTCTTCTGTGAATGGACTGGTATTGACTGCTCTATTCAGAGTACTTCTTTTGTCTGGTTTAGGTATCACCCCCTCCTCTTTTTTTGTGAATACTAAACAAAGGTGTTTGTTCAGTATCTCTGCCTTTTTACTGTTACCCTCTGCCCACCCACCACCCCCTTTATTAAGCCTCACAATCCCTCCTTTGGTCTTTCTTCGCTCATTAATGTACCTATAAAAGGTTTTGTCCTCCTTCTTAACTTGAGCTGGCTATCTTTTCCTCAGTGTTGGTCTTTGCTATTCTGACTGCCTTTCCTGCTTCCTTCTGCTTTAACTGATACAGTTCTCTGTCCTGCTTCTTTTATGATTCCTTATACTTCCTGAATGCTATATTTTTCTCCCTAATCTTCCCCGCCAGACTTTCGAGAACCGTAGTGTTTTTTCTTTGTTTTATTTTATTTGCTTCACATAGTGGCTTGTTGCTTCTTGGATGGTATTTTTGATTCTTCCGCATTGTTTCTCCATCCTGCCTGTTTGCTAGTGCATTCCTTAGGTGTTCTCCCATTTTGGCAAAATCAGCCCTCGTGAAGTCCAGTACCCTCACTTTTGTATGACTTGACTCCCCGGCTGTATTTATCGTGAACCACACTGTTTGGTGGTCGATTGTTCCTAGATGGCTACCCACTTCTAAACAGGAGATCCTCTCCCTGTCCCCATTTGAAATTACCAGGTATAAGACTGCACCCTCCTGAGTGGATTCCAACACTAGCTGTCTGAGGCATGCCCTCGAGAATGACCTTGCTCTTGGTTGTGACTGCAGCAAATGTGCTCCAGTCAACATCCAGCATATTTAGGTCCCCCATCAGCAATACTACCCCTTTTTCTGCCATTTTAAGTATTCCTCCTACCATTTCCCTGTCCATTTCTTCCCCCTGAGATGGGGGTCTGTATATAACCCCCGTTCAGATCGTGGTGACATTTCCTGTCTCCAGGGTGACCCTCAGTGCCTCCACTCCTCCCTGTTTACCCTTTAGTTATGTTGCCTTGATCTCTTCCCTTATGTAGAGAGCTACACCTCCTCCTCTTTTACCCTCCCTGTCCCTTCTGTAGACTGTGTACCACGTTTCTGCGACTGCCACACTATCCAGGTGTCCCTCCTCCATCAAGGCCACTAGTTCAGGAAGCTCGTTACCAAGACAACGGGTATTGGTACTCATCGCCCTCCATCTGTTAGTGGTCTTGCCCCTTTCAGCCCCATCCCTGTACTTACTGCCTTTGTTTCTTTCTCCATTTTCCCCTGTCCTGCTCCCTATCAAACACTCTACCGTACTGCTTCCCTGACTACACTGTTATGTGGGGGGAGGCTGGGAATTCCCTGCTCCTTCTCAGTGCCTGCTCCCATGGCTAGTTTAAAAGCTTGCACATGAAGCACTTAAACCTATCACCTAGGATCCTGGTTCCCCTGCTGGACAGAAGCAGACCATCTCACCAGTATAGGCCTGTATCCCTACAAGTGGACCCCCAGTCCCCAATGAAACCAAAACCCTGTTGTTGGCACCAGCTTTTCAACCAATCATTGAATCCCAAGGTGCAGAGTACCTTAGCCTCACTCATGCCATACACAGGCAGCACCTCTGAGAAGGTTACTGTACGTGCCACTTGTCTAAGGTCCCTCTCCAACTCTACAGACTCCTTCTACACTGCTCTGATCCCACTCCCAGCTGGGTCATTTGTACCTAGATGGACAATAATGTCTAGCTCCCTCTCCCTTGCAGCTGCTCCCACGATCCTGAAGATTCACTTCCTGTCTCTCCAAGCCATGGTGCCAGGCAGGCATCTTACCTCCCTCTCCCCTTCCTCCCTTCCCCACTTCTACCCCCCCCCAGCAATGGAGTCCCCCACCAGGAATTGTTTCCTTCCCTTGTGGGGTCCTGTGCCACCCCTCCTGTGGGTCTCTCTTGTGGAGGTTCCCAGCATCCCCATTGGGCTCCACTGCTCATGCCTCCTTTGAGGAACCACACTCTGCCAGAATGACATATGAATCATGGAGAGGTACGACTGGAGGGATGTGCCTTTGTTCCACCACTCTCACCCTTTCTGAACCCACCATAGTCCAACCGCTCCTTTTTCTTGCCAACCTCTGAGGCAGCAGCAGGGGTCCTGGTGGTCCCTGGGTGGGGGAAGAAAATTCCCTACTCCTTGCCAGGTTGGCCTGGAGACGGGCAACCTCCTCCCTCAGAGCAGAGAGGTGCCTGCAAACAGGGCAGCATCGCAGCCTCCAGAAAGTCTGTTGGAAGACTAGTCAGTGCATTGCACCACTCTCCACATCTCTTTTCTGTTGAAATCTTTTTTTTTGGTAGTGTGTGAGTTTGTGTGTGTACTCCCTATGCAGTGTGCTGGGCTGTTAAGGATATGGTAGGTGTATGTCCTGTCCCTTTTGGGGAAGTGATGTCAGAACCCCTGGTATAAAGGAAATAACAACCAGGGGGGGCAATCCCGTGCCTTCCAGAAATGATCAGCTACAGCTCTGCTCCACCACTACAGTGAGTGCTTTCCTTCCTATCAGCGAGACAATCCGAACAAACAATTTAATAGAAAAGCAGACACTTCACACCAGAAAGTGCTGGAAGACTTGGTATGTTAGTTTCCAAGTAAGCAAACCCTGGTCTATTTGGGACCAGAAATACAGTCAAATAAAGTAAATTCACCAAGCACAAACAATTTAACTCCTAACACCTGTAATCTGATGCTAGCTGAATGCAGACAGACACTCACACAAGAAAATGCTGGAAGACTTGGTATGCTGGTTTCCAAGAAGGCAAACCCTGTTCTGTTTGGGACCAGAAATCTAGTCAAATGAAGTAAATTCACAGAGCACAAACAATTTAACTCCCCACACCTAAAATCTGATGCCAGTTGAAGGTAGACAGACACTCGTACAAGAAAATGCTGGAAGACTAGGATGTGGTGAGGGGTAGGGATAAAAATAGAGACCTCATTTAAAAGATTGGCCTGGTCCATCCACCAGTGAAGCACTCTGCATACTGGTGAGGAGATGAGGATCAGCTGATCTAGATATCCTGATCGCTGATCCCACTGAACCCTGAAAGTCCACTGTGGAATCCTCATGTGCAGCCTGGCCAGAGGAACCATAACAATGTGTCCATGGCCATGAGGCCTAGTAGCCTGAGGAACGACCTGGCTGGGACATGTCAGCTCTGAGCCACCTACTGGGCCTGAACAATAAGGTGGTTCACCCTGTCTTGAGGGAGGATGGCCTTGCCCTGAGTAGAGTACAGGACTGCCCCTATGTACTGCAACCACTTAGAAGGTATTGGCACAGACTTGGGCCAATTGACAGCGACTCCCAAGGACTGGAACAAATGCAGGGTGATTTCTAGAATCAACAATAGGAGCTCCCTGGAGTGGGCTTTCAATTAACGGATGTTCAGTATGGGAACACATAGGCTTTCACGCCGAAGGGCTGCTGCTAAGCACTTAGTAAATACCCGTGGCACAGAGGATAAGATAAAGGGCAAAACCTTAAAATGGTAATGTTCCCCCTGGAACAGGAACCGCAGGGAAAGGAACACTGTTTAACCGGGAGTAGCACACTAAGCCGACGCTGGTTTCCAGATGAGACCTGGGAGCACAAGGAAGTTAAGTGACTTGCTCAGGATCACACAGTATATGCACCTAGGTGGCTGTGAGATTCAAACCCAGGTATACAGATCACAGACTTAACCCACTGCACTATACTGCCTCCAGATACCACCTGGGGGGGGGCAAACCATGATATGCAAGTAGGCATCCTGCATATTGAGGGTGCATAGCCAGTCACCCTGCTTGAGCAGAGGGAAAAAGGCTGAGCAAAGTGATCATCTGGAACTTTTTGTACTGAATAAAAAGGTTCAGCTCTTTGAAATCTAGAATGTGCCTCAAGTACCCTGTTCTTCTGGGAACCAGGACGAATCTGGAGTAGAACAGAACAGTTATACAAGAACTTCCCGTAACAGCAGATCTTCGAGTGGCTCAGTCATCAGGTCACACCATAGGAACTTCATTGTTGGTGAAGCAGGATCCATATGGAAGATTTTTCAGCAGTACCATTGGGGCCGTCCACACTGACATCACCTGCTGACATCACCAACCCTATAAAGGTATGAGTGGCACCGCACTCTCCTCAGTTCTTTCCCCCGGAGACCAAGGGAGCCAACTCGTGCCATGGGGGACTGAGGAGAGAGAGAGAGGGGGTGATCAGGTCAGAATAAAAGGCTGGATACAACAATTAGCCAGTTCTGAGAAGAAAGCCCCATAAGAGGAGGATGGTGGGATGGAAGGCAGACCTGGCGACTGAGATCCCATTGAAGATCTACTGTTATGGTAAGCTCTTATGTAACTGTTTTATCTTCTTCGGGGGTATCATAGTCATTAGGTCACACCATAGGAATGAATCCCAAACAGTAAGAAGTGCAGCAAAACAGTCTGGCAGGAAAGCCAACTAAAGCCTATGACAAGACCACTGCAAAACAGCACAGCTGAAGCCTGCATGGGCTCTTGAGGCAATGTCCAGACTGCAGTGCTTGGTAAAGGTATGGATGGTACTCCAGGTGGCAGCGGCACAAATGTCAGCAGCTGAGACCCTTTGAAAACAGGCCACAGAGGTAGCCATGTCCCTCATGGACTGGGCTTTTACCACACCAGGCAACTCTGCCATGCTTGTTGTAACAGAACACAATGCAATGCGCCAACCATTTGGACAAACATTGTTTGGAAACCTTAGTGCCCTCTCTTCCTGGGGTGAAAGAAACAAAAAGCTGGTTTGTTCTTCTGCAGTCCTTAAATTGGAGCAGACAGTATTTCAAAAGTCTGCGCACATCTAAAGTAAGGAGCAATGTTTCCCCTAGACTGGCATGCTCCAGAAAATAAACTGGTAGATAAATAGGTTCAGGGTAAACTCAGACACCACCGTAGGAAGAAACTTAGGATTTGTGCCCAAAGACACTGTCTTTGTGAAAAATTAAACAGGGCTCTTTACACCAGAGAGCCTGAAGCTCAGAAATCCTTTGAGCAGAAGTAACAGCAACCAAAAAATGGAAATCACATACCTACCGTAATTCTTGATCTTCTTGGATGGAGTCTTCACCTTTCATTCACACTAGTGGGACTATGCTGGAGGTGCTAGGACCCAGCAGGAGACAACAATCTTCAGGATAGCCAGCGCTGAGGAAGGACCATGCATGCGCGGCACCACGAGACTAGCTCATGCTGTATAGGCTATCTCAGCGTCGACCGTCCAACTGCCTCAGTACCTTTTTAACTGAGGAGGTGCAGTGTAAACTAACCTAGGGAAACCTATCCTAACTGGGCATAAGATAGCCCGGATGATCTGTGTAAGAAGGGTCAACGCAACAACATCTTCACAGCCCAACTAACAAGGGAGTGAAGACCAAAAACAGGGTGAGTGAGCTCTGGGGATGGTGGGCGGGCGTGTGAATGAATGGTGAAGACTCCATCCAAGAAGATCAAGAATTACGGTAGGTACATAATTTCCATATCTTCCTGGACTAAAACTCTTCACCATTCATTCAAACTAGTGGAAGAATACCGAGCTAAACACCAATCCCCCAAGCATGGTGGCAGGAGATCAAGCTCACTCAAGACAGAAGTACATGAAGGATAGATCTGTCGAAGGACGTGCTGTCTGGCATAAACGTCGAGAGCATAGTGCTTTATGAAGGTGAGCACTGAACTCCAAGTAGCCACTCTGCAGATGTCTGCAATGGATATGTTGCAAATCTTTGCTAGGGAAGCCGCTACCACTCCAGTAGAGTGGGCGTAAACCCGACCTTCTAGCTTGACCTGTGCCACTGAGTAGCAGTGTCAGACAGGCTACTAGCCATGCAGAGACATATCGGATGGAGACAGGCTGACCCAGCTGGGTCGCACTAAGGAAACAAAGAGCTGTTTATGAAGTGTGCATTCTCCTTCATTCTGGAAGTTGGCAAAGTAAGTCAGAAGCACCAAAGGTTGGGTAAGATGGCATTCCAAAACCACCTTTGGAAGAAACTTAGGGTGTGCGTGAAGAATCACCTTATCCTTGTGAAACACCATGTACAGAGGGTCTGTGACCAATGCGTGGATCTCAGAGATCCTACTTGCAGAAGTAATAGCCACCAGGAAGGCAGTCTTCCTGGTCAGGAACTTCAAATCACAAGTGGCTAGAGGCTCGAACGGCTTACTAGTGAGCATATCTATCATGAGGTTGATATCCTATGCAGCTACCAGTCTTCGGACTGGGGGCCTGGTGTAAAGGATGCCTTTAAGAAACCTTTTGACCAGGGGAAGCTGAGCCAATGCCAAATTATGTACTGGCTCAAGGTAGGAGGAAATTGCGCAGAGGTGCACCTTCACTGTGGAATACCGCAGTCCTGCATTCGACAGGTCTAGAAGGTACTCCAGCACCTTGTTTCATGGGCAAAAGAAAGGATCCAGGCGGGACTTTGCACACCAAATCGAGAAACGCTTCCACTTTGCTATGTAAGTCTTCCTAGTGGAAGGTTTACGAGCTGCTAACAGAATTTCTAAGATCCGCTGGTAGACTCAGATGTATCTCCTCAGGAGCCAGGCACGGAGATGGAGTGAGTGCAGGTTGGGATGGACAAGAGGTTCCTGTGTCAGAAGGTTCATTCGCAGGGGCAGCTGCCTCGGAAGAACCTCTGACAATCTGTTGATCAGCGGAAACCATATCTCTCGAGGCCAGTATGGGGCGATTAGAAACATTCTACCCCACTGTGCTTCCAATTTGAGAAGCACCCTCTGAACCAACGGAAGAGGAGGAAATGCATACAGAAAGCATCTTGTCCACCACAGTTTAAATGCATCCTGACAGAAAACACCATGTTCTGGATTTCTGGAGCAGAATCAAAGCAATTTTGCGTTGAGTGGGTTCGCAAAAAGATCCAGGTATGGAGTGCCCCACTTGTTGAATAACGATTGCACGACGTCTACTGCAAGTGACCGTTTGTGAGGATCCACCTCCACTCTGCTGAGGTGGTCTGCCAGGTCGTTCTGGACTCCCAGGAGGTAAACTGCCTGGATGGATGCCTCATTCTCAATACACTATTCCCACACTCTCATCGCTTTCCTGCATAGGGGGTAGGAGAGTGCTCTTCCCTGCTTGTTGATATAATATGTCACGGCCTTATTGTCTGTTTGGAGCAGGATTACTTTTCAACAGAGGACATCCCTCAGGGCTTGGACAGCATACAGGGCTGCCCTCATTTCCAGAATATTTATGTGAAGGCGAGACTCATCCTGGTTCCACACTACCTGAGTGTACAGGTCCTGACAATGAGCCCCCCCAGCCCGCCAAGGAAGCTTCTGTGGTGACAGTAATCTGCGACTCCGATGGGGCAAAGGAAAGACCCTGTTGCAGGTTAATTTCCTGCGTCCACTATAGGAGGGACTGGGCCAGCGGCTGTGTCACTCTCATGTGAAAAGACTGCGAGTACGTGGTCGGAGACCACTATGTACTGAGCATCCACTGAGTGGTCCTCATGTGCAATCGTGCCGGGGGTACCGTGAAAACGGATGATGCCATGAGTCCCAACATCCGCTGCATTGCAATAGCTTGAACTGACATGTTCTGCTTGATGAAGCGGGCCATCTGGAGAATACAGCATTTCCTGTTCTCTGGGAGGAAGACTCTCCCCTGGGTGGTATCCAGTATAGCCCCTATAAAGAGAAGCTGTTGAGAAGGCTGAAGTTGAGACTTCTATAGGTTCAAGAGAACTCCCATGGACGTAAGGAACTGGGAGGCCTTGGCCACCACTTTCTTTGTACCTTCTTCAGATGGGCTTGCTAGGAGCCAGTCATCCAAATAGGGAAGACTGGAATACCTTGCTTTCTGAGGTGCACAGTGAGCACTGTGAAGTATCTTGTAAAGACTGGAAGTGCTGAGGACAGCCCAAAGGACAATACTCAGAACTGGTAGTGCTAACCCAGAACCACAAAGCAGAGATATCTGCGTGTACTAGAACATACTGGTAAGCATCCTGCATGTCGAGGGACGCGAGCCAGTCGAACTGATGAATCAATGGAAGTAGCATTCTCAGGGAGACCATTCTTGAATTTCTCCTTGAAAAGATACTTGTTTAACTTTCTGAGGTCAAGAATCGGGCACAACCCACCTGTTTTGTTCAGAACCAGAAAGTAATGGGAATAAAATTTGGTGTTCCTCTCTGCGAGGGGAACAGCCTCTATTGCCCTGTTCTCTAACAGGCCCTGGATCTCGACAGTAAGAAGGTCTGACTGAACAGCGGAAAGGCTGGACTATTGTTTTGGTGCAAAGTCTGGAGGGGTGTCCACCAGATTGTGGGAGTAGCTCTCCCTGATAATTCTGAGGACCCACTTGTCTGACATGATCTGCTTCCACTGCTCGAAAAAGAGACACAGATGACCTTCCACCGCTGAGGAAATGTCCCCGTCAGGCAACAGAGGAGGGACCTGGGCTGAATTTTCAGAGAGTGGTGCTAGGCGTCTTTGGGGCCTGCATTTTCTTCTGTGGCTGGGAAGCTGTGTTTTTAATTAACAGCTCCTTGACCCTTATCTTGAAAGTGCTGTCAGCTCTGAAATTGCTGGCGGTTCCCATTTTTCTGAGGGGCAGGGGGTGCTGGTCTGGTGGTTTTCAGGGTAGACCTAGTCTCCTCTGCGGCCCCTAGTGCCTGCTCTACTTGATAGTCAAATAAGTAAGCACCATCGAAAGGAACATTCATAACCCTCTGCTGGGCATCAGGTGGAAAACCTGATGTCCTGAGCCAGGAGTGACGCCGTATACAAATCCCGACAGCAGCAGCTCTGGAAGCAGTATCATAGGCATCCACTGCTGCTGGTTATTGGATTCTATGCATCTGGTGATGGTTCATAGTAGCTCCAAGGAGACATCAGACTCCAGAAGCTTCTCGACCAAAGCCCTGAGCAAGTGCCACAGAGTATACTCATACTGAGAGAAATGCCCTTGGTAGCTAGCAATATGTATACCCAAGATTGCAGCTGCGAATGTCCACTTGCCCAGACTGTCGATCTTGCGAGACTTCTTATTTACAGGTCGAGCAGAAAGATTCCTGGGGAAGGATGACCGTGTAACTTTTAGCAAGCACCACCAAAGCATCCGCAAAAGCCTGCGAAGACAGGATTGGTCTATCCTTGGACGGGGCGTATTTCATATAGATGACTTTTAACACCTAGGGAATCAGAGCCGGCTTGTCCCAAATCACCTCCGGTAAAGTCTCAGAAGAAGGGAGAATCAGAGAAGTTAAATCCACTGGAATTTCTGGGACATCCAGGAATTTTAACCACAACAGCTTACCTGGATCCACCGAAGAAGTTTGTAAAGCCAAGGCGGATCCCATATTCTTGAGTAAAGACTGGAAAGAAAGATCTTCCACTATGGATTTGGCACAGATTGAAGACTTGCTCTCCAGTCCAAAAACTGAGTCATCCGCGTTGTTATCAGAAAGAATCATGTCCGGATCAGACTCATCAAGGTCTTCCTCCATGCCAGACGGGCCACCAATGACAGGCTTGGGCCAGGAAAAACAAGGAGTCGACAAGGTCACTACTAGTGTTGAGGTCCTTGGCATCATCCGCAACTGTGGCGCCTCCGAAGCCAGCACCATATGCAGCGCTGACGCCAGTTGCTGGACACCCAACTCTGAAGCAGCATACACTGACCCTCGAAAAGTCCTGACAGACCTAGAAGAAAAGGGAGAAGAAGTTGTAGGTACCTGTACCATACCCTGCTTGAACAACAATTAAGGGGGGTAGGCATGAGGAGTGGACGAGCAGGACACTAACACCTCAAGTGGAGCACACACCTCTTGACCCAAACACCCTGGCATCAGCTCAACAGCCCCAAATCTAGAAGGATCCAGAGCCAGAGATGCCGCCAAAGGAAGGCGAGACAAACGTTGCACCCACTGCTCCATAAGAGCAGCCCAGTGATGAAACTGCTCACCGGAATCCCCAGTGGAGGATAACGAGGGGCTCCTGGGTCAAGAAGCATGGTTACCAGGAACGGAGGATACCAGGGACCCAACCGGAGTTGAGTTGGGCACAATGCCCCTAGCCACCGATGACCCCCGTGCAGACATATCAGAGGGTGACCTCCAGTGGTACCTCTTCTTCTCTGACTGTCGGGACGAAGAACAGCTCGAGGCTGAGTGGTGTCGGGTCCCCAACCTGGATTGGGACCACTTCTTTTTGTGTTTACGGGAGGATTACCCTCCCTCCCGATCACCGGACGGCCTGTGGTCAGACCACCCCCTTCGAAAAGGGCAGCGAACCGGACACAGCCCCACTGCCAGAACAACTTTCAAGTGAAGTCTCCCTACCGTTACTGTCACCACCCATGGTCAACTCCATTGAAGGAATGGCTGTGACAAGGTGAATTTTTTTTTTTTTTTTAACAAATAATAGATAAATTACAAAACTAAACTGAATGAACTGAACAAAATGCTGCTTTCGTATAGACTTGAAAGACTTTACTCCCACTGGCGAGCGACGTCGAACTGAAGCACACTCGGCGGGATAAAAGGAACTGAGGCAGTTGGAGGGTTGACATTGAGATAGCAAATATGGCACAAACCAGTTTCATGGCACCGTGCATACACGGTCCTACTTCGGCGCCAGCCCTCCTGTAGATTTCTGGCTTCTGCTGGGTCCTAGCACCTCTGGCATAGTCCCACACATATGAATGAATGGTGAAGACTTTTAGTCTAGAAGATTATTGCTTTCCAAGAAAGAAAGTACAGCTTGTAAGTCATAGCTGGTTCATCTCCAAAACAAAATTTCAAACCCAAGCCAGGACAGGGGAATAGAATGGAGGTTTCAGATGCAGAATGCCTCTGAGAAAAGTACAGGACACATCTAACTGAGCCACAGTACAACTTCCCATGGACTCATGAAAGGCAGATGAAATAACAGGCTCATGAAATAGCCAAAAGGTGCACCTTGAGGGAGGAGTACTGGAGGCCTGAGTCCAACAGGGAGATCAAATAGTCCAGAATCTAGCTCACCAGACAGGTAAAAGGGTCCAGATGATGTCTGGCAGCCCACATGGCAAACTCCTTCCACCTCATGGCATATGTGGCTCTAGTGGAGGGCTTTTGAGCCGCCACACAGACACTTGACACCCTCTGAGACACTCCAAACTGTGCGAAGGCTATGTCCTCAGAAGTCAGACATGCAGATGAAGGAACCTGAGGTTCAGATGGACTAGGGTACCCTAAGCCTGTGTCAGTACATCCCTGCAAAGGGGCAGAAAAGAAAAAAATTACTTACCATAGTAATGTTGTTTCTTCTAATGGAGTCTTGCCGTATTCTGACTGAATACAGTTAGCCCCAGCACTTGAACTGCTCCGGAGGAAGGGTTAATCTATGCCATAGCATAGAACGTTGAGCTTGAGCTCGGGTTTCAAACCTCTGTCTCTGGTATATCTCAGTGTAACTGTCAGATTCTTACAAGCACTATACTAACTAACCATAGCTATAGAAATTGCTTTACAATTTAAGCCAATAAGGCAACAGATGCTTGGGTCCAAAAAACTCAAGTCGAGAACCCAAAAAGAACTTTATGTAGCTAGTGAAAACACAATACTAACCAAACGAAAGAACAAAACCCCACCTAGCAAGGAAGGGCATAAAAGTACACCTCTGGGGTGTGACACTGTACCTGCCAACCCACATCCCAAAAGACTTGGTTCTGAGAGGGGAGGCAGGAAGGGAGGTCAGAATGCAGCAAGACTCCATTAGAAGAAACAATATTACTATGATAAGTACTTTTTTCTTCAAACAACATGAAGTCTTGCTGTAGTCTGACTATATGCAGACTACCCAAACAGTTTCCCCCTGGAAGAGGGGATCACAGAACCTTACTTTGGGAAAAGGCTCTGCCGTACTGCTGTGCCAAACCTAGCATCACTTCTAGTCTGGATGTCCAGAGAGTAATGCTTGGTAAATGTATGAACTATTTTCCAGGTGGCTGCTTTACAAATTTCCACTAAAGGAATGTCCCTAGCTGCTGCCAGGGAGGCAGCTGTACCCATGGTCGAATTAGCCCTCAGGCCTGAGGGAGCATTTTCCCCAATTTGGAACAGCAAAACTGAATACAGGAGACAATCCACCTGGCAATAGTTCTTTCAGTGGCGGGTCTACCTTTTCCCACTTCCCCATAAGTGAGAAATAACTGAGTACAATCATTCCTATTGGCCTTAGTATGCTCTATATAGTGACTAAGTGCTCTCTTTACATCCATACTGTGCAATCATCTCTCCCCTGAAGAAGAATGGTCAGTAAAAAAGACAGGCAGAGACATGGATTGGTTCTGATGAAAATCTGAAACCACTTTAAGAATAAACTTTCTATTTGTCCTAAGGACCACCTTATCCCTATGAAAGGAAATGAAGTCAGGTTCAACTGACAAGGCCTGCAATTCACTAATTCTCCTGGCAGAAGTAATAGCTACCAGGAACACAGCCTTCCAAGAGAAATACTTAAGCATAGCTGATGATAAAGGTTTGAAGGGGAGGCTGCATAAACAGTGCAATACAGACATTCAAGTCCCAAGCAGGAGTGGGATCCCTGAAGGGAGGATTGATGTGAACCAGACCTTTGAAAAACTTGCTGAAAACAGGATGAGAAGTAAGGGAAGATCCCTTCCCAGCAGAGAGGAAAGCAGAGACAGCTGCTAAATGCACTTTGATAGCAGAAGACCTAAGGAGGCCTAAACTATTTAGGTGAACCAGATAGTCCAGGGCTGTGGCAATGTTTGCAGTATCTGGCCGAATATTTCTTTGAGAACATCAAATACTGAATCTCTTCCATTTGGAATTATAAGTTTTTCTGGTAGAAGGTTTTCTCGAAACCTTAAGGACATCCAACACCCCTTGGGAGAAATGCAAATCTGCATATTCTAGCTTCTCAAGAGCCAAGCTTTGAGTTTGAGAGACTGGAGATTGGGGTACCAAATCCTCCCGAGAGGAGGTCAGGAGGTCGTGCCTCCTGGGAAGAACTAGGGGAACTGACACTGTCAGGGACAGCAACAGAAAATATCATGGTTGGCCTGGTCCAATCTGGAGCCACCAGGCTCACTGTGCAGGGCTGAGACCTGATCTTGATCAGTACCCTAAATATCAGTGGAAATGGAGGAAAAGCATAAAGAAACTTGCTTGTCCAATCCAACAGAAGAACATCTACAGGATCTGTCCCCAGGACTGTGGGTCTGCAGCAAAACAGAAGGAGCTGATGAGTGTTTGGTGCCACAAAGAGATCTATCTCTGGAGTGCCCCATCTCTTGAAAATTACCTGGAGGACATGAGGATTCAGAGACCACTTGTGATGACAATGAGATATCCTGCTGAGGGCATCTGCCAGTACATTGTCCTTCCCTGGGAGATGCACTGTTGTCAGGGAAGTCTGAAGAGAGTAAGCCAGCGACCATACTTTCATGGCTTCTGTGCACAAGGCCATGGACCGAGTGCCCCCCTGCTTGTTTATGTACCACATGGTGGTGGTGGTGGTGGTGTCTGTCCTGATCTGCACCACTTTCCCTTTGACTGATTCTGAGATGCCTGAAGGGCTAGATACACAGCGCTGAGTTCCAGAAGATTGATGTGAAGGACAGACTCCTGCTTTGACCAAGCTCCCTGTGCAGTAAGATCCCCTAGGTGGGCTCCCCACCCTAGGAGGGAAGCATCCGCGGTGAGGACCACTGAGGGTGTCTGACTGAGAAATGGAACACCCTGTCTGAGATTGTCCACCTCTAACCACCACTGGAGAGCCTGGACAAGAGTCTGAGTCACTAGGACCAGCTTGGTAAAAGGATCCTTCTTCTGAGACCAGAAGTACCTTAAATGGAACTGAATGTCCCTCATCTGGAACCTGACTCCCTGAACCACTGCAGTGGAAGCTGCCATGTGGCCCAGGAGCTAAAGGAAATGTCTGGCTTTAAGAGACACCAGAGGTCAAAAAGAAGAAGCCAGATCTGTAAGGGCCTTTACCCTTGAACAAGGGTGGAAAGCGTTTGCTTGAACAGTATCCAGCTCCACTCCTATGAAAGTCAGGAGCTGCACCGGTTCTAGAACTGACTTGGACAAATTGAGAAAGAACCCTAGGGAACCCAGAAGCTTCTGGGTGACCTCTAGAGCTGACCTGACTTGGTCTAGAGATTGACCTACAATGAGCCAGTCATCTAGATAAGGAAAGACTGAAATGCTCTGCCTTCTGAGGAAGGCTACTACAACTGCTAAGCATTTTGTGAACACCCTTGGGGCAGATGTTAAGCGAAAGGGCATTGCTCTGAACTGGTTATGACCTGAGGGCAACCCGAACCTGAGGTATTTTCTGTGGGAGCATCTGATAGGAATATAAAAATAGGCATCCTTGAGGTCCAGGGACTAATCTCCCAGCCTCAGAGAGGGAAGAATTATTCCCAGAGTCACCATTTTGAATTTTGGCTTTGTGATATTTTTTTTTTTATACTTTATTTTTATTTTTTTACCAACGACATCTCATTGAGCATACATATAACAAACAGACCATAATAGTATTTCCGTCTGGGAACAAGTCCCTTAATAAAAGTAAAAAGAGGATTTTCCATATTGAGTTACCACATAGGGGGTATTGCTATAATTAGTACAAGACTAAGTAAATCAAAAATTAAACATCCTATATTTGTGCTACATGAAAGAGACCAAGAGCAGCATGGCTATATCTATGAAGACTGAAATGTCCAGTATTTAGTCCCGAAAGACTGTGCTCAATAAGAGCTTATGGCACCATGCATAATATCTAAATTAACTACCAAAGTAGATTTCCTAAACATATATTTGGAGCAAAAAGGAAATGTTTAGGAGGGGTAATATAAAATTAGCCCACCCATCTAGTTAAATCACATCCCTTAATAATTCCAATATTACAGATCGATAGTTAAACAACATAAAAACTATCATTCTTAGGTTGTTCAAATAGTATACAGTACAAGAAAACATTCAGAGCAAAGTCCCTTCAAGTGTCCGAATTAGAGTCTTCTTGGGTACTCACATTCCTCATAGCCAGTCTAGTAGCCCATTTTCCAGCCTCCACAGGGTCCATAAATAGACATACCTTTCCCTCATGAACTATGCATAGGTGAGCCAGAAAAACTATAGTGTGAACTACACCTGCTTCTCTTAGGATTTGCCTGACCGCATTAAACTTCTTGCGGCGTTGCCACATTGCAAAGCTTAAATCTGGAAAAAGAAAGACTGGGTGTTCCTCAATCATCAACGGGCCTGTCCTTCGAGCCAGCGCCAATATCCTCTCTCTCACTCCAGCCCCAGAAGGAACGATCATCAGGGTACAAGGCTCTTCTGATTGTTGTCGACCACATGGATTGACTCTGTAGATTTTCTGTATGCCCATAACTGGATCTTGCCCCATAGCCAACAGTTTTTCAGTGAGGAATTCTTGAATTGCCATGAGAGGTTGATCTCCCTCACAGCCTTCTGGCAAGCCCAACACTCGTATGTTAGCGCTCCTGATTTGATTCTCCATGGTTTCGAGCCTCGTGCGAACATGTTGCATTTCTTTGGACATCAAGGAGGCAGCTCCGCTGGCAGAATCAGCCCTTTTTGTTACCTCCAGAAATTCTGACTTCAGGCCCTCCACCGACGATTCCAGTACTACCACCCAGCTATTGAAGGAGTCCACTTTCTGACAGAGGTTAGCCACAGGGTTGATCAAAGTTTGCATCTTCAGCCCCAGCATCATGAAACATTCTTCGGTACCAGAAGGAGTTTTAGCTAAGTCTTCTGGGGCTGACCGCGAGGTTTGGGCCGCACCAGAGCTTTTCCCTCAATCCAAACCTCCTGTAGCTTTATCATGTTTAGGATTCCCCATACTCTCTAATTCAATGGTTGGGAATCTGATCTGATGATCCAATTTGATCCAGACAGCGTGTAAAATGCAGTTTTTGCTGTTTTAATGTGGAAAATTGCAGAGACGTAATTTCTTGCTTCCACCAAGCTCGGAATCTGGCCCCCCCTTGTGATATGTTTGTTCAAATATCTCAGGTCTAGGATGGGTCGCCACTCCCGTCTTTTTTGGGGTAAGGAAGTATCCTGAATACAGTCCTTTCCTTCTGTGCTGAGGAGGAACCCTCTCCACATCTTTCAGGAGTAGTAGGGAAGAAACCTCTGCCTTCAGAGCAACTGTTTCTAGGGGTGAAGCAGGAACAAAAGACCTGGCTCTTATTTTGGGAAATCTTTTGAAGCTGACCATCAGTCCCTGGCTTAACACTTCCAGGACCCACCTGTCTGAAGTGACAGACTTTCAGGCCTGGAAGAAGTAAGCCAGTCTGCCTTCTACTGGAATTAGGGAGGTGAACCGGTCTGACTGACACATCAGGGTGTTTGTCTGGCAGTAGCCTTAGACTGAGAAGAGGATGTAGCTCTGCTCGTCCCTCTTCTACCTCTCCCTCTAGAGAACCCCCTCTGCTGGAAAGAAGAGGAAGCCTGAGCTTGGTAAAAAAAAGGCCTATGGAAAGGTCTGCCCCTACCAGCCCTAGACTGCTGCTTCTGTGAAGTGGCTTGCCTCTACTTGGCCACCGCACTCCTGTAGGTGGTCCTGTACTCGTCCATCTTCTTCATGTAAGACTCTGTCTGCTCCCCAAACAGAATTACCAGTGACAGGAAAATCCATGGTCTTAGCCTGGGTATCCTTCAAAAGGTTAGTACATCTGAGCCAAGCAAATCTTCTTAAAGAAACAGATGTAGCCATGACTAGATGCCACAACGTTTGAGTCCACAGCAGCATGGAATTGTACCTTTGATGCCTTGATACCATCAGCAGCCACCTCCTCCAGCTCCTTGGCTAGCTGGGGGGACGCCTTCTTAGCCAGCTCCAGAACAGTATCTCATCTAGACTTCTGATACCCAAGGAGGATACCAAATATTGTTTTTTGCCCATGGCATTCACCTTCCTGGAATCCTTATCTGGGGGATGTGAAGCCAAGGGAATGTTAGCCTTGTCACAGGCTGTAGCCTGCACTACCCCAACATGGCTGCAATGATTGTACAATAAATCTGTACCCGAACCTGACAACATGTACCTCCTGTCCATCTTCTTATCCACAGGAGGTAGAGAAGTGGGCATTTGTAAAATGTTTTGAGTCTGTTTCCCTAAAGATTTATGTAGTGGGATAGACAGCCTTTTGGACTCTGGGACATCCATAATCTCCACGTATTCAGGTTCTTCCTCTTCAGCAGCTTCCACAACTGGGAGCTGGAGAGTTTCAGCCACTTTTCTATAAAACAAAAAGTGGGAAGGGGACTCAAAGTATGGGAGGAGAGACATTGGAAGGTCTGTCTGGGGAGATGTCAGGCTCATCTAGGCCTCCAAATCCATCATCATCGGGATACTCTTCACCTGCCTCCCATTCAATGTCATAGAAAGCCTCCGGATCGTAATCCGATGGGGCTTGAACCGTATGAACCGACCGCCTGCCTGAAGGCATCGGTTCGGATGGAACCGATTCTAGATTGGGGTCTTTGGGAGCAAGACAGTCCTTTTTGGCTTGGATAGGGGACTATTTAAGTGATCAGTCTCAAAGGGTTAAATATGGAGGTGCTATTTCTGAATCTGCAGTGGTAAAGTGTGGAGTCCGTCAAGGCTCCATACTAGGACCACTTTTGTTTTCTTTGTTTTTTGATCAGCAAGTGAAAGTAATTAACAATGGTTCTTTAACTCTTTATGCAGATGATGCAGTAATATATGTGCAGGGCTCTTCTGTTGGTGATTTAAGTGATTTCCTAACAAAAGAAATGTTTAATTTTCGACTTCCGGTAGGGCTTCCAAGCAGCATGGCGGTATAAAAGCAGAGCTCTGCTACACCCCTCACTAATCTTCCCGATTTGATGCTTTTAACAACAAACAACTTAAAACAAACAAGATTCAGAGATCGGGGACATATGTAAGAAGCATTTTAAAGAAGGAAAATAAAAGAAACTGTACAACTACGGGCGGGCAGCAGTGAGCAGAATCAAATCGAGCAGCAATGTCGGCCCAGGAGCCCTCCGATTCCGAAAACTCTCAAGCGCCAGCAGAACGGCAGGATCAGACGACCATACCAAATAATAAAGCGAGAAACAAACGCATTAAGCTAGATACTATATACAAGGAGTTATTATCGTTTCGTGCAGAAATTCAAGATCTTTACGGAGAGGTTCGAAAAGATGTAGTGAGCCTGGAACAATGAGCCGATGCATCGGAGAGACAGATAACAGCAGTAGAGAACAGAGTAAACCACATGGAGAATACAATTCAAGTCTTACAAGATCAATGTGTACAATTACAAGAAAAAAAAAAAGATATGGAAAATAGAGCTCGTAGAAAGAACCTAAGACTATATTGCGTCCCTGAAGGCTCAGAAGGTCAGGACATTATTGAGTTTACTATTGCTTTGCTCAAAACAGCTCTTGAATTGCCCTCGGATATTCAATTATCATTAGAGAGAGTTCACCATACACTGAGCCCATGGCCTACAGCTTCGAATGTTAGGCCTCGATCTATTGTTATACATTTTCTTAGCTACGCAGTCAAGGAGACAGTATTAACAGCAGCATGGCGAAAAGGCAAGGTCTTTTATGGACAAACTCATTTCTACGTGGATAATGACTACGCTCCACAAACAATGTGTAATCGCAGAGCATATGCAGACATCTTGCCAGCTTTGAAGGAGGCAGCTATTAGATTCACAACACCATACCCAGCCAGACTCGTGGTGCAACTACCATCGGGAAGGAAGGAATTTCATACTGCGGAGGCCAGAGGAGGTTCTTAAAGCGGTAATTGAAATAAAAACAAAATCCACGTTAAGATTACGGAAATCTGACCCACTGTGCTGGCATATGGTGAATTTGGGCAGAACACGGAATGGTGGAGAAGTAACAAAGAGGGGGAACATTTCTAACTGCCTGGCGTCCTTTCGCTGATCAGTAAAGGGAAGAACCTGCCTAACTGAAGATGAAGCTTGGCTTGGGATTTCTCGATGGTCCTCTGGATAGAGGTCTCTAAAAGAGTATGACTGATGAGAGGGACTGGGAATTTAGTTGTCTGAATTAGAATCTTTATTAGACGACAACTCTCTCACAGGAGGTTGGACAGAGAAAAGGAATGCCTAATAAGTTTACCTGCAGAAAACTCTGCCATAACAAAGAAACAAGTAAAACTTTTGATTTGGCTGTTCGAACTGGCCCTGCGATTGCTCTGAAGGAAGCATTGGATATAACTTTAAAGAGCAGATTATTGAGAGCTGCTTGATTTGTTTTCAGGGCTAAATTGATATAAGAGTCTGAGAAAAGTTGCCCTGGTTGTATACTACAGAATTTAGTTAATAATAAAATAAACAATTTACTTTACTTGGAGGCGAGAAGCATCTTCAGTCGTTACAGGAAGCCTATTTCAAATCAAAGACAGACAGGCGGAATATTTTGAGTTAACAGTTGGATTTTTATTTAGCTTGTCTGCATATTTCATTTTAATTTTATCAGGGGAGCAGTATATCCCCAGGAGGCCTGGGCATTTGGTGTTTCCAGATATCCTCCGGTGACTCCAGACTATCAGGAGGCACACTTAGGTAGCAGGTTTTTAGACTCCCCACCTTGGAAGTCAATATTATTTGGAAAACAATGTATGCATACAGTTATCAAGAAAAAGGTCAGACACATACCGATAATTTGCATCAGATTTCAAAAAGATTGATAAGATCGCAGAAGGAGATGTTTAAGAATAATCTAGACAGGAAAGGCATAAACGTGTCAAAAAGTGAGCTCAGAAAGATTGCTCGGAGGCACCAGGATGGTGATCCTTCAGGAATTGGATTATTAAGATGGGGACAACGAGAGAATATGTTTCCATAAGGGGATAAGATGGCTACTCAGATAGTAAAAACACTCTTGCTTAATATAAATGGGCTTAACAACTGAACTGAACTGTTTGATTTTGAAAGCAGCACAAGGGAAGTCACAGAGTTTGGAACTATTTGATTTTGAAAGCAGCACAAGGAAAGTCAGAGTTTGGAACTGGGTGATTTTGAAAGCAGCACAAGGAAAGTCACAGAGTTTGGAACTGTTTGATTTTGAAAGCAGCACAAGAGAAATCACAGAGTTTGGAACTGTTTGATTTTGAAAGCAGCACAAGGGAAGTCACAGAGTTTGGAATTGTGTGATTTTGAAAGCAGCACAAGGGAAATCACAGAGTTTGGAACTGTCTGATTTTGAAAGCAGCACAAGGGAAGTTACAGAGTTTGGAACTGTCTGATTTTGAAAGCAGCACAAGGGAAATCACAGAGTTTGGAACTCAGTGCTTTGGCTTCTCAGAAGGAACTAGAAGGGGGACAGAATCAGATCTACAGATCAATAGCTTATTGTTGTTTTACATTGTTTCTTGTGGATTCTACTTGGTAGAAGGTTATTTATTTTCTTTCTTACTACTAAGGCCCTGGACACACTACAGAACTGTTTTTAAAAACCATTTTTAAAACCAGTTTAGCTAAACCATTTCAGTGCAGCCACACTACTCAGTAACCATTTTTGAAAATGGTTTAGTGTGGCCACACTGCCATAGCCGGTTTTAGGCACCAGCGAACCCTGCGGTTGCTGGGAGCCCCTGCTCATGGGGGCCCCCAAGCAGAGAAGTTTATCTTATTCATTTTTAAACATTTTTTTATCTTAATATATTTTTAAAATATCAGTGAAGGACTATGCAGATCCTTCTGGTTATGTCATGAAATACCTCAACAAGCTGTGATCCAGTCAATGTCAGGTGGATAGGATGGGAAGAACAGCCCCAAGAAATGACACTGCTGTGTCCTCCTAAAATTTTTTTAAAATACTACTGGTTATACTAAAGCTATACATAGAAACAAAGAAATATAAAATTTGCCGGTAGATAACTACTGCTTGGCCCTCCTAATCTGCCCATTTTTCCCTGCCTATAGGATCACTACAGATAAAATGTTGCACCTATGGGCTACAATAATACACATGGGCTAAAGGTGGGCCAAGTAGAGAGGCCCCATGACTTCACTAATTCTGCTGGGGGCCCCCCAAACCCTAAAGCCGGCCCTGCACACTGCTAGTGTTAAACCTGTTCTCCTTGTAACTATTTTGTATTAAGTCTAACATACAGAACTGTGCTTGCCTGGACACACTGCATCTAGAACTGTTTTAGTTAAACCATTACAGCTTAAAACACTTTTACTCCTGGACAGACCTGTAAGTAAAACCATGTTAGCTCCAAAACATTTTTAAAAATGGTTTTAAGGCTAGGTATCTAGCAGGGTTTAAAAACACTTTTGTTAAAACGTTTTAAGGGGCTTGTAGTCTGTCTGCAAACAGTGCTAGGGGGATTTAAACTGTTTTAAGGCACTTAAACCATTTTAGGTTCCCCAGAGTGTCCAGGGCCTAAAGGGCTAGCAGGGTATTGTTTGGGGCTGTTGGAATTTTGAAACCTGTTTTGGTAGCTATAAGTGGGCTCATTTGTTTGATTCACTGTGTGGGAGGCTGCATTTAGGCTTGATGATCCAACCAATCAGCAACTTCACTACTCCCGATAGCCAACTACCAATATCTCTCTCATAATGGGAGTCTACTTCTGATACTCTTTCACTGTCAGCCACGGGGTTCCACAAAGAAGATGTCCTGTCACACAAACTAGGGTGATCCATCCATGCAGTCTCTCTGAACCATCCCTGGCTGACGCTCAAACCCTCACATATGCTCTACCATTGCTGCATCGACTACAGTGGTGTGATCACCAAAAAGACACATACCAACACACATGATTTCAACCAAGGCTCCACTGCTGGATATACAGATCCCCTAAGCCTAACCACCAAACTGCTACTTGGTGTCTCGACACAATCTCTTAAACCCACAGGAGCACCCCAAAGAGTGGCAACAGAATAAAAGAAGGAGGACCAAAGACAGCCCCCTCCCTATCACTGGCAGCCCTCACGAAACTCCTGCTCTTTCTATTACTCTGTATTGGTAATGTGGAAATCAACCCTGGACCCCCTGAATGTATCACCTCTCCATCAGACCTAACCTCAATTAAAGGCCTCAGTTTCCTGCATATTAATGTATGCAGTCTGCTGAAAAAACTCACACTGATACAAGCCTGGGTTGCCCATACCTTGCCAGACTTTCTTGTGGTATCTGAGACATGGCTCAAACCCACCACAGTAGACAGGGATGTTAACCTACCTAACTACCAGCTATTCAGAGCTGATCGCCAAACAAGGGGAGGTGGAGTAGCCATATATGCAAAATCCGGTATAGCTGTATCCTGTATTGCTGCAACATCTATGCCCAAGGAGTTTGAATGCCTATCCTAAAAGTCTCTCTCCTAATACAGCAGCTTTTCAGCTAGTTGGTTGCTACAGACCCCTCTGCTGAACACAAGCTCTTATCCCATCTGGGAACCTGCTCAAACCCAGCACTGAAGAAGTCATTATTCTAGGTGACCTGAATTTCAACTGGCTTACCCAGGCAGCTGCACCTCTGGTATCATTCTGTGATACATATGGGTTCACACAGCTAATTAATGAACCAACAAGAATTAATGCAATGAATAGTAATAACAGCACACTACTTGATATCATGCTAGTGAATAAACCACATCTATTCACACATGCTGGAATGCTTCTCTGCGATATAAGTGATCACTGCCCCATCGCAGGGGTAAGATCCACCAGCATAACAACAAGCCCTGCAAAATTCCTCATGAGGAGATCCAAGAAAACATCAATATTGAAGGATATTTGTATGATCTAGCCCTCTCCACACTGGCAGAGTTTTATCTTGCCCATTCTGTTGAAAAAGCTCAGCAGGTGCTAAATAACATTATAATAAATGCCCTTAACACCATGCCCCAATCTCTAGTATCCGAATAAAAAACAAATCCTGTCGTTGGTTTACAGCTGACCTCAAAGCTGCACTGCTGGAGAGAGACAAACTCTGGGAAATGGCAAGAAAAACCAAGAATGCAAATGACTGGATGATCTTTAGGAAAGCCAGGAATAGATGCACCAAGAAAGTTAGGGATGCAAAGGCTACTTTCTACTTGGCCGAACTTGACTCTTCCTACCATAATCCTGCTAGGTTTTGGGGCACCATCAAGGGTGTGGTGGGGCAGGGCCAACACCCCCTTCCAACCCAATTACACAACAATTCGGCCCTATCACTGGCAAAATGGAAATTCTGGGCCTTCAATAACCACTTCACAACGCTGGCCTTGCCTTTGACACCTCTCCAGCTAACCTGCTGAGGAACAATTAAGCTCAATTACACTGGTGATCAGAGTTGACTCTTCCTTCAGCTTCAAATCTATACTGTTGAAACAAGTAGGGGTCTATTATGGCAACTGGATACCAAAAAAAGCACAGGGGCAGACTCTCTGGACCCCTACTTTCTAAAGATTGCATGCCATGTACTTGCAGTCCCCCTAACACACCTCTTTAACCTATCCCTAAACTCTGGCTCTATTCCCACACTGTGGAAGACAGCCCAAGTGGTTCCCCTTCTAAAATCAAGGGACCCTATGGATCTTAATAATTACAGGCCCATTTCCATTCTACCAGTGCTATCCAAGATGCTGGAGAAATTAGTGAGTAATCAGTTAAGGGAGTATCTTGACAATGCTAACCTCCTAAACCCAGCTCAATCTGGATTCAGGGCCAAGCATAGCACTATCACTGCACTAGCCAAGGTCACAAATGACTGGCAATCCGAATTAGATAAAAAGAATAATGTCTGTGCAGTATTCCTGGACCTGAGCAAAGTATTCGATACTGTGGACCACGAGCTACTACTTTCATCCCTGTACTCCATTGGCCTAGATCCATCCTCCCTTAAGTGGTTCAGATGCTATCTCACGGTAGGTACAGCAGGTAAAAGCTGAAGGTGACCTATCCCCATTAAAACCACTGTCAAGAGGAGTCCCCCAAGGTTCTATTCTGGGTCCTATCCTTTTGCCATTTATATAAATAACATTGATTCAACCTTACCAATTCCTCTGTACACCTCTTTGCTGATGACGACTGTTCTGTATGTCAGCAACCCTTCACCTGCAGCTGCTCGTGAAATCCTACAAACCGAATTCTCCTTGCTACAATATCAGCAACTCGAGAAAAAGCTTCTGTTAAATGCAAAGAAAACTAAAGCAATGATGTTCACAAATCAAAGCTCTACCAGCACATCCTCTCCAATCATTCTCCCCCCAGCTATGCACTATACTTGGAGAAAATCTGGAGTATGTAGAAAACTTCAAATACCTAGGTGTGTGGATTGACAACAGACTTGATGTCACTCATCATTTAGAAGAACTGTTAAAAAAGCTTCGCCAAAGGCTTGGCCTTCTCTATAGATTAAAACCCTTCCTAAACAGAGACTCAAAGATGAGGTTAGTCCAGGCCATTTTTTCTATCAGTTGTTGACTATGCAGACTTCCTTTATAGTCACTGCCCCATCTCCTACCATCACAAGTTGGATACCTTATATCATAGAGCAATAAGGTTCATTACAGATCTGCCATCTAATACTCATCATTGCTCTCTTTATGCTGCAGTTGGGTGGGTTTCCCCTTCACCTCAGAAGGAACAGAAATGCAGCACTATGGATTTACAGAGCGTTGTCAAAAAAAACTTCCAAACTATATCCTGGACTGCTTCACCCAGACCTCTCAGCTCCTATGCCCTAAGAAGCAACAACATCATTCTGCTCAAATTGCCCAAATTCAACACCAGGCTAGGGAAGGCAGCAATCAGCTATTCTCTAGCTATAGCATGGAACACCCTACAAAATCCTAAAACTGTCCAATATCATTCGATTTGCATCCTTTAAACAGCATTGTACAGTCTTCTTCAAAGAAATGCAATTGCTACCACTAGAGCTAGCATTGTCATCTCACAAATCTCCCTTCCAAACCATATATGGCATATTCCTTCCAGACAGACACCCCATCTTATGGCACCCAGTAATACCTTCACCATCCTAGTATTACATTATGTTGAGTGTCTACCATGCCCCCCCACTGGGATATGTATATACTGTACATACTGTAAATATTAGCTTAACTTTCCTGTAACCGTTTTTTCTCATGTGAATTTACTGTACATCACTGTGTTTATAAACGTTATTTTCCCCTGTATGTATAACTGTCTTATATAAGTGTATGATGTATCTGTTGTGTATCAACTATTGAACCTTGACCTTATCAGGTCCATCTTGTAAATGAGCCTTGCTCAATGATGTTCGCCTGAATAAATAAAGATTTGATGATGATGATGAAAAGGGCCAGACTGTTTTAATATATTAAGAAACACCCCAGTGATTCTTATTATCTCCGGGAAACACACTTAACAGATACCGAACATACAAAATTGAATTGGGGGTAGATTTTGGGTATATGCGTCATCCTTCCCTAAAGGGAAATGACGAGGAGTAGCCATTTTAATACCTAGGACCTCTCCTTTTCATTTAGAAACACAGTGTGTAGACTCAGAGTGAAGGTATGTAATCTTAAAAGGTACCCTTTATGGGACAAAGGTCACGTTAGTGAATGTGTATTTTCCCCCTCTTACATCTGTTTGTCTTTTTAAAAGTTTTTTTGCAAAGCTCCTAGACATTATGCACGGCTGTCATAATAGGGGGAGATATCAATTTAACTTTGACACCCCGACTGGACTCCCCTGCACCTTCCAAATATAGGCTAACACCAGCTCAAAGATTATTTATCTCACAACTCAGGGCACTGGGTCTAATTGATGTATGGAGACATTTTTACCCTCTTTCTGAGGGATATAAGTTTTTCTCCCTTAGACACAATTCTTACTCAAGATTGGACTACTTTTTCATTTCACAAGAACATTTGGACTGTTTACAAGATTTAACTATAGGACCTAGATTTCTTTCTGATCACTCTCCCCTATTTTTGAGGCTATATTTTAAAATACCAAGGAAATCCACTGGGTGGCACTTGAATACATCCTTTCTAAAGGATAAAGCTTTTAGGGACAGCTTTAACTCAAAAATAGCTCAGGTTACTGCAGAAAATTCGTCCCAGGAGACATCCAATACAATAGTTTGGGATACTCTGAAGGTTGTGATCAGGGAGTGATAACTGCATATTCAGCATACAAGAAGAGATACTGGGAAACACAATATGGTAAATTACAGGAGAAATTAAGGGAAATACAAACAAAGTTTACCCCTATTACCACAGAGGCCCAAGCCCAGATTAATCAGACAAAAGCTGAGCTTCAGAAACTTTTAGATGAAAAAACACAACAGACATTATTTTGCTTGAAAACATATAGGTATGAGGGAGGGCCAAAAAGGGCGAGAAATTTAGCCCGGAGGCTTAGGGGACATAGGACAGCCACAGTCATAACACATTTAGTGGATCTGGAGAGAAAAACAAGAGCTTTTAACTCACAGCAGATAATGCAATTGTTCCAGAAATATTATAGGCAGTTATATGAGAAACCACAAGGTTCAGAATTTAACAAAATTGAGGAATTTGTTTCCCCCCTTACATTAAGAAAGCTAACTAGGGAAATGGAAATCAGATTAAAAGCCCTTATCAGATCAGAGGAAGTCAGACGTGCCATAAAAGAAAGTAAATCATTAAAACCCCCTGGCCCAGATGGATTTCCGCCCGAGTGGTACAAGACTTTTAGTAAACAACTGACTCCTTTACTACTAAATGCCTTTTTAGAAATTCAACAGGAGAGTCCTCCTCCTCCTCCATCATGGGATTACACTAATATTTCACCTATATTAAAAGAAGGCAAACCAGCAGATTTAACTACTTCATATAGGCCAATATCCATATTAAACATGGATTACAAGTTATTTATGTCCATATGGGCACATAGACTAGAGGAATTATTACCTTATTTGATTAATTCAGATCAATCTGGGTTCATTCGAGCCAGAGAAACCACAGATAATATATGCAGAATGATCCATTTGTTGGACCACTTAAATCAGAGACAGATACAGGCAGTGTTGCTCAGCCTTGACGCAGATAAAGCCTTTGATCACGTCAGTTGGCCTTTTTATGGGAAACTTTGTGCAAGTTTGGATTTCCTGAGGAATTCTCTAACATGATACAGAGAATTTATACCTCTTCGAAGGCATACGTTAAAGTGAATGGACAGTTATCTTCAATGATACAGCTGGGAAGGGGAACTAGGCAGGGTTGCCCACTTTCCCCCTTACTGTTTGCCATATACAATGAGCCATTGGCTGAAGCCATAAGGCAACATCCTAATATTCAGGGGGTCCCTTTAGGAGGGAGGGATTTCACTATATCATTTTATGTAGATGACATATTATTAACACTCCTAGAACCTGAAAAGTCCATTCCTGCTACAAGTGATAGATAAGTTTTCAGAGATAGCTGGATACAAAATAAATATACAAAAAAGCAGAGTTATTATCTTTAAATTTCATCCCCTCTCAGTCTCTGAAGAACCAGATCCCTCTGAAATGGAGAAATAACAAGATTAAATATTTGGGTGTAAATATTCCCCATAAATTGGAGCATTTGGAACCGTTTAATTTAGAGCCTCTATCGACAGAGATAGAGAATTTAGTCGGGAAATGGACACATCGGGTATTCTCTTTTTCATCTCGAATACAAGCTATTCGGATTGCCTTATTTCCTAAGATATTATATTATTTCCAGACTTTGCCGATTATTCCATCACAATTCTACTTTGCATCATGGGCTAGAATCTTTTCGAGGTTTGTATGGGCCGGACAGCAGGGAAGGGTTAGATAGTCTCTGTTACACTTACCAGTGGCAAAGGGGATTGTAATCTTCCAAACCTTAGAGATTACCATAAGGCAGTAACATGTAAAATAGTGAAGACATGGCTGAATCCTCAGGTAGAGAAACCATGGAAATTTATTTAATTTATACTAAATGATCTAGTAAACATTATCCCTATTATATTTGCCCCCCCCTCCCAAAATGCTTATCCACAGTTACAAAACTTTACATTTGGAACCCGTTATATGTTAAAGGCTTGGTTTGAGCTAAGGGTGTCTACTACTTTAACTGAAGTTTCTGGTTATTTTAAACTAATAGATACAGAAAGTGTATCTTTGGAGACAGGTGCTGTTCGGGTCTATCAAGAATGGCAGAAAAAAGGTCTACTTTTGTTATATCAATATCTGGATGTAAATGGAGTACTGCCTTTTGCCACACTACAGGCAAAATATAAACTCCCCCATAATTAGCATTAAATACTCTGCCCTATCTCTTACCTATGTTGATGTCCCTTTTAAGGGATGCTATAGAAGGCAGGGAACAAATTCATCTAATTGGTCAAATATATAAAGCAATGAGATTTTTGGAAGGAATCCACTGAGGGTATCTTGGGAAGATGGAATAGAGAATTAGGGACTCAGATAACTTATGAGAAATGGTTGAAACCTATTCCTCACTCGATGAAAGTATCACAGTCATCATACTGGTCAGAATATATATGGAAATGTCGTAGTAGATATTTTTATATCCCTGACAAAATTGCTAAATTTATATCTATGAGGCATAGCCTTTGTTGGCGAGAATGTGGAGAACAAATGGCAAATATAACACATATTTTTTGTACTTGTCCGAAAGTTACCCAATATTGATTAGATATAGAAAAGAGCATGCAAAATATTGTGGGACCAGAAATTAATTAATCCAATCAGATGATTCTGCTGTATATTGGCGAAGACGGAAAAGTTCCACCAGGTAGAAATAAGTTATAAGTTTGACAGTGTCAGTGGCTCAGTAGGTAGCACACTCGCCTCTGAGGCTGGGAGATCAGAGGGCTATGGGTTCAGTTCCCACATCTGGCACTTGGGTTAATATCCCAGTACTGACACTGTAATGCAGCATGAGAGGGGTGCTGCATTTCTGAGGTGCCGTCTTTCGGATGAGACGTTAAACCGAGGTCCCATCTGCCTGGATTGGTGGTAGTTCAGGTGGATGTTAAAGATCCCATGGCACTTATCGAAAAGAGTAGGGGAATTTCCCCGGTGTCCTGGCCAAATTTCCCTCATTCACTAAAAATACCACCAACAGCTTAATCTGGTTCAAGGTCAGTTGCCATTCATCTGTATCCCCCTCCCCCCGGGTCGTGCCTGAAAATAGGCAGGATTTGTCTAGTGCACTTACCCGGTCAACAAAAGCTAAACAAATAAATAAATAAAATAAATATACCTGTACCTGGCAGCAGCTAAAAAGGTTATAACTCGCCTATGGCGAACGGCTAAAGTACCCACCCTCTCTGACTGGCATTCATTAATGACTGAGCTATATTATTTAGAGAGAACAGCAGCTTCTAGAGCAGGAAGGATGTCACAGTTTGAACTCCAGTGGAGGCCATGGGTTTTCTATATCTCACCTCTGGATGAACCATTTGTTCCCGGATAGAGCCATCTGAAAGTGACCAAATTTTGTACGATATGAATTTTGATCTAGTGTCATTTGATATATAACAGAATGATGTTGTAGAAACATGAATTGCCAACCCAAAGAACATTTCACGTATTGTAAAACAAAAGAGCAATACTGTATAGATGAACTCCTGCTGTCATATATATATATATAAAAATATATAAAAATAACAAAAAATAAAGAATATTAAATAAAAGAAATGTTTAATTTTCAATTGTCTCTTATCTCTAGTAAGATGGTTTAAATAAATCAAAAACAAAAGTGATGATTTTTGGAACTACGGCGAGACTAAGAACTGTGGGTCAGTGTCTGCAGGTTAAATCCCTTGATGAATCGCTGTTTGAGCAAATGGATACATTTCAGTATCTTGGGGTCTTATCAGATTCTAAGTTAAGCTATGAACCTCATTTTATGAGGTAACTTCCAGAACTCATTGTAGAATGGCCCCCTTATACTGAATTTGCTCGTTTCTTATTAAGGAGTCTAGGTTAGCATTTCCAATCATTGTTTAGCTCCTATTGTAAATTATGCCACTATTATAACCGATACTGCTTCTGCGACAATTTCTAAGCAATCTACTTTACTCCAATTGATTGATGAATTTGCTTGAAACTATCCTAAACTGTCCCATCATTGCGAAATTTTGAAAGAGATAGGTTGGCTTCCTGTTTCATTGAATTTTCATTACTATATAGCCAAATTTACACACAGAATTGTTAACTCTGGAATCCCACAACAATTGTGTAATCTGTTGAGGCCTTATGATGAGGGTTATTTTTCCAGACACAGGAGAGATGGTTTGGTTCTCAAAATACCTTTCATGAGAACTAAATGTGGACAGAAAGCCTTTGCTTATATTGCTCCATTTATCTGGACTGAAATTATTTATAAGACAATTGTATTCTGCTAAAGCATTTGCAAATGAATTAAGGATGTTTTTTTGAGTTACAATCTAATTGTAAATGTTTTTTATTATTTTTTTTTTGTAACAAAGACATTTTTTGGTCTGATATATTTGTATTGTATATGTATGCTTTTGTATTGTACATGTATGTTTTTATGTGGGTCGCACCTGTAAAAGGAACTAGCTTTCCAGTGTGCTTACCCGTTAAGCGAATAAACAACAACAAACAACAAACCGGGCGAAGCGACTGTACAATGCTTATCGCTTTTGCAATCTCAGCGGTTGGGATCTGCGGGGTTGGATCCAAACTGGCTGATTTCCTCTTTCTCTTAGACGGAACCTATCCCTCAGAATCGGCTCTCCTTTTGCCAGAGGAGGTATCGCCCGTGTCTGCAAGCACCTCCTCAGGTTCGATCGGAACCGAACCGGGCTGGCCATCTGGATCAGCGGACTTCTCTGCCTCCTTTTCCTTTAGCCTACTTAATCTTTTTTCCAAAGTGGCTTTGGCAAAGTTTTTAAACATTGGGCAATCTGTTTTGAGGTGGTCAAACCCTAGACAATACACATATATGAGTTGGGGATCAGCTTTAGCAAAAGCCTCCCCACACTCAGTACAGTGTTGAAACCCAGTAGGACTGATTTTCTTTTTGGGTTTCTCAGACATTGTCTTTTTCAAAGTTACCCTTTGCAGCCTTCAAGTCAGGTAACGCAGACCTATCAGTTCCAACGGTGTCATGGGTTGTTTAAAAAAAAAATGAAAAAAAACTCTTTTTTTAATTGATACGAACCGGACACCATCAAAAATTACAAGATTAAAATCAAAAGCAGAATAGTTTCGGTTCCCAACTGCACCTACCGGTAGAAAACAGAAGAAAAAAATATTTATAATTAAAACAATACACTATCTCCACCACAGACAGACTTGATACCAAAAAATAAATGAAACGGTTGGAAAAAATGACCGATTTACTTAACCAAACCGAAGTAGCGAAGGAGAACTCTCCGGAGCATCTTCACAGTTAGGCGGAGTAAAGAATCTGACAGTTACACTGAGCTGTACCACAGACAGAGGTTTGAAAACCGAGCTCAAGCTCAACATTCTGTGCTCTGGCATACAGTTAACCCTTTCCTCTCCAGAGAAGTTCAAGTGCGGGGGCTAACTGCATATAGTCAGAACACAGCAAGACTTCATGTTGTTTGAAGAACCAGAGGCTCTTCTGCTAGTTGTAGCAATAATGGAAACCATATCTGCCATGGTCAGATAGGTGTGACCAGGGGGATTACAGTAGATGCACAAGAGATGAGGGGAAGGAAGGGAGGACTGAGGCACTATGGATGCAGTTCCTGAACTTGAAGGGTAGAAAGCTGACACTGGGGGTGAAGTACAGACCACCAGCCCAGTTCACGGAGCTGGATAAAGAGAACAGATTAGGCAGGTATGAAGGAAAGGGAGTGTGGTGATCGTGGGGGACTTCAGTCTGCCCGGGGTGGATTGGAATACCCCAGCCACCTCCTGTGCCAGGGAGCAAGTACTCCTGGATGCATTCCAGGATAGTCTTCTGACACAGTTGGTCAATGTGCCAACTCGGGCTAGTTAATACTTTGGACCTAGTACTATTGAACGGGGAAGCGGTGATGGAACTAAGGGTGGAAGACCCACTAGCTGGGAGTGACCATCAAACTGTGTGGTTTGCGCTCAGGTTGAATGGGGAGACTATAGGCTCAAAAACAAGGGTGGTGGACTTCAGGCGAGCAGACTTAGGGAAGATGCGGGAAGTACTGCAAAGGCGACTAGAGGGGATTAGGCCAAAGACGGATGCACAAGAAAAGCGGTAAATCATTAAACTTGGTCTAACAGAAGCTATGGAGGCTTGCACCAGGACTCTGCAAAAGAACAGCAGAGCCAAGAACCATGATGGAAAAACAGTAAAGTACTGGAGGGGGTGAGGGCAAAGAGAGCTGCATATAGAAGATTCAAGTGGATGGGGAGGGGGGAGGTGTATGCGAGGTGGTCCAAAGAAGTAACCAAGCTAGTGAGGGAAGCCAAGGCCTCCAGGGAGCGGAGGTTGGCTTAGGGCATTAAGGGAGGGGAGAAGGACTTTTTTAGATATCTGCGGGAGAAAAGGAAGTGCAGGAACTGAACAGTGTGAATCAAGAGTGGCAGGAGGTGGGTGGAAAGGGAAAGGAACAAGCAGAAGCACTGAATGAATACTTCTGCTCTGTGTTCACACAGGAGAAGGGCAGCCCATTACCTCCGTGAACTGGGAAGGTGGGTTTGGGGGGGGGGGGATGACTGATGGAAGGATTGATGAGAGTAGAGTACCACAGGGTATGAAGACACTAAGGGTGGACAAGGCATCAGGCCCTGATGGCATTCACCCCAGGGTGCTGAAGGAGATGGCAGAGGTGTTGGCCAGGCCAATGGCGGACCTGTTCAGCACCTCTCTGAACACGGGATGCATGCCACAGGACTGGAGGGTGCCCCATGTTGTACCTATACACAAACGGGATGAGTCAGGCAACTACAGACCTGTCAGTCTCACTTCCATGGAGGGTAAACATATGGAGGCGATACTGAAGGAGAGATTGGTGTCATTTCTCGAGTTGAATGGCCTCCAGGATGGGCAGCAGCATGGGTCTGTCTTGGGGAACTCTTTTTTTTTTTTTTTAAATCACCCTACGATCCCAGGCATCCTTCCGGGGAACTCTCTCGGCTAGGCCTCTCACTTCCTGCCTGAACCTTCACTGCCAGCATTCTCCCCACCCAAACAGTCTAGCCAGGTCAGTCCCCCGGCTACTAAGTTATCAGTGGGGGAGGATCCGTTCTCCCATGGCAACCTCATAGACTCAAGGCCCTACCTGAAGGTTGGGTTGGCACCTGGAGAGATCCCTAGTGTGCTGGTTCAGCCTTGGGATGTGGGCCTGCCACTGAAGCCCCCCATCATCTCCACTGGATCATAGAGTGCATTTTGGCTTTCTTCCGTACGTTCCTTCCCCCACCCTCAGAGTGTGGTGTGCAATGATGTCTTAGTACACGGCAACCCTGCTGGTGTCTGCCCCACTCCATCCACCACTTTAGCTGGACTCCATCCACCACTTTAGCTGGCAAGTCCTGTAGTATTCCCGATCTCCACTGGGGGCTGCCAGGATGTCAAACAACCTCAAAGCCCTTCCCCCAGGGAGGAGAGCTGTCTGCGGATGCTCAATCCTCTCCTTCCCCTGAAACATAGAAACACAGACTTTGACGGCAGATAAGAACCGCTTGGCCCATCTAGTCTGCCCATTTCCCTACCTACAGGATAGGCCGCAGATCCTAGTTAACCAACAGCCTATTTCTTCCTACCCCCCACAAGAATTGCCTTATGTCTGTCCCATGCATTCTCGAATTCTCCCACAGTTTTAGACCCCACAACCTCCTCAGGAAGCTGTTCCATGCATCCACTACCCTCTCTGTGAAATAATACTTCCTCACATTGCCCCTGAACCGCCCTCCTTCTATCTTTAAATTGTGTCCCCTTGTTCTTGCACGTCTCTTTTTCTGAAAGATGCTACCCTCTTGGACTTTGTTGATTCCACTGAGGTACTTAAAAGTTTCTATCATGTCCCCCCATCTCCCTTCTTTCCTCAAGGGTATACATATTAAGTTCCTTTAGTCTCTCCTCATACGGCTTCTCTTGCAGACCCTGCACCATTTTAATTGCCCTCCTCTGGCCTACATCTATCCTGTCTATGTCCTTGCGGAGATGGGGTCTCCAGAACTGGACACAGTACTCCAGATGGGGTCTCACCAACTGTTTGTACAGAGGGATAACTTCTTCCTGTTTTCTGCTGCTGATGCCTCTCCCTAGACATCTCAGTATACCCCCAGCCCTCCCTACTGCCTTCTCACATTGCTTGCTAACCTTAAGGTCATCTGATATGATTACCCCAGGTCCCTTTCCTTTTGTTGTTGTTACTACCTCCCACCCATTGTGTATTCTTCCCTGGGTTCTTGTTTCCCAGGTGCATTAGTTTGACTTCTTTGCATTGAATCCTAGCTGCCATACTTCTGACCATTCCTCCAACCTTGCTAAGTCCCTTTTCATCCTTTCCACGCCTCCTTGTGTATCAACCCTGTTGCAGATCTTTGTGTCATCTGCAAAAAGGCATACTTTTCCTTCCAGTCCCTCTGCAATGTCACTGATGAAGACATTAAAAAGGACTGGACCCAATACTGAACCCTGCGGTACCCCACTAGTAACCCCCCCGGCAACCTGAGTCCATGTCCGAACCTGGAGCGTAGGTGTGGCATCCAGCGCATCAACCCTCAGCACCACTGGGCCAGCCTATCTTGGGGAAATCTTGTCAGACTAATCTAACAGAATATTTATGATTGGGTAACAAGGGGTCTGGATAGGGCCCGCACAGTGGACGTCCTTTATTTGGACTTTAGCAAGGTTTTTGATTCAGTGCCTAACGGGTGACTTGGGGGGAACTGGAATCTGTGGGAGTGGGGGAAAGTTTGATTAACTGGATTGTGAACTAGCTGAAAAAGAGGCAGCAATGGGTGGTGGTGACGTGGGGACTCTCAGCACCTAGGCTACTTACAACTGGAGTGCCGCAAGGCTCTGTCCTAGGTCCAGTGTTGTTTGGACTATTCATATCGGATATCTCTCACAGAGTTGACAGCAGGATCAATCTGTTCACAGACAATACTAAAATGGGGGTCGTAGTGAATGAAGTTGATGGGTGGAAACAACTACAGGGGGACCTAATCAAGCTGAAGTGGCAGTTGGGCTTCAATGAGAAGAAGTGCAGGGTTATGCATTTCGGGGCCAAGAACCCAAGGAGGGAATACTGGCAAGGGGGGTGAGGCTGGGGGTCACTGAGGAAGAGAAGGACTTAGGGGTGATGGTAATGGAGAGTATGAACAACTCTGCTCAATGCAGGGAAGCTGCAGCAAAGGCTAACAGGATGCTAGGGTGTCTTGCAAGGAGATTCTCATCCAGGCATAGGGAAGTTATCATGCCACTCTACAGGTCCTTGGTCAGGTTGCAGTTGGAGTACTGCATGCAGTACTGACGTCTGTATCTGAAGAGGGATATTAGACTGCTAGAGGGGGTGCAGCGTAGGGCGACAAAAATAATATGGGGGATAGAAGGCAAAACCTATGAGACAGGCTAAGGGATCTGAGTTTGTTCACCCTGGAGGAGAGGAGGGATAAGACTGAAATGTTCAAGTACTAGAAGGGGATCAACAAACCTAGCACTGATGGGATACTCAAGCTGAGGAAGGGCAGGAACATGAGAGGGCACAGGCTAAGACTAGAGGGGGCAGATTTAGGAGAGAGATGAGGAGACATTACTTCACAGAAAGGGTGGTGTCAAAATGGAATGCCCTACCAGAGGGGGTGATTTCATGTGAGACGATGGGTAGTTTTAAAATGCATGGGATAGGGAATGGGCATGCGACTGGGTAATAAGTGCTGGAACTTCCTGGAGGTGAGAGGGGGGTGGGGCAGCTGCAATCTAGGGGTGCTGGCTGTGCACTTGAGCAGAATTGATAGACCATGATGCCTGCTTCTCATGGCGGATTCGTATTTTAATGTGCTGGCCCCCTCCATCTGCAGTTTCATCAGCACCCTCTGAATCTGAAGAAAAGGAGGGAAGACGTAAAGGAACCTACTGTTCCAGTAGCGGGACAATGTGGCTTGCCAGAAAACTCCAGGCCTGGGATATAATGAGCAGAAACTGGGCAGTTTTGCACTGAGTGGGGATGCAAAAAGTTCCAACTCTGGACAACCCCTTCAGGTGAACAGATCTTCTGTGACGAATGAGAGAAGTTCTCATTTATGCATGCTGGACTGGGTCCAGCTGGAGCTGGCCACCAGGAGGTTCGGCACACCTGGGACATGGACTGCCAAGAGAACCAGACTGTGGTCCAGGGGCCAGTGCCCAGTACCAGATTCTGCTGACTGCCCTGCACAGGGGGTACGTATGCATTTTCCCTTGCTTGTTGATCTAGTGGATAACACTGAGATTGTCTGACCTGCTCAATAGATGACCTGAAAATGGATGGTTCTGAAATGCCTAGATGGCATACAGGACCGCCCGCATCTCTAGGACATTGATATGCAGAAACGTCTTGATCCAGGTGTCAAGGCACCGGTCGGAAGCACAGAAAAAAACAGGAGCAGTTGTAGAATTCGCAAAAAGTATTTATTAATACTAGCAGTAACATAAAAAAATAACATTGTTCAGAATAACTGTTTACAAAGGCAGAATAAACAGAAGATCCATCTTAGTTTTCCTTCAATCTCTGTTTATTTCAGAACATTGCAGCTCTCTCTTGTAAGTCTTTTCAACCCCCCCTCCTTAACAAGCATCCTGTTTTTTTCTAAAATGTTCTTGTTAATTTCATGCAGGTGCAGCAAGAACACAATGTCCCAGAACTGAGGCGCCTTCTCTACAGCTTCTGAAAAAGGGCTTAAAAACTGCTCTCAGGTTAACTCCTTGAGTTCACAATAGCTTTTTGCAATCATTTCAAACTATAATTATATACATTTCAACAGTAACATTATATAATTTCTAAACAAAGGGATCCCAATATCAGTTACATTTTCACATAATGATCTGCATATATTTTCATACCAGCAGATATACAAGGGAGGAAAAGACAGAAACAGCAAGGGAAAACTGAGAGACAATGAGACGCAAAGAATTAAAAGACTGACGGAGTGATCAAATCCTAGGTCTCACAGGAAAATTTGGTTGTGCAACCAGACAGACAAGAGACAGGAAAGGAAAGAATAGAACAGATCCCTGCATTCAAACTCTCCATAACAACTGGGACAGGGTCCTATTCAACCCTGTCACATACACCCCCTCCTTAAGAGGGAACCTGTTTTATCACACAGGTTTCCAAAACTTTCTATTAATTCTGTACTGACATTAGCTTCTAACTTTCAAAAATTAAGCACAGGTGCAGTATCATTTTCTGTATAACAGTACAGCACACAGTAAAGTTTAAATTCATACATTTGTTTTTCAACCTTCAGAACCCTCAATTCCTGATCCACATCTTGACAGAACATCAGCATTGCTATTCCCTTTACCAGATTTGTGTATCACCTTGAATTTAAATGGCTGTAGTGCCAGGTACCAAATTGTGATTCTGGGATTTTTAGCTTTCATTTAGTTAAGCCAATGGAGAGGCTTGTGATTTGTTACAAGCACAAAGTCAGTTCCTAGCAAATAAAACTTAAGGAACACCATACCCCACTTTGCTGCTAAACATTCCATTTCAATGGTGGAGTACCTTTTCTCTCTGTCGTGTAACTTCCTACTTATGTACAGAAATGAAAATTACGTACCTACTGTAATTCTTGATCTTCTTGGACAAAGTTTCCACCACTCATTCACACTAATGGGACTATGCTGGAGGCACTAGGACCCAGTAGGGGCCAAAAATCTTCAGGAGGGCCGGCGCCAAGGTAGAACCGTGCATGTGTGGTGCCATGAGACTGGCTCACGCCGTATAAGCTATCTTGGCATCGACCCTCCAACCGCCTCAGTACCTTTTTTACCAAGGAAGTGCAGTGTAAACCAACCTAGTGAAACTAACCTATATCAGACATAAGATAGTCCGAATGGCCCATATAAGAAGGGTCAACACAAAAGAATCTTCAAGGCACAGCCACTAAGGGAGTGAAGACCAAAAACAGATAAGTGAGCTCAGGGGATGGAGGGTGGGCGTGTGAATAAGTGGTGGAGACTTCACCAAAGAAAATGAAGAATTACGGTAGGTACGTAATTTTCATATCTTCCTGGACATAAACTCTCCACCACTCATTCATTCTAATGGGAGAGTACTGAGCTAAAATAATCTCCTGAGAAGGACGTCAGGAAAGAGGAGCTCACTCAGGACAGAAGTCCATTAAGGAGTGACCTGCCAAAGGATAGAGATTGCCTGACATGGACATCCAAAGCACAGTGCTTCACAAAAGTGTGCATGTAGCTCCAAGTAGCTGCACTGCAGATATCTGCAATGGGCATGTTTCAAATTTTTGCCAGAGAAGCTTCGACTGCCCTGGTAGAATGAGTGTATACTCTGCCTTCCAGTTTAACCTGTGCCATGGAGTAGCACTGGTGATGACATGCCACTAGCTATGCCGAAATACATCCGATAGCAACAGGCTGACCCAGCCGGGCCATGCTGAAAGAGACAAAAAGTTGTTTAGATTTACGAATCTCTTTCATTCTGTCTACGTACAGAAGAACTGAAAAACCCTTTTAACATTTAGAGAATGTAGGGTACGCTCTCCCTCAATCTGGAAGCTCGTAAAGTAGGTCAAAAGAACCAAGGGCTGGTTCAGATGGAATTCCGAGACTACTTTAGGGAGAAACTTAGGGTGAGTTCGAAGAACCACCATGTCTTTGTGAAATACAGTATACGGGGGGTGGGGGTCTGTGACTAATGCATTTATTTCAGACACACTGTGAGCAGAGGCAGTGGCTACAAGAAAGGCGGTCTTCCAGGTCAGGAACTTCAGCTCACAAGTTGCTAGGGGCTCGAAAGGTTTATGGGTGAGCATGTCTAGCACAAGGTTAATGTCCCAGGTGGCTACCGGTCATCTGACTGGTGGCCCAGTATGAAGTATACCTTTAAGGAACCTCTTGACTAAAGGTAACTGAGCGAGAGACATGGAATGTACAGGCTCATGGTATGCTGAGATCAGACAGATGTGAACCTTCATGGTAGAGTATTACAGTCCTGTATTTGACAGGTGCAGAAGATACTCCAGGACTTTGTTAGGTGGGCAGGAGAAGGGGTTCAGGGAGGACTTTGCACACTAGATGGAGAATCGCTTCCTTTTTGCCATGTAAGTTTTCGTAGTAGCCGGCTTACGTGCCGCTAGTAGAATATCTGAGATCTTATATGAAACATCAAACCTAGTCACTTCTATCTCCTCAGGAGCCATGCGTGGAAATGAAGGGATCTCAGGTTGTGATGGACCACTGGGCCCTGGGACAGCTGGTTTGTTTGAAGTAGAAGCTGCCTCGGTGAAGTTTCTGATTATCTTTTGATTAATGGAAACCAGATCTGACGAGGCCAGAATGGGGCAATGAGGATCATTCTGCCCCCTGAACCTCCAGCTTGAGCAGTATCCTTTGAACTAAGGGAAGAGGAGGAAATGCATACAGAAAGCGTCTTGTCCTCCGCAGTCTGAATGCATCCTGACAAAGCGCCAGGTTCTGGATTTCTGGAGCAGAATAGAGGCAGTTTTGCGTTGAGTATTGACACAAAAAGGTCCAGGTCTGGTATTCCCCACTCTTCGAAGAGTGACTGCACATTGCTTGTGTCGAGAGACCACTTGTGAGGATCAGTTTCCATTCTGCTGAGATGATCTGCTAGATTGTTCCGCATTCGCAGAAGGTAAACCACTTGGATCAGGGCTTTGTGCTCCAGGCACAACTCCCACACTCTCATTGCTTCCCCTGCACAAGGGTTAAGAGTGTGCTGTACCCTGTTTGTTGATGTAGTACATCACTGCTTTGTTGTCTACCTGAAGGAGAATGATCTTGTGACAGAGAACACGGGTAGACTTGAGAGCATCTTTTACTTGCTGTGGTGACTACCCCATGACTAGCCAGTCATCCAGGTAGGGGAACACCATGATGCCCTGCCGCCTTAGGTATGCCACCACCACTAAGCACTTTGTGAATACCCTGGGAGCGGAGGTTAAGTCAAATGGCAGGGCAGTGAACTGATAATGTCTTGAAGGTAGTCTGAACCGGAGATATTTTCTGTAAGATTCCCTGATGGGAGGGGATGTCTTGGGACAACAAAAAGCTGAATGCAACAGAAACATCATAAACAAAATCTCAAGAACAACAGGAAAAAACTCATAATCATAGGGGATGTCATGATTCACGGTGTGGACCCCCACCTGATACAAAACGAACATGCAGATGTGCAAGTCAGATGTTTTCCAGGAGCAGCCGCCTGGGGAGACACTGACCGAATAGTTAAAATAGTTAAGAAGGAAGAAGTGGGTTCAAACATCCTGGTCCACTCAGGGACCAATGACCTAGCCAGCCGGTCAGTCGAGGAGGTTTAGGAGCACACTGTGCAGCTCGACAAGAAACTGGTTTCATTTTCGTTCAGCACTGCATTCTCTAAGATTCTGCCTGTTTGGGAAAAGGGAAAAGGCAGAAAATCAGAGAGAAAGAGATAAGTGAGCTCAACGCATGGCTCAAGTACTGGTGCCACACAAAAAGGGGCATCACTTTGTCGGAAACTGGGGCAACTTCTGGGAAAGGGAGTTCTTCAAATTTGACAGCACCCACCTGACTAAGGAGGGAGTCAAGGTGCTGGGCCAGAAATTTGACGTCCACATGGAACATTTAAACTAGAGGGAGGGGAAGATGATGATAGCTCTAGGGAGAGGCACACATAGAGCCCGCTGTCTCTCCCCCTCCAGCTAACACATCTACATATTCCAGGATAGCAAAAGCATATACTGCAGCAGGAAACATGAAACCCTTTTCAACTCTATAGATGACAAAAGCAAAGGAAAGGGAGGAAACAAAAACATAAAAAAAGGCAAAGGCACAAACAATAAGATCAAGGGGGCATGACAAATAAAGTGACACATCAAGAATGGTCAATGCTATGTCTCAATTCATGCAGTCTGGCTAACAAGATGACTGACCTCATTGTCACAATAGCTGAGGCAGGACTAGACTGGGTTGCCGTGACCGAAAAGTGGTTCACAAATAATCACAGTTGGGAGGTGACTATCCCAGGTTATAACTTGTTCAGGAGAGATAGGACTGGGAAAAAGGGAAGGGAGGGGTTGCTATTTATGTTAAGGATACCTTCAATGCTACAGAAATGCAGCAGGCACAAGGGGAAACAGAGGATTCATGGATCACAATTTGGGCCAGTAGCCGGAAACCAATTCAGGTAGGAATAATCTACAGACCCCCTCAATCAGGAGGAAGCCAGGGATAAGGAAATCCTGGAAACTATCCTCCAGATAACAGGCAAAAAGGATGTGTTGCTGGTGGAGGATTTCAATCTGCCAGATATAGACTGGAGTATCCACACAGTGGCATCACAAAAAAGCAGGCCTAAGTCAACTAGTGATATCACCCACAAGGGGTAGCACGATTTTTAGATCTGATATAGGGTTCTGGGTGTCAAAGCAGAGAACCACCTGGGCAACAGTGACCATAACACAGTATGGTTCATTGAAAAAAGGACTGAAGATGCCACACACTCCAAACTGAAGGTCCTTGACTTCAGGAGGGCAGACTTCACAAAAATGAAGACCTGCCAGAGGGACAACCTTAGTAACACAACAGAAGGGAGCGTTGAGGAATGTTGGACAAGGTTGAAGGATGCAATAACCATGGATATATCACAATGTACCCATCAGGTTAATAAGAACAAAAGGAGGAAAAGCCCACTATGGTTTTCCAAGGAGGTGGCAACCATGGTGAAAGAGAAGCACATAGCCTTTGGAAAGTACAAGGAGTCAAGGAACTATTGTCAACTGAAGTGTATGTAATGGTAACAAAAATGATAACAAACAGTATTAAAAAAAGGAGTGGAGGAACGAGACAGACAAAACAGAATAAAAACAGAAACTAAAAGAGACAGGAAAAGTTATAAGAAATGCAAAGGCTCAGACAGAGGTTAGGATGGCCTCTGTCACAGCAACTGGACTTGCTTTAAGAGCTGTGTCATCGAAGGCCTCCTCTTGGGTGCGAAATCTTGGGAGTGATTCTGGACAGGAATTTAACTATGGAGGCACAAATATCCTCCACTGTTCGTTCCCATTTTTTCCATCTAAGAAATATTGCCAGGATTAAGCCCCTTGTTCCGCCTCTGGACCTCCCTACCTTGATACGTGCCTTAGTCACATCTAGGCTTGACTACAGCAATGCCCTCTACCTCAGGGTCACATGGGGATCTCTCCGCAAGCTGGTGCAAAATGCAGCTGCCCGGTTACTTACTGGGCAGCATAAATTTTGCCACATAACACCGGTACTGCGTGAATTGCACTGGCTGCCAGTCAGGTGGAGAATCCTCTTTAAGGTGGGTCTTCTCACCTATATGGCCCTATACAGGCAGGGCCCTGGTTATCTGCTGGACCTTCTGGTACCTGCTCTTTCTACCCACCCTCTAGTGGGGGCCTCCTGGCCATTCCTAGAACGAGGTTAAAATCTGCTGGCGACAGAGCTTTCAGTGTCGCAGCTCCTGTTCTCAGGAATTCTTTGTTAGCTGAGGTCAGGGGAGCTCCCACTGTAGATATATTTAAGGCTCACCTGAAGGCCCTCCCATTTTCTCAAGCTTTTATGGGATAAAATCATGAACTGTAGCAAGAACCTGATATTATTTGCTGAATTATTTATTTTATTCTTTATTTTGTTTAAAAATTTGTGATGTTTTATTTTTATTCTGTTCTATTTATTTTGTACGGCGCCCAGAGCTTCCGGGATTGGGCGTCCTTTAAATAAATTTTGCCTTGCCTTGCCGTAGCGCAGGAAGTTAAAAAGGGTAACAAAACTTTCTACAGGTACATATGAGAAAAAAGGAAGACCAAAAGGGGCATTGTTAGAATCACAGAAAAGGACGGACAACCCACAGAGCAAGACAGAGAGAAGGCAGAGGCACTCAATGAGCACTTCTGCTCAGTCTTCACACAGGAAGCAGATGGAAACGAACCAACAGGTACAAAGTAGTGTCAAATTGAAGGAACAGACATGGGTCTCTTCACAGATGAAAGGATTCTAGAGGAAACAGACAAGTTAAAGGTAGATTAAAGCTATGGGGCTAGATGGGATACACCCAAGAAAACTTAAAGAACTTTGGTAGCAGTGCTCTTCAACAAATCGTTGAGGAGCAGGGAGGTGCTGGAGGATGGGAAGAGAGCAACAGTAGTATCACTCCACAAGACTGGAAGCAAGAAACAGCCAGGAAACTACCATCTGGTTAGTCTAACGTTAGTCGTGGGAAACTGATGGAGTCCCTGCTGAAGGAACGAATCGTAGCTTTTTTGGAGCAAACTGGTCAGCTCAACAAAAATCAACATGGTTTCACAGAAGGGAGGTCCTGCCAGACAAACCTGGAAGATTTTTTTGAGTTTGGTCACCAAAACAGAGGATGTGGTTTACCTGGACTTCAGCAAAGCTTCTGACTCCATTCCACACAGGAGGCTAGTCAAAAAACTGGAAAACATAGGAGTCGGACCTGAGGTAACGAACTGGGTCAGAAACTGGTTATGTGGGAGAACTCAGAGTATTAGTGAATGGCACTTTGTCAGAAGAGGGGAGGGTGACTAGCGGGGTCCTGCAGGGCTCGGTTCTGGGGCCTTTTCTCTTCAACATATTCATCAGTGACATTGCAGATGGACTGAAGGGAAAGGTGTGTCTGTTTGCAGATGACACCAAAGCTGGCAACAGGGTGGACACACCAGAGGGGCAGCATAGTGTGGAAGCTCATCTCCGAAAACTGGAGGAGTGGTCTAGGATCTGGCAATTGAAATTCAATGCTAAAAAATGCAAGGTCATGCACCTGGGAAAATGTAACCCAGGGGAAACTGTACTCAATGGGAGAGCAGCTGGTGGCTACTAGGCAGGAGTGAAACCTGGGGGTGATCATATCAGATGACCTCAAGGTCAGTAAACAATGAGAAAAGACAACACCAAAAGCTAGCGGCATCCTGGGATGCCTAGGGAGGGGCACCACAAGCAGAAGGCATGAAGTAATCATGCCCCTGTATCAGTTCCTGGTAAGGTCTCACCTGGAGTACTGTGTCCAATTCTGGGAGCCACACCTCAGGAAGGACATAAATAGGCTGGAGACGGTACAGAGAAGAGCAACAAAGATGGTGCAGAGCTTGCATCAAAAACCGTACAAGGCAAGACTAGATTACCTCAAATTACACTCCCTAGAGTATTGCAGGAATCATAGGGACATGATTGAAACATTTAAATACCTTAAAGGCAACAACAGGGTGCACATGCAGAACCTCTTTCAGTTAAAAGACTACAACAGAACTAGAAGACATGACCTTAGACTTAAGGGAGGAAAGTTCAGGAGCAATATGAGGAAATTCTTCCTTCACAGAGCATGTTGTGGAACCATGGAACAGCCTGCCGGAGGGGGTGGTGGGGGCCAAGACAGTGGGGGAATTCAAGCGGGCATGGGACAGACAATGTAGGATACGCAAGCAGGCAGCTACGTAAGTGAGGGGGTAGGAAACCAAGGGCAGACTTTTTTTTTTGCTTACTATTTATCCTCCTTGGCCACATCTCTGCACCCCGATTTTTTCCTTGCATCCTGCTGAGGATCCGGCTGCCACCTGTCTCAACTGGGACTGCAGGCACCCTAAAACTCCTGTAGCTTGTCCCCCCACAGTGGGGTGGCAGGGAGCCCCCAACTCCCTACCTTTCAGGATCCAGCTCGGGTGCCAGCGCCCGACGAACACTCATGGACGTCCATCAAGCCACGCAACAGGTGCCACTTTTCCTCTGTTCACTCTGCCCCCACCCTTGTTTGAAGTCTTGGGCGTGCAATGATGCCGGTGGGGGCAGAGGTGCATGAGTCCAAATGCTCCTCTCCCTGGCATCTGCCCAGACTTTACTCTAAGCTGTTATCCTGTGCCCTGACCCCCAGCCTCAGCCAGGGAGCAATCGGGAAGTGGGCCCCCCCTCCTCAGAGGACAGAGTCGACGGATGCTCAAACTTTCTCCTCCCTGCAAACTCCTGGTGACCCATACTCATTCTCGAACACGGGTCGCCGGTGCAGCGCGAGGTAAGGTGTCCATCACCTCAGCGCCATGGGGCTAGCCAACTAAGGGCAGACTCGATGGATCATATGGTCCTCATCTGCCGACAACTTCTGTTTCTATGAAAGTAGGCATCATTCAGATCCAGTGATGCCAGCCAGTCTCCTTGCTGAAGAGTGGGAAGGATCACTGCCAAGATCACCATTCTGAACTTTGGCTTTGCCAAGTGCTAATTCAGAGCCCTTAGGTCTAAAATGGGTTGCCACTCCCCATTTTTCTTTAAGGTTATGAAGTATCTTGAATAGAACCCTGTCCCCCTTTGGGAAAGGAGAACTGGTTGCACTGCTTTTGTCACCAGCAAGCTGGACACTTCTTTTTCCAGGAGTGCCCTTTCTGTGGGGGATGCTGGTCTGAAAAGCTTCGACCCTTAGGCTGGGGAAAGATATGAAGCGGAGGGCTAGGCTCTCACTCACTACTTCCAGGACTAAGAAAATAAATAAATTGAATAAGCACCCACTAATTGGGACAACACTTAAATGGTTTTAAAAAATGTTTACCATTTATTTATTAAAAAAATGTGCAGCATACATCCATCTCCTGCACTATAGATGGAAAAAAAATGTTGGAAGCCATGTGGCCAGATGGACTCTGAATTTATTTTCTTGGTTGCTTTGAACTTTTAGCACCACAGTCACCTTTCCTGGTGCTCATTTCTACTTGCCTTGCTATTTTCAGGACCCATTTGTCTGTGGTAATGGTTTCCCAAGCCTGGGAGTAGTGAGTCAGCCTGCCCCCTACTAGTAGTGGGGAGGCGACCCTGACTAACATATCAGGGAATCTGTTTTGATTGGGCTGTAGCCTGTGGGGTCTGAGCCCCTAGAGAGCCTTCTGTCCCTACCCTTGAAGTATCCTCTCTGTTGCTGAGGGTCAGGGGTAACTTGGACCTGGAAAAAGTGTCTGCTACAGTCTGACCTATCTCTATCTCCCCTTCCCTGTGGCCTATAGGAAGTGGAAGCTTTCTCTTTTGCGGCATTGTTCTTGTAGGTGGTTTTGTATTCATCCACCTTCTTCATCTGTGCTCATCTGTTTTGTCACCAAACAAGGAATTATTTTCACATCGTAAGTCCATTGCCTTAGCTTAGGTATCTTGAGTAAGGTTTATGGTTCTAAGCCAGGCAAACCTTCTCAATGCCACTGTCAAAGCCATCCATCTAGTCGCAGTGTCATTGGCATCCACTGCCATGTGAAACTGGTACTTTGTGGCCGCCAGTCCACGTTTAGCTGTTTCCTCCAGATCAGCAGCCAGCCCAGATGGTGCCTTATCCACCACTACCATGACAGAGTTCCAGAGTGTTTTCTGGTACTGGGCAGCATAGGCCATATAATTAGCCTGTCTAATGGCCAGGGAAGCAACTAAGTATCCCTTCTTGGCCATGCTGCTCATCCTCCTTGAATATTTTTCAAGTGGATGTGATGCTACTGGTACCCAGGCCCAGTCACAAGCTGCAGCTTGGACTACACCTTCGTAACTAGGGTGAGATAAAAGGAATCCTGCCCCTGATCTGTCAAGTTTTTTTTTTGTCAGCTTTTTTTTGGTCTCCAGCACCTTCATGACTTGCTTCCTTAGGGATTTATTAATAAGGAGCAAAAGCCTTTCGGTTAGTACCAGGTCCAGCATGTCTAGGAATTTGGCCTCCTCCTCGTCTCCTCATCTTCCACACTTTAATTTGTGGTTAGGACGAGGACTTCCACCAGTTGTTTTACAAAGGTGTAATGAGAGGAATAATTCTCTGGTAGCCTAGGAGGGGAATCAAACTCCTGATCAGGAGAGACCTCTGGTTCTATCAGTTCATCCTCCTCCTCTTCCTCCTCATATAGAGGATCCTGGACTAACTGATTTAAGCATAAGACCGATGAAAGAACCGTGGTCGGAATAAACCCTGTAACTGATGGGATTGCCGGTACCTGTTGCGGTGGAACCGGTATCAGACCCTAAGAAGCCACAGTTTGCAAGGCTTGTAACACCAGTAAAGCCTGTGTCACTGCTTCGGCCATAGGCATAGCCAATTTGGTCACTAGGGGCTCCTTTTCTTTTTCAGCAGGAGGTTTGGTGTGGTTTAGTTTTTTCCTGGTCAGAATCAGATCTCCAGCCAGTTCCTCAGACCTCTTAGACTTAGAAGATTTGCCTCTGTCAGAGGCAAGCGGTTCCAGATCTTTAGGCTTCTCCTTCTTATTAGAAGGGGTCAGTTGATCCAATGTCTGATCACTCTGGACCAAAGGAGTGGTCATCCTTTTTTTGAAACATTCTAAACATTCTTCCAGTCTTTTAGCTGGGAAAGTCTTACAGATCTTACAACTGGCTTGAAAGTGTGAGGAGCCTAAACAAAATAAGCACAAATGCGTGCTTATCAAGCACACAAACACCTCCCCCATAACACAATTTTTAAAACCAGTAGGCCCCGTTTTCTTTTTCGGCTTATCAGACATAACCACCACTCTTATATGTTTAGAAAAAATAACAACTGAACCTATGTTCCCAACCGAAGTTTTTAGATTAAAGTAAGTCAATATAGTTCCTGTCAGGCCACAGAGTATAGCAGTTGGCTCCCAGACCAGAAAAAAAAAACAATCTGACAGAATAAACCAATGACCTGCTCAGGAAGGGCTCCGCTTAAGTTCTTTTAGTAAAATATAAACAAAATTAAAAGAAATAAGAGGATCGCTGGTTCCTTGCCTGTTTTGTGGAACCGCTGAAGAACCGCGAACAGAAGTAAAATAACACTAAAACTAGCGCTAAACTATAAAAAACAAAGAAGGGCAGCAGATAAAAAGGAAATTAAACATTTTACTTTTTTTCCATGAAAATAATGAAAACTCAGTCATGCTAAGCAGCAGTCTCCGAGGCGCCATACTAGGCAGGTAGAGAATGAAATCTGAGCACTACAGAATGCAGCAGTTGGTAAGGGCAGCAGTATGAATGGTGGCATGAGTCAATGGATGTTTCATCATTTGCATAAGTTACATTTGTCTCTGAGGCGGTTCAACACAGGAGGCCGACTGCTACAGTTAATCATACTGAAGAATTCCTAGGGTTAGAATACCCTGGTGGAGACCTGGCAACACGAGGAAACCAAACGGGCCTGCTCCATTAGTAGTTCCACCCTGTCCATGGGCAAAAAGGCCATGCCCTAGTTGGTATCCAAAACCGCCCCATGTAGTGAAGGCACTGGCAAGGAGAAAGGCAGGACTTCAGTGGACTGATAGTGATCCCCAAGGCCTGAAACAGACAGATGGTGTATTCTAGGGTCTGGATCAGACAATAAAACACACAAGAAGGCACTGACAGGCCACAATGGGGATCAGACACTAAACTAGCAAAACTACTCGGAAACACAAAAATTAACAGTGATGCACCACAGAGACCGATAAAGTTAAATAATTTATTGTGCAGTCATAACAAACATTCCCCTGGACCAGACAGTCCCTGGAGGGGGCTGGTAGCAGCCAGCTGTAGGGGAACACGCAGAAGCCCTGACTCCTCAAAGCAGCCGCCGCCATTGCCAAGCACTTGGTAAAGACCCTGGGGGGGGGCTGAAGAAAGGCCAAAAAGAAAGTGGAAGCAGAGGAAGCAACAATGGGCAGGGAAAATTTGGATATGCAGGTAAGCATCCTGCATATCAAAAGAGCAGAGCCAATCCCCCCGGTACAAGAGGGGGAGCAACCCTTAGAGGGCGACCATATTGAAACGCTTGTACTCTATGTACTGCTTCAGATGACTCAGTTCCAGGTTGGGTCGAAGATCCCCAGTCTTCTTGGGGACAAGGAAGAAGTGGGAATAAAAGCCCCTTCCCCACTGAACAGGAGGGAAGGGCTCTAAGGTTCTTTTTTTGCAGAAGAGCCTGAATGAGGAGTAAGAGGGTGGGGGAAGGGTAAGAATAGTTCACCAGGGAATTTTCTGGAAGCCACTCTAGAAATTCTACAGTGTGACCATGCTCTATGATCTGAAGCAACCAACTGTCCGTGGTTATTCCCCACCACCTGTCAAGGTGGAGGGAGAACCAATTCTAGACAGACTCCCCCAGAACCCTTTCTGGAGGGAGGTTGACAAAGGAGTCAGGAGGTGGGGGTTGGTGCCGGAACTGCAGCTGCAGGTGCTTGAGGGGCTCTAGCAGAAGCAGCAGTGGGAGCAGACACTGCCATGTGCTTGCCCTGACTTTTGGTAGGCTGATGGGAGTGTTTGCAGGAAGAGCAATGAAAGGCAGGGCGCTTGCCCGCTCTAGGCTGAGTATGTCTGACAGGTTGAATAGGGCCTTGTCCCAGTTGTTCTGGAGAAAAGAGTTTAAATGCAAGGATCTGTTCTATTCTTCCATTTTCTGTCTCTTCTCTGTCTTGTTGAGCAACCAAATTTTCTCGTGAGACCTAGGACTTGATCATCCCGACGGTCTTGCAATTCTCTGCCTCTCACTATCTCTCTCTGCCCTCACTTGCTGTTTTGTCTCTTCTCCCCCCTTGCATATCTGCTGGCATAGAAATATATGCAACTCATTATGTGGAAATATAACTGATACTGGGATCCCTCTGGTTATAAATTTATATAATTTTACTGTTGAAATATATATAGTTATACGTTTGAAATTAGTGCAAACAGCTGTCTGGAACTCAAGGGTTAACCTGTTTGCAAACTCTCTGAGAAGCTGTAAGCTAGAGGTCAGTTCTGGGTCACAATGTTCTTTTTGCTACACTTGATGAAACTTACAAGAACACAGTGTAAGAAGCATACTGTTTTCTTAATAAGTGGAGGTTGCAAAGACTTATAAAAACAGAGCTGCAATTTCTTGCAAGAGAAGAACAGAGACTGAGATTGGAAATTGAGAAGAAACCCAGATGGACTTTCTCTGTTTATGCTGCCTTTGTAAGTAGTTATACTGAACAATTATTTTATTTTATTTTACTGTTAATAATAAATCACTTGTGAATTTTACAACTGCTCCTGGTTTTCCTATGCTTCCTGGCCTGTGCCTCGGTGAGAGATGGTATCAGCCTACGTGGGTTTTATGCCGTGCACACTCTAAGCCAGGAGTTTTGCGTGTGGGTACTAGACCTGGTACCAGGAAAGCAGAGAAGAAAGGAATGGATTCTGCAGCAGCAAACCCAAGAGTGGCTACCAGGAGAATGGCAGCCAAACTAGCAGAGACAGAAGTGCAAGCTGAGATTGTAAAGCTAGCACCAGTTATAGAAAAAGAACAGGCAGTGACAGAATCTGAAAGCCTGACTGCCTTTTTCAAATGGTGGGCTATATAACAAAAAGAGATGGAGAAACAGAGAAGAAAGGAGATACAGCAGAGAGAACAAGAAATTCAACGTTTAGAAGCACAGAGAAAAGAAGAAATATAACAACTCAAACGGCAGAGAAAAGATAAGATGCAGCGACAGCAGCAGCAGAGGAGAGAAAAGATGCAGCAACAGGAACAGCAATGGCTGGATGCCTTGTAAGTTCTAAAAGCTGGAGGATCTAGCACTGGTCCAGCAGAGCAACAAGACACAAACTACTTAAAATACCTTAAACTTACAAAGTTGTGTCCCTCCGATGATACTGAAGCATACCTGACAACTTTTGAGTGGGTTGCCGGCGCTGCAGCCTGCCAGTGGCCAAAGCAGCAATGGGCAATCAGACTGGTACCTTACCTGACAAGGAAAGCACAACTTACTTACAGCAATATGGACACTGCACAGTCAGAAAACTATGACCTGGTGAAAAGTGAAATACTGAAAAGGTATGACATCTCAGAAGAGACCTACAGGCCGAGATTTCGATCTCTGAAGTACAACTCACTTTTGCCTATACTGGAATATGGATCCTTTCTCTATATGTATTCAAACCAAAAATCATTAGCCAAATTGGACCAAATGTATTATCATATGGGGAAATACATAACAAGAAAGGCTCATGGGATCCACCACTGTCTAGTCTATCAGGACCTTGATTGGCTGCAACCTGCAGCTAAGACAGCTTACCTGTGGACTTTGGTTTGCCATCAATTGATTCATACTGAAAACGTAGTGCATCCATTAAAATATTTGATTCAGTTAGAAGGAGAATTATTGTATACTGCCAAATTAAGGAAAACATCAGTGAAGATACACACAAATAGAATCATGAATAGAATGGGAATTATGACATTACAAAATAGTGTAGCCAAACACTGGAATAAACTGCCAATTGAATTAATCAAGATTGCTGATTTGCACATGTTCAAACTTGAATTGCACAATTTTCTGAAAGTTCAACGTAAATGTTTCTAGATATCATATTGTGGTCCTTTTTATTTTGTTAGTATTGCATGTTTTGTAATGTTATTTTGTTGTTCATTTTGTATTGTCTGTAACTTTTAAGAAGATACCACAGGAATTTGTTGTAAATGGGGTTTTCCCCAACAAAATTACCTGTATAAAAATAAATCTTTTATCAAGCAATCAATCAACTCAGTCGACAATCCTCAAGAAGCCTTTACCCAACACTCTTAGAACTCCTGATAAAAAGGCTCCCACCAGAGAGCAAAACAGTCCCACAGATCATCGACACATTTGCAATGGAGCAATTCATCAGCATTCTGCCTACAGATGTGCAGCTTTGGGTAAAAGAACACCAACCAGAAAGTAGGGAAAAGGCTGTTTCTTTGGCCGAAGACTACCAAATGGCCAGACAAATGCCACAGCAGCGAGTTAACAGCCAAGCTACCCTTTTTCCCATTTAAACTCCCAGTCTAACTCTGGTGGGGGTAACAAATCTGTGCCCAAAGACGTTATTTGCAGTAACTGTAATGAGCCAGGTCATATTGTTAGAAACTGCCATAAGAAGAGTGACAATGGAGCAGATTTGTCCTTAGCAAATTGGGGCAGTGGGAGATAAGACCATACCTCTCAACCTTTCTTCACTAAAATGTGTGACAAGATGTGTGACAAATGACCAGAATGTGTGACATATCATCAAACATGGCACTGCAAGCTCAGAACACTATGGCTATCAGTGCACTAACATTCTTAATGTTTACTGATAACTGAACATAATAGAGTATTATGAATTTCTGCTTTAAAGTCTCAGTGGGAAATGTGGAATATCACCTTCCCCATGTGGAACAAAGAATTTCTGAGGGGAAAATGAGTGACGTACCTCGTAATGTGTGACAGTTGAGAGGTATGGATAAGATGGTGAAGGGACTTATAGATTTGGGAAGCAGCCAGACACTAGTGCATATTGAAGTGCTGGGAAAACAATGACCAAAAGGACTCAGGTACTAGTGTAATCTGCATCCATGGGGACACTCGATACTATCCCACCAGCCAAGTGACTCTCACTATTAATGGGGTGGTACACCAAATGAAAGTGGGGGTAGTACCTAAGTTACCTGTACCTGTGATAATTGGAAATGCACTTTCCAGAATTTACTGAGTTAATCAAAGCGGGAGTAAATCCTGATGTTTCATCAGCTGTGGTGACAAGAGCTCACGCAAAGAAAATCTCGAATGGTGGGGACTCTTTTCCTTTCACTGATTTTGATTCACACTTGTTTGAGCACAGCTCCAAGATCTGGAAGTCCAGGAAAGAAAGACAACACCTGAAGAAACAGTGGCAACAAAACACTGATGGACATAAAGGATTAACATATGAAAATGCTGAAACTAAACCAATAATTGATTGTGATTTTCTTTCACAACAAGTTAATGATGTTTCTCTCCAGGATTATTTTAAGCAGCTGGGGGTGAAATCAAAACAGGGTGAACCTATGTTTGAAAAATGTGATGGGCTATTATACAGAGTTTGGGTTAAACCTCAGACACAGGACCAGCCAGAACAATTGGTTATACCACAAAAGTACAGATATGTGTTGCTACAGACAGAACATGATAGTCTTATGGCTGGTCACTCAGGGAGAGATCGCACCCTTGCCAGATTGCTGTACAGATTTTACTGGCCTGGAATTCATGACGATGTTGCTACCTATTGCAGTTCTTGTGCTGAGTGTCAGAAAGTAGCCCCAGTGACCAAAAAAGACAAGGTGCCCCTGCCCTTGACAGATGTGCCATTTGAGAGAACTGCTATGGATGTGGTTGGCCCCTTAGACAAAAGTAAAAAGGGTAATCGGTTCCTTTTGGTAGTATGTGACTATGCTACTTGATATCCAGAGGCAGTTCCAAATCATACTGTCACAGCCCCAGAAGTGGCAGCAGAGCTTGCCAAAATTTTCAGCAGGGGGGGCATATCTAAAGAAATCATTACTGAGCAAGGTAGTAATTTTGGTGCTTCATTACTTAAGTTTAGCTGTACAGAATATTAGGTATCACTGCCATAAGAGCCTCCCCTTATCACCCTCAGACAGACGGTCTTGTTGAGCGTTTTAATCAAACCCTAAAACATATGTTAAAAAGGTTTGTAAAAGTGGAAGGGAAGACTGGGACCAATAGTTACCTTACCTACTTTTTGCTTACAGAGAAGCGTCACAGGCATCTACAGGTTTTTCACCATTTGAAATGCTGCATGGCAGACAACCTAGAGGTTCACTAGATGTAACAAAATAAACATGGGAAGAAAACCCCCATCAGAAACAACCTATTACATCTTTTATGTGTGTCCTGAGAAAGAAGCTGGTAAAATATGTCGAAATTGCTCATAGTAATCAGAAAGAGGATAAAAACTAGCAGAAGGTGTATTATGACCATGGGGTTAAAGAAACATTTTTCAGCCAGGTGAAAAGGTTTTGCTACTGTTACCCACTACAGAAAACAAACTGTTGATGAAGTGGCAAGGGTCTTATACAGTGCTTAGATGTATTGGCACTGTTAACTATGAGATTTAAACCCCTGATAATAAAAAATCCTACTAAGATATACCATGCTAACCTCATGAAGAAATGGGTTGAAAAACACCAAAAGCTGTTTTGCTAGCTTTACCAGAAACTGATAAAGATGATATTGATGTAGCTTATGGCAGACTGGAAGAAACTGTAACTGCTGATGCTATCAAGGTGAATACTTCCTTAACCTGTGAACAAACTGCAGAAATGTGTAACTTGCTAAAGACATTTAACGGTACTTTTACCACAGTACCAGGCTGAGCAAAAGGGGCTGAGCACGTAATAGTGACAAGGAATGCTCGCACTATTAGACAAAAGGCATACAGATTACCAGAACGGTTAAGAGCAGACGTGGTTAAGCAAATACAAAAAATATAAGAACTGGGTATCATAGATGAGTCGAGAAGTGCTTGGTCATCACCCATGGTGACTGTAAACAAATAAGAAGGTGGTATAAGAATCTGCCTTGATTTTAGGAAACTTAATCAAGTGTCAGAATTTGACAGTTATCCTGCACCCAAAATAGATGATTTGGTGGATAGACTGAGAAGTGCCAAATATAGCAGTACCCTCGATCTTACCAAGGGTTACTGGCAAATCCCCCTAGTTAAAGAATCCCGAGACAAAACTGCATTTGCCACTCCTATAGGATTCTATCAGATCACTACCATGCCATTTGGTTTACATGGCACTCCCGCTACATTCCAGCGGTACATGGATGTGATTTTATCTCCTCATACCAGTTATTGTGCTACGTATCTGGATGATGTCGTGGTGTACAGTCCAGACTGGGAAAGCAACCTAGAACACCTACAAGCAGTTATCCAATAGATCAAAAAGGCCGGTCTGACAATTAATCCTACCAAGTGTGCATTGGGCATGCAGGAAACCAGATATTTGGGCTATGTTTTGGGAAATGGAGAAGTCAGGCCAGAGCTTTCCAAGATAGAAGCTGTAGCTAACAGCCCTGTCCCCAAAACCAAAAAACATGTCAGGTCATTTTTAGGGATGTCTAGTTATTATTGGAGATTTATTCCCAACTTTGCAGAGTTAGCTACTCCCCTCATTGAACTTACAAAAAAAAAAAAAAAAAGCGGCACCCAAATAATGTGAAATAGTCCTCAGAGTATGATGAAGCTGCATTATGTTCAGCCTCTGTTTTAAGAAGCCTAGACTTTGAGAAACAATTTTTGTTACAGACTGATTCGTCAGAGGTAGGCCTAAGTGCAGTCTTGAGTCAGGATCTAGATGAGAAAGAACATCCTATTCTACACATCAGTAGGAAATTGCACGACAGAGAGAAAAGGTACTCCACCATTGAAAAGGAATGGCTTGCAGCAAAGTGGGCAATGGAGAACCTTAAGTTTTACCTACTAGGAGCTGACTTTGTACTTGTAACAGATCACGGTCCTCTCTGTTGGCTTAACCAAATGAAGGATAAAAATTCTAGAATCACACGATGGTACCTGGCACTACAGCCATTTAAATTTAAAGTGATGCACAAACTGGAAAGAGAATGTCAATGTTGATTTTCTGTCTTGATATGAATCAGGAATTGAGCATTCTGAAGGTTGAAAAAAAATGTGTGAGTTGAAACTTCTCTGTTTGGTATGCTGCATATACAATGAATTATAAAGATTATAAGCTACTGTCACGTTAAAGGAGAATTTAAAGAAAGTTTTGGAAGGAGGGGGTATGTGACTGGGTTGACTAGGGCCCTGTCCCAGTTCTGGAGAAAGAGTTTAAATGCAAGGATCTGTTCTGTTCTCCCCTTTTCTGTCTGGTTGTGCAACCAGATTTTCTCGTGAGACCTAGGACATGATCACCCGACAGTCTTGCAGTTCTCTGCCTCTCGCCATCTCTCTACCCTCACTTGCTGTTTTGTCTCTTCTCCCCCCCTTGTATATCTGCTGGTATAGAAATATATGTGAATCATTATGTGGAAATGTAACTGGTACTGGGATCCCTTTGTTTAGAAATGTATATAATTTTACTGTTGAAATGTATATAGTTATACTGTTGAAATGATTGCAAAAAGCCGTTTGGAACTCAATGGAGTAACCTGTTTGCAAACCCTCTGAGAAGCTTTAAGCAAGAGGTCAGTTCTGGGTCACAATGTTCTTTTTGCTGCACTTGTTGAAACTTACAAGAACACTGTGTGAGAAGCATGCTGTTTTCTTAATGAGCAGGGGTTGCAAAGACCTATAAAAACAGAGCTGCAATTTCTTGCAAGAGAAAAACAGAGACTGAGATTGGAAACTGAGAAGAAACTCAGATGGACTTTCTCTGTTTATACTGCCTTTGTAAATAGTTATACTAAACAATTTTATTTTTTCATTTTACTGTTATTAATAACAAATCGCTTGTTGCGAATTTTACAACTGCTCCTGGTTTTCCTATGCTTCCTGACCTGTGTCTCAACAACAGTATGGTACTATGAGTTAACTGATCGGAGGGCCCAGCCTGACTCCTGGTGGGTGGAAATTATGTCCTGAAGGTCTCCACCAAAGAGGACAGCAGCTGCTCACCTACCTGAAGTATCCACGGCATCATAGACAGCCCAGAGGATGTGGTTGCCGATGCCAGAGCCCAACTTAAGGAACTGGGTGAGCTGGGTCTTAGTGGAATCCTTAGGCAACGCCTGCACCAGGTCCCTGGCTTAGTCCCAGAGGATGGTCTGGTATTGGACCATATGGGCCACGTAATTAGGGTAGTGGACGTAAGAAAAAATTACTCACCTTAGCAATGTTGTTTCTTCTAATGGAGTCTTGCTGTAGTCTGACTATTGCAGTTAGGTCCTGTCTTTCAACTGCCCTGGAGAACAAAGAGTTAAACTTTCCATGGCCAGCATGTAATGTTCACCATGAGCTCGGTTGAAGCCCCTGTCTGCTGCTGTTTAAACTCCGTCAGATCTTTACGAGCAATACTCACTAGAAGTTCTGTGTGGAAACTGTAAAACTCACACTAGCCAACTGGCAACTAAATTTATATAAAAGGGTTTTTTGGTTTCAAAGCAAAGACTCAAGTCAGGAAACCCAAAAAACAAAACACATCCCAAAACATAACACTCACCCAAAATAAAGGAGGGTGAAAAAGGGGCACCCCTAGGGTGCCAACACTGCTCCTGCCCACCCACATCCCAAAAACCAGGTTCTGAGAGGGGAGGCAGGGGAAGGTCAGAATACAGCAAGACTCCATTAGAAGAAACAACATTACTAAGGTGAGTAATTTTTTCTTCAAACAACACGAAGTCTTGCTGTATTCTGACTATTGCAGACTACAAAGCAGTACCTCCATGGAGGAGGGACAGAACCTACTTTGGAAACAGGCTCTGAAGTACTGCTGTGCCAAACCGAGCATCACTCCTAGCCTGGATATCCAGAGAGTAATGTTGGTGAATGTATGGACTGTTTTCCAGGTGTCTGCTTGACAAATTTCTAAGATAGGAATATCCCTGGCAGCAGCTGTACCTCTAGTAGAGTGAGCCCTCAGGCCTGAGGGTTGAGTTCTACCCAGTTTTTCATAGCAGAATTGTATACAAGAAACAATCCACCTGGCAATAGATTTCTTAGTGGCAGGTTTGCCCTTCCACCTCTCTCCATATGTGAGGAACAATTGGAGGTTTCAAACCTGTGACCCTTAGTGCGCTCTATATGTAGTAGCTAAGGGCCCTTTTAACATCCAAGCTGTGCAGCCTCCTCTCTCCAGAGGAGGAATGGTCAGTGAAGAAAACAGGGAGAGTCATATACTGGTTAAGGTGGAAATCTGAAACCACCTTAGGCAAAAACTTCCTGTTAGTTCTTAGGACCACTTTATCTCTATCGAAAGAGATGAAATCAGGCTCCACTGACAGGGCTTGCAATTCACTAATACGCCTGGCAGAGGTAATGGCTACCAAAAACACCGTTTTCCAAGTCAAGTACTTAAGCTCTGCAGAGGACAAAGGCTCAAAGGGTGGTTGCATAAGCTGAGCAATGCAAACATTAAGGTTCCAAGCAGGAGCAGGGTTCGTAAAGGGGGGATTGGTGTGCAGCAATCCCTTGAAGAACTTACAAAGCACAGGATGGCTGACAGAGGAGAGGGCTTGCCTACTGAAAAGAAGGCAGAAACAGCTGCCAAATGCACTTTAAGTGTGGCTGGCCTAAGGCCTAGGCCATTGAGATGGACCATATAGTCCAGAACCGTAGGCAACTCAGCAGATTCTGGAGAAATATCCTTATTAGAACACCAAATAGTGAACCTTTTTCATTTGGAATTGTAAGTCTTTCTAGTGGAAGGCTTTCGAGAAGCCTTAAGGATATCCAGAACCCCTTGAGAAAGATGCAGATCAGCAGACTCTAACTCTTCAAGAGCCATGCCTTGAGATTAAGAGACCTCAGGTTCGGGTACCAAATCCTCCCCTGAAAGGATGTCAACAGGTTGTAATTCCTGGAAAGAGACAGGGAAAGGTGGACTGCTAAGGACAGTAACAGGGGGTACCTGGGCTGTCTGGCCCAGTCTGGAGCAATCAGAATCACTTTGCATGGTTGTGACCTTATCTTGACTAGTAACTTGAACAGGAGAGGGAAGGAGGGAAAGCATACAGACATTTCCCTTCCCAATTCAGAATCAGAGCATCCAAGGAGACTGAGTCCAAGACTGGGGGTCTGCAACAAAAGAAAGGAAGTTGGTGATTGTCTGGGGCTGCAAAAAGATCCTTCTGTGGAGTGCCCCATCTCGAGAAAATCACTTTCAAAACTAGGGGATCTAGGGTCCATTCGTGATGGCCCTGGGATATCCTGCTGAGAGCATCTGCTAGGACATTGTCCTTCCCTGGGAGGTGAACTGCTATCATAGAGGTTTGCAGAGAATAGGCCAGGGACCACAACTTCATTGCCTCTGTGCACAAGGCCGTAGACCGAGTTCCTCCTTGCTTGCTGATATACCACATTGTGGTGGTGTTGTCTGTTCTGATCTGGACCACCTTGTTCTGTAGAGATTTGGAAAAGGCTTGCAGTGCTAGGAAACACTGCTCTTAGTTCCAAGAGAGTGATGTGAAGCAGAGATTCTTGAGGTGACCACAGCCCTTGGGTGGAAAGTTCCCCCAGGTGGGCTCCCCAGCCCAGCAGGGAGGTATCTGTGGTGAGTATCACTGAATGAGACTGAGTGACAAAAGGAACTCCTTGTCTCAAATTGTCCTGATCCTGCCACCACTGCAAAGCCTGGATCAGGGTTCGAGTCACTGGAACTAGTTTGTTAAGGGAATCCTTTCTTTGTGACCAGAAGGCTCTTAAGTAGAACTGAATGTCCCTCATCTGGAATCTTGCTCCCTGGACCACTGCTGTGGAGGCTGCCATGTGGCCCAGAAGCTGAAGGAAATGCCTTGCTGGTCGAGACACCTGTAGGGTGAAAGAAGAGGCCAGTTCCATAAGGGTCCTTGCCCTGTCCAGGGGAAGGAAGGCTCTTGCCCTTACTGTATCCAGCTCCGCCCCTATGAAGGTGAGGAGCTTTACTGGCACGAGAACTGACTTTGGAAGGTAGAGGAGGAGGAATACTAAGGAAGTGAGCACTTACTGAGTTATTTGCAAATGCAAAACCTATCTAGTACTCACGGTACCACAGACAGAGATTTAAACCGACAGATTCGGTAGCAGAAATTCAGTAGAAACCGAGCGAAAAACGACACTTTAACCGACTTTTTTGAATTGAACAAAGGAGAAATCTCCGGAGCAACTGTTCAGTGAGGCGGAATAAAGAAACTGATGGTTGGAGTTTAAACAACAGCAGACAGGAGCTTCAACCGAGCTTGCGGTGAACATTCCATGCTGGCCATGGAAAGTTTAACTCTTTGTTCTCCGGGGCAATTGAAGGGCAGAACCTAACTGCAATAGTCAGAATACAGCAAGACTTCATGTTGTTTGAAAGACGTTTACCCAATTGGTCCAGCTGTCTGGACTCCCAATCTGGAGGGAGGGCACTGAGGTGTTTGGGTTTTTTGATACTGTCATATGCAGCACTAATGATTACCGAGTCAGCCTTTAGGTGACTGTGGTAGGGTGCAGGTGTACATGGGCAAATCAGGTAACGTGATACATAAGCAGTTTTTTTTTTAAAGTTCCATATTTATTTCCATTTCTTCTATAATTGTTTGCAGCAGGACAGATTCAGTACAACAAACTAGTTTGACAGCTTATTCTCAATTTTAGCACAGAAAATAAACAATGTCTCACTCCTTAGAGCACTTTACCAAAGCTCCCTAGAGTTCACCTCCAGACCCAGAATTGATCTGACTACTTGAGCTAAATGTTCAGCTTATATACAATGCAGGAGTCAGGTGACTTCATAACTTCTGGTGTTAGCAGTGGGATATCTGCGGCCTGAGTAAGGTCTGGTGGGCAGTGAGCATAGCAGGACAGTACGACGGACCTGATATTCTTAATTTGCTCCTGGTGAGAGGAACTTTTCCAGGTGATGGAGCCAGCTGAGTGATGGTTGTGGAATGATGGTGAGGCCTTGTTTGAACAGGCTAAGCTAAAGACGAGGAGCCATAGTGAGACTTTATGTGCCCAGACGTGTGACCAAATGGATGCCTTATGTTGGCTGTTTAATTGTTGGATGGAGGCAGAGAGCCGGTGGAAAGATGCTGAACGCTGGTGAGAGGAACTGATTTGCCCATGTACACCTGCGCCTTACCACAGTGACCCCTAAGAAATGCTTACCCACAGGGGCATGGTAGAGCCTGTCAGCCTTCTTGGGCAAAGGAGGAAGGGATGAGAGATGATTCCAAGCCGCCGTAGTGATATCTTGATAGGAGTCAATTGGGGTGGAACTACCACTGGCAGGGCATCTCGTTGCCTCAAATACCTGGCCAGGTGATGCCTCTCTGGATCCTGCTCCTCCGTTTCCCAGCTCATATGGTGCACGACCTCCTTGAAAGATGGATTATCAGGTAGGGACTTGGGGACCACCTTGAGGGGGCTCTTCGCCCTCTGAAGATTCCCCCAGTGATGATGAAGATTCTGAGTCCCTCCATGTCATCCTTATTGGTCTTGTCCTGGCCACTCTCAGGCGGTGGGCACTCATCCTGGTGAGAGCCAGAACTGATGTTGGGTTTGAGATCCAGATGATGCCAATGTCTGGGAGCCGCCGGCACCAGACCTGCCCTTATCCTGGGGTGGAAGGTCCCTGTTTGGAAACCAGGGGAATGCCGGATGTGGGCCCTGAGGAGTGGGGGTCTGCCTCAGAATGAAGGACCACCATGTGTAAAACAGGACATTATAATCCACCGGAGGGGGAAACTGGTGCGTAAGAATAGGCCAGCACTGGGTAAGGGTACGATGGCTGCGGGGCCGGTGTTGGATACCCTGGTAAGAGGCTACGTGGCACCCACTGGGGGTCCAGCACTAGACCTGCAGGAGCCGTTAAGGTGCAGGCTGCGGGACAGGCAACACCGGTGCTGGGCCCATAGGCTGAGGCAGCGGCAGGACCGGCAGCGGTCCCACAGGCGTTGGCAAAAAGCGTCCAGGAGAGGGATCCTCTGGCTCTGGGTGAGCCGGAGAAGCAGGCACCTGGGGGGAAGGGGACCACCCAGGTAAAGGCAGAGGCAATGCGGAATAGGGGAAGCAGCAGTAGCCTGATGCAGGCACTGCCTGGAAGGACTGGTGTCAAGTCCCAAGGAGGAGACAGACACTGGGGAGCCCTGGTGGAGGAACCGATGCCTGAGACACCAACACTGGCTGAGCCTCCTGGCTGACAGCCCGTGGATGAAATGGGCCTGAGCAACAGGTGCTGAGAGACAGAAGACAAAGTCCCCTGCCTCAAAGGGCCACCGCCCGTGATGGCAATGAGGGCGGGTGACTGAGCCACCAGTAGCCTAGTAGAAGAAAGGGCTGGCACGGCTGCAGGGGTCAATTCTCTGTAGGAGGACGACCCCAACACGGTCGCAGGTTATGGGGTGACCACGAGTGGGAAGCAGACTGGACCTAGTCCTGGTGCTTGTCCCGATACTTATGGTTCCCACTGGATTTCTGAGAAGATGACAATGCCCTGGAGGACTGTGCTGGTGAGGTTGAAGAGCTCCTGGTCTGCAGCTCCTTATCCATTGTGACTTCTGCTTTATAAGATGGCTCTCCAGAATCTTAAGGCGATGTCTCCAAGTGGCCTAGTTGAAGTTCTGGCGAATCTGACAGGCTTCAGTGTTGTGGTTGGGGCCTAGGCAAAGGATGCAAGCAGAGTAGCTGTCCTTTCAGGAATTTGTTTGCCACAGGCACACTTTGTGGAGCACCTGGAAGAAGAAGCTGGTGTAGAAGACAAACTCAACAGCAGAAACACTGAAAATTCAATGTTTACTATTGGAAAAAATTAAAAAAAAAAAAAGTTAAGCATGAGAAATGGTGGCCGACTGTAGCTGCGACGTCTGTAAGGTCTGATGTGCGGGGGTCAACAGTGGGAAAAGAAATGGAAATTACGTACCTACCGTAATTCTTGATCTTCTCTTGTATCTTCACCATTCATTACTGCTTGGGTGTATGCTGGAGGCACGCACCTGTCACAGGAGTTATTTTTGTTTTGGAGAGGAGTTGGCGCCAATGGTGCCACCCCCCGATAGTGACACACTACGTGGTGTGCGAGAGGCAGCCGTTAAGTGCCACAGACTCCTCCTCCATCCCAGTTCTTTCAGAAGGAGAGGCGAAATAAGGATAAGAAAAGGAGAGCGAGCAAGAGAGCCAAGGGATAGATAAAGGAAAGGATATAAACTGAAAAGGAATAGGCCGATAGAGGACAGGAAAGAGGAACGCCTATCCTATGGGACCGCAGGGCCTCACTCCTGGGGCGGCTCCGAGGGAGGAACAGATAAGGGAGAGAAAGAAGAAGGAAGAAGAAGACGAGAGAGGAGATATAGGGAGGAGGGAAAAATTCTGCCAAATTGTGGAATTTGGTTTGAAGGCTTGTTAGCTCGAGACCAAAAGCAAGGGAGCAAGGATTCCATTCAATAAAACTGGTGAAGAAGGTTCGACTAAACTGTTTGCACAGCTTGGTACACAAAAGGCAGATCTTCTACACTTCCCGTCATCCCTAACCCTTATACTCGAGCTGAGAGCTCACAGACTGCCAAGGCAGAAATCTGTTCCAAAGGAAGAGTGACCAACTAGAAGAGGAAAGAAACCCACTAGCACCTTGTTGTGTACTAACACAGATGTGTGTGTGTATGTGGGGAGGGGGGGGATTTGAAGCCCAACAGATGGAATCCCCTAGCAAAAGAGAAAGGGACAGAGTGGGAACTCAATCTGACTCCCTGAAGGCAAGGCAATTAGATCACCAGCGCAAGACAAAAGGGGTGCTCGGGCAGCATTTAACTAGCAGAGACTGGCGAAAACAGGAGATATAGAAAAGCCAGAGGGGACCCGGATAAGGGCACAGAACCATCAAAGGAGGTTCTGAGCAATCATGGCTTAAGAAGGAGCCAAGAGGTCACCCTCAAAGGTAATCAGAAAGAGTTCCCTCAGGAGAAAAAGTAAATTCTACTCATTCCCCTCTTCTTTTTCAAATTTATGGTATCAGTTCTGAGAGAAGAACGGAAGACTCAAAATAATTTATTTTTTTTTAATTCAGGCTTAAAGGCCATGAGAAAGAGGGGAGAGGAACGAGCAGGGAGGGGGAGAAGCCGAAGAAGGCCCATGAGGGGAAGGTGGGCAGGTATTAGTAATGAATGGAGAAGATACAAGAGAAGATCAAGAATTACAGTAGGTATGTAATTTCCACATCTTCCCTTGTCAATCTTCACCATTCATTACTGCTTGGGTGAGTACCAAGCCCCACCGAAGGGGGACTAGGAAAAACCCTGATGGAACAAGACCCTCAGCCCCATGCTGGTGAAAAACAGAAGGAAGAGACCCTGGCCTTACAATACAGGAAGCCTAAGGCCGAGGAGATCTAGGAGGTGTCCCCCGGAGACAGGGAGATGGAGGAAGCCCCTGTAGAAGCCTCCTAGCCCTGGAGAAAAAGAGGCGGGTCCCTCAGAAGGTGGAGCGAATCACCCTACGCCGGGCCAGGGGTGATGATCTTGATAGGCGAAGCCATGCCGTCCACCTAATGTAGATCCTGTCCCCGCAAGCCTGGAAGCCATCTCACTGGCATAGCATGCCCTTGCTTGGTGCCTTGCCAGTTCCAGGCCTATAGCTTGTCTAGATTGCTCCATATCAGACATTGATGCTAGAAGCTGAGACAGCATTGACCACAGAGGCCTGTTGTTGGCAGCATGGTGAGCCTGATAAGATGCAATGCACAACATCGCATGAGAAGAAGAGAACACTCTTCACCCCCACTGGTCAAACTGTAGGGAATCTGAGTCTGGTGGATGGTCGTGTGCCAGGCAGTGACACCCGGAATGAGTCTCTAGGAAATGCAATCCTGAGAGTGGGTTGGGGAGTGTACCTAGAGTCTCAGATGGGGCACAACACCTTCTCCTGCAGTCTACCAGGGCTAGGAAAGGGGCGGCTGGAGACTGCCAGGTGCGGATAGATGCCTCCTGGAAAGGGATAGGCCAGGATGGCACCAACAGATGCTGGGCACTGAATTCACACGTCTCCCACTCGGTATTATCTCATCTGACAAATGAGATACGGAGATCCCTAACCATCCTCGATAGGAAGTGCTGATATTTAGTGAAATCAGTGTCGGATGAGAGGTAAGCAAAGGATTCCTCTCCCTCCGAGGAGGGAGTTGAGGAGGCTGAGGAACTCGAGTGTCTAGAGGACTCCAGTGGAGGTGGGGACAGGCAAAATACCCACTCATCCATATATCTAACATATGACGGGAAGGTCTCCGCAGTGCCTCTGAACGTCTCCCAGGATAATGGGCCCGTAGGACCGACATGGCCTGGAAGAGAGGTGGGCGGTTGCAGAGGAATGGGAGGGGGCACCTACAAGAAGGTAACTGTTCTCTAAGGCTCTGAAATCCAGGGAATGGAGGCTGAGCTGGCTGGGTCCTGGGTATTAAACCAGGTCGCAGAACGGAATCCAGGGGATGCGAACTCTGTAAGAGCCTGGCAGGGGAATCTCCCCTGTAGCGCACCCGGGGTTGCAAGGGTCCAGAAGGGCAACCTGCAGCAATGCCACCAGAGGGGTTCCTTGAGCCTAAGAAGGAGAGGCAGGGCTCGGAGCTTTGGCTCCTCCCCACACCCCGAGGGGTGGAAGATGGAACTCAACGTCCCTCACCTCGGCCCCAGAACCCCTCAGACTCTGAGGATGCCCTCCTCCTCAACCCCAGCAACAGGTTCCGTTGATCCTGAGGCCTCCCAAGGGGGCCCCTGAAGACAGAACCGTTAGTCCAACCAGAGAAGGCACAGCAGCACCAGAAATGGCAGCTGCCACAGCCCCCTTTGAGGGGACAGTCCCCTTCGTAATCCCCAATCCACCCTTCCCCATGGACCAAAGACCACCCCCCAGCCTGGGAGTCCTCAGAGGAAGACAGTTCTGGAGACTCAGGAATGGGTGCGCTAGGCCGCCTGACAGCGCGTTCCACAGAAGACTCTAATTCCGAAGCATCGGGGAGTCAAACTGGGTCCTCTAAGTAATCTGCTTCTGAGGAAGAGTTGACTAGAAGGACCTCGACGCTAGCCACCCCAAGAGTTCCCCGAGAAATGGCGCTGCTAGCGGTGCCGGTGTCCCCCGCGATGCTGTCTGCTCCCGGCGCACCACCAGCAGCTCCAGAGCCCGGCCCTAACCCACCCACGGCTCTGGCCAAGTCCCCGGTGCCGCCTACAGCACCAGAATCCGACACGGCACCGCCAATGGAGTTGACCAGACCCGTGGTGCCAAAAACCAAACCGGTGTCACCACGTTCACCGGTGCCATGAACGGCGACGTGATCTGAGACGATGCCGGAGGGCAGCGTTGAGGGTCCACCAATGCTGGACCCAACAACCATGGGCTGCAACACTGGGGGAGCCTGCACCTTTGAAGAGGTGACTGCTGAGGCGGTGTCTCCACTGTGGAACCGAGAGGGACCATGGCGTTACTCCGACACCGCGAAAGAGGCCTCCTCCTCCTCTGCAAGACTTGAAGATGAGGAGACCTCCTCCTCCTCATCAGACCATATAGGCCTGGGAGGGGACCCGGTGGAAGGGCCTAAAGACCTGGCCTGGGAAGCCCAAGAACGATGCCGTCCTCCAAAAGTCGGCGGGGCCTTGCCGATTTTGAACTAGCAGACTTCGAGAACACGGCGGTCCATCAAGAAACAGGTGTCGCTTCTGTCCATATCATGGTTTGGTCCCAGGCACCCGAAGGCAGACATTATGCCGGTCCGTTACAGAAAAATGATGGCCACAGGAGCACCGATGCATGGGGGCACGGCCGCTTTTGACTTACGCTTGGCTCCCGAACCGGGCATGATGCGAAAATAACTTTAAACAGAAAAGCTCCCAGAACTGTCAAAAAATGTTCAAAATGAAACGATCTTACTGTGTCAACGGGGTCAGGAAAGGAAACTGGGATGAAGGAAACGACTCTCGAGAAACTAGGCTTAATGGCGTACTACAGCAGACTTCCAACATGAGCAGTGGGTGCTACCTTGATGGCGGGAGAAACATAATTGGGATGGAGGAGGAGTGTGCGGCACCTAATGGCCACCCCTCACGCACCACGTAGTGTGTCGCCATTGGCGCCGACTCCTCGTCAAAAAAACAAAACAAACAAACAAAAAAAAAAAACTCCCATGGCGAGTGCGCGCCTCCGGCTTACACCAAAGTAGTAATGAACAGTGAAGACTGACAAGGGAAAATCTGAGGGGGGGTGTGGGGAACCACCTACCTCTATAGGATAGGCCGATGTAGGCACTGGGTCACAACATAGCCCCGCTACATTAGCATAGTCAAGAACTGCACAGTATTAATATCGCAACTTTTATTTTTGTGGGGGGCTCTGCCCCCGCATTACAGAATACCAACTCTGGAGGGAGTGGATCACGGGACAAGATGAAATTTGTGGGGCCCTTGTAAAAAAAAACTAAGTCCCAAGAGTTGCAAAATCGAGGGAGACCAGGAGTAGAATCCTGGTCTCCACTGCCTCCCGGTCAAGCTGCTCCATACCTCAGCCCTCCATGCCACAGAAGCAGCTCGGCCAGCCTCTGGATATCTCCTGCCCATATCCTGTAGTAGCACCATGGTCAGCGACCTACGGAGTGCTTACAGCATAGCGCTGTCATTCCCCACCGCTGTTCGTGGTTGTGCTATACAGACTATTTATTTATTTAGTTATTTGAATTTTATTGACCAGGTAGGCCCACTGAGACAAAGCGGTCCCTTTCTCAGGGGTGACCCAGGGAATATAAACATTCCATACATGAGATAAACATTGCTATACAGTGGGGGAAACAAATTACACTTAAAAGTACATAAGTACGCTCTGTTGACTGGCGCTATTCATGTAGTGCTATTCTAGCAAGTTATCGCTGATGTCAGAGGCAGACGTTGGCAGCGGGTGGTCCCCCATGGTAGACTGCTAGCTAGAAGTTTTCCGTGTGGTCCTGGCGGCTTAGTCCTACCAGTGTTAGCCTGCTGCAAGAGCCTTCCTCAAAGTAAGATCTAAAGAGACTGGAAAAATGGTCTATGATATAGCAGCTGGATTTTAATGCAAAAAAAAAGTGCAAAATAATGCACTGGGGCCTTAACAACCTGGGAGCAGAGCACAAAATGGACAGAGCGATACTGACGAAGACCAAATAGGGAAGAGACCCAGGTGTAATCATACTGGATGACATAAAGGTGGCCATGCAGTGTGATAAGGCAGTCGGAAAAGCTAGTGGGATGCATAGGTAGGGGTAGGTCCATCAGGTAGGGGTAGCTCCAGTAGAAGAGAGAGGTGGTTCTGCCCCTATATAAAATCACTGGTGAGACCTCACCTTGAGTACTGTGTACAGTTCTGTAGACCTCATCTCAGAAAGGATAGAGTGGAGGCGGTCCAGAGTGGGGCTACCAAAATGGTGCTGGGTCTAAAACAAAAGCCCTATGAGTGAAGGCTAAAGAAGCTAAAGATGTACACTCTGGAGGAGATGGGAGAGAGAGATGGGGATATGATAGAAACCTTTAAATACCTTACGGGTCTAATAAGGTACAGGAGGAGAGTATTTTTCAGAGAAAAAGGTACTCCAACAAGGGGTATAATATGAAGCTGGAGGGGGGGTAAATTCAGGAGGGATGCGAGGATGTATTTTTTTTCATAGAAAGGGTGGTGGATACCTAGAATAGCCTTCCAGGGGAGGTAGTGGGGGCAAAACAGTAGCTGGGTTCAAAAATGCCTGAGATAGGCACAAGGGAATCATGGAGGTAGCATAGAAGAGAATGCAATGTGGATTAAGCAGGGTCTGGGGAAAAAAAAACAACTGGGCAGACTGGGTGGGCCAGGCGGCCCTTATCTACCATCACATTCTATTCATAGTACAGTTACGTAAGAACTTACTGTAACAGTAGATCTTCAAGAGGATCTCTTGCATCAGGCCACACCTGAGGAACTATAGCTGCCAGGCATTAGGACGACATGGAAACTTTTCTAACTATAGTAGCAGTCTACAAGGGGCTGCCCACAACGTCAGATACAGACGAGGTCCCTCCATACAAATGTGGGCAACCCCACACCCTCCCCAGTTCTTGTCCCACCAGAGACAGAGGATTTCCTGCTGGGAAACTGAGGGGACCTGAGACTCCCACCAGAAAAAGAGATGAAACAGAAGGTGAACCATCCTGAAGAAAAAGAGACCGACACAGAAAGCTGTAAGGAGACGGGGGGGGGGGGGCGCAAGACGGCATGGCCTGATGCAAGAGATACTTTTAAAGACCTACTGTTATAGTAAGTTCTTAGGTACAGTAACTGTACTATCTTCATCAAGAGTATCTCTAGCATCAGGCCACACCTGTAGAACAAGCAAGTCCCAAGCAGTTATGGACAGATATACAGTCTGGGTGGCTGGAGGATACAGGCCTAAGACAGGAGGCCTAGATGTCCTGTTAGGCCGAAGCCCGCTCTTCTCCTAGAAACAATGTCCAGACTGTAGTGTTTAGAGAAAGTATGGACACAACTCCAAGTTGCAGCAACACAGGTCTCGGCAGCGAAAGCATTCCTGAAACAGGCAACTGAAGTGGCCATGCCTCTAGCTGAATGACCATGTACACCACCAGGAAGTTCCTTACCATACTTCCTATAACAGAAAGTGATACAGTTGGCCAACCACTTGGACAGGCCCTATTTAGAAATGGGTACACCCTCTTTCCCAGGGGCAAAGGAAACAAACAGCTGCAAGGACTTTCTGCAGTCCTTCGTATAGTGTGTGATGCTACATCTAAGGTATGGAGCAATGCTTCCCCTGGACTGACTTGCTCAGGATAATAAACAGGCAGGTGTATGGATTGATTTAAGGTAAACTCAGACACCACCTTAGAAAGAAACTTAAGATTCATACGCAAAGACACCCTATCTTTGTGGAAAATCAAATAAGAGGGCTCGCACATCAGAGCCTGAAGCTCGGAAAGCCTTCGAGTCAAAGTAATAGCAACTAAAAATAATGCTTTCCATGACAGAAAGTGTACCTCGCACATCGCAGCTTGCTCAAACAGAGCCAAAGTAAGTTTCTCCAACACAAAATTCAGGCAAGGACTGGGCTGTGGATGGGAGGCTTCAGATGGAGAATGCATCTCAGAAATGTATGGGACACCTCAAGTTGTGCTACAGTACAGCCACAACAGGCAAATGGAATGCTAAAATGGCCAACAGGTGCACCTTAATGGAGGAGTAATGCAGGCCTGAATCTGAAAGGGACAGCAGGTACTTCAGAATCTGATTCAAAGGACAAGTGAAAGGGTCCAAATGACAGGAAGCCGCCCACAGAGCAAAGCGCTTTCACTTCGTAGAATAAGTGGCCCTGGTGGAAGACTTTCTGGCAGCCACCAGGATATCAGCCACCTTTTGGGACACCCTGAAGTCAGCCATGCCTCTGTCTTCGGAAGCTATGCATGGAGGCATAGAGACCTTAGGTCTGGATGGACCAAGGTGCCCTGGTCCTGTGAGAGCACAGGGGCAGGCGTACTGGAGATGCCACCACCAGCTGCTGTAGCAAGGAGAACCTGATCTGATGAGACCAAAAGGGGGCAATAAGGATCAGAGTGGCCCCTTCATCTGAAGCTTGATTACTGCTGTCCGAATTAGAGGAAAGGGAGGAAAGGTATAGAGGAAATAAAAATGATGTACTCACCGTAATCGTGATCTTCTTGAACATCTTCATCATTGAGTCACACTGATGGGTTCTTAGCCAGAGATGCAGGGACCTTACAGGAGTCAAAAACCTTCAGAAGGTCGGCTCGGTGGTGCTGAGGGTTGAGGCGCTGGACGACATACCTCACACCACGCCGGAGACCTGGGTTCGGAAGCGAGCTCGGGTGCCAGGGATTGGCAGGGGAAGGGTTGAGGATGTGTGCCCTTGTGGTGTGCTCCTCCCCGGGGGATGGGGGTGGGTTTTCCTGGTCTGTTAGCGGCCCCCGGTGGAGACCAGTGGCATCGCAACAGATCAGGCACGCAAGCAGCTGCGAGACCGACGTTGGCAGGGTTGCTGTATGCCAGTCTGTAGGACGTGCTTCTCGCTAGGGGCGGGGTGACGGGCCCAATAACCTCAAAACTAGAAAATCCCTCCGATTGGTCTGTGGAGATGATGTGGACTTCCGAGGCACGGCCCACATCCCACCGCTGGCCCAGCTTGTCGGGAGCTTCCTGGGCGCCAATCCGTAGGCTGCGCAGACGCCGGCTTGAGCCGGGAGTCTGAGCATTGCGGGTGGAGAAGTTCCACAGCATGGGGGTTCAAGCAGGGAGTTAGAGGCCCTAGCCCTGTAAGTACCCTAGAAGGATGCCCAGACCATCGGAGTGCATAAATACAAAGGTAAAAAAAAAAAAAAAAACCACCTTCAGAAGGGCCAATGCCGAGGTAGAATACGAGCATGTGTGGCACTGCAAGAGCTAGTCACTCGCTGAATAGCCTGTCTCGGCAATGGCCCCCAACTGCCTCAGTACCTTTTTTATTGAGGAGGTGCAATGTATTGTAATTAAGTGAACATCTGATCTAATACGGACATATCATAGCCCTTGGGACCCATGAAATAAGGGTCAACAACAATAACAGAGTCTTCATAGCCCAACCAAATAAGCGGGGTGAAAACCAACAACAGAGAAGAGTGAGCCCAGGGCACAGTGGGTGGGTGTGTTTATCAGTGGTGAAGATGTCCAAGAAAATCACCAATTACAGTGCGTACATAATTTTATATCTTCCTGGACTATGTCTTCACCATTGATTCACACTGACCGGTTAAGTACCACGCTCAGACAATAAAATTCCCCGAGCAGGGTGGTAGGAACCGGAACTCACTCAGGACAAGAGTCCATTTAGGATTGTCCTGCCAAAAGAAGCATGTTGTCTGGCATGGACAGCCAGGGTGTAGTGCTTAACAAAAGTGTGCACAGTGCTCCAGGCAGCAGCTCTGCAAATCTCAGCGATGGGGACAGAATGGATCTCCGCCAAAGATGTAGTAACCACTCTGGTGGAATGGGTATGTACTTGCCCTTCCAACTTGACTTGTGCCATGGAATAACACTGCTGAAGGCAGGTGACTATCCATGTGGTGATGCATTTGATCGTAACTGGCTGGCCCATCCGGTTCAGGGTGAAAGAGACAAAGAGCTGGTTGGACTGATGGGTGTCCCTGGTTCTATTAATGCAGAACTTGAGGGCTCGTTTAACATCTAGCGAGTGGAGAATGCACTCTCCCTCGATCTTGAAGTTGGAGAAGTACGTGGGCAGCACCAGGGCTTGGTTCAGAAGGAACTCCGAGACCACCTTAGGCAAACACTTGGGGTGCGTGTGAAGCACCATCCTGTCCTTACGTAGGACAGTACACGGGTGGTCTGTGATCAGAGTATGTATCACAGAGACCCTTCATGCCGAGGTGATGGCCACTAAAAATGCAGTTTTCCAAGTCAGGAACTTGAGATCATTGGTAGCAAGAGGTTCGAACGACTTACGAGTGAGCATATCCAATACATGGTTAATGTCCCAGGCAGTGACAGGTTTTCATATTGGGGGCCTGGTGTGCAAAATACCTTTCGAGAATCTCTTGAAATAGTGCCTATGAGCCAGAGTAAGGTTCAAGATGGCTCACGATAAGCCGAAAGAGCACATAAATGGACCTTGACTAAGGAGCATTGTAAACCCATGTCTGAGAGGTCCAGTAAATACTCGAAATTCTTGTCAGGTGGACATTGAAATGGGTCTAAACAGAATTTGGCACACCATTCTGAAAGCCGTTTCCATTTGGCGAAGTCTTTCTGGTAGAGGACTTACGGGAAGCCATGAGAATCTCAGACACCCTCCGAGAGACCTCGAACCTGTTCACCTCCATCTCTTCAGGAACCAGGTGTGGAGCTGAAGACAGTACAGTTTGGGATAAACCAGGGACCCCTGTGTCAGAAGGTCTGTCCGCCGGGAGAGGTCTGATGGGGCAACTGACAAGTTGCTGAGCAGTGGAAACCATATCTGCAAAGGCCAATGTGGCACACTGACTCTAAGTAACTTGAAGGTCCTGCCTACGACTCAAGTTTCACCAACCCCGAAAGTCCAGGGACTGGCTTTGCAGGCAGAGGCAAATAAGCCAGACGTTGCATCCACTCCTTCACTGGAGCTGCCAGTGGTGGAACTGCCCATCAGACTTCCCACTAAGAAACAGAGAGGGACTCCGGCCCAGAGACCTCGACCTTCCATCAGCAGAGGCCCCCGGTGATGCCAATGGCATCAGCAAGGGCATTACAGTTTTTAGAGACCAAGGATCTTGTGACATACCTCAGGCGGTACTGCTTCTTGTCCGTACAACAGAAAGAGGAAGAACTCACGGCCTAGTGGCATTGTGAATGGGCCGCTCCTTTTTGTGTTTCCAGGAGGACTGTCCTTCCTCCTGAGTGTCACGGGGACAGCATGTTTATGGAGAACACCACTCTTTTCTTTAATTGTGAAGCCTGTTGCACAACAGCACACTCAATTCCCCTGAATACAGTTTGCCTTTTACTTTTTTCTTCTAGTCCTCTTCACATGTAGCGGGATGGCCACTCGCTCATGTTATAATCATTTTAGCTATGTTGCTTATCTGTTTCTCAGTTTCCTGGTGGCTCCGTAGCTTGCTCTCCTAAGTGCACATTGGACACCCCCCCCGAAGTCTGGCCGGTCAGGACTTTGTATAACCGGCTTTGCTATGCATAATAAATACTTGGAGCAAACATAGTTATGCCATAAAAGATAGAAATAGAGCATGTAGCTAGGGAGTCCTTGGTTTGTGAGCCCTTCAGAGACTGCAGCTCCATTTTGCACCTCGACCATTTCACTATAGTAGTGGTCAGGACTCCGTTTCATTTAGGGGCAGTTGGTGGTCTGCATATCGCAGTTAGGCTGGCAAATGGGCCAAGATATGCCGCAACCCCCCCCTTCTAAAAAGTTATTCTGATTAAATAGAAATAGACATTGCAAGTTAGAATTGTAAATGGCAATTACCGTGTACCACATGTTTAGGTAGCAAACCAACAGAATGAAAACAAGTACTAAATATAACGAACTTGTGTGAATCCATATGTACAGCTGTATTCATTTTAAAGGAAGATTGGAAGGTTGGTCTGCATACCATGTGTGTGTTAGATAAAAGACAAAGAATATGCTGTTAGTCTTGTTTCCGTTTCTCTTTGCTCGCAGCAGTTACGTCGCATTCACGGTTCTTCTACCTACTATCCATTCAGTTCAATTTTAAGAGCCGTCCGGCACTATCATTTCATATTTTATAGACTGAATGAACGTAGGGGAGGAGACTATCCTGAAGGGAAGCCTGCAGATTACTTAAAATAGTTTACCCATTTAAAATTAATTAATAACTGTATAACTAATTCTATAATGACGCTGGAATGTGCCATGTTGCTAAAATAATGTTATAATTTCTATTGAAGGAAAATAGATGTTAAGGAGAGGTACCAGGATCACATGGGTTGTGGGACTATATTAAAGGAGACCTACTCTAGAGTAGTCAGTGTGTGCTGAGCAGTCAGTATGGACGCTTGTCCTCTAACGTATATTCTGGAGTTCAATGATAGTGTTTTATTTTGCTACTGCATTTAAGGTCTTTATTTTGTCGCATCCAGTCTGTTTATATCTTTGTTTTTGCTGTAAATAAATGTTTGGATCCTGATATCTGGAGTACATGTCCTTCTATCTCACAAAGTCCTCACACTGAGCATGGCGGGGGGGGGGAGGACCACTCATGGCCCCGATGCCAGAACAACTTCCCTGAGGAGGTTCCTTACCATCGTCATCCATGGCCGTCGACCACTGACTCGCTAGGGCTGTGAGAGACTGGCAGGAAATATTTTTGTAAAATTACTAAGCTGACAAAAATACCTAATTCTGATTAATAACTGAGACGGGAACGCTGTTGTTGTATACATGCGAAGTTCTGACTCCAGGGGGGAAAGCTATGTTGTCACTGGAGCACATTCGACAGCAGGAAGAAAGAAATGGAGGCAGTTCAGGGCTGGTACTGATGTAAGCCATACAGTGTGAGCCAGCCTTGTGGTCCCACACATGCACGCAGCCTGCCTCGGTGCCAGCTCTCCTGAAAAGTTCTGGTTTTCGCAGGGACCTAGTTTCTCCAGCTCAGAACTCATTCATGTGAATCAATGGCGAAGACTGATTCCTGGAAGATCTAGGGGAAACCACATAACGTTGGACACACACAAACACACACACACACACACACACACACACACATACTCGCTTGATGTTCACCATCTTCAAAGCCTGAAAACGACATCTGTTCCCTGGCTAATGGGCAAAAAACTAGCGTGACTGGCGGGGCTGTATCCTTTAAACCACACAAAATATACACCCATGCGATGCAGATGAACTGGATTCTGGAACAAGTCTGGGAGGATGACTGAGCATCCCATTGACATGTGCCTTCTCAGGGGTGAGAAGGAGTTTTTTCTCTGTGGCAAGACTGCTACCTACGTGCAGCTGGAGCCAAGGATCAAGGGAGGGGGACGTCGGTGGCACGACACTACGAATTGGCCAAGGCCTTCCCGATGTCAGATGCGGGACTGAAAACTAGAAAAAACTTCTGACCAATGCAGGACGCGGTCCGCTACATCCCCCATACCGCTGACTAGGTTTTCCACTTTGTCAAGCAACACTTCAACTCTGTCTGGTGGGGGTAATGGCCCAGCCCCTCGGTAGCCCTTCCCATGGGAGGTCATCCATGGGGGAACCGCAAGGAAGAGGGAAGTTCCAGAGATGGAAGGTGATGGGCTGGCTGGACTGATGGAGGCCAGTCCGGCTGCATGGGGATCAATTACAGTAAATCAAAAAATAAAGTATGGGCTTTTGAATAGTGAGACTCCTGCACTTCTACATCCACTGGCTTATACAGTCCCATACACTGCCCGAGCACCACCAAAATGATCACCTTGTGCATGTGTGCAAGTAAACATAAAAAAATACAGTTATGTAAGAACTTACTGTAACAGAAGATCTTTGAGAGGATCTCTTGCAATAGGTCACACCTCTGGAACTATAGCCACCAGGCCACAGGACCACACGAAAACTTTTCTAGCTAGCAGTCTACCAAGGGGTCGCTCACACCAAAATCGCACACTGGCGATGTCCCACCCATATAAGCATGGGCGGCCCTGAGCCCTCTTTAGTTCTACCACCACAAACCACACTCACAGACTCTCCCACTGGGGAACTGAAGACAAGCTAGAGATTCCTGCCAGAGTGATAATAGTTAGCAACAGAAAGTACCCTGTCAAGTAGAAAGAGAGAGACAGACAAAGAGATACCCCAAGGCCAAGGGGGATGGAGGGTGGGATGGCATGGCCTGCTGCAAGAAATCCTCTTGAAGATTTACTGTTATGTTAAGTTCTTACAAAACTTTACTATCTTCATTGAGGGTACCTCTTGCAGCAGGCCACACCTCTGGAATGAGTCCCAAGCAGTTCTGACAACAGGAGAACCAGTCTGGGTGGCTGGAGGCTATAGGCCTAAGACAGTAGACCTTGAAGCACAGCCAGGCCAAAGCTTGCCCTTCTTCGAGAGGCAATGTCCAAACCGTAGTGCTTGGTAAAGGTGTAAGCAGAACTCCAAGTGGAAGCAGCACAGATCGCGGCAGCTAAAACAGGCAACAGAAGTAGCTATGCCCCTTCTGGAATGGCCACGAACAGCCCCAGGAAGTTCCTTACCATACTTCCTGTAACAAAATGTAATAGAGTTGGCCAATCATTTGGACAGGCATCGTTTAGAAAGTGGTATGCCCTCTTTTCCAGGGGTGAAAGAAACAAACAGCTGTGAGGACTTCCTGCAATCCTTTGTATGGTGTGTGCAGTAAGAACAGGTTACTCACCTGTAACAATAGTTCTAGGAGTGGTATATGTTGTTCATCCACACTGTCTGGCATTGTCACCTTCCACTTTAAATCTGCAGGAAGTCTTCAAGCTAGCTCCTCCCACCCACCTGGGCAGTATACACCTTGGCTCCGCCCCATGATGCCAGATCTTAACCCGCTGGAAGCAAGGTTGTGTGCGTCCGCAGCCGGGGAGGTCGGGTGAGTCTGTGTGGATGAACAACATATACCACTCCTAGAACTACTGTTACAGGTGAGTAACCTGTTTTTCTAGAAGCGTGGATATGTTGTTCATCCACACTGTTTGGCAGACTCCAAGCAGTTCTCCAGGAGGAGGTAGGCAAGGTGTACACCCCCTACTTAGGGAACAGAGATTGGAGAACTGAGGCCCCAAAACCAGCATCCCTGTGTGACTCAAGGTCGATGTGGTAGTGGATGATAAAGGTGTTTACTGACTTCCAGGCAGCAGCCCAGCAGATCTCCTGGATAGGGATGTCCCTGGAAGCAGCCAGTGATCCAGCAGTATGCTAGGAAGAATGAGCTCTTATCCCTCTGAGAGGCTTCTTGCCTGCCAACTCATAGCATAGACCTATGCATGATGTAATCCATCTTACAACAGTCCGCTTCACTACAGGTCTGCCAAAGCGGCTTCAGCATATGTGACAAACAGCTGGCGAACCTCTTCACGAACTTCCACCGTCCTGTCCTTGTAATAGGAGAGGGCACGTCTCCGGTTCAAAGTATGGAGCCTGTACTTGGCGTCCGAGGTGGAATTAGGGTAGTAAACCGGCAGAGTCAACACCTGGTTAAGGTGAAACTCTGACACCACCTTCAGGAGGAATTTCGGGTGGGGGCGCAGGACAACTTTGTCCCTGTGGAAGACCAAATAAGGGGAGTCCACAGAAAGCGCCTGGAGCTCCCCTGTCCTTCTGGCTGACGTGATAGCCACCAGGAAGGCCATCTTCTAAGACAGGTGTGAGAGCTCACACTTGTGCACGGGTTCATGTCGCTTCCCCATGAGCTTTGCCAAAACCAGCAGCAGATCCCACGGAGGTGGAGGTTCCCGCACCGGAGGGGATATGTGATCCAGGCCTTTGAAATAGTGCCCGACCAATGTCTCCTGCGCCAATGTTGGCTGACTGGCCTACGCCCGGTAAGCAAAAATGGCTGCCAGCTGAACCCTGAGGGTCAATGACCGCAGACCCCTTTTGGAGAGAGACCAAAGGTAGTCGAGAATGTTAGCCACAGAACAGGATAACGGATCCAGACTCTTACCCTGACACCAGATGGAAAATCTTTTCCATTTGAAGGCATAACATTTCCTGTTCGATACCTTTCGAGATGCTTCCACCATGGTGTAGACATCCTTGGAAAGACCCAAAGCCTGGAACTCTAGCCACTCAGGTACCAGGCTGTGAGGTGCAGGGATTGAAGGTTTGGATGAAAGACCTTCACCTGGTTCAGAGATATCAGGTCTGGGCGTGTACAAAGCCGCTCTGGGGGCCTGCAGCTGAGGCTGAGGAGATCTGGATACCAGAACTGGCACGGCCAGTTTGGGGCTACCAGAATCACCTTTGCCTTGTCCCTCCTCACCTTGAGTAACACCTTGTGAATCAGGGGAAATGGAGGGAAGGCGTAGAGGAGGCCTGGGGTCCACGGCCTCGAAACAGCATCTCCCTGCAGCAAGCCCTGCTGAGGGGGACAGGCATGATACAGTCTCAGCTAGGTGTTTTCCCTGGAGGCAAACAGGTCCACCAGCGGTTTGCCCCAATGGGAGAACAGGCTGTAAGCTACCTCTGGATGGAGACACCACTTGTGGGATGTCTGGCCCATGTGGCTGAGAGCATCCACCAGCTAGTTCAAGGCTCCTGCCCATGGATGGCTAGGAGATCCGCCTCCAACTGACCTATGAGGGTCCAGATGCGGAGCGCCTCCTCGCACAGCAGATGGGAGTGCGTGCCGCCCTGTTTGTTGAGGTAGTACGTGGTCATAGTATTGTCCGTCTGGACTTGAACCACTTGACCCCGGAGATGAGGAGCGAAAGCTGACTGTGCCAGTCTGACTGCCCTGAGCTCCAAAAGGTTGATGTGGCATCGCGACTCCTCGGGGGTCCAGAACCCGTAGGCCCTGTTGTCCCCCATGTGGGCTCCCCAGCCTATGAGACAGGCATCGGTCGTGAGGATGACCATCGGCTTGGGGCAGACAAACGGGATCCCTTCCTGCAACCGTTCTGGGGTGGTCCACCATTGGAGCGCGTCCCACATCTTCTGGGTTACAGTGATAAGCTGGTCGAAATGACCATATCGCTGAGTCCACTGGGCAGCCAGCTCCCACTGGAGGGGATGCATGTTCAACCAGGCCCGACGGGACACCGAGGTGCACGCCACCATGTAACCCAGAAGGTGCAGAAAGTCCCGGGCAGAGCGCAAGTGCCCAACCACAAATTACTGGGCAAAGGAAGAGAGAACCTCTGCCCTGTCTGCCAGGAGCCGAGCTCTGGCTTGACGAGAGTCGAGCTCTGCCCCGATGAAGCCCATCACTTGGGAAGACATGAGTTCCGACTTGGCCTTGTTGATCAGGAGGCCGAGCTGGGAGCAGGTCTGGAGGGCCAGATCCCTAGCCTCTCCACCTCCTGTTGGGTGGGACCTGTCAGAAGCCAACTGTTGAGATAAGGGTAGAGTCTGACTCCTTGACGCCGGAGATGGGCCGCCACCACTGCAATGCACTTGGTGAAGACCCGTGGGGCTGAAGACAGGCCGAATGGCATGGCTCGGAACTCGTACAGGGTCCCTTGAAGTGGAGGAACCGCTGATAGGACGGACGGATTGGGATGTGAAAGAACGTGTCCTGCAGATCCAGTGAACAGAACCACATGGTTCACTCCAGGGATGGTATGATCTGGGACAGAGAGACCATCTGAAAGATGCGCGAGCTGAGATACTGATTCAGGTCGTGGAGATCTAGAATGGGGCGCCAACCCCACATCCGCTTGGGCACCAAGAAGTACCTGGAGACAAAGCCTGGGTCTGCTGGAGGATCTGGCACAGGAGCTACTGCCTCCTTGCTGTTTGGCAGCAGCACGGCCCTAGTCACGGACCTGTTTGGCTGTGGTCTGCATGTCCGCGGGGAGATGAGGAGGACTTTGTCTAATGACCCAAGAAGGGCATGAGAGAAGTGTGCCATGATGACGGCCGAGCTGGCCTGACGAAGGCACAAAGAAGAGGCCGCATAGACCTTTTGGGCAGAGTGGTCCATATTCTTGGACTCCTTGTCCGGGGGTCGGTCAGTGTTGGCCGAACTACCAGTACGCCTGAACACAGAGGCAGTCTCCAGGCTCTCGGCCGAAGGGTGCTCTGTGAACTCTGCAAGGGACTCAATGGGCATCACGTGCTTGCGGGCCATGCGGGCAGATGGTGCTGGACAGGAGGCAGGGCACCGCCAGAGTTCAAGGGCTGGGCCAACAATGACTTCAGCCACTGGAAAGGCCTCCGTCGAGGTACCCCCTCTCTTTAGAATATCTGTGAGAGGGTACTCCACCTTTTTCTGGATGGATTCCAGTGGAGTTGGAAATGAGACGGAGAATCCCTTGGAAGGAGGAAGGACCCTTCTCGATCCGTGCCAACGGATGACTCATCATCCCCAGGATGAGAGTGCTGCCCCATGACGTCGGAGTCCGAGGAGTCAGGATACAATGGTCTACCGCTAAAATCACCCTCAATCTGCCGAAGGCGGTCAGGGGTGACGGTAACTGACAGACGCCAGGGAAGTCCAGTGTCCAGTTGGTTCTCTTACGAGGGAACCCCTCCCACAGGCTGCTTAGGTGGCAGTTCCACCCGAATGGGTGGGGAGACTGGAGTAGGCCGAACCGGGGGACAGGCTGGCCCCACGGGCGGAGGAACCAGAGGCTTTGGTTCCGGAGGGGTCGACTTCGGCCTAGAAGGTGAGAGCCAAGTAATGCCACATAAGGTCCTCATAGCGCCGACTGAGTTTCTCCCCGAGCCTCTCCTTGTCCGAGGAGGATGAGGACAACCTGTGGCACCGCCTCTTCTTACAGCGCTTATGGCTTTTTCCTCAGTCTGGATTAGGGTCCTGAACCTCGACCCGAGATTAGGCAGGCCGACCCGGTCGAACCGGAGATGCCAGATGGATCGACAAAACCCGAGGGTCTGGAACTGGGTCCTTGATGGGGACACCAGCAGGCTGGGTCTCCTCATCAGGAAATACCAGGACTGGAGTCTGTTCCAGGGAGTCGTCGGCCTCGGCCAGCGACAAAGGGTCGATCGGATTAAGTATAATCTGGACCTCGTCGGCCACTTCCTTGGTCCTCCAGCGAGATGGAAGATCCATGAAGCTGGCGGTCGAAGATGTGATCTTGACAGAGGTCGAGACCGCATGTTCCTGGGACTCGGACCTTTCTTGGTCCCAAGAACATCTTTGCCGAGACGAAGACACCGGGTCCTTATCTCTCTTTCGAGAGTGGGAGGAGTGCGAGCCCGAAGGCGCCTCACCCCGGGTGGGGAGAGACTGGCAGAACTCCTTGAACGATCCCGTAAAGGTGGAGCCTAGGTTCAACGGGACAAAAAGCTTCGATTGGCCGAAGCATGAGCGGCTTCTTCCTCGAACGCCTTTATCTGTTCCAGTTGTTCAGTGGAGCCTGCGGCTGTGGAAACCGCCCCCCTGGCCTCCTTCGACTTCACCGGAGGGTTCCTTTTTTCCGGTCTCCCCAGTTTCAGGTGTGCCTTGCGGTCATCCAGGACATTGGGATGGAAGGCAAAGCAGTAGCTACATGACGAGGTGTCATGGCAGGCACCTTGACAGTAGATGCACATGAGGTGGGGATCGGTGCACGACATCTTCTGGCCGCAGGGACACCAGCGAAATCCTGGGGAAGATTTCTCCTCCAAGATCGATGCTGTAAAAGTGCGATCGCTAATTCGAACGAGTTTGAGCTTCGGTAAAACCGACAATTTGAAAGCCAGGGCCTATGAAATATGAAAGCACGAGGGAGGCAACCTGTATCTTCCAGCGGAAAGGAAGATCTGGCGTCATGGGGCGGTGCCGAGGTATATATACCACCCGGGTGGGTGGGAGGAGCTAGCTTGAAGACTTCCGGCAGATTTAAAGTGGAAGGGGACAATGCCAAACAGTGTGGATGAACAACATATCCATGCTCCTAGAACGCAGAATTCTATCTACATCTAAAGTATGAAGCAATGCTTCCCCTGGATTGGCATGCTCAGGATAATAAACAGGCAGGTGTATGGTTTGATTCACAGTAAACTCAAGACATCACCTTTGGTAGAAATGTAGCATCGGTATGCAAAGACAACCTGTTTCTATGAAAAATCAAACAGGGCTGCTCACGAGAGCCTGCAACTCCGAAATTCTACAGGCAGAAGTAATGGCAACCAAACGTAACACTTTCCACAACAAAAAGCATAGCTCGCAGGTGCAGCTGGCTCAAAATGAGAAGAAGTAAGTTTTTCTAACATGAAATTCAGGTCCCAAGGAGGGACGAGATTACAGATAGGAGGTTTCAGATTAAGGATGCCCCACAAGAAAGTACAGGACACCTCCAACTGTGCCATTGTACGGCCCTCGACAGGGACCTGAAAGGCAGAAATGGCCGACAGGTGCATCCTGAGTGAAGAGTACTGCAGGCCAGAATCTGCAAAAACACTCCAGAATGTGATTCATTGGGCAAGGGAAAGGGTCCAGCTGATGTGAAGCCGCCTATAGAGCAAAGCACTTCCACTTCATGGAATAAGTGATCCTGGTGGAGGGCTTTCTAGTGGCCACCAGAACTTTGGTCACCTTCTGGAACACTCCAAACCTCACCACAGCTATATCCTCAGGAGCCAGGCACTGAGATGCAGAGACTTCGTGTCTGAATGGACAAGGATCCCCTGTTCCAGTGATAGCAAGCCTTTGCACAGGGATATGGGGACTGGATGTTCCACTGCCAGCTGTTGCAGTAAGGGGAACCAGAGCTTTTGAGGCCAAAAGGACCAGAGTGGCCCCATCTAATTGAAGCTCTAGATGAGAGGAAAGGGGAAGGAAGGCATAGAGAAACCTCCCTTTCCAAGAGAGGTAAAATGCATCTCACCTGAAAGCTCCATGCCCTGGAGAGAACGAGCACAAGCGTGTCAGTTTTGCATTGAGTAGGGACGCAAAAAGGTCCAACTCTGGGTCGACCCCACCTGTTGAACAGGTCTATGATTGAGGTCAGCAATTCCCATTCATGCTTTCTGGACTGCAACTGGATTAGATTGTCCGCCAGGACGTTTTGACGCCTGGAACATGGACGGCCAACAGTTCTAGACTGCATTCTAGAGCAAAGTACCAGACCCTCATCGCTTCCCAACAGAGAGTAAGCATGGGTGCCTCCATGTTTGTTGATGTAGAGCACTATGCAGACACTGTCTCTCTGCACCAGCAGATGGCCTGGGGACAGATGGGTCTGAAAGACCCATAAGGCACACAGCATGGCCCTGATCTCCAGAATGCTGATGTGGAGTTCTGCCTCCGCAGTGGACCACATCCCCTGAGTCTGATGAGGTCCCAAATGGCCCCCCAGCCCTACTCCTAAGTGTCTGTGATGAGTACCTGCTGAGGAAAGGGGATAAGGAAGGGAACCCCCTTTCAACAAGTTGCAGGGTTCCATCCACCACAGCAGCACCTTTTTCACCAGGGAGGAGATCAGGACTTGTTGGTCTAGGTTGTCAGTGCGCTGATCACACAGGACCCTCAGTGTCCACTGGGGAATCCTCTTGTGCAGCCTGGCTAGAGGAACCGTGTCAATAGCTGCAGCCATCAGACCCAAAAGCCTGAGGAAGGATATGGCTGTAACATATCTGCTATTGTACAACAGGTGGGCCTGAACCATCAGGTGGTTTCAGCCCTGTCCTGGGGTAGGAAGGTCATCCTCTGAGCCATTCCCAGTACTGCCCCTATGTACTGTAGGTGCTGAGAGGGGATCAATACTGACTTGGGCAGACTGACAATGATTCCCAGGTCCTGGAACAGCTGTGTGGTACACTCTAGGGTCTGAAGCAGATGCTCTCTGGACTGTGCTTTGAGTATCTAATCGTCCAGGTAAGAGAAGACAAAGTCCCTCCCTCCTTCCTGAGGGCTGCCGCCACTACTGCCAAGCACTTGGTGAACACCTGAGGTGCCAAGGACAAACCAAAAGGCAAGGCTCGGAACTGGAAGTGTGCCCCCTGAAACTGGAACCGGTGGTAATGTCTGTGAGGGGTACAGCAACTGATATGCAGATATGCATCCTGCATGTCTAGGGAGCATATCCAGCCTCCCTGGTGCAGAAGGGGCAACAGACCCTGAAGGGTGACCATCCTGAATGTTTTGTACTGGATGTAGAAATTTAGGTTTCGTAGGTCCAGGATGGGCCACAGATACCCTGTGCATCTGGGGACCAGGAAGAAATAGGAATAGAACCCTGTGTTCCTTGGCACTTTAGGACCGGGTTCTACGATCATTTTTTGCAACAGCATCTGGATTCCCCCAACAGCACCGGAATGTGGCTGGGAGGATAACTGGACTAAACCGGAGGTTGTTCTGGAGGGCACTTCAGAAGTTCTAGAGTGTGACCATGCTCTATGAGCTGTAGGACCCAAATATCAGTTGTGATCTCCCTCCAATGGTCCAGGTGGAGGAAGAAAACAGCCCCTAACGCCACCTCCTGAAGCACTGGAGGGTGGGGGTCAAGCAAGGAGTCATGCTTAGGTAGCCCCTGCAGCTGGAGGTGCACCACCTCCTCTTAGGGCTTCAC